>CM053624.1:168892498-168918556 GCA_028646595.1 Phalanger gymnotis | reverse complement strand
TATTGTGGAAGGGTTATACATAAGGATACACATGTGGCCTATGTTGAATTGCTTGACTTCCTAGGGAGGGTGGAGGGGAAGGGAAGAGGGGAGAGAATTTGGAACTCAAGGTTTTAGTAAAACAGATGTTCAAAAGCAAAAAAAATAAAAAATAAAAAATGGGTACATGAGTTAGACATAATTTACCTGTAAGATCTATGGAGTGGAGAAGAACTTATAACCAAATAAGAGATAAAGAACATTATGAAATGCAAATTGGATAATTTTGATTACATTAAATTGAAAAGCTTTTGCACAAGCAAAGCCAGTGCAACCAAGATTAGAAGGGAAGCAGAAAGCTGAGAAACAATTTTTATAGCCAGCGTCTCTGATAAAGGCCTCATTTCTAAAATGTATAGAGAACTGAGTCACATCTATAAGAATACAAGTCATTCCCCAATTGATAAATGGTCAAAGGATATGGTCAGGCAGTTTTAAGAGGAAGAAATTAAAGCTATCTATAGTCATATGGAAACATGCTCTGAATCACTGTTGATTAGAGAAATGCAAATTAACTGTGAGGTACCACATCACCTCTATCAGATTGGCTAACATTCCAAAACAGGAAAATGACAAATGTTGGAGAAGATGTGGGAAAATTGGAACACTATTGCATTGTTGGTGAGTTGTGAACTGATCCAGCCATTCTGGAGAACAATTTGGAACTGTGCCCAGATGGCTATAAAACTGTGTATCCCTTTGATCCAGCAATACCATTACTAGGTCTGTATCCCAGAGAGATCATAAAAAAGGAAAAGGACCTACATGTACAAAAATATTTATAGCAACTCTTTTTGTGATGGCCAAGAATTGGACGTTGAGGTGACGCCCATCAGTTGGGGAATGGCTAAACAAGTTTTGGTATATGAATGTAATGGAATATTATTGTTCCATAAGAAATAGTGATCAGGCAGATTTCAGAAAAACCTGGAAATACTTTAATGAACTGATGCTGAGTGAAGTAAGCAGAACCAGGGGAACACTGTACACTGTAACAGCAACATTGTGTGATGACTGACTTGGTTTGACTTAATTCTTCTGAGCAATGCAGTAATCTAAGACAACTCCAAAAGACTCACGATAGAAAATGCTATCCATATACTGAGAAAGAACTATGGAGTCTGAGTGCAGATCAGAGCATACTATTTTCTCTTTTTTTGGTTGTTTTTGAGATTTTCTTTCCCATGGTTTATCCCTTTTGTTCTGATTCTTCTTTACAACATGACTAATATGTAAATATGTTTAATATCATCATACATGTATAGCCTATATCAGATTGTATGTGGTCAAGGGGAAGGGGAAGTTGAGAGAGGGGGAAAGTTTAAAACTCAAAATCTTATAAAAGTGAATGTTAAAAACTAAAAATAAATTTTTAAAATTTATCTTTCTTCAGTGCTTTGCTTAGTGCTTTGGCACATTGTAAAAACTTACACATACATATATGTATGTGTGTGTGTCTGTGTATACATATATGTATGTATGTGTATGTAGGTATGGGTGCGGATATTTATACACACACATTTGTGTATTAGACACATTTGTGTCTAATGGTAGCCATCTCTAGGGCAGGAAGAGAGGAAAAAAGAGAAAAAATATTACGTGATAACTTTATTATATATTTGAAAGGAATAACAAGTTGTACATAATAGATTTGTAGTTTCATGTACAATCTTTTATTTCTTAAGTTCAGAATATGATAAAAATTTTTTATAAGAATTTAATAAATGTTTGAATTAAATCAAAATGTGAGTGAAGTACATAAAAATTACTTTTGTCATAAAGAAGATTAGCCTTTAATTTTGGTTGGAATTGAGGACATGAAATCATGCAATATTTTCATCCTTTCTGATATTGGCCTTCTCTCTGTTCTTCACACATAATTTCCTGTGTCTCATCTCTATGCCTTTGCTTTGGCTATCCATTCTGCCTGGAGTGAGGTCTCCTCATCTCAGCTTCGTAGAGTATCTTCATTTAATATGAAAATTAGGCACGATCTTTAATGTGAAACCTTTTTGGGCTTCCCCTTGAACTGCTAGTGCCTTTTTCCTCCCAAATACATGTATTTAAGTACTTTGCATATACTTGTACTTATTCACTTTATTCTGTATGTGTTTATATATGTACTTCTGGCCTCCATTAAATGTAAGCTTCTTATGAGTAGAGATTGGGTTTTTTTTTTGTACTTTTCATCTACTTAACACAGCAGTTTGCATATAATAGGTGCTTAATAAATGCTTGTTAATTAATATTTAAGTCCCAAGTATCTTTCTGGATTAGAATTCATACTCTATAAAGACAAAGGCCAAAAATCTTAAGATAAATATTGACCTTTTCCCCTGAATCCCCAAATACAGGGTGGGTGGGGGTAGGAGTAGGTTATATTTTGACCCCTAGAGACCAAATGAACATAATGGATAATATAGTAATAATAGGAAACCTCTTATTCTGGAGGTTAGTATGGGGTGAAAAGAAATAGGTTCAGGAAAAAGAAATTCATTTATAATAGCCATTTTGACTGCCTGAGATCCTTATCATGCATTAAAGAGTTATAAGAGTTAGTCTTGTGTGTTCTGTGGCGCACCCATAGTTACTTTTTGTCATTGGGTAGTATTTGAAGTAGCTAGACAAGCAGTAACTAGCAGTTGCTAGTCATATACTTGAGTTTATTTTGGGCTTTCTGCGATGGCCTGGTCCAAGTCAGGAAAGCTATAGCCATTCACTCAAGGGTAAGACGGATTTGGAGCATTACAGAAACAGCATGTGTATTATGGTGGAAATCATTATTTCTGTTTTTGAAATTGATTTTCATTTTATTATATCATTTCAATCGTTTGTATATGTTTATTTTTACTCTTCTTATTTTTGTGAAGTTACTAAATAATTTTGTTTCAATTTTTAAATAATTTTATAATGGTAATTGGTTATTGTAATACTTTGTGTTATGCTTCCTTGCGTTATTTACCTTATTTTCCTTACTAGATCATAAGTTCCACAAAGGAACTGTTTTATTATTTTTAAGCCCCATGTAAGGCTTTATCTGTCCAGTAATGTTAAATGAATTAATTTCATTTTAAGCTGATGTGGATGTTTTTTGTTGTTTTTAAAAGCTTTCTGACCCGTCTGATTTGCCAAGGAATGCCTTTAGAATTTTTACTGTTCTTGTGGAATTTTTGTGTATTGAGCATATTGATTATGCCTTGGAAACAGGACTTGCTGGTAAGTATAATATCTTGTCTTAATGTATGTGTGATAGTAATTAAAAGTATTAGAAATACTAGACATTTTTATATATAAAATCTATATTTTTAGACTTAGATGATGCAGTATGCTAAAATATTTTAAAGAAGTGAAATCATCAAAATTGTGTAATTTTTAAAATCATTAGTGTGAATTAAATCTGAAATGTCTTATAAAGTGATTAATGATCTTAATTTTAATAATGTTTTCTGTATTATCTTAAAAAGGATGATTTACTACTCTTTCTACTTAAAATAGGTGTTTAATACATATTTATTTGATCAACTGACTATGTAGACACATTTATAATGGTGCAAGATATTAATTTTTCTTATAACTGATTTTAATATTCATTCACTTACATTTTAGGAATTCCTTCTTCAGATTCTAAAAATGCAAATCTCTACTTTTTGGATGTTGTACAACAGGCCAACACTATTTTTCACCTTTTTGACAAGCAATTTAATGATCACCTTATGCCACTGATAAGGTCAGTCAAATCTCTTAATTCATATAAGTGATTGTCTGCTCCAATGGGTTCAGTTATTTCTTCATAGGTACGGTGTCCAGCTCTACATCTTGATCCTATGAGTGGTGATCTATGTGCTCAGCTGTAGCTCCACAGCTAAGCTACTCTCCCATATTGTCAGATCCTATCGTTAGCTTCCTAAAGAATGTTTTCAACTGAGTGACCTGAAGGAATTTCAAATTCAACATATCCAAAACCGAGTTCATTTTCTCTGAAACCTGCCTCTCTAGTTTTATTATTTCTGTCAAGGGTACTACATCCTTCCCATTACCATATTCATAATCCCAGCCTCATAGTATACGAGACAAAAGTCAAAAGTCTTAGTGAAGTTTTAAACTACTAAACTTTAAAATTTTACTAAGACTTTTAGGAGATGCTCTATATCTTCTAGTTAACTGTTTCAGCTACACACTCTCCTCTACTCTTGAATTACTCACTCCCTTTTCCTGTGGCTTATCTTCAGTTGCTGAAACCAAGCCTTGGATTACTACTATTATCTTCTGCTGAATGGAGCTAGAAGAAGTAACAAAACCCTTTTGACTGGTTTCATAATTTATGTTAACTGTATTCTCATGGCAGCAAAAGGAATCCTTTTATTCCTCCCTGATTGATTCCTTATCACTTCACTCTTCATAGGAGCTCTTTCAAACCTCTTCTCCCCAATTCTCCATACTTCCCCTTTTTCCACTTTCTTAACTGAGGACCCTCACTACTTTACTGAAAGAATCTAGACCATTTCCTTTGAGTTCCTCCTTCTCCCCTTCTCTTCATCTCAAAAAAATGTTTTATGCCCTTTTCTTTGCTCGTGTGCTGCAGACTGATGATGTGACCCTTCTCTTTGCCAAGATCGGTCCCTCTGTATGTTCCTTTGGATAACATCTCCTCTGCCAAATTGCTCCTCAAACATCTCTTCTATCCTTAATCTTCAACCTCTCTTTTATCCATTGGTTCCTTCTGTACTGTTTTCAGACATGCCAGAGTCTCCCCTTCCTTAAAAAACTTTCATTAGATCCTGCCATTCTTTCAGGCTGCCATCCTCTTTTCTCCATCTCCCTTCTCTCTTTGAACTGCCTGTCCCCCTCCCCCATGCCTGGAAGGCACAACCTCTTCCCCTCTACCTTAGGGAATTCTCCTCCAGCTAGAGGCAGCTGAAGCACTACCTTCTGTGTAAAGCATTTCCTGATTCCGCTCAACTGCTCATGTCCTTGTATTTCTTTAATCTTTACTTTCTTTAGATACTTAGATGCTTGCTGCCTCTCGCATTTGACTAAGTTCCTTGAGAGTATTTTTTTCTTCTTTTTCTTGTATTTCTGTGCACAGTTTCTAGTACATACAAGGCAGTTCATAAATGTTCTTGATTGATTCTCAGCTGTCTTCTTCAGTTCCCATATCCAGTCATTTAACAACTCCTATGAGTTTTATTTCCATAACATTTCTCACATGTGCTTGCCTCTCTGTAGTCACATTGACACTGCCCTAGTTCAAGCTCTTGTCACCTCTTATATGGACTGTTACAATAACCTCCTAATTGTTTTCTATACCACAAAGCTTTCCCCTCTCCAATCCATCGTCCATATAGCTGACAGACTAATATGTCTAAAACATGAGTTTGGCTGTGTGGCTCCCTGTTGCTGCCATGATCAAATACAAACCCTTTGTTTCGCATTTAGTGCCCATCATAATACGGCTCTAATTTACCTTTCTACACTTATTATATATAACTCCCCTTCACCTACTCTCCAGTCCAGCCAGTAGGTCTTAGACGGTAGTCCTGTCTCTCATCTTCATGCCTTTACACAGTCTGCCTTCTTCCGCAAGCCTCCCCTACTCCTGGAATGACCTCATTCCTTACCTCTACCCTTTATCTTTCATCAAGGCCCTCCCTGATCTCCCCCTGAAGCTTGTGCCTGTCTCCTCCCTCTCCCCAGATTACCTCATATTTACTTCGTACACAGTTTGTATCCACTTCTGTATGCTTGTTGTTTTTCCCTATAGAATGTAAACTCCTGGAGTACAGGGGTTTTGATGTTCTTGATTTTGTATCCTCCTAAACTTGGCACGTGGTAGCCACTTGATAAATGCTTATTCGTTGGTATTTCTTGAGATATTTTAGCTGAGAGGCATTGTGCTTTGGAAGAGAGAGTACTCTACTTAGAGTCAGAAGAATTGAGTTCGAGTCCTAGCTCTGCCACTTACTATCTGTGATTATGAGCAAGTTATTTACGCTCTTTAAACCTCACCTATAAAATCTGGATAATTCTACCTGCCCTACCCCACCAGGGTGTTAGAAGGATCAGATAAGTTTATCCCTTTCTCCGCCTGCCTCTTTTTTTCCTCTTCTCACCTCTTTCCCCTCCATCTCTCTTCCTCATATACATAGTGAATTCCTGTCCATTAACTCTTGGTTCCATCTTTTCTTTGCTGTTAGCTTTGCCACAATCCTGACCGATTCCATCAGTCCCTGTTAACTGGATTATTGTAACAGTGACCTAACTGCTGTCTGCATCTATAGTCTTTGCCATCCAATACCATCCTCACTCCCCTAATTAATTTAATCTTTTCAGTGCAAAACTGCTTACATCATTCCACTGCTCATTGGACCAAATAACCACACACCCCGCCGCACAACCCCCAGTCCCGTAAGATTTTGATGAGATGTGATGTATATGTAGGTAACTCATAAGGGAAATATAACTGCCAAGTCTTTTTCTTTTTCCCTTTTCCAAACTGAATGCAGTTTCTGATGCCATAGGCTAGAAAGGTTATATTGTCAACCTCTTAGTCTCATTTAACTTAGTGATTTTCTTTGATTTTTGAATAATATAGCACAATTTTTGTTTCACGAATTAATTGTCTTAGGAGTGAGACCAAATCATTCTGGTAATTTCCAAATTATTTTGATAACAAATCTGCAATTTTATTTATATAGGTCAATGTGTAGCTATTTATTCTCTTCAGTAATAGAGATAAGCCTTTCCATTCCATGAGACTCTTTCCTGTGGTCTTCCAAAAGTCTCTCCCATGGAGTCCAACTAGTGTCCTACAAGCTTTTCTCCAGCTTTCTTGACATTGTGTACATATCATTGTAGCATTGCAAGCTGGCCAGAGGATACCATATATAATATTTATTATGTTATTAGCTCTTTTATTTTCCCTGTCATACATTTCTCTGGTGATAGTATGTTGTTTCTCTTACCTGGTTCCTTGTTTGGATTGTTTCAGGGATTGTTTCATCTTACTTTATGCCCACCATGCACCAATCTACTGCTTTTTGAATGATTGTGCTTTTAATTTGGAATTCAGTTTGGAAAATACATCACATCTCATCAAAATCTTATGGGACTGGGGGGTGTGCAGCGAGGTGGGTGGTTATTTGGTCCAATGGTTTAAACAAGTCTTATCACAGGAAGAGACCTCTCTTTAGTGGTAACATTAGAAGTGATTTTTCAGAATGTGATCCTGAAACTCTCAGTGGTACATCTTTGAGATGTTAACTGGTAGTATAACTTAGAGTATACTACCTCTCATAAAATATTTATACCTAGATAGCTATTTTCTTGAAAATTAGATATTTTCATACTTATTTCATTTCATATTCATTTACTGTTATTGAGTTATATAGAGCCTTGTACCTAGCCATAGTCTCTGTAAATGCTCTAATTTGGTGAATGGGAAAGAATGTTCATCACATTTGCTCACTGTTTGGGTGCTTCTTGGGGGTCAAGGCTAGATTATTTTTAAAAAGCAAGATTTTAGATTTGTCAAATAAGTAATAACATTGAATTTTTTTCTTTAAATATTTAATAGCTCTTCTCCTAAGTTATCTGAATGCCTTCAGAAGAAAAAAGACATAATTGAACAAATGGAGATGAAACTGGATACTGGTATTGATAGGCAAGTTGTATTGACAGTTTTTTTACTCTTGAAGTGTTTGTTATTTGCATAAGATGTCATTATTTTTAATTTTAGAAAATTGTTAAGAATTCATTTTTAAAACAGTTGCAGTTGAAAGCTCTTTATCTTTTATTTCCTATTAAAGGCTACTTCTAAGGTGTCCCTCTAAGAACATCTTCCTCTCCCCTTCAGAAAAAACAAAAAACCTCCTCTACAACATTTTTTAAAGGATGATTTAATTTGCAATTTAAATTTCTAGGATTTTTTTAATATGTATTTTGAACAACCAGTGAAATGAATTCCTTAAAAGCATCCTGTGTGTCTGGTAATTGGGAGGGAGGAGAGAGGAGAGAACAAAAAGAAGTTCCACACTAAATTTCAGATTTGTGGTCTCTTTTATGCCACAACATTTTTTTATGCCACAACATCTGGCCTCAAAGAAAAGATGTAAGAAAATATGCTTAGGACAAATAGACCACATTAGTTTGACAGAATTTTGGCTTAGAAGAACCTTTATAAATAATTTAGTTCAGTCTACTGCTTTTAAATTGGACCATAAAAAATCTAAGAGAAACTGTGACACTGTAATGTAAACTTTACAGTTTTGAGTTATCCTCCCTGACAGATTTATTCTGTGGTCTAAACTAAAACTCTCATGTAACTAACAACCGAAGTTCTTTCCTCTTCTTAGAAGAGACCAAACTGAAGTTATCTTTTATATAACAATTTTTCATATGTATGTAAAAAAATTTATTAAGTCACTTCCCAACCATCTTTCTCTATAAGTAATCCTGCTTTACAGGTTTTCTCTATAGGTATTATTCTCCAACATGTTAATTGTTTTGGTTTCTTGTATGCGGTTTTATGTGTGCATGCTTTTAAATTTCACCCTTTTGTGCCATTTACATTTAAAAACTAAGCTGTCTAAGCTGCTGTCTGCCTGCTAAGAGGATCTGCTCCAAGTGGTAGTCAGGGTGATCATATGTAAGATCAGTGTCTCTTAGTCAGCATCCCTACTCAAATGCGACTCTCATGATCAGATATAAAGTATTGCTTCTTTTGGACATCGTATTTTATAGTGCAGCTTGAATCGCTCTGTTCATTGGTACTGACCTGATCAACTAAAATTCTTTTCATGCAAATGCTGCTGATCGGCCAGATCTTCTCTTCTGCCTTGTCTTTCCTTACGTCTCCCAAGTAAATATTCTCTTCTCTTCAAAAGCCTGATGCTGCCTTGTTCTAATTTATGTCATTCATTTCTAAGACCCTTATATTGGGAGACTTTGTCTCATTTTAATTCCCTATACAACTTTATATTCATTATCGGTACTTTCTGCCTGCCCCATCTCTTTTGAATATTTGGCTATGCAGACTCACAGAAATTTAAAGTTTAAAGTCTAGTCTAATTTCACTTTACAGACAAAGAAACTGATGTCTAGATCGGTTAAGTGACTTAACTAAGGTCACTTGTTAGTTGCAGAGCCAGAATTAGATCCAGGTTTTATATTCCCCTTCCACTGATCTGTACTGCTTCACAATGCACAGTTAAATTTCAATCAACCAGAATCCTCATTAATTGAATTTGATTTTATCACTTCACTAAGGTAAGAAACAAATCACAGGAAATCAAAGAGAGATTTAATTAATGTACAGCTACTAAAATGTACTTATTAAGACAGAAAAGTAGACATTTTAGGATGATTTCATCAGCAAAAATTGAAATAAAAAGATTTTGTTTTCATGAATAGGATATGTGAACAAGGGCAGGAAGTTCTAACTTTGAAAGAGAGGGAATGAATTGTTCTCTATTTAGAAGTGTTTTAATCCTTTCTGCCTAATTCTTTGCTTTTCTATAGTGATGGTTTTCTGAATTATATGACAGTTGTTTTAAAATATGGTGTAAATGATGACTTTTTCTCTCTTCTAAAGCAAGCAAATAATAAAGCAGAGATAATTTAACATTGCAGAATTATCTAATTCAAATTAAAATAGTTTTAATGTTGTAAGGAACTTTAGTTAAAAAATCAAACATGTTGTTTTTTCGACTTTGAAGGACATTGAATTGTATGGTTGGTCAGATGAAGCATATCTTGACTGCAGAACAAAAGAAGACTGACTTTAAGCCAGAAGATGAAAATAATGTTCTGATTCAATATACTAATGTGAGTGATGTCAGCTGTTGCTTTGTTAATGATTATAGGTGCTTTGAAATACTTTTGACAAATACTCTGATACTTTTGAAAGATAATACATATTTTTAAGATATTGTTTTCCTATAATATTTTCTTCTATTCTTTGAAATTAGTCTGTATTTTTTTTTAACTGATCTGATAGACATTTTTTTATTATAATTGTACAAAATTTTTTCAGGCATGTGTTAAAGTCTGTGGCTATGTCAGGAAGCAAGTGGAAAAGATAAGAAATTCCATGGATGGGAAGAATGTGGACACAGTTTTGATGGAATTTGGAGTACGTTTTCATCGACTTATTTATGAACATCTTCAACAATATTCCTATAGTTGTATGGGTGGCATGTTAGCAATTTGTGATGTGGCTGAATATAGGAAATGTGCCAAAGACTTCAAGGTAAGCATAGCTACTAAACCTTGCAAAAAGGTTCCCAAAATGTTTCAGCCCAACAAACTTTTTTTTAGCCTGTGTTATTTTCTCTGATCATTATAATGCATGTTGCTAATGGTATGAATTTCATTACAGTAGGTATCATGGCCTTAAGGAAGCAGACTATTGGTTTCTTGGCTCATATTTTCTGAATATTTTGTTTGGATACTTGATTTCATTTAGGCCTAGCCTTATTTCAGGTCCATATGTCCATGCTGATATGCCTGACTGGCATATAATATATATTCTGCATCAGAAAAAGATCCATAATTTAATTAGTGTTTTTTTCCTTATTTCTTCCCTATCTTTTAATTTCTTTTCAGTACATTTTAAAATCATTTTCTTATGAAGTTTTCAACTAAATTTTTTCAATTCATATTTCCTTTTAATCAGGGAAAGTGCACATTTAATCATAACTAGTCCTATTCAGTAAACATTTCTGGAAATGATTATGGTTGATATTAATTATGAATCTTTGCAAAGAATTAAAATTTAGTTAGAAATCTTTGTGTTTTGAAGTTTGAGTTGCTTTTAAATATTCTCATTTGCCACAAGCAAACAAAACCCTGATGGGTAACCTTCTTATGAGGGGTAATAATTGAAAACAGTTTTTCAGTCTTCTCATCAAACTAATATTTATCCTATTTAATAATTTTTTCTTCTCTCTCAATGCAGATTCCACTGGTATTACAGCTTTTTGATACCCTGCATGCACTTTGCAACCTTCTGGTAGTAGCCCCAGATAACTTAAAGCAGGTCTGCTCTGGAGAACAACTTGCTAATCTGGACAAGAACATACTTCACTCCTTTGTGCAACTCCGGGCTGACTATCGATCTGCCCGCCTGGGCCGGCACTTCAGCTGAGGTTGAATTTGAAAGAGAAACTTGATGTACTTTGCGCAAGCCTTGATTTTTAGAAAGCACAGAGTATTCCTTACTGAATAGCCACATTTTTACCGGAAAATGACTTTTCAGAACAATATGGCAGCCATATTTAAACTTGAGATTTTATTGGGGGAAATGGAGACTGATAGTCACATTTTGCAATTTTTCTCTAATGATTTCAGCCAAACCTTGTATTGTAAATTTCTTGTCACTGTTTTCACCATGCAGGTTATTTATGTGGGAAGGCAAATAAGACGTTACCAGCGTTTGTCTTTGTTTTTTATCCGATTCCATTTAGTGACTTTAACTATGATGCTTAGGACAGGTTTAAAGCTGACGCCAAAATACATTTGTTCATTGGTTTTAATGATTTCTTCACTATAGCCAATCATTAATCAAATCATAACTAATTCTCTATCATCTAACATGTTATCCTATTTTGCATAATTTCTACAATTTTTCTGAGATATAACATAACACTAATCTAAAAACACTGTAATAAGCTAAATTGGTGAAGCTCTTTTATATAGGTATTAGTCAGGGGACTTCAACAGTGTGTTTGCTTTTGGCTTAACTCAAGAAGGTTTACAGTATCCTGTTTGGTACATAAATATTAAACATGTCCTATCAAGAAATATATATATATAGCCACCCCATTTTAGATTTTGTTACTCTAAGGTATAAGGTGGGGGGTATCTTTATAGAAAGGACTACTTTTTTATTTTAAAATTATAAGGGAAATAAAAGGATGAGACATAATTTAAACACATGAACATATTCATTTTTAGGAATAGTGCTGTTTTAAAGATTTCTATCCTTAAAAAATGAATGAATGTTCAGAAAGTCTATCCTCCGTTTGTAGTTGAATTGAAAGTTCATATGCAGCCAGCCAACTAATCTTTTAGACAAATTCATTACCAAGACTGGTGGCCCAGACTCCACAACTTCTGTCTCTCTCCTTCCTTACGGTTTTTCTGAAATGGATTCCTGTTGTGGACAAATGATTGAGCCAATCTAATGTAGTAATAGTAGATTAAGATACTTAGGATAGCTTTGCCACCAAGTGGAAATTTAGAATACAGCTGAGCGATTGCTCTGCTTAAGAGCAGTAAGAAAACATTCTATATAGGCCTTTTTCTTTTACTAATCTCTGTATACTGTTCCTGGTCTTTAAGGAATAGAACATCTTCAATATTTAGCTTATGCTAATATCCTTTAAAACAACCGCAGGCTTCTCTTTTCTATTTTTAGAAATAGTTTATCTTCTGAAGAATCTGTTATTTCTTAACATTCATTTGTCCCTACCCAAGTTCTTGAAATTTCTAATTCCTGGGGATAGATATAATGCGAGTCACTGTTGACTGGATTGTCTTCATTTTGTTCTTAGCACAGTATTATCAAGGTAAGCAAGGGAAATACAAAGCATGCCAGATTTTATGAAATCATTCTGGGAAACTGGCAGCTTTAAACAGCTGTATAGTTCTGTTTCTTAGTGAAGACAGAGCCACAGCAAGTTTTGGATACTAGAAAAAGGCACATAAATGTACTATTGCCATTTTAGAAAGCTTTGATGTGAATTCAAATGATACCTCTGTTACTTAAAGCCAACAATTTTAAAGCATTGGCTTCAATGGCCACTTAAAAATCTTTGTATGCTGTGTCAATTTGTAAACACTTCATTTATTAAATAAAACATTAGATGTCATTTTAAGACTTCAAATCATAGCTGTGCTTCAAAATTATTTTGTATGAGTTCATTTTAAAGATGTAAAATGTATACTTGTTTAAATATTTTGTTAGCTGTATTTTCCATGTTTGAGTTCTGTGCAATATTTTCATTATATCCATTATATAGTGACAAAACCCACAGTGCTTAAAATTTAGACATGTAAACATCCTTGCTCAATAAACAGATTCCCTAAACTTGTTTTTATTTCATTTCTCTCTTCTTTTAAATCTTTTCATATTCCATTTGATAAATTCTATTAAAGAAAATTTTAAAGTACTTTTTCCTTTAGATTTCATAGCTTAAATTTTTCTCCTAATGTTAACTTTCATCCAAAAGTCAGATTCCAGACGTATTCTAGTCTTTGGGAATTCAGCTTCCAAATACTGTCTCATCCATATTATGCAAATAATGTACATTCATTAACTAATTAAAACTCAACACAATTTTTGTCATCTTTTACAGCCATCACATTCCACATATCTTTCCTGTTTTCCCATTGATCTTACATTTATTTTAAACATATTCCTATTGCTATCTTTTGTTTTAAAATTATCTTCATTTCCTGGCATATCCCTCTCCTCATTTACTGTCTCTATAGAATTCTAACACAGAAATAAGGGAAAAGGGGAATGGGTGGGGAAAGGCAGTTCAGCAAAACCAACCCACACCTATATTCCTTCCTGAAGTGTGATGCCCAGAACTGAACTTAGCACAGTTGTCTAACCAGAGCAGAATACAATAGGGCTACCCCTTGTACTTGGGGGCAACTAGGTGGGCACAGTGCTAGGCCAGGAGTCAGGAGGACATGCCTTCAAATCTAGCCTCAGATCTATTTACTAGCTGTGTGACCCTCGGCAAGTCACTTAACTCTGCTTCAGTTACTCATCTGTAAAAATGAGCTGGAGAAAGAAATGGAAAGCACTCCAGGATCTCTGCCAAGAAAAACCCAAATGGGGTCATGAAGAGACAGACATGACAGAAACAACAAAAACCCTAGTACTCTGTCACCTTCTTTGGCGCCTATCTCGCACTGTTGGCTCAGCTGCAATCCAGTGAAAACTTTTAAGTCTTTTTTATGTGAATAGATCTAGCCATCCTGTACTTACACAGTTGATTTTTTCAGTTCAATTCAACAGTAATCAACAAACTTAAGTCTCAAACTTCTCCCTGTTGAATTTTGTGTTGCTGGGCTTTGTTCATCATTACAGCATGTTAAGATTTTTTTTTTTTGGATCTTGATTCTGTTATCCCTTATCAGGTGCTTCCCTCCCAGCTTTGATTGAAGGTATAACTTACAATAAACATCCACTTGGAAGACACAAGGAAACCAATTTGGAATCCCTATATTTATCAGGTAAAGAAAATATCCCCTTATGTGAGATGCTATATTAGCAACAAGTAGAAATAGACAATTGTGATGGAGGGGAAATAGAAGTGAATTTGGAATTGGATCTGTGCTCTGACTTCCTTATTTACGTTTTGTGAATCGCTGAGTTCGTAAATTGAGAATGATACTACATTCACTATTCACCTTGTATGGTGGTTGTAAAGAGAGCATTTTGTAGGCCTTAAAGCAGTATGTAAATGAAAGCTACTATGTAGGGACTAGGCCTGTAACTAAAATGTGAGACAAAAGCCCATTTTGATAATGAACATGTATGTGAACAAACTCATTTTAGGATCTTTGAAAATTGTTCTTGGTTAAATTTTGTTTCTTCCTCATTCAGAACACAAGTTGGAAGAATCAGGTTTTGGGCACAGAGAGAATCATATTGAAGGGATTCATAAACCAATTTCTGTGTGTGTGCGTAGGAAGCTGACAACAGTCATGCAAAATACTTTTTTTTCCTCTTCATATATTTCTTTACCATTGTTGGCTGAGGGGAACAATTCACCTTAGCTCTTACAGCTTAATAACTTTATTTGATCCATGGTTCCTTAAAATTACCTGGTAAGGCTTTGTCAAGTGAGTTTCAAAGGTTATGTAGTCTACTTTATCCAAAGTAATTCAAGTATGAATATATAACATACTCAAACTAGCAAACAACTTCAGAAGAAAAGCACTTATTCAGAAGGCGTGATGTGAACGAGGCAGCAATGATGCATTACAAATATATAATTATTTGCACCAATATTTGAGTAGGTGGAATGGATTAGTACTTGGTCAACATTACACTGATTATAATGTACTTTCCTATATTAATATGTACTGTGTAACATGTATTAAATTGTCAGTTCATTTCAGCTAAGATAGTAATATTTATATATCTGTTTTATAGACAGTATCCAGTTGAGCTAGTTTTAATTCAAAAGTTTCAGAGCAGAAATAATTTTACCTTCAAAATGACCTGACAATCACTTGATAATAGAATTAACAATAGTTGGCAACAGGTGGGACAGGAGTGGAGGGGGGGAGGGGCAGGGAGGGACCTCCATTTTTGTTCTACAATGCAGTGCTCCTTTGCCCAAGTAACTTACTCCCTGGATATCCTTTCCCCAGTCTGAATCCTCTCATCATCCCTTTGCTGCTCATATCCTCCCCCCTCCAACCCCAACTCTGTTGTCATACCCTCTACCTCTAATCCCCTTGACCATCCCATTAACACAAGTTCCAGCTCTCAAGTACTTGGCAGGCTCACCTGATTAATACTATGACCAAGCTGTTACTACCTGGCCAAAACTTAGAATCTTACCCCTCCCAAGGCTATTTGCATTTTAATTGGGAACTCTTCAAAACCAACTTACTTTAACTCAATGATCAAATTAAAGGCCTCATGATTGGCCAGTTGGGAAGAGGTTAGGGGCTTGAGTGGGAGAAAGATAGTCCAATAAATTCTCCTCAGGTAGGCAGTTGCCAGAAGCATCTATGGATAAGCAGTGCATTTGTTGAGAATAGTCTCTTTTTCTATTGCTGTAGGTTACTTAAAACAAGTGGACCATCAGAGGCATTTGTTTGAACAGTGTCTGACCTGAAATGACAGAAAATGCTGCTTCCTGAGTGTCCACCATTTGCACACATTACATGACATTTAGAACTAGATAATGTGGGTTCTACGTGGGATGTGAAAGACAGAGTACCTATATTAAGTGAAATATTCAAGACAGGGTGATTAACACTTCTGAATCTGCATGATTGTAAATTCCGGTGCATATCCATTTTGGGCCACCAGGGGGAGAATTTATTCGTGTGTCTACTAGATTTTTATGGTAATATGCTAAGTTTTAATTTAGAGCCTTTTTGAAGTTTCTTTTAAATTAAAAACCCCATGAAGCACAACATCCTTTACAGACAGACACATCATTAACTTGAAGTAAATTTAAGTACATATTTGCTTTTGTACCAAGAAAAAACATCATCATGATAATATAAATAATACAAAATAATAAATATTTTAGGTTCTTTGTGTGCCATCTCCTCTTGGTGTCTTGATTTTTCTCTAGCGATTCATCTTCTTGTGCTTTTTTGGCGGGGGGGATGGGAAGAAGGGAGAGAATCAAACAATAGCCAGAACGTTCAACACAAACTATGGCAGTTTTTAAGACCTCAACCCATGCATATATACAACCTACATACCAAGAACAATAGCTGGATAGTATTCTTAACTCCAGTGAATTCAGTTTGGAGCAGATTTTTCCAAAGAAATATCACAGTAAAAAAATGAGTGTAATTTTAAGGAACTTTTTCCTGAGGACACCATTAAAATTCATATGTGTTTTAAGATGGAGGGTGGCATTGTGGGAAAAGTATGCTGAGCTAGAAGACTAGGAAGACCTAGATCCAAGTGATGCCTCTGGTGCTAGTTGTATGACTTATAGTTGAGTCCCAGGGCCTTTTTTTTTTCTTTTGGAAAGCAGGGGCAATAATTCAGTAGAACTTTCCCTACAATATTGTTATGAGGATCTAATGAGAAGTTAGCAAAAGCACCTCGTAAACATCACAATACTATATAAATGTCATGATTCTTTACCCATCTACTTTTACTCACATGCTCTTATCCCTAAAATTCATTTTTAAAAAATATTTATCACGGGACTTAGTGGATAGCGTTGGACATGGAATCAGGAAAACCTGGGTTCAAATGCTAGCTGTGTGGTATTTCACTTGTCCAAGCCTGTTTCACTATCTAGAAAATGGCTATATCTGCATTATCTAGTATTTATCCCAGTTCTGAGGATCAAGAGAGGTAACGTGTGTAAATTACTTTTTGCAGACTTTAATGCACATATATGCGCCAGCTACTTTATTAACCATTGATGTAATATTTATATTCTGTTGACTTAGAGAGCAAGGCCTTTTGGTCATTTCACTATTTGGTTCAGCATCCTGGGTCAATCTGGATTTGGGGGAATTCGCTTCACCATTTCTGAGCTTCATCTTTCTCATCTGTAAATGAAGAGGTTGTCACTAGGCTTGTCTTCAAAGTCCCTTCCAGCTCCAACATTCTAGGATTCTTTGATGGAGCATATCAGCAAGCACCTCAGGAAAACACACTGACTATATGTATTAAGAGCTCATAGCAATACCAGAAGTAGATGGGCACAAGGAAACAAAGTGATATCTAAGGCTCCTAATCACCTGAGAACTAATGCCCAACCCCATGTTAAATTCAATTTTGCTATGATTGTGGTGAGTTGCCATTGGAGTGAAGAAAGAGTGATTTGCAGCAGGGAAAAATGTCCCTTCCAAAACACAATTTCAGAGAAGTTTTGAACCAAGTAAGGACAGCTCCCTCCCCCAAAAAGTGTATGTTTGTAATGCATGCATATATGTGTATTGTGTGTATATATGTATGGACACATATACACACATATACATATACACACACACACACATATACATATGTGCATGTGTGTGTGTATACATCCAAGAAATCTCTATCAACCAGGACATGAGGAATACTGCTACCAATCATTTCCAGGAGCAGTGACCTGTGACATATATATACTTTTCTTCTCCATGCCTTCAGTTCATCTATAATTCAGTGTCAATTTATAGAAGGTTTCTTGTATGCTAGAGTGGAGAAAGCCCAAACTACCATCCTCCTCTTCATCTTCAATACTGTGACAAAACTCTGAGTTCATCTGGTTGGATATTCCCACCCTCTAGGCAAGATTACTTTCTCCTCTACCCCTTCATGGATACATAGTCTTTCTGAGTTTCTGTGGCTGGAAAAAAAATCACCTGATGATGCTTCTAGTGACAAGCTTCTTTGGCTTTGGACTAGTCTTCAAATGGTAGATGTCTTTTCGAGGGCCTGACCCATACATAGGCTTTATCTTTGAGAACTCATGATTACATTATGGTAAAACATTGGACCCTTGAAAGAAAGTTCTCACCACCACCGTCCACAGTTAAATAGTTTAACATCAGAAATGGATGTGATTCTATTGTGGAAATAACTATCAATCAATAATTAATAAGCACTTATTAAGTGCCTATGATATGGTAGGCACTGTGCTAAAGAGGCAGCTAGGTGACGCAGTGGATAGAGTGCTGGTCCTGACATCTGAAAGGCTTATCTTCCTGAGTTCAAATCTGGCCTCAAGCACTTACTAGCTGTGTGACCCTGGTTAAATCACTTAACCCTGTTTGCCTCGGTTTCCTTATCCATAAAATGAGCTAGAGAAGGAAACAAACCTTTGTCGAGAAAACCTCAAATGGGTTCACAAAGGGTCAGACACAACTGAAAACAACTGAACAATAAATATGCCAGACACTGTGCTAAGATGTACTACCATCTGCTTTGGCACTGTACCCTAAGAACCATGGGACCTTTCTATTTGATTTGTAGCTGAAATCTCTTACATGCATTCTTTCCCCTGTTAAAATGTGAGTTCCTTGAGAGCAAGGACCACCTTGCTTGTAGCCCCAGCACTTGATATGGTGCTTTGTACATAACAAATTCTTAATAAATTTTTTTTCATTCATACAGTAGTTATACTGGAAGCTGCCCTCCATAAGGCACTTCAGTTTTTACAGAAAAAAAGAGAGAAAGATTGTTAAAACATGCATTGTTGGGGTATTTGCAAATTCATGTTGGATACCTATGCCACTGTTTTTGTGGTCCACAGTTGCTACTTTTTCTCCACATGACTAGATGGTCACTGTAGATTATTAACAATTAAAATTAAGACAGAAAACTAAAGATTAGGAAGTCTGTTCATGATCAACATTAGTTTTTTTCCTGTAAATTCAATTTATATCTCAACACCACTGGTAGCTCATGAAAAGTCCCTCTCTCCCCAACCTTATTTATGAAGCACTCTTACCAGAAGTTGATTGAATCGTGGAATTTTAGAGCTGTAAAGTACTTTACAGATCATTCTAGTCCAACTCTCTCCATTCACAGATCAAGAAACTAAGGCCCATAGGGGATGAAAAGACTTGTTCAAAATCGCACAAAGCTGGAGTAAACCAAAATGAAAAATCCATCAACCCTTGAGCAATCAGCCAATTAGCATTTATTATAAGCGCTTACACTGTGCTAAGTGCTGGGAATACAAAGCATCTTATGTGTTTCCTCAATTTGTTCTAAGCCATCACAAGCTCTGAATATATAGTTTGGAGATAGCTGTGATGTGGATTTCTTTTTCCTTTTTTTTTTTTTGGAGGGGGGAAGTCAAGGCAATTGAGGTTAAGTGACTTGTCCAAGGTCACACAGCTAGTCACATTTGAACTCAGGTCTTCCTGACTCCAAGGCCAGTGCTCTACTCACTGCACCACCTAGCTGCACCCTATGATGTGGATTTCTGACCAGGTGAAAGATATCTTCACACACAGAACTCTGAGAATCCTTTGCAGCCCTCTCTGCATTGTAGTCACCAGATTGGGCTGAGCAAGGGGAGAACTGATTCCATTACGAAAGAAAGAAGGAAGGATAGACAAAAGGAAAGAAAGAACAGAAGGAAGGAAGGAAGGAAGGAAGGAAGGAAGGAAGGAAGGAAGGAAGGAAGGAAGGAAGGAAGGAAGGAAGGAAGGAAGGAAGGAAGGAAGGAAATGAAAGCATTAGTACTTAATAAACCCCAATCACAAATATTATAGCAAATTATGTGGCATTGAGGTTTTTTCTCTCTGAAAATATGTCAGTTTGAGGGGTTTTCCCTAGTCAAATAAGTTTAGAAGAGCAGTCATGGCAAGAGAAAAAAGTGTTTACGCTTCTACATATATCTGTGTAATAGTATTTTTCAATAGATTTTCTTCTTGGTGATATAAACAAAACTTTATATTTTTATTGAACTATGCTTGAACTCCATCATTGAAGCAAGACAAACTGTTTTCTTTAACGCGTATGCTTATGAACATGCCCAATCTTGGCTGTGTTTTGTGCTGAGGTTTTCAGTCAGTTTCTACCCATATCCCCTGTCAAAATGTATGCCCCAACAAGACAGTTTTGCCTGAGTTTTCTCTGCTAGAAGAAACCCCCCCTTGGTTGAACTGCTCGAGAATTCTTTTCACTTTGACCCAGTTCGAGATTGAGATCAAGAAAATCTGATTTGGATGGCTGAGATAATGAATGCAAACTCACAACATCCTGAACTACAGTTATGACTAAGAATCTTGTTCCTTTCTCTTAGACAAAATGTTCTGTCTCCTGCTTTATTTCTATAGGGGTGGCAGATACTTCAGACACCTGGCATTGAAATTCCATTGTGTGTAAGGTGAATTCTGGGGCTCTAAGTTTTTTTTTTCGAAGTGTCAAACAAAACTTGTAGTTGGAGTTCTCTGGCATTTTTCTTCTCTAAGGTTTGCTCTGCTTTAAAATTTATATGTGTGTATATATATATATTTATATATACATATGCATGCATACATATTAAACAATTTAGAAAGATTCAGGAAATTGTAAGATATATTCTCTGGAAGAAAAACCAAAGAACTCAAAGTGAATTTCATTGTATCT
Organism: Phalanger gymnotis; assembly: GCA_028646595.1. Lineage (NCBI taxonomy): Eukaryota > Metazoa > Chordata > Mammalia > Diprotodontia > Phalangeridae > Phalanger > Phalanger gymnotis. The sequence goes on along the minus strand of CM053624.1, from coordinate 168,897,723 downwards.
AGCTTAAATGAATACTTGAAAGTTTTCAAAATATTTGAGGTATTAATATGCAAAAACTGGTTCATATGTCAAGTGTTTTAGCTAATTTAAATGTATGGTTGCCTTTTGTTTAAATAAAGGGCATTCTTGAGGATGAATAGTGTCTTCTACATAGTAGGCTCTCAAATGTTGACTGGATAAGTGAATCTACATGGACTCAATTGTAAAACATGAAATAACCATGTTCTTCATTTAATTGTCTATGGAAAGTCACCTGAGTTTGGAGTTGCAGCTTAAAAACTGAAGAAATGGATTTTCTTCTACATATATATGCATGTATACATATATATGATTTTATTTTAATGTCATAACCTTCTTTCCAGCTTTTCCTTCCTTAAACTCCTATAAAGCTACCTTGGTCTTTAGGATAAATTTGAAAACCTAAAATTCTTAATTGGATTTAAAAATGACACATAGTCATGGGAATAGACAAATATTTCAAATTATGCTTTGTTGGGAAGAGAACTTGACTGATAAATAAATTATCAGATAAAAATAACTTCCTTTACATGTAATTGTGTGCATACTCTTATTTTATGAGCCAATAGTCAATAAGCATTTATTAAATGCCTACTATGTGCCAGGCATGGTGATAAGCTCTAGGGATACAAAGAAAGGCAAAAGATAGTCCCTGCCCTCAAGTAGTTCACAATCTAATAATCTAAGGGTCCAGCCACTTTAAAATTAAAGATTGACTACATCAATCTTTTAATATTTCAAAAACTTGAGATTTCATTACATCGAGTTTTCTTTCTATGAAAATTATAACTCCTCCAAGCTTTAATAGATTTCAGGAGTCTATTACAATCAGGCTTCCACCTAAATCTGATATGTTTTGTTTGCTGCTACTTCGGTAGCTCCAGATTGACATAGAAATTGCTGAGCATGACCAAAGAACAAGATATGTGTTGTAACTGTAGTTCAGGGTGTTGAGAGTCTGCATTCATTATCTCAACCATACATATAAATGGTGGGGTTGGTTCAAGAGCTTTTGAGAGAAGTGATATTATTTCTTTGAGAAACATTATGCATTGTATAAGACCCTCTTTGGGACCGACTCCAGACATGGAGAAAGAAAAAAAGACTCTGTAAACTGCAGATGTGTCAAGGAAGCCTTCTTAACATATTCCCGATTTCTCTCAACCCCCTGGAGATTTTGGAAAATCTCCCTTTATATGAGACTAGGGCTTCTTGGTTTGAATGGAGATATCTCACTTCCTGATGGAGACCTCATTGACTCTGGTTATTTTCTGATATGTTCTAATTGGTATAACTCCTGTGATTTTTCTTTTCTATCTGCTTGAATAAATGGGTTTATTGACCATGTGCTATTTGTGAGTCTTTTGTGTAACCCTAGGTAGCGCAATAGATAGAGTATCAGTCCTGGAACCAGGAAGACTCATCCCACTGTATTCAAATTCAGAACTTTCTAGTTGTACAATTCTGGGCAAGTCCTTTAACCCTATTTGCCTCAGGTCCTCATCCGTAAAAATGAATGGTGAAGGAAATTGCAAAGGAAATGGCAAACCATTCTGCCAAGCAAACCCCATATGGAGTCACAAAGAGATACAACTGAACAACAACAAAAAAGTCTTTGTGTAACCAATGTTTGGTGGAAAGTGGCCAAGCCAATAGGTGCAAGCTTAGGGCAAATTTAAAAGTCATGTGCCTAGACCAGCAATATTTAGGGGGCAAACAGATACAATTCTAGTCTAGTACTCAGCTAAGAAACTGGAGAAAAGAGCATATCCACCCTTGTGACTTGTTTTCTGCTCCCCTGAAAGCAAAGACTTGGAGAAAGGTGGGGAAGATTCCACAGATATCTATCAATGCTTTCTATGAACTGACTAACTCATGTGGGTACACGTCTTATAAATGTGTATTTATGGCAAAAAAATCCGCCACCTGGTGCTCATTCCTCTAAATACTTGCTTTGGAAAAAAATGTACCCATCAGATCTATGGATAAGGGAAGAATTTATAACCAAACAAAAGATAGAAAATATCATGGAAAGTAAAATGGATAATTTTGATTACATGAAAACTAAAAGTTTTGCACAAACAAAACTAATCTAGCCAGAATTAGAAAGAAAACAGAAAATGGGAGAAAAATTTTTCTTACAGCAAGTTTCTCTGATAAAGGGCTCATTTCTCAAATATGTAGGGAACTGACACAAATATATAAAAATAAAAGCCATTACCCAGTTGATAAATGGTCAAAGGATATGAAAAGGCTGTTTTCAGGAGAAGAAATCAAAGCTATCAGTAGTCACATGAAAAATGCTCTAATCACTACTGATTAGAGAAATACAAATTAAAACAACTCTGAGGTACTACCTCACAAGTATCAAATTGGCTAATGTGACAGAAAAGGAAAATGACAAGTACTGGAAGAGGTATGGAAAAATTAGGTCACTAACAGATTATTGGTGGAGTTGGTGGAGTTCAACCATTCTGGAGAATAATTTAGAACTACCCATACCCTTTGACCCAGTAATACCACTACTAGGTCTGTATTCCAAAGCCATCAAAGAAAAGGTAGAAGGACCTATATGTACAAAAATGTTGATAGCAACTCTTTTTTGTAGTGGAAAAGAACTAGAAATGGAAGGAATGCCCATCAATTGAGGAATAGCTGAACAAGTTGTAGTATATGATTGTGATGGAATATTATTGTGATACAAGAAATGATGAGGATTATTTCATAAACACATGCAAACACTTACATAAACTCATGCAAAGTGAAGTGAGCAGAACCAGGAGAACATTGTACATAGTAACAGCAATATTGTAAGGATAATCATGTGAAAGAGTAAGCTACTCTGATCATTGTCCAAGACAATCCCAAAAGATGCATGATGAAAATATTGTGCATCTCCAGAGAGACAACTGATGAACTCTGAGTGCAAATTGAAGCATACTTTTAAAAAACTCTTTCTTGTTTTTTTGTCTGCGTTTTCTTTTCCAACATGATTAATATGAAAATATGTTTTGTGTAACCTCACATGCATAATCAGGAGGGAGAAAGAGAATTTAGAATGGAAACATTTCAAAATTAAATTAAAATTTTTTTTGCATGTAATTGGGAAATATTTAATGAAATAAAAAAATACATATATTTAAAAGGAAAGAAAAGACTAAATAAATGCTTGTTTGTTGCCATAGCTTCTGGTTGACTTGTACAGCTTTCAGGGACCTAGGGCACCTTTACACCACAATGAGGGATTGGACTAGGTAGGGTTTTAGTAGAGGAGATATTCAATATAACCTGGAAAAGGCTGTTACAATAACTTTTGTGTGTCGCTATATTTTTTCATAGCTTGTAATGCAACTTGACTCCATTTATAGAAGAAAAGGAATAAATTTCTTCATTAACAATATTCTAGGTTGGAAAATAGTTGGAAAAACATATGGCAAATACACATTATACTATATACGTCAAGATTGTGTAGTCACTAATCATTGTATGTGGTAGGACATAAATTGAGGCAAAATAGAACTTGTCCTATTGTCCTTCTAGCTACCTAAAATTTCTATCCCCTTTGCTCCTATAGATGTGCTGTTGCATGAAGATGGAGAAAATCATACAACCATTCTGATTGGATACCCTACAAATTTAAGTTATACAACCTCCACTGGGCCCTCACTGCTGCTAGGCAGGATTCTGCTACACCTCCCTTATCAACTCACTATCCCATTCTCCACAATGGCTCTTTCAAACCTTTTTACTCTTCCTCAAACCTTCCATGGTTCTCTTACCCCTCCCCCTCTGAGCTGAGAATCTTCCCTCATATTTTACAGAAAAAAAAATGAAGTTATTTGCTCTTCTCTCCTTTTTCCCCTCTTACTGTTGGTTGTTTTCCTACTGCCTACAAATATGCCCATGTTTCTCCCATCCTCAAAAAGACTCTCACTAGATACTTCAATTCCCACTATCATCCTATATGCCTATATATCTTCTGCCCATTGTGGCAAAAATCCTTGAAAAGGTCACCTATAATATATATAATGTAATGTTATGTGATGTGATACGATACGATACGATACAATATATAATATAATATATAATTAATATAATATAATTAATATAGTATAATATAGTACAGTATAGTATAGTATAGCATAGCAGAATATAATATAATACAATATATCATATCGTTTATCATATTGTATCGTATCGTATCATATCATATCATGTCATATCATATCATATCATATCATATCATATCATATCATATCATATCATATCATATATATGGATATATATCCATAAGGTCCCTGTGCAATTTAAGCTTACAACTGATTGCAAATTGCACACAGACTTTATGGACACCCTGTGTGTATATGTATATGTGTATGTATATGTATATGTATATGTATATGTATATGTATATGTATATGTATGTGTATGTGTATGTGTATGTGTATGTGTATGTGTATGTGTATGTGTATGTGTATGTGTATATATATGTGTATATGTATGTGTATGTGTATGTGTATGTATATGTATATGTGTATGTGTATATACATGCATGCATGCATACATACATACATACATACATACATACATACATATGTATGTATATAAAAGAGGTGCCTCCACTTTCCCTCCTTTTTATTCTCTTCTTAACCCCCAACCTCATAATTCTGGCCTCCAACCTCATAATTCCACCAAAACTACTCTCTCAAAAGTTACCAGTGGTCTCTCTGTTGACAAATCTAATGGCCCATCCTCAGTCTTCATTCTCCTCAACCTCTCTGTAGCCTTTAATGTTGTTGATTGTGTCAGTAAGGCAAAATGGGCTTCTTAGCACTTAGTTCAACAAGTGCCCTTGAAGAGTTTGTCTTTTGTTTGCTTTGAGTAATTCAGCTATTTCATTGAATCTTGCTAAGTGCTAAGCTCCAGGCCCAAACCCCTATTAGGTGTAACATTAACATTATTATGTAATAGTAATTAAGGTGGGACATTTTCCTTTTCTTCTCTTAAGTGCCTTTAATGATTCTGGGGCAGATAAAGTGGGATTTTTTTGTCTTGGAGTATTTCTCAGCACTGAGACAAGTAGGAGTCATTGATTTGTATATGATATGATCCTGGGGATGGAGAACTTTCCCAGACTCAGCCTGGGTGAGGTCAAAGCCTTCAGGGCTCCAAAAACTGGATATAGCTGGGGAGAGCTTGGCATTTGA
>CM053624.1:168841315-168891998 GCA_028646595.1 Phalanger gymnotis | reverse complement strand
CAAGTAGGAGTCATTGATTTGTATATGATATGATCCTGGGGATGGAGAACTTTCCCAGACTCAGCCTGGGTGAGGTCAAAGCCTTCAGGGCTCCAAAAACTGGATATAGCTGGGGAGAGCTTGGCATTTGATTTTTGGGGCACACTCATGGAAGGAGTGTTGAGACTCTGGGCAAGCTGCAAACTGGCCCCCAGCTTTGAAACCCAGATGTTGGTACTGGTAACTATGAATTGTATTGGGTCTGTCTGTTTGTAATTTGTTTAAGGGCTCTTGAGATGGTGTTGATGAAGAGACTCCGGGCAGCTGTATCTAAGGAGCCCTCCAGCTTGTAAACCCGGATGCTGAGACTTTGTTTAACTCTGGTAACTATGTATTGGTATTTGAATCAGACAAGGTTTGTCTGTTAATGATTGTAATTTGCTTGTATTTTGCTCTGAAGTTCAGGGTGCTGGCTTTTCCCCCTGAACTAAGTGAATGATATTTGTGCACTGAATTAAAGTAAGCTTGCCAACCCCTTAACCTTGCTCTCCTTATTAAGGCAGATTAAAAGAACCTAGGCTTTCTGGCTGTCCAGCAGCTTTCTGGGTGCTGGCTGTGGGTGGATCTTGACCCCCCACAGAAGCTGCTAGCCAGATTGTGGAAACATTGATCACTCCCTCCTCCTTAATATTCTCTTCTCTCTAGGTTTCCAGGACACTACCCTCTTGATTGACCTCCTATTTCTCCAACCACTTCTTCTCCGTCTACCTTGCTGAATCTTTATCCTTGTCAAGTCCTCTCACCATAGGTGTCCCACGAAGCTCTGTCCTGGGCCCTCTTTTCTTCTCCCTCAATACTGCTTTGCTTAGTGATCTCATCAATTCCCATGAATTTAAGTATCATCTGTATACCGATGATTCTCACATTTATCTTTCCTGCTCCAATTTCTCTGCTAACCTCCAATCTTGCATCTCCAACATATCTTGAGCTAGATGTCCAAGAGACTTTTTCAACTCAACATGCCCCAAACCAAACTCATTATCTCTTTCCCTAAACCCTCTTTTCCCTTCTACTTTCCCTATTACTGTAGAGGGCAATACCATACTCCCATCCCTCGGGTTCAATTCCTCACTGTCTCTCACCCCCTATATCCAATCTGTTGTCAATTGCTGTCAATTATACCTTTGCAATATCTCTCAGATATGCTCCTTTCTCTCCTCTGACACCACCACCACTCTGGGGCAGGTCCTCATCACCTTGTCCTTGGATTGCTACAATAACCCCCAGGTAAATCTGCCTGCCTCAAGTCTCTCTCCACTCCAATCCATCCTCCATTCAGTCACCAAAGTGATTTTCCTAGAGCACAAGTCCAATCACATCACAATAAACTTGAGTGGTTTCCTATTGCCTCCAGGATCAAATACAAAATCCTCTGTTTGGCGTTCAAGGTCCCTCACAAACTAGCTCTCTCCTATTTTTCCAGTCTTGTTATACTTTCCTCTCCACTGGCTTCCTTGTGGTCCCACAAACATGGCATTCCCTCTCTCAGCTCCAGGAGTTTTCTCTGGCTGACCCCCCTGACTGGGATTTCCTGCCTCCTCATCTCTGCCTAGTGACTTCCCTGGCTTCTTCCAAGTCCCAACTAAAATTCTATCTTCTACAGGAAGTCTTTCCTAATTTCTCTTACTTCTAAGGCCTTGCCTCTATCAATTATTTAATATTCATCCTGTTTATAGCCCATTTGCACATATTCATTTGCATGTTCTCTCCCCTATTAGATTGTATGCTCATTGAGGGCAGGCACTCTCCTTTGCCTCTTTTTATATCCCCAGCATTTAAAACAGGGGCTGACACATTCTAGGCACTTAATAAACGCTTACTGGTATAGCTAGAAAGTTCATAGTAGGCACTATATATAAATGCAATTTATTACTATTATTGTTACCAGACTAGAGGACTGGTGACTGGTGGCTAATAATAACTGGCATTTATATGGCACTTTAAGCTTTGCAAAGTGCTTTACATCTATTATCTCCTCTGAGTCTCATGACACCCCTGATTTTTACTTTTGTGATCATTTGAAAAAGAGAAGTGCTCCATCCACCAAAATCCTTCCCTAACAAAAAAAATTATTCTGTTGTGGTTTTGTGATTATGGGAAAGTAGATTTGTCTTCATAGTTTGAGAATGGTAACCCACAGGTGTACTCTTGAGTTTAGTCATTCATTTTTTGTTTGAACCTTTTATATATATAACACAGCCAGAGAAATAGTTAAACAACTCAAGCAAAAAAAAAATAGGGGTGGGGTGGGAAAGAGGGGAAAAAATGTTACCAGCATTTTTTTAAACAAAAGACACGAAAATGCCAGGCTGTTCTGGGTATGCAAAATTTTTTTTCTTTTCATACATATTGACAGTCAGAGGGGGGTTATTATTGAGAATATGGGCAAAGTTACTGCCAGTTTCTGCTGGTACTCATGTTTAAAAAGAAACTATGGAAACCAGAAGTAGGAATATTAATTAAGTTCAAATTTGGAATGTTTGTCAGTAGTGGTTGAATGAATTCAATGAAGCAACCTGTTGGGTTGTAATTCAGTGTTTTGTTAGTAATTTAATAGAATGTTGAACTTTTCATAAATTAACAGGTTTCAGTAATCTTATTAAGAGGTTATATGTTGATAAGATTAGCCTTGGAATGCTGTGGGGTTATTTTCTTTTTTTTTAATTTTGATTAAAGAACTAGTATTCATTTTCCTTCAAAGTCATATAATCTGTTTGGTATTATGCCTATTTCAATTAATGGAAGAAAAACATACATTATTAAATATTTTGGGTCATTTGTGCCATTTCAACTCAGGTGTAACTAATAAAGAATAGACATGTACAAATATATATGTAAAAGTTATATACATATATACACATATGTACATATCCTTTTAAATCATGCCCTCTCATATTAAAATAATGAAGATGTCTATAAAGAGAAAATATAAAATGAGAAAGATAAATTGATAGAATTTGCCAGATTATGCCTTTAGAAACTTTCTACTTTATATGAAAAATAAACAGTGATACACGTAAAGCTAACTTAATTTTTGTTGTTGTTGGAAAGATATCAATGTCCTGAGGGGGGAGAGGGAGGAAAGCAACCTTAAAATCAACTCCAATTAAACAAGGTGAACTCTACAAATACAGTCCATAAAAAACCCCTAAATTAAACTGTATGACTTGCTGACTTTTATTCCAAATAGAAGGCAGCAGATGGTAACAATGCACTTCTCATAGATGGTAGGAGGGAGGCAGTCTTGTTTTAAGTAATGCTGTTTCTGGGCAATAATCCAAAATGCACAGTAGGCAGAAGTTAAAAGGAAGTGCTTGCTTTTAGGTTTTTAAAATATATCCCTTAATCCTGGGTGATGATTGACAATCATGATTTTGAGTATGAGGTGCCCTTCTTTAAACTGACAAGTTTGATGTTATTTGTATATCTAGTATGGCTTTTATTCATCTCAAACTAAATGGGAGCCCATGCAATTGATGCCACATTTCAGAAGTGATTCTTGGATGGGTAGTCTATTTACAAATGAGTGAGGACACAGTATCCACCATCATTGTTGTCTCTTTGAAATTTAAGGATGCTAAAAGGCAAATTTAGTACTAAAATTCTTGCTGAGTAAGACTACAACCAAGGGATAACTTTTTTAAAAAAGTAATTTAATTTATCAGAAAAGAAGCAGTCTGAAAGATTGTATTGTCCTTGATCCAATCATTACAATATATTTGTATTTCTGAGATATCAAAGTGCTGCCCTTTACTTACATTGTGATTTTTCGTTACGATGTTAGGACTTCAGTGAAATTTTAGTGAACCAAATTCAAGTCTCCTATTCTGGATATAGGGACTCGACTCAGCCTGATGTAAGAAGGAAATAAAGAGGTAGTTACAATTCTTTCTTTTATTTTTATTGCTCCTATACTGTTTATCTCATGCCATCATTGCAAAGCAGATTTAAAAATTCATATTATTAAAACTCAAGAATTCTGTAAATTCTGGAAAACAAATTTACAACCCAGGGAAGACTATTATTAAAATGGAATTTAGCAATAACTGCAAAACACCAGGGACCATTGATTAAATTACTGAAGACTTTTAAAGTGGGTAATTCAAAAGTTGACCCTTTCCTTGTGGTGTGACTAAGAGTCAGAGGTAGTTAAATTCTGCTCACCAGAACTGTATAAACCTATCCCTGTCCAAGAGAAGCAGGTTTATGAGGAGTGAAGAAAAGTTCTAGATGAAGCCAGGCTGGGATACAGACAGAAGGGCAAAGAGACATTCACAAGAAGTAAACTGTGTTAGCAGCTCATCTTGCCATGTGGAGAAGGGACAGGATTTTAGTAGAAGTTTTTTTTTTCTGTTTCTTCTGCTGTGACAGAGACAGGCAGGATGCTGCGTGGGAAAATCCTTAGCTTCACTGGTAGGGAGGTTGTGCAGGCTTCCATTACAAGTACTGATTTCCGAACCACATCAGCCAGATTTTGCTTCTGTATGGTGAAGTGACCCTTTGATTTTGAGGTATACTCCTAACTTAAAGATTATAAACTTAAAGATGATTCATCTTTCAGTAGCAGAAGCACAAAACGTAGATTTCTTTGGTATGTCAAATGTTGAGTGATTTATAAGACAATAATGAAAGAATATAAAGTTTGAATCTGAATCAGCATGGAAGGAGGAACAACACATCTTTTTCTTATTTTTAAGGTTTACAGAGCACTTTCTTTACAACTCTGACTGAGACAGTGAAGTTATTATGGGAAATTGTCATAAAATGGAGAGAGAGCTGGCTCTGGAATCATAGTATCTGGGTTTAAATCCTATCCTTGTCATTTATTACCCAAATTATCTTAAACAAGTCACACTGTCCCTGAGCCTCAGTTTCCCTATCTGAGAAATAAGTGGATTGAATTAGGTGGCCTCTTCCAACTCCAGATATAAGTTCCTATTATCTCAATTTTTATAGACAAGGATACTGGGTCTTAGAGAGGTGGAGGGCCCAAGGTCACCCAAAGGCAGTCACTGTCAGAGCCAAACCAAGATTTCTTGACTTGGGGTAACAGAATCAAAAAAATTGAGAGTTGGAAGGGACCTTAATGGCCATCTAGTCTAACACAAAAAAGAATCCCTATAGAACATACTTGACAAGTGTCCATTTAACCTGTATTTGAAGACCTCCAAAAAGGGGGAACCTCCCCCCCCCCTCAAAGCAGCCTAGTCCACCTTTGGACAGCTCTAATTGTAAGGAAATTGTATCTGACATTGAATCTAATTTGGTCTCTTTGCAGCTTCTGCCCCCTGCTTCTTGTTTGGCCCTCCAGGACCAAATAGAACAAATCAAATCCCTCCTCTAAATGAAAGTCTTTCAAATGCTTGAAGACAACTCTATTGTCCCCCCGGCTCCCTGAATCTTCTCTTTCCAGGATTAAAAATCCCTAATTCCTTCAGCCAACCCTCACGGGACATGGACTCAAGACCCTTCGCTGTCCTGAATGCCCTTTTCTGGATACTCTCCAGTTTATCTATGTCCTTCTTAAACCGCAAAGAAGTCGAGAGTTGAACACAATACTCCAGATGACGTGTGACAGGGACAGAGTACAGTGAGATTATTGGCTCCCTATTCCTGGAAGCTTTGCCCCAACTAATGCAGTTCAAGATTGAATTACTTTTTTTTTTTTGGTTTCTACATCACATTGCTCAGTCAGATGGAACTTTAAGCCCACTAAAATCTAGATCTTTTTCAGGACAATCGCTGTGTAACTATGTCTACTTCACTTTATATTTATGAAGTTGATTTTTTTTGGTACCCAAGTGCCGGACTATATTTATCTCTATTAAATTTCATCCTTTTGCCAGGAGAGCACAACCGAGAGACCGGAGCTCGAAGCTGGCTCCTCTTTGGAAAAGTTTTCTGGGTGATCAACTCTCCTAGCTCAGCAGTAAATCACAGGACTCTTCATTGCCACAAAACTCAAGACCTTGAGCATGGTTGGAAGTAGGGCCACTTCCTACCCCCAAGCTTCCATGTGGTGTCCTGGAAGCAGGACTTGAAATCAAGCACCGATATTATTTACACTCTATGACCCTACCAGGAAGGGCAGAGAATACTTCATGACCTTGTCACACACACAGCAAAGGTCCTTTTTCCTAGGCCATCATCATATACTTTCAATAAGCATCTGTCTGTGCATTATAGAATGTAGGTAGGAAAGAGTTAATATTAGTCTAATGTAGCGTTTGTGATGTGGATAGCTTTCAAACCTACCTGTAGTGCAAATGTATAAGATTAACTGGCTGGGTCAAGTCAGATCTTATGGAGCTGCTGTCTCCTGTACCCATTGCAGGTTTAAGATCTGGGTGCTCAGCTCAATAAGCTTCAAAAACACAATTTTATAAACTTACCGAAAGATGATAAGCCTTTCCTGAATTGATTCATGTTAATCAAACTCATAAGTGACTGATTTATACTTTATATTTATAAAAAAAAATGCCGCTTGATAAGCTTGTGATGAGAAAAGAGAACCAATAAGCAAGTTAGAGAATAGTTGTGTTGTCCAGTTGGTGCATTTTCTACCTGCTATGATCTACTTAATTACAACCCTAATCATTTGAAGGCAGGTCTCTAGGTGGCACAACAGATATAATGCTAGAGGGAAGTTGGAAATACCTGAGTTTGAATTCAGCCTCAGACATTTATTAGCTGTGTAATTATGGACAGGTTGCTTAACCAGGGTGCTTCAGTTTCTTCATCTGTAAAATGGGGTATCTACTTCCCAAAGTACCCAATAGATGAAGTTGCCCCTTTGTTTGCAGAAACCAGTATCTCATTGTAGTATCCTAGGTAGGCTGGGTCATGCAGACCACTAGGGGCTTCATTCATTGCCAACACCAGCTGTCTGCAGACTCTGGAATGGACTCCAGTTCCTGAACCCCTGGCAGCGTTGTGATCTTTCAAAGTCCATGACATCATAGCCTAGTCCATTCTTTGCTCAAAATTTCTTTGCTGAAGGCAGGAAAGAAATAGACAAAACAAGCACAGAGTCAATATTAGAGTCACGTGTTTGGCTTCATGTTGACTTGGGTAGAGAGAGCAAGCCAATGTTATTGTCTCTCTACCAAGATTCTTACTATACTTATTCCCTCTTCACTTGAAGGCAGCCTAGGAGGAAAAAAAAGCCTCCTTTGCTGATTCTTTGACCACATCACACTCACTGACCATTGGTATCCTCCAAGAGTCCAGGCTGGGTCTCCTCTTATCTCTCTATATTCTCTCATTTGATGATCTCATAAATTCCCATGGGTTTAATCTGCATCTCTATGTGATTGATCTGTATATCCAGGCCTAGTCTCTTTGTTGGGCTATAGATATATATATCTCCAGCTACCTTTTGGGCATCTTGGACTGGATATCTCAACTTGAGCAGTCCAAAATGCAGCTTATTGTCTTCCTCCCTCTAAATCCTCCAAAACTTCTCTCCTTCCAAACTTCTCTATTATTGTGAAGGGCACCATCACCTTCCTAGTCACCCAGGCTTGCAACCTTGGTGTCATCCTTGGTTTCTCACGCACCCTGCATATACAATCCATTGTCAAATCTTGTCATTTCTACCTTCACGAAATTTCATAGATGCTCCAGTCAGGTCCCCATTGATATGGCCACAACCCTACTTTAGGCTTCCTCACATGTTACGTGGACTACTGTAATGGCATCCTGCCTCAAATCTCTCCCCATTTCAATCTATCCTTTGTTCATCTCCTAAAGTGATTTTTCTTAAATCTGTGTCTGACCACATCACAAGCCACACCATTGCCCAATCATTTCCAGCAGCTTTGTATTACCTTTAAGATAAAATATAGATGACTGCTTGATATTTAAAGATCTTCATAAATTGGCCCTTTCCTACTTTTCCAGCCTTTTTACACCTCACTCCCTGCCATGAAATCTATCCTTCAACTCTACTGGTCTACTTCCAATACTTCAAACTGGAAACTCCATTTTCTGATTTTGTGCCTTATCATTGGCTGTCCCTCATGCCTGGAATGCTTTGCCCACTCACCTCTGCCTCTTAGTTTCCCTGATTTTTTTTTTCAAACTCAAATCAAACCCACTCTTTACAGAAGGCATTCCTGGTCCTCATAGCATGACATTGGAACTTTTAGATTACTTCCATCTACTCTGGATCTTTCTTGTATGTACCTAGTTATTCATAATATATTGTCTCCTATTAGAATACTGAAAGAGAATATAGGTTTTTCTTAAACCTTTCTTTGTAACTCCAGCACTTAGTGCAGGGCCTAACACATAGTAAGAGCTTTATAAATATGTGTTGAATAATTGACTGACTGATTATATTTTGCCCCCCTCAATTGTGTGGGAAATGCCCAAGGCAGAAATTCCTCAAATACAGATCAAAAACTAGGCTCTAATGTCTAGTCTTAGAAAGTTTCCTGGGAAATTAAGATGTTAAATGACTTGTCTATGAACTATGGTCACACAGATGACATGCCTCAAAGGCAGGATTTGAGGCCAGGACTTATTGACTCGAGAGCATCATTTTCTACCCACAAAACTGCACAGCTTCTCCAAAGTGGAGTGAAATTAGGTAGGGTTTCTGGAGTTTCTTAGGAAAGAAAAGTAAATTAAGTGATTTTTTTTATTCATTCCTCTCCAAAGCCCCTAATATTTGTCTAGTAATATACTAATAGCTTGTGGAGGATGTGGTCACCTGTTCACTTTAATTCAACAAATATTTATTAAGTCTCTACCACATAAAGTCACATGCTGGGTGCTACGTTTGTTTCCATCTCGGTTTGTTCTAAGTAATGATTCTAGGAGTTGACCCCACCATAGCTGAATATTAAACAGAAACCTCCAGAAAATTGTCCAGGTATGGCTCATTGCCACAGTACCAGGGAAGCCCCATTTGGTATGAGTTTGGCATAATCTGCAATACTGATGAAAAAGTACAAGGTCACTGAAATTAGTAACCTTGTCTTTCCTTCAAGTGGCCATGAGTCTAATGATGAATGACAGCTTCCAGCACCTTTGGTGACAGGTGATTGCCATGAACTGGGGTGGGAGTCAGGTTGAGTGGGGAAAATAGTCTGTATAACAAGTACCCTGTGCTTTTGATGCATACAAGGTTGGAAAAATAAACAAACAGGAAAAACTGATTGGGAATGCAAGGAAATATTTGAAAATGATGCATTCTGTGTATATTTAGGCTATTGAAGACTGTAGGAGAGCTGGCTGAAATATACGCAGAGCTTGGATGGAAATAATAACTGAAAATCAATGTTGGAGTCTAGGTAAGGGATGTACTCTATGGAAATAGGTAGGAGGCACAGTGGATAGAACACTGGACCTGGAGTCAGGGAGAACTCAGTTCAAATCTGACTTCAGACATTTGCTAGCTGTATGACCCTGGGCAACTCTCTTAACCTTTGTCTGACTCACACCTACCTCTCAAGGTTGATGTGAGAATAAAATGAGATAATATTTGTAAAGTGCTTTGCAAACCTTAAGTTGTATATAAATGCTAGTTATTTTTATTATTAAATGGAACAATGATAGCTTATTTTAACCTAAGTTACTTTTCTACATAGAGAGAATTTTATTCACTTTCTATTTCTATTTATGTGCAGCTTGGTAGGACAGTGGTTAGTGCACTGATCTTGGAATCAGGAAGACTCATCTTCATGAGCTCAAATCCAGCTTTAGTTACTAACTGTATGACCCTGGGCAAGTCACTTAACCCTACTTACATCAGTTTCCTCATATGTAAAATGAGTTGGAGAAGGAAATGGCTAAACCGTTTTAGTATTTTTGCCCAAAAAAATGCCAAATGGGGCCATGAAGAGTTGGACACAACTAAAATCTACCGAACATCAACATCACTATTAATGCCTTCTTAACACTTCTGAGAGCAATGTAGTGGAAAGAACTGGACTGATTTTAGTCTTGGTTTTGCCACTTCTTGGTGTGTGTGTATGGCAGGTGTGTATGGTGTGTGTGGCAAATCAATTAACTTCTCCGGGCCTCCGTTTCATCATTTGTAAATTAAGACTGTTGAATTAGATAATGGTGAAGATCATGACTAGTTCTAACATTCTGTAATATTTAGTTCTTCACTTTCACCCAGCACTTTTCGTCGATCTCAATTGGCTGTCAGCTACTTCATGGAACACTTTTCTCAATCCTGCCTCCCCTTCCTCTAACTCCATCATTTTTTTTTGTCTAGGGAAACTTGTACATGTAAGCATCAAGGAAAAGAAAGGAAGAAAATCCTGAAAGTGGTGCTTTTGTCCTGAAGGTTGGCACCATCACTTTAGCTTTCATCAGTATAACAAAGAACGCCAATCTCAGAGCAGCAAAAACAGATGTGACTAGAGCTTGAAGTGTCCAATGAAAGAAGAATTACTTACTGAACTACAAACTGAAAACAGCCAAATTCAGCAACCCTAAGATCTCCATTGAGAGAGATGATTTCTCAGAGCTTTGCATGGAGTTCCTGGCTTCTGCTTCTCTTACTTTCTGAACTGACATTGATCCAAAGACTGGCAAATGAGTTCTGTTCCTATAGAAATGTATCTTTTGCTAACTGACCTGGAGAGAAGTCAGGAAAGTAGCTTTTCTTCTCTGACCCCAAGTTCAAGAAACTCGAATTTTGTTCTGTGACTTCTTATGTGTCTGGTTGTAAACTGCAATAGGACTAGAAATGGATGAGCAGGATGAATAGCCCTGCAGACAACTTAAAAAAAACCCTCTAAGCCCATCAATTTTAGACAGTCTTTCTATTTGCTCATTAGTAGCTTAAATTGAGACAGTTTTAGGACTGAAACAAAATTATTTTTTCCATCAATTTCTCTTTGGTAACTGAGTGACTACTGAAAGAACACTGGCCATATATTGCCCCAATTTGGGCAATTATAGATCTGTTTCTGGTTGGTTTGGTTTTTTTTAAGTACTTTGAGGTGACATGGTTTAGCTGATGACATAAAAGATCCAGACCTAGAGGAGACCAGCCTTCCCAACCACACTCTAGCAAAGATTTAAAGGCAGTAGATGGAAGAGAAAGGCCATCAGTCTCTCTCATCCAGTCCAGCACTGTATAATACTGGAAGAGGGGATGTAAATGGGGCAAGGCAGAAAGAAGACCGTACAAAGTCAGGTAAATGGTTCCTCAAAGGGTGGGATCTCAGCCCTGACCTATCAGAGTAGTAGTTGGTGATAGTGCCAGTCCCCTATATGACACTGCACAGAGACACAGGGTGGGGCAGCATAAGCACACTTTGGGGCCCTCCCACCAGTACTCCTGTCAGCACAGAATCTAAGTAAATTGTGCCTTGAGGGATGGGTAAAGAAGGTGGCCTTCCAGGGGGTCTGAGAGGAGCTCAATGTCCCACAAAGCGTTGGTTGGAGCCTAGCAGAGTTACAGTTGAGCATGGAGCCAACTCCAGATTGGAGACTTTACAAGAAAAAGAAGATGGAGATGGGGCTAAGGCCGGCACCTATGTCAGGTCACCAGAAGATAGAGGTAAAAGCCAGGGACTGTGGTAGAGTATAGTATCTGGTCCCAGCCACCACATTCAGAACTATGGTGACAACATCAACAAGATGACAGAGAGTATAACGCCAAAGACAATTTGGTCACTCTATCCAAGAATGGGAAAGGGAACAGAGCCTGGGACAAAGTTCTAATCCAGAAACTGAGGCTGGAGATGGGAATAATTATGTCTTTTTTTTTGGAGGGGGGAAGGCAGGGCAATTGGGGTTAAGTGACTTGCTCAAGGTCACACAGCTAGTAAGTGTGTCAAGAGATGGGAATAAATACAAGAAAACTCCAAACACTATGAAGATATGCTATAGATTGAGAATCCCAAGAGGTAAACTCAGAAGAACAGGATAATGCTACATTTAATAATTGTTCTGGCAGACTAGTACTAGCTGGCTCCATCTCACCCCTGAATAAGCTTAGAACCTCAGTGAAAACAATGGCTTAGCAATGAGAACTCCAAGAGCTGCAAAAATAAATAAAGCAAGAGATAAAAAAAATGCATTTAGAGATTTTTTTTTGAGATGAGGTCTCCAGCTAAAAGCTGGAAGTGCAGCAGCCACTCACAAGCCCTGTCTCACTATAGATCAGCATAGGAACTTTGGCCTTCTTGGTTTACAACCTGGGCCAGTTTGCTCCTCCCTAGGTGGCTCCCACTCCTCAGGGTTCAATATATGGGTGACAGACTTAGTGTGAATACCCAATCAGCTCAGTCCACTGCAACTCAGAGCTCAAGTAGTCCACCAGCCTCAGCCTCCCCAATAGCAGGGATTATAAATGTGCCTTGCCTTGAGGAATAAAATTGGAAGGAGAATAAATAGCCTAGAACAAAAAGTGGAAACTTTTACAAATAATAAACTCCTTGAAAAAGAAAATTGAGTAAATAGAAATCTGTAATCACATGAGACAAGAAATATTAAAACAACATCAAGAGACCAAAAAACTAGAAAAATAACTACTAAAAAAAACTGGCTTAGAAAACAAATTAATGACTCCCTAAAACCTCCCAAGCCAAAAATGTAGATACTATATTTCAAGAAATCATAAAACTGCTCAGACTGATTAGGACCAGAAGACAAAGTGAAAAATAGAAAGAATCCCCTAGTGATCTACTAAAGAAAGAAAAATTAATAACACCCAGGAATTGCTAGCTAATTTCTAGAACTTTGAGGTCAAATAGGAAATACAATGGCAGTATGCAAGCAGTCATAAATAAAGAGTTCAAGTACCAAGGAAATGCAGTCAGGACATAATAATAACAACAACAAACTAGTATTTGTATGGTACTTTAAGATTTGCTAAACACGTTAGAAATATCTCACTTTATCCTCATAAGTGCCCCAGGAGGTAAGATTTGAATTCAGGTCTTCCTGACTCCAGGTCCAACATTCTATCCTTTGTGCCACATAACTATTATAAATGAAAGAAACTTAGAAAATTATATCCCAAAAGGAAAAAGAAAAGGTGAACAATGAAGAACAACTTACCTTACAAAACTGAGCATAATCCTCATGGAGAAAAATATATACCTTCAATAGATTAGAAGACTTCTCAAACATTCCTGGTGAGAAGACAAGAGCTGGGTAGAATTCTTAAAATCTGTTCACAGGAGACAAGAGAAATCTACAATGGTTAATACATATGCTCAATTCAGAGGGGCTAAATGATGATGAAATGTTTACATTTTTATCAGGCTCAATCAGATAGGTGAACTTTCAGAATGCCAGTCTTCAAGGTTCATTGAGAGAGTAGAAAAAAAAAATTGCAGAGCCTGGGTATGGTTTATTCTGGTCTCTACATTTTAAAAGAAGAAAGAAAAGGGAGAGAAAAGGAATAGGTTAGAAATAAATAAGGAAGGGCTTCACACCTCCCAGTTCAAACCTGCTTATCTAAAAATGTGAAGGGCAAGCTAGATGACAACTAATGGCTCTTTTAGATTCAAATGTTTGATGCTATTATAAATTCAAGAATGGTAGACCCTGTGAATAAGTAAAAGCTTGACATATTTGAAGATGCTCCTTTTCTAGAAAGCTTATTCAGGGGTGAGATGGAGCCAGCTAGTACTAGCCTGCCAGAACAATTACTAAATTTTCAGGGAGAGTATTTACACCTCAGAAATCAGGAAACACTAAAAATAATTTAATTTGTTGATTGTTTTATTTATTACTTGGTTGATTTCTAGACTTGAGAGTGTTATTAAAGCAGATTAAACTTAAAAATGTGTCCTGTGTGCATTAAAAATAAATAACACCTCATCTTTAAACATTTACCAGAATTCCCCTGAACTTATTCCTTTATCCAAATTTTGCTATCTCCTTACATTTATTTCCCTGCCAGTCCAAATATTTGCCATTTACTATAAAAGTATTGCTGCCAGAATCTGTGAGATGTTGTGGTCATCCTCCTTCTACTTCTTTCCCTCTTTTTTCATTTTTAAGCTTTGTAACTGCTCTTTTGCTTTTTTATTTTGGTTGTCTGACACTTAATAACATTCCTTGGTTACTTGATTTGTAGGCAGCTTTTAGTTTTTCAGAATGTTTTTATAATTATTAAATTATTGTAATCTCATAAAACCGTGAAGCAGATAGGACAAGGACTATTATTCCATGTTAGTGTAGAAACTGAGACACAAAACAGCCAAGGACGAGGTCACTCTAGTGGCCAATCACACGGTTGGGACTAAAACCAAGGTAGGGCTTCCATGCTCTTTCAAACTGAGTCATGAAAAATGAATGTTGGATGGCATTACTCAGAGCAGGCACCTAATAAATGGAAGCAAGTAGAAAGAGAAGATAGGAAAAGAGAGAAACTGAGACCTGTTGTAAATTTAAGATATACCGTATGTCCTTACTATCTCTAGTAAGAATATTAAGAGAGGTAAGAGGAACTATAATTAGCCAAAACCCTATAAAGCTGTTTTTTTAGGAAAGTACATGAGTAAACTGAGAATTGGACTTAGAAGAGGCCACATTTGGAGACTGTAAGGGAGCTGGGAGGACAATGGGTCAAAGTCAGAGTAGTGCACAGGTCTTGGGGGGTGACAAGAAAGATGACAAGGACAAGAAAAGGAAATATGAGTCTCCAGTTCTAACTAGAGAAGGAAAAAAAGAAGAAAACAAAAGGACCATATGCGGCCAGCAAATTGCCAGTGGTAGCACTTCACAGCCAATGCAGGCTAAAATTGTTAAATTGGAGAGAGGAAAAATCAAGAACAAATGAAATCACTGGAAGAAAAGCAAGAGGAAGAAAATTCAAAGGTAGATGACCTGAGAAGGACCCCAATGTCTGTAGGGACCTTGGAGGAGATCAATGATGTTAATCATGGCATTGTATGGACATCAGTGGGATATGAGCATTAAGTCGGCATTCTATCATTTGTAGACAATGGTCTGCTAGAACTAGGATGTTCTGTCCTCAACCATAAGGTTCATGCTGTGATAGGAGTTGTGACAGATGATGCAGATCCCCTCACTACAGTGATGAAAATGAAGAAAGCCTCACAGGAGACATATCCTGATATTAATGGATTGGATAAACAGATTCAAGAAATTAAGCAATCTGTGGAACTTCCTCCCTCTCATCCAGATGGGCATTAAGCCTTCTAAAAGAGTCATTCTCTATGGCCTGTCTGGCACAGGTTAAACCTTGTTAGTCAAAGTTGTAGCAAACCAGACTTGAGTGACCTTCCTCAAAATACTTGGCTCTGAGCCTATACAAAAATATTTAGAAGATGGGTTCAAACTTGTTCAAGAATTGTTTTGAGTACCCGAGGAACATGTTCCATCAATTGATGAAATTGATGCCATTAGAACCAAAAGGTATTCAAATTCAAGAGGAAAAAGAGAAATTCAGGGAACAATGTTGAAATTGTTGAACCAGTTGGATGGGTTTGACTCTAGAAAAGGAGTGAAAGTATTTGTGGCTACAAACCAAATAGAAACTTTAGATTCCGAACTTATCAGACCAGGCATAGTGACTGGAAGATTGACACCAGACGAAAAGACCAAGAAACTAATCTTCCAGATTCATATAAGCAGAATGACTTTGGCAGATGATGTAACTTAAGATGATTTGCTCATAGTTAAAGATGACTTGTCTGGAGCAGACATCAAGGTAATTTGTGCAGAAGCTTGTCTGATGGCCCTAAGAGAATGTAGAATGAAAGTAACAAATGAAGACTTCAAAAAAATTTCTAAAGAAAATGTACTTTATAAGAAATAAGAAGGCGACACAGATGGGCTCTATCTCTAAATGAACCATGTTGCTTTTGTGAGAGTGGGTGGGAATTTTCTAGAGCCTCTGAAATAATAACACCAGGAGAATCGAAGGGGCATAATGGGCCTTTATGAGCAAAGTTTTTTTGTTAACATATTACTCACATAGGATAAGTGGGGTACTCATTGAACTATGCTAGTCCTTTTTTTTTTTTACTGTGCTATGTTGTATTCCACAATAAATATTCCATTTTAAAAAACAAAAAGCAAAGAAGGAGAGGCCACATTTGATGCTTTGTGCATAAAGACACGAGAGCTATTGATCATAATTATAAGCAGTAAGTTGTCCACAGCTTCCAGTTTCTCTCCTCTTCCAAAACCGATATAGCACAAGCACTCAGAGCTCATTCTTCCTACTCTATTTAGGTTTAAAGAAAGATGAGTATATTTCACTTTTATTATTGTGCATGCTTTAGAATTAATTTCTTTGCCTGGCCAAGATTTTAGGGAGATGAGTAAAGATAGGGAGCCATTCTTTCTGTATACATCTTAACAGCATGCACAGATAACATAACATTTCTCTGATAGAGAATGTTTCCTTTTGAAGAGAAAAGCTTTTTAATTACTGTTTCTTTCCTCTTCTCTCTCCTCCCTGGAAGAATTGGAGAGTGAGGAAAACCACCCCTGAGGTTAGTATAAAAAGGATATTCTCTGTTATTTAAATAACCTTGCAAATGTGTAGTCTCATTAGGCTGTAACTCTGTGAATAAAGAAGACTGATCTTACTTACAATTTAACCCCTGAGTTTGGGAGGCAAGGTGGTAGGTAGTTCTGCAAAGACAGGAAAGCCACACCTATTGCAAATATCCCTAATGAAGGTTACAGACTCTCATGCTTGGAGGATGACTAGATAGAGAACGGCATATAAAAGGAAGGGGAACACAAACTTCTGGACTTATGTTTAGGTTGATCAATTATATTGCAGTAACATAGTGTTACATTTTTGAAAGAAAGGCAAACAAGAGAACCACGTGAAGCCTTTTTGAGGGAGGGCCAGTATAGTTCTGCTTTCCTGGTTGACATATCCTGAACTGTATGTTTTCCTGGGATAATCATTTGTTGGTATTTGATGTAAACTTAGGTGCATGTACATGTGTGCACGCATGCATATGCGCAAATAAACAATAGGCTCTGTGTCATATATTAAATGACAGATGTATTCTTGACCGTACCATTTGAGATCTTGACTGTTTTTTCACATTACTGTCAGGGGATCTAGGACCCTTGTAGTTAAAGTCGAAGAACCCTGACACGGAGATAGGTTAGTATCATTTCAGAAAAATGTCTAGGAAAGTAAAAATATTTCCATGTTCATGGTTGTTTGATTTTTATAACTTGGCCCTAAAAATGTCTAGAAGAAAATCTGTTGTTAGATCTCATCTGTCCTGAATTTTGACTATTAGACATAGGAACTTTGGCAGTGGGGGATGTTGCTCATGGCATATCCTCTTTACATACATAAGTTTCAGTGCAGGAATTTCTGTCTGTAAAGAATTTGTCAAGTTTGGCCATTGAAAATCATCTCCAGGAAAACAGTAATGGCCAAAGTTAGTTATTGACAAGCACATAGCTATTCTTTGATAATTGAGATTTGGTGTTCAAGGATGAACTGCTTTCAAGGAGCTTCTAATGGGTGAGACAAAAAGACATGTATAAATCACTATTTATAAATAATATAAACATACATTTATAGTGAATAAATACAAACACATGCAAAGTAGTTAAATATATGGTAGTTTGTGAGGAAGGCACTAAAGGCTGGGGGAAAGCTGGAAAGGCTTTATGTAGAAGATGGCATCTGAGCTCTATCTTAAAGAAAGACAGGAACTCTGAAGAGGAGGCAAGGAGATAGTGCATTCCAGGCATAGGAGGTGGCCAGTGCAAGGATAAAGAGACCGGAAATGGAGCTTCCTGTGTGAGAAACAGAGAGGCCAGTTGGGCTGGATTGCAGAGTGTGATGTGACTGCAGAGAATGATGCCCCAGTGAAGCTGGAAAGGTAGATGGGACCATGTTGTATAGGGCTTTAAAAGTTCAGCAGAGTATATCTTTTATCCTTGAAGTGACAGGAAACGATTGGAATTTATTGAATGAGGAAGTGACACGGTCAGATCTCTGTTTAAGAAAAATCCCATTGGCAGCCATGTGTAGGGTAGATTGGAGAGGTGAGAGACTTGAGTTGGAGATCAGTTAGGAGACTGTGGAAATTTAGGTGAGAAGTAAACTGAATAAACTAAAGTAGTGGCTTTTTGCATGGGGAGAAGGGGTTGGTTTTAGAAGCATACAATGCAGATTTGGCAACTGATTGAATGTGTGGAATGATGGGAAGTGAGGAGGTGAGGATAACGCTGAGGTAACGAACTTGGGAAGCTGAAAGAATGGCAGTTCCTTTGACAGAAATAGGGGAATGTGGAAGAATGGAGGGTCGGGGGGTGTGTGTGATCATAATGAGTTCAGGCTTGGATACGTAGTGTTTAAGATGTCTCTAGGACATCATTTGAATTGTCAATAAGCAACTGGTGGTATGAGATTAAAGTTCAGGAGAGAGTCTGGAACTGGACATACATATACATACATATATATAAGTATATATAGACATATACATGCACATTTACCCATATGCATGCTTATATACACATTCACATATGTATACATCTTTAAGTTAAATGCATAGATATGATAGTTAATGCTGATGAGATTACTATGAAAGAGAATGTAAGGAAGAGGGTCTAAGACAGATCCTCAAGGAACTCTCTGTTATGGGGTGTGATGATGAATAATCAAAGGAGATTGGGAAGGAAGGGTCAGACACAAAAAGGACCAGGAGAGAGTAATGCCATAAAAACCCAGAGAGCAGCAAATATCCAGGAAGAGAGGTTAACAGTATCAAATACGGTTAATTGGTCAAGAAGACTGAAACTGACAAAAGACCGCCAGAATTGACAATTAAATCACAATTGGCAACTGTAAACAGTTTCAGTTGAATGATAAGATCAGAAACCAGATTGCTCAGGGTTGAGAAGTGAGTGAGAAGAGAGGAAGTAGAGGAAGCGATTGTAGATAATCTTTTCAAGGACTTTGGCTGTGAAAGGAAGGAATGATATAGGACAGTTGCTTGAGGAGATAGATGGTGAAGGACTTTTAAGGATAGGGCAGATTTGAGCCTGTTTAAAGGCAGCAGGGAAGAAACCAGTAAGTAAAGGTTGATGATTGACAAAGGGGACGATTGAAGATGAAATCTGCTGAAGAAGATGGGAGCGAATTGGATCAAGGGCACATGTGGACGGGGGTGGCTTTGACAAGGGAAAGTGCCCTTTTTGTCAAAGATGTGGGGAAAGGAACAGAAAGAGGGAGATGATGCTAAGGGGCTTTAAGATGAAGAGAGAAGAGAGATCTCAACTAGAATGGCCTCAATTTTCTCAATAAGGTAAAAGGCAAGCTTCTTAGCAGAAAGAAGGGATGAAAGGAGGTATGGTAGGCTTGAGCAAGGAAGAGAAAGTGTGGAATATCTTTTGTGGAGAGTAAGAGAGGGAATCAATTAGGGAGGAATAAAAGGAATGCCTTGCTGCAGTTTTCCCACCCCAGCCTTTCCTGAGCCCACCATGTCCCCCAGAAAACATTAACATGTTCACCTTGTTGTTTTCTATCCTCTTTTTTTGTCCCCTTTGTCCCAGTTAATATCTGGACAGACCTCGTTTCTCATACTGTTTTATTTTAAAGCATCAACTCCTTTGCAAAAATGGTGTTTTCAGCTGATAAGTAAACACTACTTACCTGATAGCTCTTTGGATAGTTTTGAGATTTGGCTTCTCTGTAAATATTCATTCTCATTCGGTTAATATATACTATTCATCAATTGCCTTTGTTCAACCACTATATTGATAACAAGTCATAGATTCTTGATTCCATCTCTGTATTAAAATCTGTGATGCACCTAATATAGTCCAAGGTCTAATCCTATCCCAATAATCTTGTGTTCCTGTGAACAACTGTGTTTCTTGTGTGAAAATTCTGCTCGCCAACTCTTGGGAAAGGTTATTGAGAGCTCACTTGGAAATTTCGAGCTCTTTAGAACACCTTGTGTCTTTGATTGGAGGGTACAGTCATGAATTTCAAAACACACTACTCATTTCCCACCTCAGCGCTTTACTTGGGGACTTTTTTTGACTTCTCCACCATGTTGTTGTTGTTGTTGAGTTGTATCTGACTTTTCATGACCCCATTTGGGGTTTTCTTGGCAAAGATACAGGAGTTGTTTGCCACTTCCTTCTCCAGATCATTTTACAGATGAGAAAACAAAGGCAAATAGGGATAAGGGATTTGCCCAGGGTCACACAGCTAGTGAGTGTCTGAAGCTGTATTTGAATGTAGGTCTTCCTGATTCCCAGCCCAGCACTCTGTCCACTACACCACCTACCTGCCCCAGTTAAGAAAATACATAATACTCAATGGGACTTTCTGCCAAGACAGATACCTGAGAGGGAGATAGGCTGCCCAGCTCCCTCTATATCTACTTCAGCAAAAGCTTGAACTTCACACCAGATAAAATATTGACAAAAAATCCAATAAGAAACAACAATGAGTATCTCTTCCATGCTAGAACTGTATAAGTCATCCAGAAACCTAAGGGTGATAGGAAATGGAACACCCGAAGCAAAGCAACATAAGCAGTGATGGGAAATGTTTAGCCTGTAAGGCTCTATGTTCAGAGACAGAAAGAATAGAAAGTTCCCCTGAGAAAGCCCAAGAATGGTCAAGAGAACCCAGGGTATGGACCTTTGAAGTCCTGGGGAAAATCAGCTGACAACCAGCAACTAGCAGAGTGCCATAATTCTCAGTCTTTAACACCCTTTAACAAGAAATTTAAAAATGAAATAAAAGCTCTGGAGGAAAGAATTGAAAGGAAAATAAGTAGTTTAGAAGAGAAAGCATCTCCATTAGACAGCAAGGAATATGAAAACATAGTCATAAAAATTGGGAACAAAAATAGAAGATAGCAATGATATCAAGAATTACAAAGCAATCGTAATACTTTTTAAAATGCACAGAAGAATTAGGAGAACAAAGAATAGTTTACTTGTCAGATCTATGGATAAGGTAAGAATTTAGGATCCAAATAAGATATAGAGAACATTATAAAATGTGAAATGGATAATTTTGATTATATGAAATTAAAAAGTTTTTGCACAAACAAAACCAATGCATCCAAAATTAGAAGGAAAGCAGAAAACTAGGGAATTTTGTTATAGCAAGTATCTCTGATAAAGGCCTCATTTTTCAAATGTATAGAGAAATGAATAGAATTTATAAGAATGACTTGTAAGTCATTCCTCAATTGATAAATGGTCTATGGATATGAACAGGTAATTTTGAATTAAAATAATTCTAAGGTACCACCTCTATCCATCATATTGACTAATATGACAGAAAAAGACAATGATAAATGTTAGAGGGGATGTGGGAAAACTGAGGCAGTGTTGGTGGAGTTGTGAACTGATCCAACCAACCTAGAGAGCAATTTGGAACTATCCAGCAATACTACTACTAGGTTTGTATCGCAAAGAGATTTTAAAAAAAAGAAGGGAAAAGAACCTACTTGTGTAAAAATATTTATAGCAGTTCTTTTTGTGGTAGCTAAGAATTGGAAATTGAGTGGATGCCCATCAATTGGAGAATAGCTGAACAAGTTGTGGCATATGATTATGATGGAATACTATCTGCCTCCACAAAAAGAACTGATGATGTCTGAATACAAACTGAAACATACTATTTCCATCCACTCTATTTTTCTCTCCCTCCTTCTCTCCTTTTCCTTCTTTCCTCCCTTCTTTCTTTCCTTCCTTCTTTTCTTCCTTCCTTCCTTCCTGTAATTCTTAACAGATTTTTCTGAAACCATCCTGCTCATCATTTCCTTCCTTCTTTCTTTATTTCACAAAATGACTAATATGGAAATGTTTTAGATGATTGCACAAGTACAACCTATATCAGACTGCTTACCATTTCAGGGGGTAGAGAAGGGATGGGAGAGAGGTATAGAATTTGGAACTCAAAACTTAAAAAAAAAACCAATGAATGTTAAAAATTGTTTTTACGTGTAATTGAGGAAAAATAAAATATTATTTTAAAAATGCACAAAAGAGAAGAGAAAGAATTTCAAAAGAAAATAAAGATAAGCAAGACACTTTTGAAAGTGACTTATAGATTTATTATATACTTTACAAAATGCACATGGTAGAGTCATGCTTTCATATAGACTCTTCTGTTTTCTTTGTGTGTGTGGATATGCCCCCCTCCCTTTAAGTTTAGAATAAAAAAAATTAAAAATGCTAAATGACTCATGTTCCAATTTCTAAAAAGTATCTTTGTGTTGAGACAATGGCAGAAGTTAGAGCTAGGCACCTGAGTATTGTACTGAACTATGACTGATCCCATATCTGCTACTAGAAAGCAGTCACTAACTAAATGAATAAATTATAAACAAACAAATAAATAAGTAAACACAAATAAATGAACAGATAAATTAACTAAATACAAAAATTAAAAAAAAGAAAGCAGTCACTAGTACTTTTGTGGACCTAGAGTTATATGTGTTTGGAAACACAGACTATTTTCTGGTACCATGCGTGGCACTTTCAAAAGCGTCCTGTTTGTCAGTGCTACACCAGGTATGTGTAGGTATATACAAACAGGAACCAGAAAGCTAAGTCATTCTCAGCTATGTAGTGACAATCTGCTAGCAGCTGCTGTAGGGGTATAAGACCCACAACATCCAGCACACAGGAAGCTGCCAACACAAGTTCTTTGATCTGCTTTACTAGGGAAAGTAACTTTAAGGGGTTAACAATTTCAGTTTAATCAAACATATAAATATCATTCACAGTTCAGGGGGAAAAGACCAGTCCCCTGAATTTCAAGGCAAATACAAACAGAAGTTACAAACATCAACAAACAGACCTTGTCTGATTCAAATCACAATTCGTTGTTACCAGAGAAACACCAATATCTGGATTGCAAAGCTAGGGGGCAGTTGCAGCTTGCCCAGAGTCTCAACACTGCTTCCATGAGTGTGCCCCAAAAGTCAAATGCCAAGCTCCCCTCAATTATATCCTGTTCAGAGCCCTGAGGGCTCTGACCTCACCCCCACTGGGTGTGTGAAAGTTCCCCATCCCCAGTATCACATCATATACAATTCAATGACTCTCTGATTGTCTTAATGCTGAGAAATACTCCAAGACAAAAAGATCCCACTTTATCTGCCCCATTCAAACAAAGGCCAGAATCCTTAAAAGCACTTAAGAGAGTAACAGCAAAAAGTCCCACCTTAATTACTATTACCACATAGTAAACCCCTACCAGTATCCATTGGGACCAAGGAAGAGACTTTTGAACAAACCACTTCAGGAACTTCTAGCATTAGCAAACATCAAGAAGTCTTTAACT
This sequence comes from Phalanger gymnotis, assembly GCA_028646595.1. Taxonomy (NCBI): domain Eukaryota; kingdom Metazoa; phylum Chordata; class Mammalia; order Diprotodontia; family Phalangeridae; genus Phalanger; species Phalanger gymnotis. The sequence goes on along the minus strand of CM053624.1, from coordinate 168,868,702 downwards.
ATACTTTTCCACCCCCAAGGAGACATCTAGCCTGAGCATTTCAATAATACACTGTTGAGCAGGTTAGGAATATTGAGACCAGAAGAAAAAATCTCAGTGGAGTCATCCCATAGCATTTCTAGTACATGCATAAAATTCTACCAGTAATGATGACACATTTTTTTTTTTTATCATACTTGTTGATGTGTGGCTAAGAACCATTCCTGCCTATTGACTTGTCTTATCTGGAGTCTCCAAATTGGAGAATATTCAAGAACTCACAACTGGTACATATTTCAGCTGAGAGAGAGGTTGAAGGAAGCTTACCAATTAGGCATGATTACAACCTGGAAGAGTTCTGACAGAACAAATGGGCACCCCTCGATTGAGTTCATTGTTAAGAACTTCGACAAAGAAACAGTTTTGCTGAGAGACCTTTGTGTTTAAGGGGCACATGAATTAGCAGATTAATGTAAAACTACTTCCTACTGAATCATTGAGAAACAAGATAACCTGCTTACAGAACAGCTCAACAGAGTGTCAAGGACCCTGTAAAGACAACTAATAACGATCTTGCTTAATGCCCATGCAGTTAATTGTACTCTTTGATGAGCAGGAGGAAAGAAGCGATGGACAACTTACATAGTGATTCTGAGCAAAAAAGACCCACCACTAGTTATATACAAATAGTATGAATCGGCTCCTGACTCAGAAAGTGATGCTTCTAGGGAAGAAGAGTCCAATCAGGGGTGGGGAACCTGCTGCTTCCATTTGGACTCAGTCAAAGGGCTGCCCTTGAGGACCTAGAATGTGACTTAATATATTTATTGTTATGGTTCATCCTTCATTTTTTTTTGAAGAGGATCAATGACATCATTGGGATAATGTCTTGACTTGTTTGTGAATTGGATTTAAGTGAGACAGAGTTGCACAGTCATCATCCTCACTCTCTCTTCCAGAGTTATCAAAGCCCAGCAGCAAGACAAAAGTCAGGACAACTGGTGATGGCCCAGGATGCAGTGGATGACCTTGGCATCTTCTATGTCTGACCAAGCTCTAACTGCTCCACAGCACCTGCTTCAGCTGCCTTCATGATTACTGGAACAAATCATTCTTGTTGGTTCATTCTACCCGGGGAAATCTTTACATGCTTGGGGTGGACATCCCCTTAACTCACAGATAGGTTTGCGGCCTGTAGGTTACCCTCAATCTGGTTTAGCTGGACTACCAAGAGGGCTTTACTGGGGTCTGGCCACTGTGAATGCTACAACTTCTTAGACTAGCAAAGGAACGTTGGGATGAAGATAGACACCAAAGGTAGATAAGCAGCCCTGGAAAGGCTGCAGCAAGCCCTCTCACCAGAGATGCTAGTCTTCTATGAACATTCATCTTCCTGAGTTCAAATCTGGCCTCTGATACTAGCTATGTGAGCCTGGGCAAATCACTTAACCCTCTTTGCCTCAGTTTCCTCATCATTAAAATGGGATGGAGAAGGAAATGGCGAACCACTCCAGCATCTCTGCCAAGAAAACCCCAAATAGGGTCACAAAGAATCAGACACAACTGAAACAACCGAACAAAAACAACGAATTGGTGCATATGTTAATGACTGTGCATTCTGAATTATACTTCTGTTTCATTCATATTTGTTTTTGTGACAATGTTATTTATTTAGTTTAGGAAGTCTTTCTTTTAGCCGTGCATTATATTGCTGTTTATTTGCATATACACTAATGCTTATACATTTTGCATTTACATAGGCCTATTAATTATATTGCTAGAGTTTTTGGTTGTTGTTTATGCTTATTTCTTTGTGTACTTTGGATTTGCATGTGCTGGTGTGAAGTATACGTGAAATATGTCTTGCATGTAATTTAGACATTTAATTACTGAAGCAGCCTATCCAGAGATGCTCAGCATTATGCAATGCCTACTGCATGTAATATTACTATATCTTTGTTGTAAATGGTACCAATGGGATGATTATTTGGGATGCTGGGATAATCACCTCATTATTTTAATTGTTAATGTTATTTTGATAATGGTGATGTCTATTGACAAGTGTCAAGTGTACTTCAGTTGAATTTGTAAGGGACTGCAAAATTTCTGGCTCTGGAAAGGAACATAACCTGGCTTTGTCTCACCCATGGTCATTGCAATGGAAAAATGATGATGAAGGTATTTATGTTAGTTGGGCACACTATTTTTGGCCTTAAACAAACATCTGGGAAGAAGTCAAGAGGGCAGCCATAGAGTAGGCACTATGGTGGTTAGTGGAGGGTCAAGATGGGGCATCCCTAGGACTCCATTCTGTATCATTGGAATAACGGCCATTCCAACATGCATCTAATACCTGGATTTGTTTCAATTCCACAGAACATGATGCCCCTCTCAGAATAAGCTAATCGCTTCTAAACTCACCGCCATGCTGAGCCTTCATTTATCCTACCACCCTTAGGTTCCTTTCTGCTCTGTTTGGAAATCTAGAGAGTGGAGTATTAAACACCTCTCATGCCTTCCTTCGGAGGGCTGAAACTAGACTCTCAGATCACTCCATCTTGTATTTGCTGCCCTTCCTGGCTTCAGCACCATGTAACAAGAAACCCCAACTCTGGGTATACATCCTGATGTCCTATCTCCTCCCCACCCAACATGCTTTCATGCTTCCTTTTGTGTTGTATCTCCCTTTAGATTGTAAGCTCATTGAAGCCACAAACTGTCTTTTTTTTAAAAAAAAAATATATCTCTAGCACTTAGCACAATGTCTGCCGTGTTGTAGGTACTTAATAAATGTTTATTGAATTGGATTTGATTGGCTGCTAAACTAGAACTGGGGTGCATTCAAAAAAGCTGCTGGGCTGACATGTGGCCCAGGAATATGCTCCTCTGGTCTTTGTCTTTTTGCATTTGTCCTTTCCCAATTTCGGATGAAGGTATAATGAAGATAGTTACAACCTTGAGAGTTTTTAAAGGTTAGAATGGTGAGTCATCAGAGGTCCCAGATCTAGAATCCATTCCAGAATTTACAGTTAGACAAACCTGGTTTGACAGTGCAGCTCAGCAGCTGACTGACCCCCAAAGCCAAGATAACAGGTATTGGAAGCAATTCAGCAACTCTATCCATTGGCTATGCTGAATTTAAAAGTAAACTTGATAAGGCACATACTTTGTAGAAACTCTTGTAAGTTTGGTCCCATTCTTTCCAGGGATTGAGGTGATACAGGAGAGAATGTGCTCCCAGGTGACGGGGGGAAATATTTTGTGACTTCTGTTCTTATTATATATTAGCAATAACTATCCCTTTGCAAAATCTAATTTAAGTTAGTTGGTTAAATGACCTCTGGACAATAAACACTAAATAATGTCAACTCAAACTGATAGCATTAGAGAAGTTGTTCCCAACCCCTCACAGGTACCTTTAAAGCCTTTAAAGGGAAATGTAGTCTTGCTGTAGGAGACCTGACACACTCAGAGCTTATGGACTACATTAGAATTATTTCTCTTTTGACTCAGTAATAAGAAGATGAACTGAGAAAAAGTATATATTATGAGTAGACTAGAAAGCCACTGCTTTTTAGCCTGAAGGCACCTTGGGGTGGCATAATCACCACATCCACCTAGGGGCATGTTCTATTGTTGGAGTTACATGCACCAGCTTTAGCGAAGTCCTAGCTGGCAAACAGTCATTGTTTGGAGGTGGAAGGTTCCTGGCTTGGCTCATATATTCTCCCTAGAAGTTAGGAAAAAACAAAAAAACCTTCTGAGCTATTGTCTTTTTTTTAATCATACCTGGAATTTCATTGGCACAAGGAACTCTGGATAAGGAAATGTCTTCTAATTAAGATTGGCAATGTCTCCATAATTTAATAATAATAATTCCCCAGGGCAGTAAGATATTCAGTGACCTGCCCAAAGTCACACAGCCAATAGGTATCAGAAGTGTGACCTGAACACAGATCTTCCTGGCTTCAAGGCTTGCTCTAACCATTCTGTCTCTCACCATCATGCTTTTAAAAAAAACTACCATAGTATTAATACATCAGCTCTCAAACAATCTTGTACATATGCCACTTGATTCTCTTTTCTGTAATTTTCTGGTTTCCTTCTCTCCTGCTTCTTTCTCCCCTTTACATACTGCAGAATGTAATCATGTGAGTTTTAAATTGCTTTTAAAAGTTGATGCCACTCTACTAAAAGCCAGCTACTTCATAAGCTGTGTCAGCTAAAGGTCTCCCCACCAGTTAGCCAGAAGTTTTTGCTGTCATATCTGTCCAGGAAATTTGAGCAGAAACTGTAATTAGATGTAAGTGGTCCTATTCCCACAGAAATGAATGGCAGCATCTAGGGAGAGACAACTGTTCCAGAAGCTTTTGGCTACCCGTGCTCTACAAGTTAGCAGGATGGAGGAAGGGCCCAGATCCAGACTTCTGTCGGCCTAATTTTATATCTGTGGAAGCACAACACAAAATCCAGTACTTTGAATGCCTTGCTGTGATGGTTACCAAGCCAAGCGCATTCTAGACTTTTATGCTGGTAGCCCCTCCTGGGAAGGACATACGACTTGTACGTCTCTGTGTGTTCTTTTCTCTCCCCGAATCATCTGTTCTAGATACAAAAATTAAGAGTTGAGATTTCGAAAAATATCTGGGATCTTTCCCTAAAAAAGGAAAAAAGTCATGCTTATAACTCATTATTTGAGTTAAAAGAATTTAGGTGAAGAAAAGGGGGAGGGTCAAGAAGTTTTTATTGTTATTTCAACACTGTCTTCTGTGGAAGTAATGTGTCTTCCTTTATTGTCTATTGTAATTATAGTTTGATCATGACATTTTGCTAAGCCAAGTAAATGAACATGTATTGAATACTGAGAAGCAGTATGGCACAACAGATGGGGCACTGGGCTTGATTGAAGTCAAGAAAATATGGGTTTAAATCCTGCCTTATATTAGCTGTGTGACCCTGCACAAGTCACCTAATCTTTCCCCCAATTTCCTCATCTATAAAATAAGGGTGCTGAGCTTAATGATTTCCAAGGTTCCTTCTAGCTATAAATTTATGATCCTAGGATCTTAGGCCTAGTGTTGAACTAAGTCCTTGGCAGAGCCAGGGGTGAGGAAGGGAGATGCAAAGAAGCATACAGTGTGGTCCTTGTCACTGAGCAGCTCACATTGATGTGTAGGGCAATAAATAATCAAATGCTAAAGGGCATTTTACAGATAGTAAATATGACAGATCAGACAAGGGAGAAACTGACCAGTTGTTGGAGTTGGAACTTGAGGATAAAACCAGGAGCAATGGTTATAAGATGCAAAGAAACTAATTTAGGCTTCCTAACACAACTTTCCAACAATTAGATGTATCCTAAAGCAGAATTCACTACTTCATGATGGGGTAGGTCTGCCTCACTGAAGGCCTTCAAATAAAAGCTGCGGGACCATTTGTTGGATATGATGAGATCTTAGATTTTTGGGCTTAAAGACCCTTGGGGGTCATCTACCCCAACCTCCCTCATTTTACCAGTGAGGAAACTGAGACCCACAGGGTTATATGGCTTATCCAGGCTTTGAGCCAGATTCGTACACAGGCTTTGGCTTCAAATCTTACTGTTATAATGTCATTTTTTGCTACTTTTTGTATTTTATAGTGGTAATTATTTTTTAGGTATGAGCTGGATGAGAACAGAGATTAACAAACTATGGCCTTGGTCCAAATCCAGACTATGACCTGCTTTTGCATGGTCCATGAACTAAAAGCTAATGTTTTTTTAAAAAACCATTTCTGGCTGACAGGCTGTACAAAAAAGGTGGTGGACTAGATCTGGCCCACAGATCATAGTCTGCCAACTCCTAAATTAGATGGCCATTGAGGGCCTTTATAATTCAAATTCTGTGATTCTGTGAGTTAGGCCCTAAAGGATGCATGGGACTGGGACAACTGGAGGGAGGTGGGGAGAGTATTGGCATAGCAGACATCATTTCCCTAATAATGTTACAGTGCCAAAGTGCTTTTGATCACTGGACATATCAGGCTGTACGGAAAAAACAACTGGTCACAGGTTGGTCTACTCAGACATGATCTCAAAAGACTTTATGCTCTATGAAAAATGATGTCGTTCAATTTGAAATCGACTGTAAGCTCCTTGAAGGCAGGGACTGTTTCAATGCCTGACACATAACAGACCCAATACATTCTGAATGAATGAATGAATGAATGAATGGACAATAGTTAAGAGACCAGCAGTGATGACAAAAGCAGGGCATTGGGTGCGGAGAGAAAGGTTTAGGTTGACAGTTTCTGGCAACTATTAGCATGACAGAAACAGGGAAGTTTCCTTTTACTATTGCTCTTGGTCTGCAGTAATTAGATTGGTGATTCCTTACATTTTATAGGTCCAAAGTCTTCCTATGATTTCACCATCCACATCTCAGTTTTTACTTAAAAAATATAGATCTTCTACTACATCCTCTTCTGTCCCTGTATCTCTATCTCTCTGTCTATTTCTTTCTTTTTTATCTCTCTGTGTCTCTCTGTTTGACTGTCTTGATAGATAGATAGACAGACAGACAGACAGACAGACAGACAGACAGACAGACAGTTAGGTGGCACAATAGATAGAGCTCTGGGCCTGAAGTTAAAAAGCTAAAAAGACTTGAGTTCAAATCCAGCCTCAAAAACTTACCCTGGGCAAGTCACTCAATCCTGTTGGCCTCGCTTTCCTCATCTGTAAAATGAGCTGGAGCAGAAAATGACAACCAAATGGGGTCACAAAGAGATGGATGTGACTGAAATGACTGAATAACATAGATAGATAGATAGATAGATAGATAGATAGATAGATAGATAGATGATGGATGGATGAATGGATGGATGGAAAGACAGATAGGCAGATAGAAAAATAGACAGATAAATTTAACCAAATTATTCAAAATAAATTATGCCCAAGAAAAAATGGTCATTGAGTTCCATTCTCCTATCCTTAGTTCTAACTTACTGATCCATGTGGTAGATATAAACCAATGTATGTATATTTGTTTGTTTTTCATTCAGTCTTAGTTTACCACACAGGTAAAAGAAATCCCTTGACTGATGAGAGCATGCTGAGGCTGCCCCCTCTTCACCCAGCTTTCTGTGAGGACAAAAGTTAAACAAGAGATTTTTTTCCTTCTTGAGACAGGACATCTCTGTGAGGTATGTTAGCAGACTACTGGGCATCTTTGGAATGATGAGGCAGCAGACTGGACAATAGATATAAAAACATGTTTCATAAATAAAGTCTCATACCACTTCCTAGACAGCTTGAAGTCTTTCTTTAATCTCTGACCACAGTCCAGGGGAAATAGAATCTGGTGTTAGTTATGTCTGTTCAGTTCCTGAATCCTAGCCAGGTGGTCCCTTTAGGATGCAAGAGGGAAAAGAGCCAGTACGCCCCAATTCACTTGCATGGCAATCCATTTCTTTTGTCATGTCTGCCCAAGCTTCGTGTCGTTTGATTGATTTTTCTGTTTCTGATTATTCTTGGTTCTTCTGATTATTCTTGGTTCTCTATTCTTGGTACTCATTCCTCTTGCTTCTGAATTTGACCTATCCCATGCCCCATGGCTGTACTCATGGTTGATCCCAACCCCTATGGTTGATTACCTTCCATTGTCTCATTATCACAAGGTCTGCTTCTCTTGTCTTTTTGGAGAGAATGCAAAACAAAGACTTGTTATACTGGCTTATGGAGCAAGCAATACCACCCGTGCCTAGTGCAAAGAGCATGAACAGCACCCTCAAATCAGCTTTTAAAAACAAATTCAGATGGTGAGAGGAGACTTTGGCAAGATGCTGGAGGCCTTGGGACAAAAGGCCTACAAGGGGAAAGACCTAGGTGACTGCTGTAGAGATGCAAGGGATTGAGCAGGGCAGAGCTAGGAAGAGAAGTCGGTCTTTCAGGGTAAAAATGCCTGAGGTAGGGATGGAGTGCCAAATGGCAATGGAAGCTTCCTATTTAAATAGTTATTTTTGCTAATTAGGTGCTAAACTCAGTTGTTTCTACCTTTTGAAGGAGCACAAGTGCAGTCATCATCTTCTAAATTTAGGTGCCTGGGGGCAAAGGCCTGATTATCCCTCTCTAGTTATAACTCTCAAAGAATGTTGGATAGTAGTGATCTCAAACTCCAGAAGTTGAAAGTTTACATTCATGGAGTACCCTCTTAGGAGTAGAAAATTCTTAGTCCTTCTTCCTTTTGCCTTCAACAGGAAAGTATAACTTCTGTCCCAAGGCGCATTGATATGAGATGTTCTCCTAGAGTTTATACTATAGATAAAGGCCCTGCCCTACGTGAAAGGTGAGAGGTGAGAGAGCTCTAGACTTTACCAATCCCCCTTGGAGATTCTTCCTCAAGTCACATCTGGAGTCCAGTTTCGAAAGAAAAAATGGAAGAAGCTAACCCCATTTCAGATTGCTGAAGGAAAAGACTAGGAAGACACGAGAACTGGCAGTCTCTGTCATATCCCTATTCCCAGCTTGCCATACTAGAGACTGAAGGGAGTTTCTCTTTCACTGAGATCCAGGACACTCTCTCTTGGTTGAACCAAGTTATCTGACTCCCAATGGGAAAACTCTTTCTCTCAGTATTGTCTGGTATATATTCTCCTATGTATACCTTCTCTGATTTCTGTTTCCCTACCATTTGAGTAATTGTGTTTTCATTGTGGAGCTGGTATTTGGTAGGAAAGGTTTCAAGATATAGAGCTTCTTCTTACCCCCAGAAATGACAAAACAGTCAGGAGTTAGCTCAAATATAATTGTATTCTCTTGACAAATCATATTTAAAGGAGCAGATATATTTCTAGCCCAATACCTCTTTTCTCTGAGGAGAGCAGTATTCTCTGGCCCCAACCTTCTGCTTACAGGCAGAAATTAAAGTCTCCTTTGGGGAAGGGGCAGAGGAAAAGAAGATGGGAAGTCTTTTCTTCTTACCTTTGAGTTACACATGACAGCCCTCACCAATGGTGGACTTCTCTATGCATCTGGGGTCCACTTATCCTGTTACAATAGCAACACTAGTTAGGCTATTGCATCATAACCCAAAAAGTGAGTCCACAATACATACTGTTTGCTGACTTTAATGAGGTGATTGATAGATTAAAAAGCAAAGATAAACAACTGGGGTAGTCTCAACCATAAACAGTCTGAGAATGGTGCTTTATGCTTTAAGATATTCGTGCCCACCAATCTTGGATTATTCTAATTTTTAAAATGAGCTGCCTCTTTTTATATAACACACCATGTCATTGTCAAGCCATTTGCTTTTTGCTAGAGTCCGCATTCGGGTAAACCAGTATATAGATCCTTTAGGGATTATCATAGAAAATTCAACATTAGCCTGAAAGTTTATATCGACCACATAGATAGACTATTTTTAGAAAAAGCTCATCTTCTAGTGTATTCATTAATTATTATTGCTCTGCACTTGGTCATATTTCCCAATTCTTTCAGTATTGTTAATGCTTAGCTCTTTTGTGTAGTGCATTTTAATCTTTAAAGTACTATGCAGGCCAGAATTAATCTCAGGCAGAATTTTCCCATTTTGTAGATGGCGGAAGGAGAGGCTCACAGACTTGTCTGGGATTCCATTGGAAAATATTTTCAGAGCTGGGATTTTAAAGAGAAGTGACAGCTCCAGATATATCAGTATAATATTAAATAAAGATGATTGTGGCTCCTATTCACCACTTGGTAGTAAACCCCCTTGAACCTCTGGGACATTAAGTAAATCAAGCAATAATATGGTGTGAAAATGTTGTTTTCCTTGGGACTAATTTTTTTTAAAAGTTATCTGCTAGCTATATTGCTTAGTCTTGATTGGGAAGATAAAATATTCAGTGTTTAGGTTCTTGTGATCAAGCTACATCACACAAATTTCAAAGGCTGTGATGATATACTTTTCTCTGAGTCTGGATGGGAGCTCCTCCTCCTCCCCTCCCTTGATCCTCTTTACACACAAATGGGCTTGTCAGGAACCCCCACTGTTCCTGCTTTCTCTTTTTATTAAAGACAATAGATCATGATTTCTATAGTGGAAAGAAAAAAAAGAAAATTAATAAAAACAGGCATGTACAACACATGTTGGCAACAGGTAGCTTTCTGACAGACCTAGCAGTGTGTAATCATGACATGCCAAAACATTAGCAAGCAAACTACTCATGCATGACACTCATGTTCAGCCTTTGCCAGCAGATATCAATGGTCTCTTAGGGATGGCTTCCTTTCATAGCAGCACCTGAAACACAGCAAACTCTGTGGCTTTGCTTGGTGAGAGGAATGTATACTCGGGGCACCGCAAAGCCAAATGACTCCGCGCCATATGCGATTCTTTAAGCAAGTGACTTATTTGGCCAAAATGTAAACCCTCTCTAAAGACCAAAAGGGATTTTCTCTACATAGTTGGCATGATTGACTCCTCCTAGAGCTGAGCTATTCTTCACGAAGACATAGTGGTAAACCCTTCTCCCACCCCTACCCTCCCTTATATGGGGTATTTGCTCTTTCCATAGATAGTTCCTTAGAGTTGAGCACATTTTAGTTACTGGTTTTGAACTGACCAGCAAAGGGGAATACTTGGATGTCTTGGATTTTAACTGGCCTTTGCAACATCATTGAATGTGATTGAATTTTAAGCAAATGTGTGCACTCTTTTATTTTAAACTACACATGGAAAACAGCTAATATGAGGGAATCAGTGAAACACAGACTCTTGGAGAGTAAAAAAAAGGATAGTTATGAGAAAAACACACATAATAACTAAGCTAAAATAAATGAAACTTCTACTAAAAGGCAGCTGAACTTGGATTAAATGCAAAAATCAACATATTTCCCTCCCTTCAGGAGAGAACTGGAAAGACTATGGGCAGAGAATGTTGCATATTCTTAACACGGTCATGGTACTGTTTGCTTTTGCTTAATTATTTCTTTGGGGATGGAGTATATCAGATAATGATTATGATGCTGTGATGCAAACAACAAAAATAATCAATCAATGAATAGAAATAGATTTCAATAGAGAAATGGGAAGGTGGAGATGGGGTAGGGGACGGAAAGGTATTTCAAAACGCCTTTACACTTTTTTTGAAATGTTTGGTCATTTTGAGGAATTCATGATTTCATTGGTGTTGGTATTCCTTCCATGACTCCCTGTTTTCCCATAAATCCAATGGACCTATCCAAAATACTGGATGCCTTTTTTTTTTGTTCCTCTGGAGGCGGGGGTAGGAGAGAGGGAGATACTAGTGTACAACTCCAAATATCTGTCTTTGAAATGTTTAGTGAGCCAAAATCTGGCTAGACTAGTGTATTTCTGACTTACATTTGAGAGGTACTTTCAAGTAATAGCGTGTGGAAACATCACAGAGTATTCAGTTGAGGTACTTCCTCCCGGCTCTAAGAAAATGAAATTTAGATATAGAAAGCTGGTCTTTTGAGAGGGAGGCATGGTACAAGGGAGGCTAATGTGAAAATCCTGAAAATGACCTTGAAAATTAAATCACTGGCAGGACAAGAGCCTGCCTTTCTGATTCCTGCCATGATTGACTAACTTCTCGGTGCTTTCAGTCCTTGGCCCTGGTTCCTACTCCTGTTTTCTATTGTTGTTGTTGTTGAGTTATTTTCAGTCATGTCCAACCCTTCATTACCCCACTTGGGGTTTTCTTGGCAAAAGTACTAGAGTGGGTAGCTATTTCCTTCTCCAGCTCATTTTACAGATGAGGAAACTGAGGCAGACAGGGTAAAGTGACTTGCCCAGCATCACAAAGCTAATAAGTGTTTGAGACCAGATTTAAACTCAGGTCATCCTGACTCCAGGCTTGGATTTCTATTCACTGCACCCCTTAGCTGTCTCTGTTTCTTTCAATCTCTCTTATTGGACAATGGCTTGTTTCCCTCTAGGGAACTTAGGTTTGAATCCAGGCTCTGCTGCTTATTAGCTGTATGACTTGAATAAGTCACTTAACAACAGCTGGGTGACACAGTGGCTAGAGTACGGGATTTGGATGCAGAGCTTTTTATTTGTTTGTTTGTTTGCTTTTTTACCCCAAATCCAACGCTCTGAGGTGTTGGCAGAATAGGCCACATTCAAAATGTCCTGCCATTATGGTCATTATTTCTGATAATAACAATAATATTTAAGATTGATTTTGAATCTCTGCTTTCCATGGCACAAAGCACCATCTGAGTCCTCAAAATAATATATACTTCATACACTTTATGCAAGAAAAATCTAGCTTCCCTATCCATTTCCCCCACTTCTGTTCATAGCATTCCAGGTTTGAAATCTTAGTTAACTTTGATGTCTCCCTTTCTTTGGTCTTCTTTGTCTAGTCGGTTCTTAAATTATGTCTTTTTAAAATAATCTGTGGATTTTCCCCTTCTCCATTACCATTTTCATCACTATTGCTTAGATCCTTATTACTTCATGACTACATGATTGAAATAATCTAACCTCCTTGAATCCCTCCTCTTTCCACTTAATTCTACACAACAGCGCCAGATTAATTTTCCAGAAACACCAGTCTGACTACATTAGAAGCTATGATACCTCTCCTGATTTGTCATTGGATTCAATTCAAAAGCATCACCCTAGTATTCAGAGCTGATTTCTGTGATGTGGTTCTATTTTAATTGTCTAACCTCCTCTATTGCTCCCTAATATGAATCTCTAATTCCAGTTATGTTGCTGTTCAGTAGTTCAACTGTGTCCAACTCTTCATGACCCCATGGTCCATAGCTTCTAAGACTGTCCATGGGGTTTTCTTGGTAAAGATAAAGGAGTGGTTTGCTATTTCCTTCTCCAGTGGATTAAAGCAAACAGAAATCAAGTGACTTATCTAGGATCACATAGCTAGTAAATGACGGAGACTGAATTTGAACTCAGGTCTTCCTGACTCCAGGCCCATTACTCTATCTACTGAGCCACCTAGTTGCCTTTTCAATTCCAGTTATATCATTTGCTTATTGTCAGCTATATCATCACCTTCTGACATTGTTATAATCTCCTCTCTTTTTTCCAAAGTCTTGACTAAAATACAACTAAAAAAGTAAATACTAAGTATTTACTAAGAAATAAATACTATACAAGTTATTCTCTCTTCTTAAATTATATCATACATGACTTCATATTAGAATACAAGCTCCTTGAGGGCAGAAGACTGGGTAATTTTTCATTTTTGTGTTCCTAGTACTTAGCTTGGCTTGGAAAATACAGACCATCAAGGTACGTACAAGGCTTTATTGGATCTATGGTTTCATGGACGTAGGTACTCTAACCAGTGATGGAGATAGTTATCTGCTCCGAGTCCTATTCAACAAGTCTGACTGTGGATCATGTCTTGTTCTTGTTTACATTCTTACTTGTACATTTCTTAGATAATGTCTTTAACATCGCATAACTTTTTATAGATGAAATTCTGTAGTCTATTTACATCCACTATACATCTCTTCATTCTGCTTTGGGAAACCCACAACTTACAAATTTTAGAAAGATAGGCCTTGTTTCTGTGACAAGATTAGGTACATTAAAAGAACTGTCTTTTAGGTATGCAGTAGGTGTTTAATAAATGTTTGTCGAGCTGAATTACCTGACAGATCAGTTTTGTCGGCTAACATGTGGAATTGCATTCCGACTTCCCTAAGAAATCATCCCTCTCTTTTGCAACCTGAGAATAAAACAAATTATTCATTCTTTCTTTTCCTTCAGTGACAGCCCAATCCTTTCAATTATAGCTTTCAGGTACTACTGCATTTGATGTTTGGCTTTAACACTGATATTTTTTACGATGGCCTCTAGCTCTGCAGTGGAGCATTCCGTAACGCTAAGCTAAGCAGACACGATTTCCATTTTCCAAGCCTTATCTGGCAGTATTATTTCTTGCTCTTGATTTTCTTTCTTTCAGATTTGTCAGTGGCAACATTTTATCTTCGTTTTTGATGTTAGCTCAGTGAGCCAAATGAGATTGGAATCTCGGTAACTCTGAATTATAATCTCTTCTCTTGCACAGGCTTGCCACGTGCTATCATACAAATAATTTATCCTCCCCGTAACTCACTCTTCCCATCCATAAACAAGGGATTCATCTGACCGCTAACCCTGATAGTTTAGTATTTAGTCATTAAATAAAGGTAATTCTAAAATAAGTCACAAAATAAGAGTCTCTGTGCAAACATCTGAGTGACAATAACTTCCCAAGAGTAAGTTCATTGACTTGAGAAGCAGAGACAGTACATGCTTGCTGACCAGGCTGGTTTGCTCAGTTCTTGAAGAGTTGATAAAAATAGACAGCACAAGCTTTTATTCAAAGGCATAGCCTTGTGAAGAGGAGGTATGCAGTAAATTAGGGGTATTAGCAGAGTGGCATATTATTCACTGAAGGTGCTGGAAGCATATTCTAGCTATAAGGATGTTTGATGGCCTTTGGTCAAGTGTTCACATACAAGAGTCATGTACCAAATACAACAATCCGTATAGCCCCAGGGTAAAGTTTATAGCAGGTTTCTGTTTTCCTGCTTTCATCCATATGCATACAAGTGATAACATGTACTAAGTTAAATAATGCATAGTACTTAAACTATTCTTACTTTTTATCCTTTGGTTATTGTAATTACATGTAATTTTGTGAAGGATTTTCTATTTTTAAGAAATTGCACTTTTGTACTTGATCCAGCTAACAGGATTTTCTTACATTACTTCATAAAGAGGCCATCTTTTAAACTTCTAATGTTATTTCTTATTCATTAGTACATATGCCTGTAGGGTATGTTCATAAATGGGTTAAAGTTACAAAGTTATGCTTATAAAAGCTCACGGTAATTTGGAGTATCAGGAGGATTTATTAATTTTGAAATCTCAAAAGAGCAAAAGCTAAAATGAGATTGGATTAAGTATATTCTTGCATGCAGTTATTCTAAACACCCTTAAGGACCAAAGACTAACTTACAGAGGACATTATGCAAATATGAATATATCTCTAAGTGCCTCATAGGCTTGCTGATGTAATATTTTGCATGGTTAGTTAAGTACATCAAGTAAAAGGTTTGACCTTGATATAGTATAAACGTGCTTATTTCAAACTACTCAATTGTCTTCTGGGGGCACTGTAGAATGAATCAACATAATGTGAATGATAGCTAAAGCCCCAATCTCATCAACAGAGCCCTCAGTACACAATGAGATATTTTTGAAGTGCTTAACAGTGCCTGTCACATAGTAGGCACTTAACAAATGCTTGTTCCCCTTGACTGGCAAGTAGCTAAGTACTGTTCTGTATAACATATCCCTTCCCCCACAAAAGTGCTACTTTGATGCCTCATTATAGTATTTATGTGGAAATGAGTTCTTGAAGGTTATGCAAGAAGGGCAAAAACTCTGTTGGATACTACCATGATGGAAAGGCTTTGAATATGGATCCTGTGAAAAATTGTGTCTTTTTTTGAGGACCAACACAGCTAAGTTTAGAAAGGCTCAATACCAGAAGGCTGGCCACCAGGTGAAGATTTTATTTTTAGTTACAACAATTCATTAAATGCTTCTACTGAGATAAGTAGGGACTGCAATATGTGCTGGTAGAGAAAGTTCATCCATTTGATAACTCCATATTTGAAATATTGAAGTAGAACTTACTAGGTTTTCATCATCTTATTGGTCATGTGGCAACAGAAAGTATTATGGTAAAATCTAGGCAATTATTCTTTATTGGTTCCCGTGAATTAAGGCATGTTTACAGAACAATGGTTCTGGATTTGAGATACTATTAGATTACATGAATTTAGATCCTAGAAGGGGCAATCATATTCACAAAGATTAGTGGAATTGAGCAGGGTCCTATGGTCTGCAAATTTCCATAATGCTAACATATGAGGCAGAATTGTCAAGTATACTTCCTCTTGTTGCAAAAATGCTAAAGGGATAAATTCCCCTGCAGACTATTGGGAGAAATTAACTCCTTGCCAGGGCCATCTTGCAATTAGTCTATCCAAGTCTATCCAAGTACAAAGCTGGTTATGAATGTTCCCAGAGCATCTCAAAACATTTAAAAACTTGTAAATTATGTGGGTACTCATTGAAATAACTGTTTGATAAATTTGTCTTTGATGAGAAAGAATGAATTAGCAGTAACTCACATATATATTGAGATTTATAAAATGTTCTCACAGCAATCCTATGAGTTAGGTAGTGTAAGAATTATTATCTCAGTCAGTTGAAAAACATTTATTAAGTTCTTACTATGTTCCAGACTCTGTACCAAGCACTGGGGATACAAAGAAAGGCAAAAGATGTTTCCTGCCCTCAAGAAGCTTATAATCCATTAGGAAAGGCATGACAAAAAGAAACTGAAAAACAAGGCAGGGAGAAGGTACTGGGGGAAGGACATGATGGAGGGGTCCAAGAGTGCAGTCAGGCAGGAAATGAAGAGGCATTACTAGTCACTAATCTCTTCCTATTCTCCAAGATAGGCCAAACCTTGGTATTACCATGCTCGCTCCTTTGGATGAGTGCTCCAGTCTACCAACAAGGAGTACAGAGGAAATGCAAAAAACTTGGTGTTTGATCTTGATTTACTCAAACTGAATAGGTATGAGCTCCCACATGACTAAAACTCCATTTTCTTCCTGAGTTAGTTATATTTCACTGAGCCCAAGTCATACAACCTTGACACTATATACATGTGAAAATCACATCATTGTGTTATTATTATTATCCTTTAGGGTATTATGTATGAAAATTAGAATTGGTCCCAAATTAATCACTAATTTCTCTATTTCCAGACTATACTGGAGGGGAAGTAGGGCTGGAGAAAACAATATTGGAAAGATTGTGGAGTAGGCAAAGTTTTTCTTCAATGTTACTTTTATTTCCATATTTAAAGTCCCTTTCCCCACTTATATGACTCCCCACCCCCTTCATGCTATTCTCTGGCTTGCCTGGGCTCCCTCCCCCCTTCTAATATATCTTCCCTGGTCTGCCATACTTACAGCAACCTATTCTCTGATTTTTCCCCCCTAACTTGATCATTTGCATAAAAGGATATCTATTTTTTTTGCTCCATCTTCCCAGGATCCTTTTCCCCACAATAGTTCATTGGTTAATAGCATTAATGAGATAATAATAGAATCTAAAATCTTAGATCTGGTGGAATGCTCAAAAAATTATTTTCAGATTGATAGGATAACACTCCACTCTTTTCCCCAAGGACTGAGACATGTTTCTTGGGAGCCAAATAGCCTCAAAGAGGAGAAAATTCTTAAAGCCCTTCCCTCAACATATGGTTTCTCATTGGATGCTGTGAGAGAAAGAATCACTGAGCTTCTTCAGACATAAATGAAGCAAAGACAAAACAGCTGAATCTGACTTTTTAAATATGCTGACAGCCTCATCTATACAGACAATAAAAAAAAAAACTCAACACCCTCCTCTTAACTATGTGGTTAGCCAACTGGAACCAGTTAAAGAATGTCTATGCATGCCCTAGTCTCTCCAAGGAACTTCCTTTCCACAGAGTCAAGATTCTTCCAGAAGTAACTCCCTAGTGTCCTTGACTTGGAGATACTGTATTAGCTGAGCAAGTTAGTGGGGATTGCATATGTGCCAGAGCCCTATTTCATTGAGATTAGATTACATTGGTTCTATGTGGCTCCAAAGGAAAGAACTAGGACCAGTGTGTTAGGATGATTTAGTGATTTTGCCTTAGAATAATAAAGAACTTTCTAACAATTAGAGATGTTAATAAAGAAGAATGCAACTCAGTGAGAAAGTGAAATCCAGTCCCTAAAATAGTTGAAGCAGTGACGGGAGTGACCATTTGGCAGGGATGTTTTGGGGAGATTCATGTTTCCAGAAGATTGTGTTTCTGGGGACCAGAATTGTTGTTGACTTTGATTTCCTTCTAATTATTGGTGTTCTACTTGCCAGGTAAAAGCTGAGCATGAGCCCGATTTCTAAAATTTCCTTAAGGAGCATTATGCTGGGTGGAAGGGGTAAGAGCTGAGAGGAAGGAAATTACTTAATTAAATCCATTGCATTTTTCCCTAGTTCTCTCCAGTGTCCAAATGGATTTGTGAAGCCACAGATTTTGTAGCTCTCTCCAACAGGGCAGATTAAAAATTCCCCTTGCTTGCCAATCTTGGATGACTCTTGTCCATGTCCTCCCAAAAGCCTGCCAAGGAGAGGATCCTCAAACATATTGGAGAGCTTTCATCTCTTCTCCCAATATAGCCAACATATAAGTGGAGCACCCTCATTGTGAAGTGGATTGCTTTTACAGCCATCTCACACCCACCATGTTTCTCTCTCCATTGCCTTCCTTGTGGTACTTATCTTTGGGTATTTGAACCCATCCACTAAACTGTTATTATTGAAAATATGGGCCTTTGCTTTCATGAGAAGCTTGAGGTAGGCAAAAAAGCTTTGCAACCATTAAGTTCACTGCTGTCCTTTTAAACTCTGGGTCCAAACCAAATTGTCCACCTATAGTATCAGACACCTCCCCACCCCCCACAGCCACCCCCTACATATATATGTATATATATATATATTTATGTACACACACACACCCATACATATGCACACTCATACACACATACATACACACACATATATATGTGACTGTACAAACAGTATAAGATCTCCATCCAAATGTATGTTGAAATCTGGACAATAGACATTCTTCTTCCACTTGGTCTTTCTTCTGTGGAGAGACGCTTCTTTGCAGGATTATGTAACCCTTCCAAACCAAACTCCTTTGCAGGATTATATATAACTCTTTCAAGAGGCTCTGCAATGTTTTGGAACTTCACACAATCAGAATATTGTCATCTACAAAGAGGTGCATCTGGAGGACCTCACCATTCCCAGGGAATACTTCACTGTTCTGGGATCTTCTCTTGATTGCTTCCATCACAGTGGGGAATACCTTTGGCAACAGATATTCTAATTTTATGCTTCAACTTACATTTATTATTAGAAGATCATTAAATAGGGTTTCTTCCATTACTACACAAGATTCTATTATAAGATTACTATTACAAGATTCGAAGAATTTTGGTTCTAACATAAAAGAAATGAGGATGCTTTTAAAGCTTACTATCATGGGTAGATATGATCAAATCATTTAACCTCCTTAAGTATCAATTTCCTCATTGGTAAACTGGGATGATAATAGCACCTATCTCATGGATTTGTTGTGAACATCAAATGAAATTATTTATTCAAAGTGCATTGCAAATCTTAAAGTGCTATGCAAATGTCAGCTGTTATTGTTGAATGACTGCTTTCAAATCTTTTTAAGCACCACTAAAGCCCTGAAAGATTGAAGTTGGGACAATTGGCAGGTGTGAAATGGGAGGAAGCTGCAAAAGAAATTGAATTTCTTCCATAATAATTCTACACAATAGCTGTGTAAACTCTCCATGGCTAAATAAATATACTTAAATACAAAGATTTTACAATTTCATTCAAACACTGCTGATAACAACTACCTGTCTTAGCTTCTGGACTCTACAAATAGCGATACATTTGCACTTGTAATTTCCTTAGGAGACTCAGCAGTATGCTTTCTTTGCCCCTTCACCCCCCAAAAATAAAAGAATGAGAATCTTGAGTTTTTTTGAATGCTTCAGTATAGTCTTAATAAGCCTCTGGCATACAGGTCGTAGAGCTACTTTCACTCCATCTTCTTAAAGGTCCTCTGCTCTGGACTCATGTACATAATTGAGCCAGATTCCATCTTGGGGATACTGGCCTCTAATGATGGGGGAGTGTCTAACCCTTTTTTCTCACTCTTTTGCTCACTAATCCCCACCCCAGTATCTTGGGGATGATTTTCTTAAAACTTAGGTTTAGGCTTATATTTAGAGTTTCCCCAAAAGGGAGAGTTAAAGAGGTACCCATTGTAGTCAGATTTGGCACAGTCATTTATTTCCTACTCACAAAACGAATACTAAACACACAACACTCATGTGCACATCTATGACAAAAACATACTTAAAACACGACCCAGTAACTTAACTTTCAAGTACTGTTCTAATCTGACATGCCCAGTCGGAAATGAGTTCCAAGAAAGCAGTAGAGCTTTGAAAGCTATAAGTCGAATTTGTCGCAAACTTAAAAGAAGCAAGCTATATATAATAGGGATTTGCAGTTATATGTCTAATCCTCTTTTGTTGTATGGAAGTGTTCATTTTGTTAGGTTTTTTTAAGTTAAGAATAATGATAGTGGTGATGACGACGATGTTGATGATAAAAATAAGTTCTGAGACCCCACCTACTGGCCAAACTCTGAGTTTTTGATTTTGCTAAATTTCAGTGGGACCTAGTCATGTAACCTTAGCTTAATGGAGTTGGGTCTCCCTAGAAGCAATCGTGCTTAGATAGGATGTGGAGCTGGTTTTACTCAACATAGAATTAGTAAGCAAATAGATATAAGAAAATAATGAATTACGAAACAATGACTAGGTGGGTACTACTGTTGCCCACAACTATGCTCTACCTAGGAAGTCCCCAGGCACAGGATCATTCTGATCTGGTGGTTATAGAATCTTCCTTTGGTTAGATAAAGGACTTCAAACCTAATAGTTTCCACAAAAAGTTTGACTCATGTATACAGCAAGGTAAGCAAATAGATAAAGAGACAGAAACTCTAGACTCAGGATTTTGGCTCAGCCTAGAGAATGGAATTCTGAAGCATGATGATGCAAGCTGGATCTCGTGAACACTGGCGCTATCCCCCATCTCAGCTGTCTGGTCACTGGCTGCTGGCCTTGGATACCCTCTCATGGAGCAGGGTGGTTATACATGACAGCCAGTTGCAGAAACAAACTATATTGCCATCATCCCCCCCAGCAACCCTCTCAGACTTCGACCTCAAGTAAGCAGCTCTCTATATTTACCTGTGTGTATCTGTATTTACCTACGTGCCCATCACTTCCTTCCTTTTTTCCAGCCCCTTGCACTTCACAGCAAGAAAGATTGGGGCAATGACTATGTCTATATATTTGGATTAGAACCCATTATTCTGACTCCAAAGAGCATACTTTTTCCACTTAGATTTTTCTCAGGTAATGACATTTTTTTTCTTCTTTCAAATAGAGAAGCTACACAGGCAAAATGAGTTGGGGGTATGAAAGTGGAATAAAAATGTGGTTATGTTTTCAATGGACTATATAAGTCAATGAATAAATGATCTCATTATTAGGATGCCTTAGTCTAGGAATTCTGTTTTCTGCCACCATAATGCTGCTCTGATTCCTCCCCCACCCCCGCCCCAGGTTGTGAAGATTACTCTTGTTTAAGGTCGTATCAGAAGAGCGTATACTCTAGTGTTGTTGTTCAGTCATTTCAGTAGTGTCTAACTTTTTGTGAACCCATTTGGGGATTTCTTGGCAAAGATAATGGAGTGGTTTGCCATTTCCTTCTCCAACTCGTTTTACAGATGAGGAAACTAACTTGCCTAGAGTCACACAGCTAGGAAGTGTCTGAGGCCCAGATTTGAACCCAGAAAGATGAGTCTTCCTGACACCAGGACCAGCACTCCATTCACTGTACCACCTAACTAATCATATATTCTAGTATGTCCTACCAAACTGGGAAGGTTTTGAACTGGACAGGTGACACAGAGGAGCTACTTATGTTTCCAAAGCCAAGTCTAAATTTGAAAGATGACTGTCCCCATGTGAGCTGCAATGACATGATTGTTTGGCTACACTGATTCCTCCAAGGACCATTTATTAAGTAAAGAGGTCGTATTCTACATCAGTGGAGGGAGAATCCATCCTTATATGTTTTGTGGGGATAGGAAATATTTAGTTGAAGAAGAGAAGTATCTACTCTCTTTTTCTGAGACCTCTCTCCCAACTCCTGTGGGTAATTGACAATCTGTTCCTGACTCCTCCCCTCAGGAAGGACTTTCTCTCCAGTCATAACCTTTGGCTAGGCAGGGTGGGGAAGAAGGCTGAGAAGGAATCAGGACTGGAGGGAAGAACTTCCGGTGCATCTAGAAGTTTCAAAAGCTCTCTAGAGAGACATGAGAAGAGAATTGGAGAGAGATCACAAGGCGGGTGGCAGTAATAGCAACAATATTTTGTACACGATAAGCACAAATCTCACATTTGTGGCTAAATCTGTGGACAAAAATGCAGTTTCTCATCAACTCTAGAGTCTTTTTCTGCCTTTATGTCCAAAGTCATTAGTTAGAGTGGCATAACTTGGGTAGTGCCAGTTCTTTCCTGATACCAAATTTGGGATCAGTGATGGTTTGACATAGTACTCCCTTGTATAGTTCCTATTTTCACCATTGTCTCTACAGTAAGGTGTCATTGAAGGACTGATACCTGAGTCCTTTTCTAGTATTGCCTTGCTCCTTGGCTTATATCACTCCATAAAGCCCATCATCAGCCATCTGTTCTCTTGACTAGCTATTAACAGACAACTGGGCCAAAGATGGTTAATTTGATGTGATAAGTTTTGTACCTGCTGCTGGTGAGCAGTCTGATGGGAGTTCGAAACTTTTGCTGTACTGCCATTTGCTTATAATTTTTCTCCTTGGATGTTCCAGAGATCCTTCAATCCTTTAGAAGATCATAAGCAGCTTCGGTGTTAGATTTCAGGACAGGGCATCAACATCCATGTTAGTCTTCCTTGATCAGTAACGTATATTGAATTCTTAGTTGGCTAGTACTGCCACCCAACTATGACAGACTACCTCTAGGTTGACACTGATCAGAATGTGGGTCAGTGGATTATTGTCATTTTACACTTAAAAATTCCTTCCAAGCACATAGTCTTTGCATTTTTCAGTTCACACTCACTTCAAAGCCAGAATTCAAGCTTGTGGATGGGGTAATAGATCTCATTATAACTCAAGCCTCTGCTGGCAAACACAACTGGTTTCTTGTGTCCATCATTCTCTTGGTATAGAATTGCCCATTAGCATCCACCATGTGGAGAAATACCATCTCCTGGGGTTTGAATATGCTCCAAACCCACATTATATTCAGTTATAATTTTGTTTTTTTGCCAATGCCTCTCTCCAAGATAGGCCATCCTCAGCAGTAGTATTAACGTGAGGAAGTATGTTAGTAGACGGGCCAATGAGGATCCAGTCCTTAGAATGTGCTTGCATTTGCCCTTCCTGGTGGAATATACACAATGTAGCAGATATTCATTGCCTGGTTCCAATCCAACCTCTGGAACTTTGCAGTGCCAATCTCTGGCCATGAGTGATTAAAGAGTTGATACTGTTTGGTGACAAAAAGCTTTCTAATTGGCTTTAGAGCCAAAAGGATTGATGATTCAGGAGAGCCTTGGACTCTCCTAAGTGTGCACATAAAAGGTGAATGAATATTCTGAGAAGGGAATGCCCAGACAGCTGCAGTTGGTGGCAGAGTATGTTGGAGTGGTAATGAATGATGACAAAGGAAGCACCTGCTGATAGAAATGGAAAGACACGCTCCCAAGGACAATGGCAGCTTTGAAGATTATGACCCCTTGTGACTGAGTTAATTATTGACTATGAACTCTAAAATGGTATTGATCCTTGGAGCCCTGCAGAGAGCTATGTCTCAGAGAGACCTCATAAGGTCTCCACACAGGGGGAAAAGTACTTACAGGGACAGGAGTCCAGGAATGCCTCTTGGTGGCATGAGTTCCTGATAACAGCACTTTACTCCCATTGTACTTTTAAATTTGAGTTTTGTTTCCCCAATACCTTATCTATATTCAAGAGGAGACTTGTTCTTGCTGTACTTTTTCAGTAAATGCCCTTTTTTTTAGAATTTAATAGAGTTCTATCCATAGATTAATATTGGGGAGCGCACTGGATGGAAGCTTGTGAGCAACAGTATTGGAAGTTACAGTTCCTTAGGGTTGGTTATCCCTAGACCCCTGAGGGAAGCAACAATGTGCTTTTCTATGGAAACGTAAATTGCCAATGTAGTGAAAGCCTGATGAGCCCAGAGACTGTACTACAAATTTTTATTAAAATCTTTTGTTTTTGCATTGCCTATATTTCCCCATATAAGATGTCTGAAAATTTATAACTGCAGTAAGAGTTTTGGGACAGTCTACTTCTCTATCTCTCTTTCCAAAGAAGCAATTTTTTTTAAACAAAGAATTAAAAAAGAGGGGGAAAATATATAGTTCATCAAAACTAATACATATGCTTTAGAATATATATAACCTATACAGAAAAGAGATTTGCAGTTTAATATGCAGCCCTCCCTTCTTTGTATATTGAAATATATTTGTCGACTAGAGAATAAAAAATGAAAATTTAAAAGCAAATTAAAGTGGCAGGCTAGGTAGTCAAGGCAAGATATAGAAATATATAAAGCTAAAATTAGGGAAATGAACTTACAGAAAAGGAATGAATCAAGGCACTAGAAATTATGCTGAGGATAAAGCATAGATTTATAATCAGAGTGAACAAAGTAGGAGAATAGAGGATTTTTGACGGAAATCTTATTTCATACATTGTGGTCTCAGAGAAGGTGCAATTCTGTAAAATGGAAAGTTGTGATATGGTCTAAGGTGTGATCATGTTGCTATATGACTAAAATCAAGTGGAGGAGCTCATTGGAATAGAAAGTTCCAGAATTTCATGGTATGGTTTCCAGAAGGGTCATCAATATTTGTTGCTGGTGCCATTGAATGGTTTAGATTGTGTATTTCTAAAAAGAGGAAAGACAGTTGAGGGCTCATGGTAGAGTAATGATCTGGAAGTGACTAAAAGAAGTTAAAAACCATCCTGGATCTGAGAGTTGGAGGAATAGAATGAGTAGTCTTAGTGGTAGTTGTTTAGTCAGCTCAGTCTTGTCCAACTTTTCATGACCCTTTTTGGGGTTTTCTTGGCAAAGATACTAGAGTGGTTTTCCATTTCCTTCTCTAGCTCATTTTGCACCTAAGGAAACTGAGGCAATGATAGTCATTTTCAGCCATTCTGACTCTTTGTGACACCTTTGGAGGTTTTCTTGGCAAAAATACTGGAGTGGTTTATCATTTCCTTCTCCAGCTCATTTACAATTGAGGAAACTGAGGCAAACAAGGTCAAGTGACTTGCCCAGAGGCACACACCTAGTAAATATCAGAGGCCAGATTTGAACTCCGGTCTTGTGACTCTCAACCTAGTGCTATATCCACTGTGCCACCTAGCTGCCCAGCCTTAGTAGAAAGGTTTCCAAAAAATGTGATGTCCTCAGGGAAGACTCAGATTTATGTTAAAGCAAGAATGTCAAAAGAATGTTGGTTGAAAAGTACAATGTAGGGGGGCAGAACCAAGATGGTGGCTGGAAAGCAGGGACTTGCCTAAAGCTCTCCCCCAAGACCCACCAAACACCTATATAAATGGCTCTCAGCAAATTCTAGAACTGCAGAACCCACGAAATAGCAGAGGGAAGCAAGGCTCCAGCTCAGGAAAGCCTGGAGGGTCACTGGGTAAGGTCTATCGCAGGAGCTAGGAGCACAGTGGAGCAGAGCCCAGCATGGGCTGTGCCAGCACCAACAAGATCAGAGCCGGGCAGAACAGGCCCTAGCACCCTGAATGAGTGAGTTGTGGCAGTTACTAGACTTCTCAACCCACAAACACCAAAGACAACAGAGAAGGTTAGTGGGAAAAACTGTGGGGACAGAGTGAAAAGAGTTCACAGTTGGCCATTGCCCTGGAGGCAGTGGAGGTGGTGCAGCTCTGAGGCTGCTTACAGAACAACACCTGCAGTCGCTTCTGGCCCCAGACCCACCTGGTAGGAGGAATTAAGTGGAAGATCAGAGCAGGAGTGCAGAGCCTGTTCAGATCTGAGTCCAGGTCCTGGTTGACAGTTCTTGGGGGAGGAGAAGTGATGGCGTGGCAGAGCTTGCTGTGTAGAAATAGCTCTGAAAACAACAGCACAGCTCCTCAAGCTTGGGACAAAGTACTCTCTACTCTACAAGCAGTCATACCCCGACAAAAAACTCAAGGGTCAAGTAGTTGGGTAGGAACATGGCCAGGCAGTGAAAATGGACTCAAATTCAGACTCAGACTTTGGAATCTTTCTTTGATAACAAAGAAAACCAAAACATACAGTCAGAAGAAGTCAACGAAGTCAAAGAGCTTACATCAAAAGCCTCCAAGAAAAACATAAACTGGTCTCAGGCCATGGAAGAGCTCAAAAAGGATTTGGAAAAGCAAGTTAGAGAAGTAGAGGAAAAATCGGAAAGAGAAATGAGGGTGATGCAAGAAAACCATGAAAAACAAGTCAATGATTTGCTAATGGAGACTCCAAAAATACTGAACAAAATAACACCTTAAAAATAGACTAACTCAAATGGCAAAAGAGCTCCAAAAATCCAATGAGGAGAAGAATGCCTTGAAAGGCAAAATCGGCCAAAAGGAAAAGGAGGTCCGAAAGACCACTGAAGAAAATACTACCTCAAAAATTAAATTGGAGCAAGTGGAAGCTAGTGACTTTATGAGAAATCAAGATATTATCAAAGAGAACCAAAGGAATGAAAAAATGGAAGACAATGTGAACTATCTCATTGGAAACACCACTGACCTGGAAAATAGGTCCAAGAGAGATAATTTAAAAATTATTGGACTATCTGAAGGCCATGATCAAAAAAGAACCTAGATATCATCTTTCAAGAAATTATCGAGGAGATCTGCCCTGATATTCTAGAGCCAAAGGGTAAAATAGAAATTGAAAGAATCTACCAATAGCCTCCTGAAAAAGATCCCCAAAAGAAAACTCCTAAGAATATTGTTGCCAGGGGGGCAGAGCCAAGATGGTGGCTGGGAAGCAGTGACTGGCGTGAGCTCCCCACCAAGTCCCTCCAAAAACCTATGAAAAAATGGCTCTGAACCAATTGTAGATCTGCAGAACCCACAAAGCGGCAGAGGGAAGCAGGGCTCCAGCCCAGGACAGCCTGGATGGTCTCCGGGTAAGGTCTGTCCCATATAGAGCTCCCAGCCCCCAGCTGAGGGGAGCAGAGCTGAGCCCAGCGCAGCGCAAACAGACCAGATGCGGACCTACCAGACCAGGAGATGAGCGGAGAGTGCCCTGGCATCCTGAATTACTGCGCTGCGGCATCCACCAGACCTGTCAACCCACAAAGAGCAAAGACATCAGAGAAGGTTAGTGGGAAAAGCTGCGGGACTGAGTTTGCGATTCGGCTACCGCCCCTGGGGCAGCGGAGGTGGGGCAGCTTTAGAACTACGGCTGCAGTTGCTTCTGGCCCCAGGCCCACCTGGTGGGAGGAATTAAGTGGCTGATCAGAGCAGGAGTGAAGAGCCTGCTGAAGATTTAAGCCCAGTCCGGGTAGGGGGTTCTTGGGGAAGGAGGAGTGCTGGTGAGGCAGCGTATCTGCCCAAGTGTGGAACATAGAACTCTTTAGTCTATAAGCAGCCATA
>CM053624.1:168742706-168840815 GCA_028646595.1 Phalanger gymnotis | reverse complement strand
TAAAAAAATAGATGTTCAAAAGTAAAAAAGTTTTTTTTTTCCACGCAACTAGAAAATAAGATGCACAGGCAATGGGGCATAGAGATTTATCTTGCCCTACAAGAAAGGAAGGGAAAGGGGGATGGGAGGAGAATGGGGTAACGGAGGGGAGGGCAGACTGGGGAACAAGGCAACCAGAGTGTACGCCATCTTGGAGTGGGGTGGGGGGGAGGAAATGGGGAGAAAATTTGTAATTCAAATGCCTGTGAAAATCAATGCTGAAAACCAAACATGTTAAAAATAAATTAAAATTAAAAAAAATAAAAAAATTAAAAAAAGAATATTGTTGCCAAATTCCAGAGCTCCCAGATCAGTGAGAGAATACTGCAAGCAGCCAGAAAGAAACAATTTGAGTATTGTGGAAACACAATCAGGATAACACAAAATCTAGCAGCTTCTGCCTTGAGGGAAAGAAGGGCTTGGAATATGATATTCTGGAGGTCAATGGGAATAGGATTAAAACTGAGAATCACCTACCCAGCAAAACTGAGTATCATGCTCCAAGGCAAAATAAGGATTTTCAATAAAATAGAGGACTTTCAAGCTTTCTCAGTGAAAAGACTAGAGCTGAATAGAAAATTTGACTTTCAAACACAAGAATCAGGAGAGGCATAAAAGGGTAAACAAGAAAGAGAAAGCATGGGGGACTTGCTGAGGTTGAAATGTTTTATTTATATTTCTACATGGAGGGATGATGTGTGTAATTCACAAGACCTCAGTTTTGGGGTGGCTG
This sequence comes from Phalanger gymnotis, assembly GCA_028646595.1. Lineage (NCBI taxonomy): Eukaryota > Metazoa > Chordata > Mammalia > Diprotodontia > Phalangeridae > Phalanger > Phalanger gymnotis. Next base: position 168,840,043 of record CM053624.1, on the reverse strand, counting down.
AAGGGAATATACATATATATGTATGGGCAGAGGGCACAGGGGGAGTAGAATATGAAGGGATAATACCTAAAAAATAAAGTCAAATTAAAGGATGAGAAAGGAATATATTGAGAGAGGGAGAAAGGGAGAGATAGAATGGGGTAAATTATCTCACATAAAAGTGGCAAGAAAAAGCAATTCTGTAGGAAGAGAAGAGGGGGCAGGTGAGGGGAAATAAGTGAATCTTGTTCTCATTGGATTTGACTTAACATACACGCTCAATTGGGTATCTTACCCCACAGGAAAGAAGGAGGAAGGAGATAAAAAAGGAGGGACAATAGAAGGGAGGGCAGATAGTGGGAAGAAGTAATCAAAAGCAAACACTTTTGAAAAGGTCAAGGGAGAAAACTGAATAAAGGGGGACAGGACAGGAAGGAGCAAAATATAGTTAGTCTTTTACAACATAAGTATTGTGGAAGGGTTTTGCATAATGATACACATGGGTCCTATGTTGAATTGCTTGCCTTAGGGAGGGTGGGTGGAGAGGGAAGAGGGGAGAGAATTTGGAACTCAAAGTTTTAAAAGCAGATGTTCAAAAAAAAAGTTTTTGCATGCAACTAGAAAATAAGATATACAGGCAATGGGACATAGAAATCTATCTTTCCCTACAAGAAAGTAAGGGAAAAGGGGATGGGGGGAGTGGGGTGACAGAAAGGAGGGCTGACTGGGGAACGGGGCAATCAGAATACATGCCATCTTGGGGTTGGGGGAGGGTAGAAATGGGGAGAAAATTTGTAATTCAAACTCTTGTGAAAATCAATGTTGAAAACTAAACATACTAAATAAATAAATAATAATTAAAAAAGAGAAAAGTACAATGTAATATAGATATGTCCATATGTATTGCCTATGTTCAGCTTGTTGATGGAATGGAAAGACCTTAAAAGTGTTTGTAATACCTCCATTCCTACAGATTGCAATTCCTTTAAGACTTACTAAAACAATGTTTAAGAGTTACTATGGCTAAAAGATTAATCTTGCTGTAAACAACTTGGAAATGAGCTTCTCAACATTTCTTAGGCAAGTATTCAAACAATAAATATGCAGTCTGGGTCTGTACTCAAAGCCTTTTCAACTTTGTAGGATGTATCAGAGATTGTGTTCTGCTGGTAGAGCCTTTGAGTACTCCAGGTCTCTTCTACCCTATGACAAAACATTGGAGGGGGACTTTACTGAGACTTCTGATAGACTAAAAAAATATATTATGGTAGAATGAAAACACAGGCACCGAATCATCTTCTTTTGTTATGTTTTGATGAATTGTCATTATGGTCGAATGATCAGTTCTGTGTATCTATGTATGGAAACCAAGTGTCATCTTCAAAATGTAATGAATCCACAATGAAAACAAATGATGCAGCTGGCTAATTACTGCTTTTAAAATATACGTCAAGAACACTTCGAGTGACAAATACTTTCTAGGCAAACAAACCAAGCAGAAATTAAAAAATCTCTGTGGGGTATAAATACGTAATTACACTCACACAGGGAGCATTTTATCAGGTAAACCATCCTACTTTGTTAATTGAAATGCTTCAGCATTAGATTTTTTTTAAATTTTGTTTTATTTTACAAAGGATCTGAATATCCATGTGTACAGAAAAGCACACAGCTCATTGGTGCTGTTTTGCTGTTCTGTAACCAGCAGTCATCATTTGCAAAATAGATTTCAGTGCACTGTGGGTGTTCTAAGTTTCCCAGCATTTTGTTTTATTTTCTTTTGTTTTGCTTCTGTGGCCTAGATGCAAAATCACCAACATCCTTCTCTACTCAATACCCATCCAGCCCAGAGCGGCAGGTGGAGTGACTACAGCCCTAAACCCTATCCCTGACCCAGCAACAATACCCCATTGAGACCATAAGCATTATAATTGCTATCCCCATGCTAGCAAACTTCCACCACCTTTGACTCTCTATGTCTATATAACTTGATTGCTGACCATATAGGAACAAACTGTCTCCAACTCCCACCTCCCTTTTTCTCATCTTCATCCTCCTCAACCCTACTCCACCCATGTATACCCCTCCAATACGGCCCAATTATTCCTCTGTGCCCTCTGTCATTCTAGTTCCATAGTGAATAAAATTCCCTTAATCAGCACTGGTTATAGTTTCAGTTAATTGGTTGGTTGGCTGTTTTCCTTCATCCTGGAAGAGGATCAAAATGACATCACTATTGTAGAGTCAAGTTTCAGTGTGTCCCACCATGGCTGATCAGATCAATATGAGCTCAGAATGTTCTACCACAGGTTGGGCACAAATAGTCTGTGTGAACATTGGGGTTATATCTTCACTCACACACTGAAACTAGAAGGGGAACTGGGATATTCATTGCTCTTCACTGCAACTCTGAACTCTACTTTTGCCATCATCAACTCTGCTTTGGAAACTCACTGCATCAAAATTTTCCAGTGATAATCAAATCATAGTGGCTATTGTTTGCCACCTCTTTAGGTCATTCTCCATTTTTTTCTCTAAGAGTTAAGCATGTGGATCATTATCTTCCTTACTTTTCCAATTCATTCCCTTCCACATAGGGGCTTGAACTCCCATGATGATATCCCCACAAGCTTCCTAACTTCCCATTTCTCCGATGTCCTTCAATCCCATGATTTCCTTCACTCCACCTATATCATGCACAGGGATGATCACACCATAGATCTCACTATTACCCACAAGTCTTCCATGTACTTAATCAAAACCTCTGTCATTTCTCTGACTCTAATATCCTAGCATCCTCACTCCTTTTAAGTCTATTCTTTATTTTCAGTTCTACTTCCAATTCCTCCATTCCTCTGCACTCCCTTAAGCCATTCCCTTGCTCTGACTTCGCTTCTCTAATATCCCAAAATTGATAATATAGTTAACCCATCCAGCCTCACCCTGTCTTCTATCCTCAAATTCCTTACCTCTTCCTATCTTTATTCATCCCTTGCCAAACACTAGCCCTGGATTTCCCCCAGCATTTGGCTTCTCTACTTCTACTTTCCTGCTGCTAGATGGATATATACAAAGTTACACAACCATGTTGACTAGGTAAGCAATAAATTCCTATTTTGATTCCCTATCTTACTCTCAACAGAAGCTATTCCAAATCTTATTTTTAACTCCTTAAGCTTACCAAACCTTCCCCTGCCCCACTTTCAGTCCTTACTTTACTGAGAAAATTGACTTGATTTGCCACGAACTCCTTCTTCTTCCCTTTTCTTTGCTGAAAACTCCTTAAAATGATCCCTTGCTCCTACTTTCTTCCAGCCACTGATAATGAGATGGTCTCTTTTCTTGTCTATTCTAAATTCTCCATGTGTTTTTGATCCCCTTTTCTCCTGTTTTCTCTAGTAAATTTAATTATCTTTCCCTCTCTTTAATCTCCAACTTTTCCCTTTCTACTGATTTCTTCCCTAGTGCCTTTAACAATCTAACCTCTCCCTGTTCTTTAAAATTTGAATTAGACCCTATTGCGCTCCAAAATAATTGTTCTATACCTCTATTTCCTTTTTTCTGACAAATTAGAAAAAAAAACATCCCATTTATTCATTACTTCCATGTACTCTCCTCTTACTTACATCTCAATCCTTGGCAATCTGGCTTCTGCTCTCACCACAACCGAAATTGCTCCTTCAAAAGTTATCAGTTGTCCCTTAATTGACAAATTTGATTTTTTCCGCCTGAGTCTTCTACCATTCTTACCTTTCTGCTCCATTTGACATTGCTGGCAAAATGGTGGTGGTGGGGGGTGGAGCTAAGATGACAGAGAGAAGCCAGGAAGTTGCCTGAGCTCTCTCCAGATTCCCTCAGAAACATTAAATCAAGCATCTAAAAGAATTCTGGAGCAACAGAATCCACAAAAAGACAGAGTGAAACAATTTTGTAGCCCAAGATATAGAAGGACTTCAGGAAAAGTCTGTCTCACTTGGGCAAAAGGGGAATGGAGCTTAGTGCAGGAGTGGGAGGCTTTTAGCCAGAGCACAAATCAGCACCCAAGGCCCCATGGTCCTGGCTCAGCAGGCTAGCTATAATAGTTCCAGGCCCAGCATAGCAGGCCAGCCTTAGAACTCAGGGCAACAGGCATGACTTGGCCAGGCCACCCTCGTGAAGTGGGCAAGCCACCAGCCCCAGAGACCCTGACACAGAAAGCCAGTGACCAGGCTCCTGACATCCAGTGCAAGAAGTCTGAGACAGTACCCCTTGTACCCAACTTTTAAAAATGAGCAAAAAACAGAAAAAGAGCCCTGACCACAGAAAGCTACCATGGAGACAGGGAAGATCCAAGCACAAGCTCAGAAGAGGACAGCAATGTTAAAATGCTTACACATGAAGACTCAAAGGGGAATATGAATTGGTCTCAAGCCCAAAAAGTCAAAAAAGATCTTAAAAATCAAGTAAGAGAATGTATTGATAATTAAGATGGGCTTTTAGCATTTATTCAATCAAAAACCCTTGAAGAGTTTCGCCTTTGTTTCCTTGATTAAATTAGGAGTCTTTGACGACTTCCTTGCTGCCTAGTTTACATGGGTTTGAGTGACATGTTTGTGACATCAGAGGCTTTTAGACCACGTGGGTTTAAGTCACATTTTTGTGACGCTTTTAGGTCATGTGGGTGATTCGCATGTGTGACTCTCTTTTGACCCCAAACAAGATATATAGACCCAGAGGTTGGCATTCTCCTTTGGGGCTCTGAGCCACAGGAGGAGTGGCATGTGACTCTGGGCCAGCCATTGTTAAGAGCTCCCTGGCTTGTCAACCCAGATGTTGATGGTTTCTTGGTAACTATGAATTGTGATCTGGTCTGTTTATATTGCATATGTTTGTAATTTGTTTGTACTTGCTCTGAAGTTCAGGTTGCTGGCTTTTCCTCCTGAATTAAGTGAGTTTATATGTATATGTGGTATTAAAGTAAGAGTATTAACCCCTCAACGTTGCTTTCCTTAGTAAAGCAGATCAAAAGAACCTGTGCTGGCAGCATTCTTGTTGTTGAGTTTGTGTTGGTCTTTTACCCCCATAACAGCTGTTAGCCAAATTGTTGCAACAGAGAAGTAGAAGAAAAATTGGGAAAGAAATGAGAATTATGCAAGAGAATTATGAAAAAAAGAGTCAACAGCTTGGAAAAAATAGCACAAAAATCTACTGAAGAAAACAACTCCTTTGAAAGTAGAAATGGCCAAATGGAAAAGGAGATACAAAAGCTAACTGAAGAAAATAATTCCTTAAAAATTAGAATTGGGCAAGTAGAAGGTAATGACTCTATGAGAAATCAAGAATCAGTCAAATAAAATCAAAGAATGAAAACATAGAAGAAATGGACATTGCTGACTATGCTCTCCCTTTTGAAAATTCTTTTTTCTTTGGGGTTTCATGCCACTGTCCTCCACTGGTTCACCTTCTACCTGTCTAACTGCTTCTTCTGAGTCTTATCATCCATATCATGGCCCATAACTGTAAGTGCCTGAAGATTTCTCCTGGGCTGTCTTCTTATTTACCATGATTTTAATTACTATTTCTATTCATATGACCCCCAGATCTACATATCTAGCCCCATTCTCTCCCCCGAACACCAATCCATCATCACTAACTGCCTGTTAGAAATTTCAAACTAGATGTCCCAGAGACATCTCAAATTCATTATGTTTGAAAATCTACTCCTTGCCTTCACTCTATGACTGGGACATACTTCCTCCTCATCACACATCTCTTTCATCTATTCCTTTTCTCTATTTATACAGATACTGCCTTATTTCAGGCCCTCATAACCTCTCATATACATTATTACAATGACCTCCTAATTGGTTCTTTTTTGTCCTGGTTCAGGCTACGTGCTACAATATGTGACTTCTTCCTCCTCAGAAATGCACAGAAATTTAGCCAGACACCTTTAGGTAATAGGAAAGTGGACCACAAGCAAACACAGCTCCAGCATGGGATAACTTCCTGTTGTAACCAGAGATGGCTTTATATATATAGCATACAAAGCACTGTGTCCAAACGCAGCCAGAATGGAATGCTCCCATGAGAAATCCCTAGGGCAGTCAGAAAGCCCAGAGTGATCAGAAATCTCCAGGCCTAGGTGGGAGGCCTTAGATACTTTGGGGAGTGACAGCAGCAATCAGCAATTAGGAATTAGCAACTAGGATGGTGCCACAATATTTAGACAGGGATAGCCCAGGCCCAGGAACTCTGAGGTCTTGAACACTTTGTTCTGAGATGATAGAGAGGGTCCTGATGATCCATCAGTCTGAATTGCAAAGACCCAATGGGGTTAGGAGTCTAACCCCAGGTGGTATAGATCAGTGGAAGCACCCAGGAGACCCAGGAAGAGATGAGACAAGACTAATAGTGAAGAATGGGGCAGAACTTGTGCCTGGAAATTAGAGCTGGAAGGACGAGTAAGTTAAAGAAAACATTGCAAATCTGGAAATCTACTCTCCCTTTCTCAAATAAAGAATAAGTTACTCCATAAATTCAAGCAGAGACTCAAAAGAAAAAGTGGATTTTTCATGTGACTTCATGAATACCTTGAAAAAAATGAAGCAAGAGATTTAAAAAAGAAATAAAAGGTCTGTAGAAAAGAATTGGAAGATTAAGTAAGTAAAAAGAGAAAGTGGTAAACCTTACTGAAGAAATGGTCTACCTAAAATCAGAAGGGGATTGAATAATTAGGCAGAAAGAGATCTCAGGGGACCCTTGTATTAGTAACTGGTATTATCTGGCATCTCTTTTACCCATTATCCAATTATAGGTCACAATTTCAGGGTAGAGAGGAGTGGTTATGATCATGAGGGTTGCAAGGCCCTGTCTTTGAAAGGAGCAAGGAACAACTTCCAGCAACATAGCTCTGAGCCTGATAACAGAGGAGTGGTAGGGATGGGACTCAGTTCTTATGTTTAGTCCAGCATATTAATCTGCAGTGGAATAAACTAGGGAAATAGACCAAAACCAAGGAGAGCCATATCACACTCCAAAAATATGATATTTAAAAGAAATATGCTTGAAACAGAAAAATATGCATTTAGTCAAACTAATTGGAGCAGTGAAAAATCTATTATGTTTCAGTTGAAGTGAAAAAGGCAAGGATAGTAATCTTAATCTCAGATAGAGCAAAAGAAATACGGACCTAATTAAAAAAGAGAGCCAAGGAAACTACATTTTGCTAAAAGGTATCATAGACAATGAATTAATATCAATATTAAGTATATGTGCACTCAAAAGGCATAGCATTCAAATTCTTGAAGGAAAAGTTAAGTGTTACAGGAGAAAATAGTAAAACTACAACAAGAAAGAAATTAAGGTAATGAATAGAATTTTAGAGAAGTTAGATATGCTAGGCCTCTAGAAAATATTGAATGGGAATAGAAAGAAATATGCCTATTTTTTAGCTGAGTATGGCACCTTCACAAAAGTTGACCATGTGTTAAGAGATAAAAATTTCACAAATTCAGAAAAACAGAAATATTAAATGTACCTGTTGTGACCATAATGCAATAAAACTTACATTCATTAAAAGGCCTCTAAAGCATAGGTTAAAAATTAATAGGAAACTAAATAACTTAATCTTAAAGAATGAGTATGTTAAAGAACAAATCATAGAAACAATAATTTCATTAAGGTTAATGACAACAATGACATAACATAACAAAATTTGCAGAATGCAGCCAAAGCAGCACTCGGGGAAAACACATTTCTCTAAACACATCAATAAAAGAAAGAAAGAGAAAATCAATGGTTGAGCATGTGACTGTAAACATTGAAAAATAACAAATTAGAAATCCCCAATTAAATACCAAATTAAAAATCAAGGAGAAATTAGTAAAAAATTGAACTACAATAAAACTGGGAGCTATTTTGAGGGGAAAATAGATAAACCATTGGCTAATTTGACTTAAAAATAAAAAAAAAAACAAAAGTACCTGTAACAAAAATGAAAAGAGTGAATTCAAAAACCAAATAAAATAAAATAAATTAGCTCTCTTGATCAACTATATGCTAATAAAACTGACAATCTAAATGAAATGGATGAATATTTATGAAAATTAAACATTAGATTAACAGAAGAAATGGAATATTTAAATAACCATATCTAAGAAAAAGAAAGTGAACAAACTGTATATAAGAACCCTAAGAAAAATCTCCAGGACCAGATGGATTCTATCAAGCATGTAAAGAACAATTAAGATTTTGTTCTTGCTGGGAAAAATATCAGCAATCTCAGATATGCAGATTATGGCACTCTGATGTCTAAAGGTAAAGAAGAATCTTAAAAAATCTCTTGATGGGGCGCTAGAGCCAAGATGGCAGAGTAAAATCAGGGACTTGCTTGAGCTTTCCCTCAAATCCCTCCAAACACCTGAAAAAATGAATCTAAACAAATTCTAGAGCTACAGAACCCACAAAATGACAAAATGAAACAAGTCTCCATCCCAAGACATCCTGGACGGTCACTGGGAAGGGTCTGTCACACCATACTGGGAGTGGAGTGCAGCCTAGTGTGGGCTGTGCCAGCACTGACCAGGCCAGAGCAGACCAGGCCAGCAGGCCTCAGGTCATTGAATCACTGAGGTCTGGTGGTTTCCAGACTTCTCAATCCACGAATGCCAAAGACAAAGTAACAGGTCAGTAAGAAAACTCTGTTGGACCTGGGTGAGAGAAGGGCATGGTCTAGCCCCAGCCCAGGTGGGGCAGGTGACTGCAGTGACTGCAATGGTGGCATGTGCAACAGCAGTGACAGTGGCTGCTTCTGGAGCTCCAGGCCCACAGATGGTGGGAGGAATCAAATGGCTGATCAGAGCAGGAGTGCAAGGATCTCCTTGCTGGTGCTTTCCCCTGCTTGGATCTGGGTTGTAGTCCTGGTTGGTGGTCCTGGGGTAAGGAGGAGCACAGGTGTGGCAGAACTTGTGGTAGCTGTGGAGAGGGAGTTCTCCTAGCAGTTCCAAGGCAGAAAAGCATGCTTAGGGTCACTCACAGATGAGAGAATAGGCTAAAAAAGGAGGAAACAACTCTCCTTACCATCTTACCATCTTAGAAGAACTGAAAATTTACAGGTACCTAGAAGCAGCCCTGCAAACAGCTGTACAAAACCCCTGAAGTTTGAGAAAGAGACTCTCCACTCTGGAAGCAGAGTCATATCTTGACAAAGAGCTCAAAAGTTAAGTAATTGGCTGGGAAAATGAGCAGACAGCATAAAAAATTCAGACTACAGAATCTTACTTTGGTAACAAAGAAGATCAAAACACACAGCCAGAAGAAGACAACAAAGTCAAAGATCCTATATCAAAAGCCTCCAAGAAAAATATGAATTGTCCTCAGGCCATGGAAGAGCTCAAGAAGGATTTTGAAAATCAAGTAAGAGAAGTAGAGGAAAAATTGGGAAGAGAAATGAGAGTGATGCAAGAAAATCATGAAAAATGAGTCAACAGCTCGCTAAAGGAGACCCAGAAACATACTGAAGAACATAACACTTTAAAAAATAGACTAACCTGAATGGCAGAAGAGCTCCAAAAAGCCAATGAGGAGAAGGATGGTTTAAAAAGCAGAATTTTCCAAATGGAAAAGGAGGTCCAAAAGCTCACTGAAGAAAATCATTCCTTAAAAATTAGAATGGAGCAAGTGGAAGCTAGTGACTTTATGAGAAATCAAGAAATTATAAAACAGAACCAAAAGAATGAAAAAATAGAAGATGATATGAAATATCTCATTGGAAAAACCACTGACATGGAGAATAGATCCAGGAGAGATATTTTAAAAATTACTGGACTACCTGAAAGCCATGATCAAAAAAAGAGCCTAGGCATCCTCTTTCAAGAAATTATCAAGGAAAACTGCCCTGATATTCTAGAACCAGAAGATAAAGTAGAAGTGGAAAGAATCCACCAATCACCTACTAGGGATACATAGGGATATTATAGCCAAATTCCAGAGTTCCCAGGTCAAGGAGAAAATATTGCAAGCAGCCAGAAAGAAACAATTTGAGTATTGTGGAAATATAATCAGGATAACACAAGATCTAGCAGCTTCTACATTAAGGGAATTGGGGGCTTGGAGTATGATATTCTAGATGTCAAAGGAGCTAGGATTAAAACCAAGAATCACCTACCCAGCAAAACTGAGTATAATACTCCAGGGCAAAAAATGGAATTTCAATGAAATAAAGGACTTTCAAGCATTCTTAATGAAAAAGCCAGACCTGAATAGAAAGTTTGACTTTCAAATATAAGAATCATGAGAAGCATGAAAAGGTATACAGGAAAGAGAAATCATAAGGAACTTATTAAGGTTGAATTGGTTACATTTCTACATGGAAAGATGATATTTGTAACTCATGAGACCTTTCTCAGTATTAGGGTAGTTGAAGGGAACACACACACACACACACACACACACACACACACACATATGTATATGCCTATGTATATGTATATATAAATAGACAGAGGGCACAGGGTGAGATGAATATGAAGTGATGATATCTAAAAAATAAAATTAAGGGGTGACAGAGGAATATATTGAGAGAAGGAGAAAGGGAGAGATAGAATGGGAGTAAATTATCTCACATAAAAGAGGCAAGAAAAAGCTGTCATGATGGAAGGGATGAGGGGAGAGGTGAAAGGGAATGAGTGAACCTTACACTCATTAGATTTGGCTTAAGGAGGGAATAACATACACACTCAATTGGGTACCTTACCCTACGGGAAAGTAGGGGGAGGGGAAGGGATAAGGGGGAGAGGATAGAAAGGAGGACAGATTGGGGGAGGGGATAGTCAGAGAGCAAACACTTTTGAAAAGGGACAGGGTCAAAGGAGAAAATTGAATAAATGTGGGATGGGATAGGATGGAGGGAAATATAGTTAGTTTTTCACAACATAACTATTATGGAAGTGTTTTGCATAACTATACATATATAACCTGTATTGAATTGCTTGCCTTCTCTCAAGGTGGAGGGATAGGGAGGGAAGAAGGGAGAGAATTTGGAACTCACAGTTTTAAAAACAAATGTTAAAAATTGTTTTTACATGCAACTGGGAAATAAGATATACAAGTAATAGGGTATAGAAATTTATATTGCCCTACAAGAAAGTAAGGGGAAAGGGGACAAAGAGGAAGGGAGTGTGGTATTAGAAGAGAGTGCAGACTGGGGAAAGGAGCAATCCAAATAAATGCCCTCTTGGGGTAGGAGGGAGGGGAGAGATGGGGAGAAAATTCGTAACTCAAAAACTTTTGGAAATTAAAAATAAATAAATTAAGTTAAAAAACAATCTCTCGATGAGGGTGAAAGAGGGGAGAAAAAAAATCCAGGTTGAAGATTAACATCAAAAAACCTAAAATCTTGGCAATTCATCTCATCACTTCCTGGCAAAGAGAGAGAGAAGAAAGGGAAGTAGTATCATATTTCATATTCTTCAGCCCAAAGATCACTACAGATGGTGGCTGCAGCTATGAAATTAAAAGATATTTCCTTCCTGTTCAGAGGTCTGAACAGCATACTAAAAATGAGAGACATCACCTTGCTGACAAGGGTCTGTATAGTCAAAGCTGTGATTTTTCCAGGAATAATGTATGGCTCTGAGAGTTAAACTATGTTGAAAGCTGAGCACCAGAGAATCAACACTTTTAAAGTATACTGCTGGAGAAGACTTTTGAGAATCCCCTGGACAGCAAGGAGATCAAATCAGTCGACCCTTAAAGAAATTAATTCAGACTATTCATTGGAAGAATAAATATTGAATCTGAAGCTTAAATACTTTGGCCATGTAATGAGAAGATGGGGCTCATTGCAAAAGACCCTCATGTTGGGAAAGATTAAGGGCAAAAGGAAAAGGTGATGACAGATAGTGTCATGGAAGCAATGAACATGAGTTTGGACAGACTTTGGGAGATAGCGGAGCATAGAGAGATTTGGTGTGCTATGGTCCATGGGGTCACAATGAGTGGGACATGACTGAACAACAAAAATAACTGATTCCAATACCACATAAACTCAAAAAATAGCTAAAGAAAGAGCTTTACCAAATTCCTTTTCTGATATAAACATGGTCCTGATATCTGAGTGAAAATAGAGAAAGAATCCTTAGACCAATTTCCCTTGTGAATATTGATGCAAATTTTTTAAATAAAATACTAGAAAGGAGATTGCAACACAACATATCACATAGATCATACACTATGACCTGGCTAGCTTCATAGCAGGAATGTAGGTCTGGTACAATATTAGGAAAACTATAAGTATAATTTACCATATCAATAACAAACCAACAAAAATCATATGATTATATCAAGAAATGCAGAAAAAAGCTTTTCATAAAATACAATCGTCACTCCTATTAAAAATACTAGAAGGCCATCTCTATGGTGATGGTGGAGGAGGGAAGAAAAAAAAAGAAATTTATATGGTAACTTTGTTGTATATTTGGAGGGAATAGCAAGTTGTACATGGCAGATTTGCACTTTCATGTGCAATCATCTTTTTTATTGTATGGTGTTATGGAAATGCTTGTTTTGTTCTGTGAACTGAAAATAAAAAATTTTGAAAAAATGAAAAACAAAACAAAACAGCAAATGCTAACGGGAAAGTTTATGACTAAATGAGGTAGAGAAGATTATAGTAAGTAAAATGGATAATTTTGATTACATGAAACTAAAAAGATTGGTTTTATTTTTTTACAGTTTTTTTAACAAACAAAACCAATACAACCAAAATTAGAAGGAAAAGAGGAAACTGGAAAAAATTTACAGAAAAATCCTCTGATAATGGTCATATCTAGGTATCTAGGGAACTGAGCCAAAATTATAAAAATACAAGCCATTCCCCAATTGATTAATGGTCAAAGGATATGAATAGTTTTCAGTAAAAGAAATCAAAGCTGTCAATAGTTGCATGAAAAATGCTTTAAATCACTATTGATTAGAGAAATGCAAATTAAAACAACTATGAAATACCACCCAACACCTAATAGAATGGCTAAAGGAAAATGATAAATGCTAGAGGGATGTGGAAAAATAAGAACACTCATGTATTGTTGGTGGAGTTGTAACTGGTCAAACCATTCTGGAAAACAATTTGAAACTATGCCCAAATGGCTATAAAATTGTGTGTATCTTGTGACACAGCAATACCATGACTAGATCTGTATTTCAAAGAGATCAAAGGAAAGGAAAAAAGAACTATTTATTCAAAAATATTTATAGCAACTCTTTTTGTACTGGCAAAGAATTGGAAATTGAAGGGATGCCCATCGATTGGGGAATGGCTGAACAAGTTGTATTATATGACTGTGATGGAATGCTATTTTGCTGTAAGAAATTATGAAAGGAATGGCTTCAGAAAAAACCTGGAAAGACTTATATGAACTGATGCAGAGTGAAGTGAGCAGAACCAGAACATTGTACACAGTAACAGCAGTATTTTAGTGATGATCAACTGTGAAAAACAGCTATTCTGAACAAGACAATGATCCAAGATAATTCCAAAGGAAACATGATTAGATTATCTCTAATGAGATAAGTGATGAACTCCGAGTACAGATTGAAGCATACTTTTAAAACTTTACTTAAAAATACGCTAGAAGACATGGGAATATATGGGAGCATTTTTAAAGATGATAAATAGTATCTATCTAAATCCAATAAAGAAATGGTGAACCACTCCAGTATCTTTGCCAAGAAGACCCCATGGACAGTATGGTCCCTGACATAACAAAGATCTGGACATGACTGAATAACCAAAACCAAGAAGAAACATTGTTTGCAATGGGGATAAAGATTTATTATTGCCATTGTTATTCAATATTGTACTACAAATGTTAGCTGTAAGACAAGAAAATGGAATTGAAGGAATAAGCACAAGCAACAAGAAAACAAAATAACATTTTTGCAGATTATATGATGATTTACTTAAAGAACCAGAGAGTCAAAACAATTAAAAACTTCAGCAAAGTTGTAGCATATAAAATAAAGCATACAAATCATAAGTATTTCTATATATTGTCCCCCTCTCAATCCCACCTCCCCCCAAAAAAACCCTGCTACGAGGAGATAGAAAGGGAAATTCCATTTAAAATAACTATAGACAGTATAAAATACTTGGGAGTCTACATGCCAAGATGCCCACAAAACTATGTGAACAGATATAAATAATTGGAGAAATATTAATTTTCCAGGAGTAGGCCAAGCCAATACAATAAAAATGATAATAGTATCTAAAATAATTTACTTATTTAGTGCCATACCAATCAAACTACCAAAGAACAACTTTCTAGAGCTAGAAAAAACCAAACCAAAACAAAATTCATGTAAAGGAATAAAAGCTCAAGAATATCAAAAGAATCAATGAAGGAAAAATAGGAAGGAAGGAGACCTACCAGTGCTAGATCTCAAACCATACTACAAAGCCATAATTATCAAAACAGGACTATTTTTGACATATCACTGGAGGTTGGACTAATAGGAGACAATGAATCAAATCACAAACCATGAAACGAGACAGGTAAGAAAGGATGTGGAGAGATAGTCATCCAAGGGAGGAGATAGTTTGGAGGAATGCAGTCTCTCATGGTAGAGGGAAGTTTTAGTTATGGACTAAAGAAAATAGTCAACCCTGAGAATCTGACATGGCAGTCCATCCAGGATAAAAAATTGATTGGATGATCAGTGGAAAAAATTAAGTACACCACACACAGATTATATATTAATCACCTACTATGTTCTACTATGCTAAGGGCTAAGAATAAAAAAAAGCCATATAAAACATGGTCCTTGATAATATCATTAAGATCACAAAATAATATGGGACATGAAATATAATAGCAATAATACCATATTTATATAGCTAAAATCATAGAGCTCCTATATCATCCGTAAATATTAGGTCTTGGTACCCTTTTGAAGAAAAAAAGACAGAGATAGATATAGTTACATAGCAAATTACACTGGGCTCCAGGGACCTGGGGTGACATTGTGTATAAAGAGATGGATAAAGAGAGATGAAGAAGAAGAAGAAGAAGAAGAAGAAGAAGAAGAAGAAGAAGAAGAAGAAGAAGAAGAAGAAAAAGAAGAAAAAGAAGAAGGAGGAGGAGGAGGAGGAGGAGGGGAAGGAGGAAGAGGGGAAGGAGGAGGAGTAGGGGAAGGAGGAGGAGGGGAAGGAGGAGGAGGGGAAGGAGGAGGAGGGGGAAGAGGGAGAGGGGGGAGGAGAAGGAGGAGGAGGGGAAGGAGAAAGAAGATGAGAAGAGGAAGATGTGAGGTTTGGGTTACAAATGGAAGACTTCCCAAGAACCACAGATATGTGGGTAAAGTTGGTACTCCAATATATCCATTGGCTACCAATTTCTGTACCCCCCAAGACTATTAAGTGCAGAATTTTCAGGTAATATTGTTCACACTTTGGTTGAGCTGACTTTTCATCTTAATCTTGAGTCACAGAGATCCTTTACTCTTGTGTAGTCTTTCCTCAATTTCTGTTTGACTTCTTGCTTTGATAAATGTGCTTACTATCTGTGACTGTCTTTTGTGTCATGAGTGTTTGGTGGAAGGAGAGCTAAACTGCCTGGGATTAAGCTGTTATCATCCCAGCATGAGATGGGATTACTTCCCACCTGGAGTGACTAGGGGAAATGGCTTTTATCCTGAACCCCAGAAGAGCATTGTACTCCTAGACTGCAAATGTTTAATGTGCAATTGATAGATATACTTCTAACCCAACACCCTTTTAAAGATAAGAAACTGGTAGTAATTGTCCAGTCATGGCCATCCTTCTACTCTCCACAAAAAGGGAAATCCCATGTCCTGACGGACATCAGGTGGGGCAGTCTATATCTATCTAAATATATCCATTACACTATGATGTCACCCCAGGTCCCTGGGGCCCGGTGTAACTTGCTATGTAACTATATCTATAATCTACATCTATGTTGTCAGACAATCCATTTGTCAGAACAAAGATTAAAACTAAACTCAAATTAGAGGGAAGAAGAACCATAAGCTATTTTCTACAATTAAAATAAATCTGGCCTATCCTAGATAAACCAGCCGCTGATGCAACTGCACCAAATGTGAGACAAAAGCACACTTGGTCTCTTTGACTACCGTAACAAATATTTATTTGTGGCAAATATGTTTATCAGTTAACCATTAAAATCTCCTAACTACTACCAGGTAACAGTAGAGCTAATAGGAAAGACTGGAGTCAAAGCTAGCCCAAGAAAACTATTTCCCAAATCTTTAGTTATCCCTTGGCGGCAAGATAAACACTCAGCCTTCACCAGGAGGATCAAATGAAACATTTTTATTTGAGAAACATTTGCCAACCAAACCACTGTTTCAAGTGAAATAAAAGATCCCAGCAAATACAGTAGATTTCATGTCTTCAAATGAGCATTTGTTTTGAGCATTATTTTCCAATGGTCAGTGAGTCTTGCAATGGTCTTTTTGTTTCCGTTTGGCCTTTCAAAATCCTTGGAAATTCCTGACTTGTATCTTAAACTGGATCTCATACTCCTATTCCTGCCCACTAGACTATTTACTTAGCTAAAAGAAATGCTGAAAGCAGCTATTCTAAGGACAGAGTTGCTCTGCATGGATGCTGATTATTTTAAGTTCCATTTGTTTATTTTTTTTTCGCCCGCTGAGGCTAAGCTTCACCGCATAAGCGTGCTGCCACAAGCTAGAGACTCAAGCAAGTGTTGATTTTAGTTTTCTGTGAGGAGTTAGGAAGCAAAACATGTTTGTAAGTTTAGTTTTCTGGTCCTGTGGCAAACCAAACAAGATGACAAGCTTTGATAGTTCCCTTTGAAGAAGTTAACCTTTGACGGCACCTGATTTTTTTTTCCATTCCCAATTGGGTAACTTGATGCTAACTAAATTCACTTTGAGTGGCAAAAAAAAAAGTAATTGACATGTGAATAATCTGAGAAATGTTGGAGGGTTTCAGTTTGACTGGCAGTAACTCTGAGGCTAGGTCAAGTATCCAGCCTGATTACACTTGTTCAGGAGGTAGTGAAATACGATACTCCCTATACATTTTCCAAGCCTTGGGATGACTCTATTCATAGTCTTTCCAAGAAAATTGTTTTTATCTGTTTCTTTGGCTAATAGGATTGGGTGAGATTTCAACAACCACATTGTAGTGTTCTTTCCTTTTGTTTTGATTTGTTTGATGGCCAAGAGAGAAGACACATGTTAAACCTCATGGTAGATTAGCATAGCCTTGAGGTAGGTAATAGACAGAACCCTAACCAGCAATTTTGGTGCCCAGGGCAAACTTCAGGAGAGGTACCCTCCAATCAATTTTTTTTCATCACAATTATTACCTGCGCTATTCCCTCTAATTATCTACTCTCATTTCCAACTAAAGTCAAACAAAATGAATCCACATTGGTCATGTCTGAAACCGTCTCATTCTTCACTTCTAATCAAGAGGTGAGAAAGATATTTCAATATCAGTCCTCTGGAATCATAGTTGACCATTGCTTTGATCAGAATTTTCTTTGCAAAATTTTTGTTCTTTGCATAATTGTTATCCTGGTTCTGCTCATTTCACTCTACATTGATTCATACAAATCCTCCCAGGTGTAGCATTCCTTCTGGGCTCAATCCTCCAATATGCAATCTCACTAGAAGGTTGGATTGCCTACCATAGGTGTGAATGCTACCTCAAGCTCCAGGGGTTATCCTGTGGATGTCTACTCCTAAAAAGCTTTCCAGTCAATAGAGTCAATTAGTTCTGAGCAAAATCATTTACTCTGCTGTTGTGACAAGAACAGTAGTTACAAAGGATTCCTTAAAAAAAAAAAACCTAGGAAACACTTTGCCACAAAGATACACAGAGTTGGGGGTGGGGAGAGTGCGCACAAATTTAATCTAATCTAGTAAGGACACATCAGAAGCACACGTGGCCAAGGAAACTCACAATTCCAGAATTACTCACTATCTTTTCTCTTTCTGGAAAATCTCAGAAAGTTCCCTGTAGAATATACTATGAATCATTCCACTGCTAGGCTGTGTTGGCTTTACAGAGGGCACAATATTTCAGTTAGGCAAGTAGATTGACTGGGCTTGCTACTTACAGGGCACATTACCTTGACTGAACATATTGTACTAGAGAGGTTTTTTGGTCTACTCTGAAGGTTGCTTACAGGATGTGTTAACTATGTTGGACAAGTCTATCCATTGGGCTCCCTGGACTTACTCTTCAATGGGCAGCTATAATCTTAACCACTTCTAGTCTCAGCCCAGCCAGGCATTATCATGCTTATTCATCTGGTGTGTTAACATTACCCTCTTCAGCTGGAGTGTTGCTGTGCTCTTTCAGAATGCCCAGAGACCCTTAGCTTAGGATTAGCAGAATTCTGTCCTATTCTGTTCCCTCAGGTACATGACTTTAAGGTTTTGGTTTTTTTTCCCCTTTCAGGCAGGAGATGAGAGAGGTATAGACCTTCCTTGGGAACATTGTTTCTGGTTCAGAATTGGGTTTGCTCAGTTAGACACTCTACCCCAATGAACAGCATTATGACTACCCAGTACATTTCCCAGATTCCTCTTGGGTCTTATGCAAGTGAATTGTTAGGGACAAAGTTACTGAGGCAGTATATGCCCCAGGGTAAGCTACTTGAGTCTACTGACCTTTTTACATGCCATAGAATCATTTACCATCTGAAAGGATCTCACCCCAACATTTAATTGTCTGTCTTTGCCCCTTTGTTATTGTTGTTCAGTTATATACACTCTTCATGACCCCATTTGGGATTTTCTTGGCAAAGATACTGGAGTAATTTGCCATTTCTTTTTTCAGCTTATTTTATAGATGAGGAAACTGAGGCAAACAGGGCTAAGTGACTTGCTCAGGATCACACAGCTAGTGAATGTTGGAGATGGAATTTGAACTCAGGTCTTTCTGATTCCAGGCCTGGTGTTCTGTCCACTCCATCACCTAGATGACTCTTTGCCCCTTTTAAAGCTTTGCTGTAGCCTAAAAGGCATGCTCTTAAACATACTGTTTCTGAATCTTTTCCTTTCATCAGTTTCCTATAGTGTAATAATATGCAGTTGTATGCTTACTATAATTTATTCGGTCATTTCTCAGTTGATAGACATCTCTTTAGTTTCCAATTTTTTTTCTACAATGAAAAGTGTCATCATATTTTTGTACATATGGATCTTTCACCTCTTTCTTTTAACTCTTTTGGATATAAATCTAGTATATTGGGTGTAAGCCTGGTATTTCTAAATCATAGTTTAGTGATTTGGGACATATAGTTCCAAATTTCTTCCCAGAATTGGTAAATTAATTCATAGAACCCCAACCCCTATGCCATGACATAGTATCCTACAGCTCTTCTAACAATTGTCATTTTCCTTTTTTTGTCATTTTTGCCCACCTGACTATATAAGATGAAACTTCAGAGTTGTTTTAATTTGTGTTTCTCTAATCGTTTGTCACCCGTAGCTTTTTTCCCATGTGTATGGCTTGTTTTTCTTCTTTTCTGAACTACCTGCTCATATCCTTGGACCAATTATCTATTGTGGAATGTTCTCCTATGGCTGATTCTGTTCCCTATATATCTTAGACAATGTGTGATAACTGTGATTTTTGAAATAGATTATTTGATTTTACGGTTATAAATGCTAGAATTTCATTATGGAATCATTTGGGCTAGTTAGCCCTAATGATGATAATCATAAAAGCAATGGCAGGTAGACTGTACTTTTCCACTGTCCTGAGTCATTCTGACCCTGTGGCAAACATGTAAGTGATTATGGCTACTGATTAAGTGAGGTTCCTGACTAACAGCAGCAGCTGTGTTCTAGTACCCATTCCTGGAATCCCTAATTACCAATTTGAATCTTCACCCAATTTCTAGTCCTGATTATGAAACATCCCCATCCTAGTCTGGTATTGATAAGTGACTCAGAATTTCACTACCATTTCCTGATCTGATAAGGCATGGCCCTCCTATATCTGGCATTGATTACCTGTTCTCACCCAAACGCATTTTAAATAAATTTTCTGGCTTAGACTCCACTCTGAATGCATTCTCCCATTGAGATCTTTGCCACAGTATGTCTCCCTCAAGTGAGTGACCAGGGCTGTATATGCGGATAAATCTCTGTCTGGATAACATAAACACACACACATACGCACATGTGTATGTATGTATATATCTACACAGAGAGCTTGTGTGTATATAGATGCACATAGACACACATACATGTATATGCATGTGTGTTGTTTTAGTCTGCTTAGAGCACTACATCATAATAAAGCTCATACTTTGTACTAGCTTCTCAAGAACCAATTTCCTGTAAATCTTTGAACCTCGGTCTTTGCTCTCACCTGAGCCATGAGATCAAATTGTTGCTCAGCCTTCATTTTCAGAGAGGACCAATGACATCATGGGTAATGTCTTGAGTTACACGTGAATTGGGTTTAAACAAGGCAGAGTTAAATAAAGTCATCAGCATCACTCTCCCCTCCAAAGTCATCGAAATCCCAAAGCAAAAAGATGCCTCGTGATAGCTGGGCATGCAATAGATGACCTTGGCATCTTCAATCCAAGCTCTAAGTGTCTTCCACAGAGCCTGCTTCAGCCACCTTCATGGCTGTTGGGACGAATTGTTCTCATCCACCCATTCCACCAGGGAAATTCTTTACATGCTTGGGAGTAGACATCCCCCTACCTCATCAATGGTTTTGAAGCCTACAGGTTACCCTCAACCTGGTTTAGCCTGCCTGCCAAGATGGTTTTGTCAGGGTGTGGCTGCTGCACATGCTACAGATTCTTGGAGCCACAGGTGAGAGTTGGGTGGGAGGTGGTGGACACCAAAGGTGGATAAGCAACCCTGAAAAGAGCTTGGCAAACCCTCACACCAGGGGTGCTTGTCCTCCCTGAACATCCCATATACCCCATGGGATCAAATAAAGTAGACAGGAGTAAAGATAGGGCCTGGACCTATGATTTCATTAGTATAAGGAAATTCTGGGTCCCTTTACTTATCTAGGTTGGCACATTCTCTTCAACTTATATTCTTGGAGAGCTGCCTAGAGTACTTCAAGATTAAGTGACTCTACACAGGATCACAAAGCCAGTACACATGAGAAACTGGACCTGAAGGAAAGTCTACCTGACTTTGAAGCCAGCTTGCTATCCACCATTACACTGCTTCTCATCTGTCTTGGATATCACACTTTTATCAAAGAAACTCACTGAAAATATTTTTATTTCACTGACTGTTTCCTTTAGATTTTAACTTACTTATTTTGTTTGTGTATAATCTTTTCAATTTTATGTAGCAAAAGTTGTCCATTTTATGTTTCACAGTCCTTTCAATTCCTTGTTTAATCAATGACCACTCTATTAATAATTATGCAAAATACCTCTTTTTCTGCTCCTCCAATTTGTTTATAATATCACCTTTTAATAACTAATTCACTTGTTTACTTGGAGCTTAGTGTGGTACGTGGTGGGAACTACTAGTGAAAATAATTTCTGCCATGTGGTTTTACCATTTTTCAGACATTTTTGCTGAGTACTGAGCTTCCTGTTCAGTAACTGAGGTCTTTGGGTTTATCAAACATTACTCTACTATGTTCATTTGTTTCTGGGTTCCTAATCTATTCCACTGATCTGATTAAAAACTATTTTAAAACCAATACCAAAATAGTTTTGATGAGTACTCCTCTATAACATATTATGAGAACTGGTACCGGTAAGTCCTATTCTTTCCCACTTTTAAAAATTTCAATGTATCCTTGAGTTTATTGACCTTTTGTTCCTCTAGATGAATTTTATTTTTTCTAATTGTGTAAAGTAACCCTTTGGTAGTTTGATTAGTTTGGAAGTGAATTTCTCATCTTTGTTATAAAGGCACAACAATCAATATTCTTCAATTATTTATTTCAGTCTGTCCATTTCTATAAAGAGTAGAGAGCTTTCTAGGAACTATATGAACACAATTACAAAACACTTTTCACACAAATAAAGTCAGTATAAACGATTGGGAAAATATCAATTGCTCATGCATAGGTTGAGCCAATATAATAAAAAAGGCAATTCTGCTTAAACTACTTTACTTATTTAGTGCCATGCCAATCAAATGAACAAAATTTATTTTATTGAGCTAGAAAAAATAACAAAACTCACCTATAAGAATAAAAGATCAAGACTATCAAGGGAACTAATAAAAAAAATTAAAGGAAGATGGCCTAGCAGTACAAGATGTCATCAAAACTATCTGCTACAGGCTAAGCAATCATAGTGGTGGATCAGTGGAATAGATTAGGTACACAAGACACAGTACTGTTTTTTAAACCCAAAGTTTGATAAACTTTAGCCTCTGGCATAAAAACTTACTATTTGACAAAAGCTGCTGGGAAAACTGAAAAACAACATGTCAGAAATTAGGTATAGATCAATATCTTACATTGCATACAAAGATAAGGTAAAATGGGTACATGATGTAGACAGAAAGGGTAATACCATAAGCAAATTAGGAGAGCAAGAAATAGTTCGCCTGTCAGATATTTGTATAAGGGAAGAATTCGGTCAAACAAGAGATAGAGAACATTCAAAATGTAAAATAGATAATTTTTATTATATTAAATTAAAAAGGTTTTGCACAAACAAAACCAATGTGATCAAGATTAGAAGGAAGATAGAAAGCTGGGAAAAATCTTTAAAGCAAAAGCATCTCTAATAAAAGTCTCATTTCTCACATACATAGAGAGCTGAGTCAATTTTACAAGAATACAAGCCATTCCCCAATTGATAAATGGTCAACAGATATGAACAGGCAGTTTTCAGATGAAGAAATTAAAGCTATCTATAGGCATATGAAGAAGTGCTCTGAATCACTTCTTATTA
Organism: Phalanger gymnotis; assembly: GCA_028646595.1. Taxonomy (NCBI): domain Eukaryota; kingdom Metazoa; phylum Chordata; class Mammalia; order Diprotodontia; family Phalangeridae; genus Phalanger; species Phalanger gymnotis. The sequence goes on along the minus strand of CM053624.1, from coordinate 168,817,163 downwards.
GATAAATGCAAATTAAAACAACTTTGAGGTACCACCTCACAACTATCAGATTGACTAATATGACAGAAAAGGAAAATGATAAATGTTGAAGAGGATGTGGGAAAATTAGGACACTGATGCACTATTGGTGGATTTGTGAATCGATCCAACCATTCTGGAAAGCAATTTGGAACTGTGCCCAAAGGGCAACCAAACTGTGGATAACCTTTAATCCAGCAATATTGCTACTATATTTGCATCTCTAAGAAAACATAAAAAGGGGAAAGGACCTATATGCACAAAAATATTTACAGCAGCTCTTTTTGTGGTAACAAAAAATTGGAAATTGAAGGAATGCCCATCAGTTGGGGAGTGGCTGAACAAGCTGTGATATATGAATGTAATGGAATACTATTGTGTAACAAGAAATGGTGGGCAGATGGATTTCAGAAAAAAAACTGTAAAGACTTGTATGCACTGATGCAAAGTGAAGTGAGCAGAACCAGGAGAGCATTGTACATAGTAAAAACAACATTGTGTGATGATCAACTATGAATGACTTAGCTCTTCTCAGCAATCCAACAATCCAAGACAGCTCCAGAGGACTCATGATGGAAAATGCTATCCACATCCAGAGAAAGAATTGATGCACTCTGAATGCAGATCAAAGCATACTATTTTCACTTTTTTATGATTGTTTCCTTTTCATATGTTTGTTCTTTCACAACATGCCTACTATAGAAATGTTTTACACATGTGGTTGCACATATATGATCTATATAGGAAGAGGGGAAGGGAGGGAGGGAGAAAAATTTAGAACTGAAATTTTGTAAAAATGAATGTTAAAAATTGTCTTTACATATAATTGGAAAAAATAGAATACTATTTTAAAAACAGGAAAAAAAAAGTAGAGGGTTTTCTAGTTGTATTAACATAATATTCCTTTGTGTGTCTTGGTAAGTGGTCTACCAAATATTTTATAAATTGATACACTTGCTATTTTGAATGGAGTTTCTTTTTCTGCCATGTTTTGACAGTAATACGCAGAAACGTTAATGATTAGTATGGGTTTCTTTTATATCCATCTATTTTGCTGAGTCTTCCTGACTCTAAGCTTGGTGCTCTATCTACTGTGCCACCTAGCTGTCGTAAATATACATACATGCATGCATGCATACATACATACATTCATGTTATGTGTATATACACATATTCTCATTAAAAGACACAAAAGATCTATGCTATTTAACCCTCTAATGTTCTATTCATGTCCTAAACTTATTTCTTATTTTTCTTTTTGTTACACTTGTCCAGGTCTGAAGAGGGCACACCAACTACATAATAGTGCACCAATATTTCACCAAGTGTTATGGTTTTTCCGACTATTTCTCCCCATAATCTGATTAACTTTTCTGTTAAGTACTTAGGTGCTATGCCATTTGGTACCTATATATTAAATACTGATATTATTTCATGGTCTATGTAATTTCTCCATTTATCTCTTTGAATCATGTATGTTTTTATTGTTTCCTTGTTTGAGGTTATGATTGCTATCCTCTTTTTTTTTTTGATTTACTTGATGTATAATAAATTTTGCTTTAGTCCACAAATTTAACTCTTTGTAAAACTTTGTTTCAAGTATATTTACTGAAAAATATACTGTTGGATTCTTCTTTCCAATCCATTCTATCTTCTTCCATGTTATGGGTGAGTTCATATCATTTATATTCATAGTTATAATTGTTAATTGATTGCTACATCATATCTGATCTTCCCCTCTCATTTTCCTCTATAAAGAGCAGAAGAAAGTGGTTGAAAAGAAGGGATGTGCTTAATACTAGCTATCATAATTAAAATGATTTCCTTCTACTTCATTGCCCTTCCTTTCTTCCCTTTGCCTAAGCCTTTGTCACTAGTTCTTATACTTTCTTTTCTTTTAATCCTCTCTTTATTATCCACCTTCTGAATTAAAAATTGTTTTACTTGTAAATGTCCCTTCCCCAACTTGTCCTCCTCTTACAACCCTCTCTCCTCTCTTCCAGTCCCTGCTTTCTGTTGAGTTTAAACATATTGCTTCACCATACACACATACACACACACACACACACACACGCATGCACACAAAGATATACCCACATATACATATATAGTGAAATTGAATATTGATACTCCAATTTATTTTCTATTCTTTATTAATTACTGATTGAGAATTGTATCCAATCAGTGTATTAATACTTATGGATTAGATTAGTACTTGATTGTATAGTCCTCAGTGGTAGAGTCTATAAAAGTTTAACTTCCCTCTCCCACAGGATACAGCCTGATCACAAGGATTCAGAATTTGTGAGTTTTTGCTCACCATGGAAGGAAAGAGGGAAAAATAGAAGAAAAGTCAATCAACCTGGTGTAACAACAATGCTACTTGTCACTACTGTGACAGTAATACCAGCACACAAGAGGACTACTAGCACAGGTTCTTTGATCTGCTTTTCTAAGGAAAGCAACTTTAAGGGGTTAACAATCTTACTTTAATTAAACATACATGTATAATTCATGTAGTTCAGGGGAAAAAGCACCCTGAACTTCAGAGAAAACACAAACAGAAATTGCAAGCAGAAATTATATAAACAGAGCAAAATAACCCAAATCAACAGACAGGCTTCTAGCCATCTGACCAAGACATGCATTCACAGTTACCAGAGAGAGAAGCACCAACATCTAGGTTTTTCAAAGCCAGGGGGCTCCTTAATGGCTATCCAGAGTCTCATCTGGTTAAATCACACAATACTTCCAGTGAGTGAACCCCAAGCAAAACGCTAACCTCAGAGTATACATACACTTTTTCAGGGTCAGAGGGCATCACAACCAAGCAACTCAAACCCATGTGACCTAGGCTTTCCTGTGGCATAAGCAGGTCATCAAAGACTCTTGATTCAATGAAAGACTCTTGATTTAAACAAAGGCATGACTCAAAGGCACTTGATTACCTTAGTGCTGAGAAGGACTCCAAAACAAAGACAACAAAAAGTCCCACTTTACTTGTCATTACACTTGGTCATAGGATGTTTGCCCACCAAGAGACTTTCCAAGGGACACATGTTAACCCTGTGTTTTTTCCCTGTTGCCCTGGGTCATGGAAATTCATGCTCTGAGTCAAGCCAAGCAAAGCCCACACTTCATCTCTATGTCATAAATCAGTCTTAGTTTCGTAACCATCCCTGGATCGCTTTGGGTACCTTATGTATAATAGAATTGATCTACCTATTAGATGAGTCCATGGCTATTGAGGGGCCATGGATCCCCTTTATTGGCAATTGCTAGCCTTGCTAGTAATTGATCATGGTCAGAATTTTGTGCCTAAGTTTCTCTTTATTGGAATTTTTTATTGCGACTCTTTATAAACATCTATACATATATTTGTGTGTATACACACACACATGCACACAATTACATTTAGAATAAATCAGGCTTTTAATTCTACTTTTTCCAGCAATTTATTCGATTCCATATTTTTCCTTTTGTTTAACTTTCTGTTAGACTTACCTAAAAGTGCTAGAGAGACATTGAAGTATCCTGTCACTATTGTCACCTTCCCCTCATCTCTAGCCCTCAATTTTCCCCAGGCACATCACATACTCCTCCTATCTCCCTCTTCTTCTCCCTCCTTTCCTGCATTCTCCCATTTTGTAATGTAGTCCCACAAACAAAACAATAACAACAAACATACACTGATTACCCTGTAGGCAAAATATTTTAAGATTCTTCCCTTAAAGTTCTAGGTCTGTCTCTCCACTATTACCTCTCTCTGGTGTCCACTTTCATCCCTGTTTCCTTGTGTACATTTAGAAATGTCTCTTGTTGGTCACTCTGATGTCATTCTGTTGCAGTTGCTGAACTTGGCTGCTGTATACATTCACGCCTCCTGAATTTCTGTTGTTTGGGGTATTTGAGAAGCAAATATTCTTTTCAGGGCTGGTTTTCTTTCTAAGAAAATTCAAATGCCTCTTTATTATTGAACATTGATATTTCTTCATTTATGATTAAGCTTAAATGTTTAGTGTAGGTTACTCTGGGCTGTGTCATGATCTCTATTGCTCTTTAGAATGCATTATTCCATTCCCTTCTTTATTTCACCAGTGTCATTTTGGCAGAAGGATATAGCTACCTCTTTTTGGATGCTGGAATGGAATACTACACAGCAGAAATTTGCTTGGCCTTCAGTGACCAGTGCCTTGATAGCATTCTGTATTGCAAAAGATTTCTGTAGGAAAGCAGACAGTGGGAAAGACTGCATTGTAGTATGGCTCCAAGTACTCAGTTCTACACCAGTTTTTTGAAACACATGGATTGTCCTGTAACTTAATTTAGACCATTAGACTACATATGCCTCAAATGATTTGTAGGATGACTTAGAACCACAGAGGTAGTGTAGTATTACATTCCATTGACATTGTCATTTTTCTAGTCATACAAGTTCAAAGCTTCTGGTGAACTCTATAGTTATCCCTCCTACATCGAAACTTTCCTCGTTGTAGTTTCAGTATATCACAGGTTGGCATAAAAAATTAAATAGGAATTTTTTGGGGGGAGAGTTTTGCAGGAGCTATGGACAGTACACAAGGCATAAGAGATGACACAGAAAAAATTAGGAACTGAGAAATGCATTACACATACACACACATATAGTATTATATAATATAAACCTAAATTTTGTGATAAAGTATTATAAACACCCTATAAAAGAAAAACCCCACCTCTTCATCTTTGTTTTTTTTGTAGTCAGTAAAAACCTGCTTTCTGTATTCTGTATTTTGAGCTGGCTGATTTCCGGAAATGTAATAATCCTGTTGAGAGAATTTATTCCATTACCTTCATTCAGCACAGCACTTAAGGCCTAAGTTTAGAAAGAATTGAGTTGTTGTCATGTGATTATCTGAATTGTTTATATCATCTATCCTTGAATGTATGTGCATCTCTTTAAAAGGATCTGCAAAGCAGTTTAGAAGTCTATTTAGGGTCCATCCCAGGAGGAATATCCATCAGCTAGTTGGCTGTCCACCTCAAGAGTCATCATAGGTTAAAATCTTGTGGGGGAGGGGGTATAACTGATCAATGAGATTGCCTCTGTCTGTCACCCCTCTTTCCTCTGAGTTTTTCTGATACTATTAGCTGCCTTTCAGAATTCTGACTCCCATTCAGTTGAAGTTCACTGTGGTTAGATAATGAACCTCCCTTCTCATCCATGTGGTCCACTAACTGGGATTAGAAGACTAACTTATCTCAGTATAGTTTTACCACAGGAAAAGTGTCTCCTTAGTGGACATTCCAAAGACTGATATTTTCAGTGATACAGCCCATGAGCTGAGAGAACTCTGGCTTCTACCTCAGTAGGACCTTACCATGGGCAGAGTGGAACCTTGGTGGCCATTTCTATGGGCTGAATTTCTCTTCAGTGAAGTGATAAGTGGGTAAAGTAAGAGAAAATTTGATGACTTGAATAAACCTCTCCTCATTACCATGTATTAGCAATGAGGAAAAGCCATTCTAAGCAAATTCCTGTTCCCTAACAGATGCAGCATATATGTATGATTAACACATGATCATTATTTGCCATCAATAGTGTTCATTTTTGTCTTTACCTGTATCTGTTTGTATATGATGAAAACTGTTCAGTGAGAAGTACAAGTAGTTCTCACTTGTTTGGAGTCAGTTTGAAAAGAAGTGAGAATATTCAGTAGGAAGACTAACCTTCAAATATATTTGGTATTTGAGCCCAATTTTGAGCAATTTTAAAATCATCTTTTTTTCTTGATCTCATCAATAAGAGTAAAGAGGAGAGATTACCAGAAATAAAATAGAAAAAGTGTTTATCATTCCCAAGATCTATTGCATTAAAAATAAGAGAGACTAAATTCATGACACCACAAAAATTAGGGATTGTTGTTTGAATGTGAATTTGCAGATTACAATAGAAACAAACATAGAGCACAATGTCTTTGACTTTACTGTGGATTGCTAAATCTAAAGCTATTTCAAACCTTTTTTTCCTCTCCTCAAGTTTTCTGTATCATTCCGTTCTCCCTTCCTTTGTACCAAGGACCTTGCCATTTGTTTCACTGAAAAAAACCACTGAGCTCCCTCCTTTCCTCTCCTCTTCATGTCACATTCCTCTGATATGGTCCCCTGCTCTCTGGCCCTGTACTCCAGTATCTGATGATAAAATGGCACTTCTTCTTGCCAACGCTAACCCCTTTACATCCACCCCTTAACCCCATCATTTCCAGTTTTCTCTAGCAGATTGATTTCACCATAATCTATGCTCTTCTTAGTCTTCAATTTCTTCCCTTTCATTGACTCTTTCTTTCCTTACAAATACACCTAAGTCTTGCCTATCCTTAAAAAAACCCACCAAACTTCACTGGGTCCTATCATGCCTGCCAGCTAAAAGCCATCAGTAATCAATGCCTCTACTTCTTTCCCTTTCACTCTATTCCAAATGCCTCTTCAGTCTTGCTTGTAACCTCGTCATTCAACTGAAACTGCCCTCTCCACAGTTACCATTGATGACTTGTTGCCAAATCAAACATCCTTCCTGAACATTGCGGATCATGACATTGTGTAGTATGTTACTCTGACCATTTTATACACCTTGGCTTTCCCTAATTCTGCTCTCTCTTGGTTCTTCCCCTACCTGTCTATCTCATCACTATTGCTGGATCTTCACTTATGTAACATCCACTAACTATGGGTATTTCCTAAGGCTCTCTCCTGGGCTTTGTCTCCTTTTCTCTTACTTGGTGCTTTTACCAGCACCCACAGGTTCAATTATCATCTCTATGTAGATGATTCCAAAATTGGTTTATCTGGCTTTCATCACTATTCTGAACACTAATTCCACACCGCCAACTGCTTGTTGGACATCTCAACCTGGATATCCCATAGACATCTCAAATTCAGCATATCTCAAACAGAACTTTTTCTCTTTCCTTCTGACCTTTACGTACCTCTGATCTTCACTGTAACTATTGAGAATACCACCATCATTCCAGTTCCCCAGGTATTCAACCATGGTATTATCCTCAACTCTCTTCTCTTGCTCCAGTCACACATCTGGTCAGCTGACAAATAATGTGATTTCTTTCTCTACATCTCTTTCATACAAAGCTTCCTCTCCACTAACACAAACATAACTCTAATTTAGGTCCTCATTGCCTTTTACCTGGACTACTGTAATGGCCTTCTAATTGGTGTACTTAGCTCAAATATCTCACCACTTCACTTAGTACTAAGCCACCAAATTATTTTCCTAAAGTGTGGGTCTGATCATATTACCCCCAATGCCACACTATTGCCACCAAGATCAAATGTAAAGTCCTTTGTTTGACATTTAAACTCTCTGCACCAAGTTATTCTCTTATAAACACTCAAATCAACTCCAAAAGACCTATGAAGTAAATTGCTATCCACCTCCAGAGAAAGAACTGATAAATAGAAGTGTTCATGGCATGATTTTACATATATTTATAAATCTATAGTCTAGCCTTCTTTAGTGCAGGGTGGGAAGGGAGGGAGACAGTTTGACACTTAAAATGTAACAAAAAATTAATTACATTAAATTTTTAAAAATAAAGTTCTCTGCAATATGACCCCTTCTTACCTTTCTAATTGTCTTACATTCTGTTTGCCTCTATATATTCTCCAATCCAGTTATACTGACCTATTTACTATTTCCTTACACATGACACTAGTTTTCTGTCTTTGTGTTGGCTGTTTTCTATACCTGAAATACTCTCTCTCTCTTTCACAACCTCCAATTTATAAAATCCCTGATTTCCTTCAAGGTTCGGTCCAAGTGCCACTACCTCCTGCCCCCCTCCCCTTTCAGATTACTTTCAACTTATTCTGTATTTATCCTATATGTTCTGATTTACATATGTTTTCTCCATTGTTACAATATAAGTTCCTTGAGGGCAGAAATTATTTTTGGTTTTTTTTTCTTTGTGTCTTGAGCGCTTGTGCCTGGCACATAATAAGAGTTAATAAATAAGAGTACTTAGCATTCATATAGTATTCTAAGATTTTCAAAACACTTTATACATATTATTTCATTTTGTCCTCACAACAACGCTGAGAGATAGGAGCTATTATTATCCCCATTTTACAGATGAAGAAGACAGAGGTGAAGTGATTTGCCCAGAGTCACATGGCTAGGAAGCAGATGAGATAGGATTTGAACTTAGGGCTTCCTGATTCCAGGTCCAGCACTCTATCCACTATGCTGTCTTTTATTGTTCAGTTGTTTCAGTCATGTCTGACTCTTTTTGACCCTAGTTGGGGTTTTATTGGCAAAGATACCGAAGTGGTTTGCCATTTCCTTCTTTGGCTTATTTTACAGATGAAGAAATGGAGGCAAATAAGGTTAAATGGCATGCCCAGTGTCAAATAGCTACTAAATGTCTAGGGCTAGATTTGAACTAAGTAAGATGAGTCTTCCTGATTCCAGGCCCAGTACTCTATCTATTGTGCCACCCACTATGCCCTGTAGCTGCTTAAAAACAAATGCTTGTTGATTGATTGGTTTCTAGTTCTTCACTACTCTGAAAAGTTCTGGGTTTTGAGGTGGATTTGGGGGTCAAAGATATAGACATTTTATTCCTTTCTTTTAGCATAATTTCAAATTGTTTTCCAAAATAGTTGAACCAGTTAAGTCTCACTAGCAGTATGTTATTTTTCCTATCTTTCCTTAGCCCCTCCAATATTAAATATTCCCATCCTTTGTCATGTTTCCAATATTCTAGGTGTGAGATGAAACCTCAAAGTTGTTTTGATGTGCATTTCTTTAATTATTAGTGATTAGAAGCTGTCTTTCATATAGTTGTTAATTTTCGCAATTTCTTTGGAGAACTATTCACATCCTTTGAAAATATGTGATAGCCTTTGTTGAAAAAGCATGACAAGAGTTTTTATCAGAGTTTTATATATGCGTATGCATATACATGTATATATACAAATTTTAAAATAATATTTTAAATATTAGGAATTTCCCAAGTGTGTGTGCTACTACCACCAACACAGATCACAATGCCTCTCCCACTTGATAAGATAGATGATCAGTAAAAGTAGATATATCTGTAAGATTGATAACATTATAATCAACCTGGTGATTAGTTTTTCCATACCTAGTGTAACTGCTCTTGGACAAATGACATGGGAACCATCACCAGGTCTGCACTTGAAGCTTTTCAGTCATGGTAGGACTTACAAGAGCCTAGGTTTGGCCAGCATAGACTTTGAGAACCCTGTGCCAACTTTACAATACATCAATGCACAAGCTAATTGAAGAAAATAAAAATCCAATAGTTAAGATATGCTTCTTCCCCACCTCATGCTATATTGAGAAGTCACGGTGTAGATAGAAGGGCATATTATTAGTAGAATTTTAACGTCCATGTCTAACCTCCATCTCCCTGGAGGTTGCAAGCATGCTTTCCACTTGGAGTCCTATGTTGCATTTATGCTGATTTAATCACTCATTGAACATTAGTAGGAGTCCAATTATACTGTTCAAGAGTAAGATGTTTTATGAGAAAATGACAAAAAGATACATGTAATCATTGGAATGCCAGTTTACAATCAGATAGGATGTGCAATAATCCCTTTAGCAAGCTTAAGCTTTTACATATTAATGGCAACATTAGAGAGTGGGAAGATGGCTGTTACAGTATTAAGGTAGGTTTTCATAATAAAGCAGTTGCTTCTGCTGTCCTGGTCTGATTACCATTTCATAAGGATCCAACACAAGGGGATCTATGAATGTTTACTTATTTCCCATAAGTATATAGCTGTGACCTTTTTATAAAAATGAGAATAACATATTGTTCCATGAACTTTTCCTAACTGCTTAGGGCTAATATTGATCCTGAACAGCAATTCTTAAAGAGATTTACATATAAGAAGAAAAAAAATCATTTAGACCCCTGGAGTAAATCCTCATTGTACTCGTTATGCTACACACACACACACACACACACACACACACACACACACACACACGCACATTGTACTTTTATTTGACCTACAGAAAAACACTATCCACATTTTATTCCTAAGCATGCAATAAACCACATTACAAGACCATTTAAACCTCTCCTTTCAAAGGTTGGGTGGTAAAAATCCTGACTCACATTGACCTTTGTCTTGCCATTGGACTCCAATGACTGGAGGAAATGAGACTGATGACTTTGCACAGCTCTGCCTCATTCAAATCCAATTCATGTGCAAGTCAAGATATCACCCTCATGATGTCATTGGTTCTCTTTGAGAATGAAGGATAAACAACGGCAAAGTAAAAATCCTAAAATGCTCAGGAAAGGCTCTAAGGGGATTCTAAGGTTTCTGAGAGTATTGTGGTTCAGTAAATGAATCAGCTAACTTGGGTTCTAGTGCCAGGTCTGCCATTAACTGTAGTGGTTGTACCCCTTTAGACAAGTCACTAAACTCGAGGATTCAGTTTTCTCATCTTTATCTAGGGCAATCATATATTTTATTGGTTTGGGGAATGGAAAACAAAGAGTTAAAGTGGAGTTTTTCAGCTCTGTTGACTCCACTGGGCTTTTTCATTCTTTTCTCAAGTTTATTTGTATGGCTTCCAAGCTCATTATTGGGATTGAAAAGAAATGCGTTACCCCAGTTTCACATAGTTCCTAGGTATGATTTTTACAATCCTTTATAGCTTAAAATTTTGTGATTATTTTATAACATTTTTTAGAATTCATTGATCAAACCAAATTAGCAGAGATGGTAGCCTTATGATCAGGACAAACCAATAAGTAAAGATAAGGGAGGGGCTTTTTCTCCCCATCCAAACTGACATAGTGACAGAGGGTTCACAATATAATTGCAAAGTATAAAGTAGGTACTAAAGAATTTTCTTTTAAAACTCTGCAACAATATGTGAATAAGTTTCTTAATCAACTTAAAAAGATTATTGGGCCATGTCCATTTCATAAAGGCAACTGACAGCCTATAAGAAACATCTTGTGACTTGCTGAGACAATAAGTCAAGCCCCTTGGGCCTATATGTGGGGACACTATGCTAAGTGCTTTACAAACATTATCTTAGTTATAAAAGAAACAAAACATTAATCAGAGAAGAATTCAGGAGCCTTACAGAGGTAAACCCCTTTCCCTAATACCTTCAAGGGGAAGGGAAGGAGATTTTCTTTCTTCTCTCTTCCTGTCCCCCAACTCACTGACTTCATTATCAGTCGTACCAAACCAGTTGGAGACAGTGGTTCTATCCAGCTTCAGAAACACATACCAGAGTTCAAACATGGATGTAGAGAAACATTCATCCATGGAAGGAAACAGCTTCAAGGAACATGACCTCTTTCATCAGAGAAGGGGCTGGCTACAAGTTAAAGAAAAGGGAATACGTTGATAGTCCAGATGAGTCGCTCACCAAATACAAGACAGTAGGCACAGACAACTGTATGACAATTCTACAAATAGAGAAAGGACTTCTAGACCATGTTGTACTAGAAGTGTGAATTATTCTTTGCCAAATATATGTTCTACACATATACTTCACTAGCACTGAACTTTAAGTATGAGTCTAATTTTCCCATGGTCACTTGGGTATTTGTAGGAAAATATCCCAAACTTTTGGGGGAAAGTTCTATATCAACTGTTCTTATTAATACTATCTTAGTATATATCTTTGCTAAAAACTAATTAATCTACTTGCTGTTTGTCAGTGAGACACACATTGGTGGGGACTCGAGAACTACAGCATTAGCATTAACTAACCACAGAGTTACCCTTAGAAATCTAGGGTACCAGCCACAGTACTCTCAGGACCCAATTGGCAGATAAAAGTGAAGGCAAAGGGTATGGTGCATAAAAAAAGAAAGAGTGATTAATCTGAAAGTCTTCAGTTTCTAAATTAAATTTATTTTCATTGTCTCTTTTACCCATAAGACATTCCTATATTGGTCTTTACAGGATCAACTTCTTTCTTTAAAAGATATGTGTACCTAGGCCTAGGAAACTGACATTCTCTGGACATAGTGAATGAGAATACAGCACATAGAAAACCTACCTCAAGTGGGATATCACAAAATCTTTATAATCTTCTAGATATTAGACACCCAGGAATAATGAGATACATTTAAAAGCGAAATAGAGAATAAGAAAGAAGAAAGAACTAATTGAAATGGAAGGAATAGGATCAGGAGGAAAAAGAGAGTAATTGCTTCAAAATGGAAGTAAATTATGATAAATTTTGATTACTAACTAGATAACTGTGACAGCAGCACACATAAAAAAATGGCTGTCCTGTACTTTCTCTTTCCAATTGGTCAGGGGGCATCCTGGGTTTACAGTTCTCTTTGAAAGAGACCCAAATGCTGCTGGGTTTGGGTTTTCTTTGGAGCAGGCATGTGGCTAGGCAGAAAAGGGGTAAAGAGATGGAGAGGGATACACTCCAGAGATTATTATTGAGGGTGTACAGCTGCCAAACACACTGTTTCTCTGGCAATACCTGTTGAGTCGGCTGCTGTAGTGGGAAGAGCAAGATGAAGAAAGACAGTTGTATAGATGCCAATAGCGGCAGGATGCTGCACCAGGTTTGTGCCCTGCCAGTAAGAGATGTGCCAAACTCTCTGGCCTGGTTTCAGATAACTGGGTGTCTACTTTCTCTGCCAACTAATAAGCCCAGGGAATACATTTGCATTAACACCACTGTTCCATCCCTCCTTTCTCCTCCTCCCCTTCTTTCTTTCCATAGAACAGTTAGTTCTCTCTAAATGCCATCTCTAGGCTGCTTTGCAGGAGTTGCATTTCAAGGAACCACAAGGTAAGCCAGATGCTGTCCTGAATTGCCTTGAAGGAAGCTGGTATCAGCAGTCAGAAGGAAGACAAAACCTACATCTCAGGATTTTGGCAGTCAGTTAGGTATATGCTGGGTAATTTCATTTTTTTAAAAAAGAATAGACAGTTTTAAATTTTTATCTCATACAAACATTATGCTAACCCAGACCCTTTCTTTCTCTATGCATCTGAAATTTTGGGAAACGCACTGCTAAATTCTTAGATGTTTTCAATAGTGGGACTGTAATAGGAAAAGTTTGGTAGATAAGTAGTTTTGCCTACAAAATTACTCCCTAAAATGGAAAGGTGGTAGCTATGTCCAATTCCTTCTTTTCTTTCTTGAGGGCACAATGACAACTTCTACTCAAGAACCAAGAAGTCTTAGACCCGGATAGAAATGTTCCTCCACAGAACAGCATGTATTAATATGTGAGAAGCAAAGATAAGCAAGGGAATCCCTTATAAAATGATACCCCTCCATCAATTTGATAAGATTCCAGGCCATGGACATTTGTTAGAAGGGGGCACTTCTCAGAGAGGTAGGCATGTAGCATAGACCCTTTTCAGAGTGAACAGGGTAATCTTTTCATTGGTCTCCAGTGACTATGGAAGCCTCCAAGATGATTGGCTACTGAGAGTCAGGGGATGGATTTTTATTGGAGAAACCAAACATTTGTCCAGACTATTTTTCTTTTTTTTGCACTTTTTTCTCCCATGAACTTCCAAAACAATTCATTTACGTTGAGGTCGGGGGGGGGGGGGAGGAGAAGTGTAGATTTCTCAGGAACAGAAAATGGTGACTTTTAACAGAAGTACTTACAGTACAACCTGTGTTTGTCCAGGCAAGCCTGAGAGGGACGAGTTCCTCAATTCCTGGTTTCTGGATGCCTTTTGTGATCCCATATTGTTTTTGGAGCATAGGTTAAAGATGATCAGTCCTGAGACTAGAGGCTTTTAGCTTTTGGGATTCCTGAGTTTGAAAGTCACAAAGTTTGAGAGGTCTTGAGTTTGAGAAATGGGCACATATGTCCCAGAGGGAGATGATTTCTTTAAGAGTGTTTCCCAGAGAAGAAAAAAGAACTTTCACAGAGGATTTCCCTGGATACCAGACAAGGACAACTGAATCTTGGGATTCTTCCACACACATACCAAAAAAACCAACCAACCAAACAAACAAACAAACAAAACCAGAAATTACTACTAGCTGCTAAGACTGTAGGGATACGAAGTGACTGGATTAATGTTTGTTCAGTTCTCTCGTGAAATGTCTTTATCTTCTGAGGAGAGTCTAATGGACCATTAGAAATTTCATGGGTTTTTTTATGTCTTCATGGGCACTTGAGAATCCTTTGTTTCATATGCATTTTTATGGAAGGTTGTCTAATACTCTTTTCCAATATTATACAGTGAATATGTATATGGCAACTTTCTACTCAGAGTTATTCAGTTCTCTCTGGAGGCTTTGCACGTGGTAGGTGTTTAGTAAAGGATGGTGAATGGATGAATAAATGAACAGAGTTCTTGGACGGAAGGAAGAATTAAATGAACATTTTTGGAAACACATCACACATTTGTCATAGCAAATGATTATGTTAAGATGGAGGACTTCAGTTATCCAGATATCTACTGGAGATCCCTCTACTAAAAATAAGAGATGATAATTTGTTCTTCCAAATAATGGTTTAACCAAAAAATGAAGTTTCTGGAGGTGATTCTCAGCTATAAAAAAGAATTTTGGTTGCTGGAGGGTATGTGTGAAAATCATGGGAAGTTTGTAAGAAGTGGCTGCTTCATCTTAGAATTCATATTAGAGATAAGACAAAAGTCAGGGCTCATCTGACACATATCCTAGTTTTGGGGTGGTGGTGGTGAAAATTTCAAAAGATTTATAGAAATATAGGTAGGATCCTGTGGACTGAATTTCCATTGAGTAAATTGGGCTGGGAGAGAAAGGAAGCTCTCAAGTTGTGAAGACGCGAAGAGCATTTCCAGAGAGGATAATAATGGGGAGCTGCAGATTCAGTGGAGGAGTTAGTGTTTTAAATAGATTGTGGGGAAATAGAGAGGTTTGGAAGTATTAGAAAAGGGCAAATATTTCCTTGATTTTCAATAAAAAGTAAGAGAGTGGAACCTAGAATCTAGAAAAGGAAGCAGTGATCAAAAAAGACAACATGGCTTCAGCAAGGACAGGTTATGTCTTGAAAATGAATACAATGAATGAATCCAATAATTGAAATATAATAAAACCTAAAAAATTGGAGAGACATTCAATGCTCATGGATAGGTTGGATAATGTAGTACAAATTATAATACCCATTAATTTATATGGATACATATTTACAATTTTACATACATACAAATTGTATATATGTGTGCATATATATATATATACACATAGTATACATGTTGTGTGTGCATATACACACATATTGAATTCATTACCAAAAATGTGAAAGACTTAAAAATATGAATGACAAAACCATAATGAAAATTATGTGGGAAAAAATGTGAGAAAATAACAAAAGACATGCTACCAAAGAAAAACCTAATAAAGTTTTAATGCAATCCCAGACTTTAAAATTTATTACAAATCAACAATGAGCAAAACTATTGCTGAACAGAAAACTATCTATTCCTGAATAAATAAGTGGAATAAAATCAATATATTAAACATTTGACTGACTATGTGTGTAATATTACTCTTTGATAAATCTATAAAAATAAAAACTTGTGAGAGGAATAATTTTTTAACAAATAATGCTCTTGAGAAATTGATTAGTAATTTAGTGGAAAATTGGTTTAGAACTACATCTCAGATAAATTACCTCAGTGAATTTGATTGGGATTATAGATTTAAACATAGAAAGATGGCATAATATTGGATAATTTATCTTCACTGTGGAGTAAAGTTCCTTTTTTCTACTTAACAAAAGGAAGGAATTATTAAGGAGAAGCTAGACTTGATTAATTGTATTCAAATAATTTTTTTATAAGAGAAAACCAAAATATTTAAAAGAAAAATAATATTGGAAAAAACAATTATGGAAGATATGACAAATAAAAATTGATGTCTGTCATAAGAAGGGACCTATCAAAAACTACAAAGGTGATCCAGTCTGTATAGTTGATAATAGATATGGATTTGAGGTGATAAATTTTTCTTTTTCTTTTTCTTTTTGAATGGGGGAAGGCAGGGCAATTGGGGTTAAGTGACTTGCCCAAGGTCACACAGCTAGTAAGTGCATCAAGTGTCTGAGGCTGGATTTGAACTCAGATCCTCCTGACTCCAGGGCTGATGCTCTACTCACTGCACCACCTAGCTGCCCCGAGGTGATCAATTTTAAAAGAGGGAAGAAAAATTGTCAAAAAAAATTTTAAAACTCAACTTTTATAATTAAGAAATTCCAAATAAAACAATTTTGAGAAACCATCTCCTACCATCAAATTGGAGTCATGACAAAAGCTATATGCTCATTCATTTTTTTCAGTTTAAATATATTTTATTTCATTAAATGTTTCCTAATTTCATGTAAAAGCATTTTTAACATTCATTAAAAATTTTTGAGTTCCAAATTCTCTTTCCTTCCTGCCCTTCCCCCATTACTTGAAAAAAAAAACAAGCAATATACTATCAATGACGCACATGCAGTCATGCAAAGCATATTTCCATGTTAGCCATCTTGCAAAAGAAAACACAGACACACACACCCACACACACACACACAGAAAACACAAGAAAAGTTTAAAAAAAGTATGCTTCAATCTGCACTCAGAGTCTATCAGTTCTTTCTCTGGAGGTGGAAAGCATATTTCATTATAGATCCTTTGGAATTGTCTTGGATCATCTTCTGGATCAAAGTAGCTAAGTCTTTCACAGTTGATCATCTTTACAATGTTGTTGTCACTTTGTACAATGTTCTCCTGGTTACACTTATTTCACTTTGTATCAGTTCATGTAAGTCTTCCCAGGTTTTTCTGAAAGTATCCTATGCGGTTATTTTAAATAGAATTTATCTTTTTAATCTTTTCCTGTGGGGTTTTATTGGTAGTATATATAAATGCTGTGTTTATTTTTTAAATGAGCTTTATTAGTGTCTTCTGTTTCTTATATCATCACAGTTACCCCAAGTTTCCCTTTCTTTGCCCTTCCCATATGGCCATCCTAAATAACAAATAACATTTCCCAAGGAGGAAAAAAATTAACACAACTGATCAATGCCTTGAAAAAGTCCAGAAACATGCTCAATAGAAAACATGTAATATCTGTGAAATTCCTACCGCCACATTGGGTGGGTTGAGAGTGTCCTCTCAAAACTCTTCGTTTGAGTCACATTTTGTTAATTACAGTTTTGTTACCTTCAACTTTTGATTTTTGGGGGTGTATAGTTCTTTAAATTTACATTGTTGTAGTTCATGTGTATATTGTTTTCTTGGCTCTGCTTACTTCACTCTGCATTGGTTCATGTCAATTTTCCCAAGCTTCAATTTATTTATTACATACATCATTTCTTAAAGCAAAATAATATTCCATTACATTCACATGCCACAATTTATTTAGCTCTCTCCAATTGATGGACATCTTCGTTGTTTCCAATTACTTGCTATCACAAAATGTGTTGCTATAAATATTTTTGGTATATATGGGGACTTTCTTCTTATCAATGGCTTCCTTAAAAGATAAGTCCAGTAATGGAGTCTCTGAGTCAAAGGGTATGGACATTTTTGTCACTTTATTTGTATGGTTCCCAGTTGCCTTCTAAGACATACCATTTCACAGCTAAATAACAAATATATCATGTGCCTATCATTCCCCAATGCCTGCAACATTGACTATTGCAATTTTTGTCATCTTTGCTGATTATCAGGGTGTGAGTTAAAACCTCAGAGCTTTTAAAATTTGAATTTCTCTTATTACTAGCGATTTGGAACTTTCATGTGCTTGTGAATATGTTGTGATTTTTCTTTTGAGACCAGTTTGTTCATAACCTTTGACTACTTTTCTATTGGGAAGTAGCTGTGTGTACACACACACACACACACACATCCATACATTTATAACATATGTGTGTATCTATATTTATATTATAATCTTGGACACTAAGATCTTATCAGAGAAATTTGATACAAAGATTTTTTTTCCCCTCATTTGGCTACTTCCCTTCTTATTCTGGTTGCATTAATTTTGACTGTGCAGAAATTTTTTAGTTTCATGTAATCAAAGGTTCCTATTTCATCATTTGTAGTTGCCTCTATCTCTTGTTTGGTTCAGAATATGTCACCTACCTTATTTCTGAAAGGCATATGGTCTGCTTCTTTTATATTTTTTTATTGTATCATCTTTAATACTAATATTGTGTATCCATTTAGAATATATTATAGAATATTGCATAAGATATTGTTCTAATCTTAGATTGCTAAGTGTAAACCATACTACTCTCCAATTTTCACAATAATTTTTATTAAATAAGGAGTTTTTTCCTAGGTAATTTATATTTTCCACTTATCAAAGTGGTTTATTGAATTCTACTGTTTTTGATTCTCCCTTGTCTAGTCTGTTCCATTGAACTATCTCTCCTTTTAAACCAGTACTAGATGGTTTTGATCACTACTGCTTTATAATATAGTTTGAATTTCTGAAGAGACTATTCCCCCTTCATCTTTACTTCTTTTAGTAATTTCCCTTGGTATTTTAGATATTTTGTTTTTCCAAATGAATATTGTTATTATTTTATTAAATTTGCTAAAGTATCCCATTAGGAAGAATCATGGCCAAACAAGAGACAAACGGGTTCATAGGAGGTAAAATAGATAATTTTGATTATATAAAATGTTTTTACACAAACAAAACCAACACAGTCAAAAGTAGGAAACTGGGGGAAATTGTTAGCAGTTTTCCCTGATAAAACTCTCATTTCTCTAATATGTAGAGAACTCCACCAGATATATAAAAATAGAAGCCATGGTGAATGGGCAGTTTTTAAAAATCAAAGGTATAAATAGTCATACAAAAATGCTCTAAATCACTAATAATTAGAGAAGCACAAATTAAAACATTTTTGAGGAACCACACTTCACACCTATCAGATTGGCTAACATGGTGGAAAAAGAAAATGTCAAATGCTGGAAGGACTATGGGAAGATAGGTACACTAATGCATTGTTGGAGCTATGAACTTCTCCAACCATTTTGGAGAACAATATGGAAATATGCCCAAAGGACTATAAACTGTGCATACTTTTTGGCCCAACAATACTAAGTTTATGCCCTAGGGAGATAAAAGAAAAAAGAAAATGGCTCGTATGTGCAAAAATATTCATAGCAACTCTTTTTCTGGTGGCAAAGAATTGGAGACTAAAAGAATGCCTATCAATTAGAGAATGCCTACAATTTATAGTTTATGAATACTATGGATATTATCAGCAGGATGGTTCCAGAAAAGCCTGGGAAGACCTACATGAACTGGTACAAAGTAAAGTGGGCAGAACCAAGAGAACAATATATACAGTAAAAGCAATATTGAAAAGATAATCAACTGTGAAAGACTTAGAAACTCAGATCAGTACAATAATTGACCAGAACTTCAAAAGACTCATGATTTAAAATGCTATTCCACCTCCAAATAAAGAACTGACAGAGTGCAGACTGAAACATATATATATATATATATATATACACATATATGTATGTGTATATAATATAACCACATATACAGATAGACCTAAATCAATCTATCATCTATCTATCTCTATCTATCTCTGTGTGTATGTGTGTGTGTGTGTGTGTGTGTGTGTGTGTGTGTGTGTGTCTATCTATCTGTCTGTCTATCTATACCCTTTCTTTTTCTTTTGAAGCATGGCTAATGTGAAATGTGTTTTGCATGACTTCCTATGTATAATGGATATCATATTTCTTACCACTTCAATGGGAGGGGTGGGGATGGAGGGATGGATAGAATTTAAAGCTGAAAACAAAAATAAAATGAAAAAAAATCCTCTTAGTAATTTGATTGGTACAGCATTCAAAATATAAACTAACTGTGATTGTATGATCACTTTAATGATACTGGCATGATTCAGACATGAATGATGAATATTCCTCCGGCTATTTAAGTTTTTCTCTGGTTCTCTAAGAAACACCTTATAATTGAATCCATAGAAGTGTTTTTCATGTTAGCTCAACCCCCAGATATTTTATGAATTTTGAAGTTTTTTAATGGGATTTTGCTTTTCCATTGTGTCCCAGAACACTTCCAGAACAATGCCAGTTCTTGGGGGTGTAAGAGAAGATATTGCTCCAAGCTAACCCCACTCTTCCCATCATTTTTTAATTATGCAGCCCACCACTTATCTATATCCACTTTCTGGTTACATTCTCCCCACCTTTTTTGGCTCAATCTTTTTTTGGGGTCCTTGTCTTCCTATTCCTCCAGAAGTCAGTCGCTCTCACAGGTTATAACTTCCTCCTTTCTTGAGGAAGTACAAGTGTCTTGTTTTTCTTTTCAAGCACTAAATCCCCCAGACCACAGCTAGAGCAAGGTTTTCATCTCCTTTCACAGAATACCCATAAAAGCATTCATCAATGGAATCCCCTCTCACCATCAAAGCAAATCAAACTTCCTCCTCCCCACCTCTTTTAAATCATTTTCCCTTCTTCCTCACCCACTCCCCTGAAGGCTCCTTTTCTTGAGACCACAAGGATCACCTTCGTTTCATTACTAGCCTTTAATATGACCCAGGTATATGACACATTCCTTTCTATCCCCATATTTCCCTCCCCTCCTTCCATTCATTTTCCAATTTTGTATTCGAGTCCTACCAGAAACATAAATCTATCTATACACACGGTGTTGCCAAGTTATGTGCACAATGCTTCAAATGCACCTCTTCATTGCTACCTTCTTCAGACTTCTGCCTTTGCTCCTATCTCCTTGTACATTTATTCACTGCATTTCTTTTGTATGGTATGTTTGAGAAGCAATCTCTTCAGTTTTGGTTTTCTTTATAAAAATGTATTAAATGCCTCTTTATTATTGAATGTCCATTTTTTTTTCATTTATGGAGCAGCTAAGGTGGCAAAGTAGTTAGAACATCAGGCTTGGAGTCAGGAAGACTTGAGTTGCAACCTGGTCTCAGACACTTACTAATAGCGTGACCCTGGGTAAGTCACTTAACCTGTTTCCTTATCTATGAAATGGTATGAAATGGTACCTACCTAGGCTGTTGGGTTGTTGCGAGGATAAAATGAGATAATATTTGTAAAGTGCTTAGCACAGTGACAGGTACATAGCAGGGCATATATAGATGTTAATTACCATCATCATCATTGTTGCTATTATTTGGAGCCTTTTTTCTTTTTTTCCTAAATTGGAAATTCTAAACACTAACGTTGACAGTAATAAAACTGAGTATAAAACCCCACTGAATTAACAATAAAACTAGCATTTGCTTTTCTGAAAAAAAAAACCAATAAAATAGATGTCATTGGCTACTGTGATTTTAAAAAGAGAAAAGACAAATCACCAGTACTAAAAAGGTCAACATACCACTAACAAAGATTAAATTAAAACAATTATAAGGAGTTATTTTTTCCCAATTACATGACAATAAATTTAACAATTTAGATGAAATGGAAGAATATTTATAAAAATATAAATTGCCTAGATTAGCAAAAAAGGGAATAAAATGTCTAGATGGATCTATTTTAGAAAAAGAAATTGAACAGGCCATAAATGAGCTTTCTAAGCCTTAAAAAAAGCTCATGGAGGTGATTTAAAAATTCTTTCAATTGGTGTTTCATTTTCTGTGTTCAGAAGTTCCGGGAAGTTTTCCTGTATTATTTCTTCCATTGTAGTGTTTAGGTTTTTTGTCTCATTATGTTCTGGTAGACCTATGATCCTTGGATTGTCTACACATACTGCATTTGAAGCCAGTATGATTTGCTTGCATAGTGAGAATATTTTCTTTTGGTATTACTGTGTCTTGCTTTTTTTCTTCTAGATTGTCCTTCACTTTTGTGTGTTTGAATTCCCATTCTATTGTTCTCTCTTTTGTTTGGTGAGACTTGCCATTGCAGATTCCAGTTTTTCTATTATGTCTATTATTTTTGCTGTGCAGGCTGTAAGTTCTGCTCTCATAATTTTCATTTATCTTTTGAACCACTCAGAAATAACATATTGTAGCAACAAGTTCTCCTTGCATTCCACAGGGCCCTTTGTCTCATCAAATGTTGGATTGTTTTTCTTTGTTTTGCAGTATTTACTCATAAGATATCTTGCTTACTAGATCTAGAGGCCATATTTCCTTCTGTGGTTAAAGTTTTCCCTGTTGATTTATCCGCCTTTTCTTTCTTTCTTTTTTTTTGAGATCATTGGTAATTTCAACCTTTCTCCTCCACCCCGAATACCTTCCGCATCCCCATTATTGTTCACTTTTTGACCCCTTCCCCCTACAGTGGTTTCTTTGGGGGATGAATCTCAATGCCTTTCAGCCTTCTCCTATACTTGGTTAATCATGGTTCACCAGCCTAGGTCTTTGCCCCAAATGATTTCTTCCTTCCTTCCTTCCTTCCTTCCTTCCTTCCTTCCTTCCTTCCTTCCTTCCTTCCTTCCTTCCTTCCTTCCTCTCTTCCTTCCTTCCTTCCTCCCTCCCTTCCTTCCTTCCTTCCTTCCTTCTTTCCTTTCTTTCTTTCTTTCTTTCTTTCTTTCTTTCTTTCTTTCTTTCTTTCTTTCTTTCTTTCTTTCTTTCATTTTCTTTTCCCCACCCTTCTCCTCCTTCTCCTGCTTTCATGTGGATGCTTAGCTCTTTCTTTCAGGATTAGTGGAGTGAACCTGCACAAACATAATGACCTGCTCTGGCATCCTGTCCTACTCCCTTTATTCCTCAGTTGTCTGGCTTGGCACTGGCAGTTCAGAGAGCTGCCATGCTGATGTTGTAGGGTTCATTTCCGTAGTTTACATCTTTGAGGCTTTGGGAGGAGAGAAGAAGGATGTGGTATGGTTCTGAGCTCTATTTTAAGTTCAAATATGTCTTACCCCTTTTCCTCTGTCCTCTCCTGCAGAGATCTTTTGCAACACAAACCACTGCCTGCCACAGCACTAGCTATCTGTTGTGGATGCAGTAAGCTTTTTCCCCTGGAGTGCTGTGACATACTGGTATGCATATACCTATACATATACACACATACATATACATATGCACATGCACATACATATATGTTGTGTATGTATGCATGTATGTATATAATTCATAGCACATATATATGATCTTTTGTTTTAATATCCCTTCTCCCCCACCCTGAGAGCCATTGCTCATAACAAAATATTTTTTAAAGCAAAAAAGAGGAAGATAGGAAAAAGTAGCAATATAATCTTCAATTATTTCAGTATATTGAAAAAATCAGACCATATATCCAATATTCCACCCTTGAGAAAGAGATCATATACTTTTCTCAGCTATAGCTAGAAGATGAATTCTTAACCAAAAAAAAGGGATAGAGGTAGTCACAAAATATAAAGTAGATCATTTTAACTACATGAAATAGTAAAGCTTTAGCTGGGGCCTGGCATCTGTGGCCATGGGCAAGCTACTTAACCTTTCATGGCATCAGCTCCCTTATCTATAAAATGGAGATAAAATTCTATCTCTAAGAGTTGCCAAGAGTAAAATGAGTTATAAATAAAAAAGTTATCTATAAATGGATTATTATAATTATTAATGAACTCAGTGAGGACAACTAGATGCTATTTATCCTTCTCATTTATCTTGGATCCCAATTCCTGGCTAGCCACTTTTGATTTTCCCTTAACAGTTTGAAATGCATTCTCCTTACTTTAAAAAATAAATATACAAGAAGAATGGGTACTTCTGACTTCTCTCCATCATTTATTATTGTCTTCCATGTGCCACATTTAAACATGATGCTTAATTTTCTGTATCTAATCCAATAAATCCAATCCAATAAACATTTATTAAATACTTACTATGTGCCAAGCACTGTGCACAGTGGAACTTCGTTATGTGTCAACACAGGGCAATGAAATAAGATCAGTAAATTCCATATTTCCATATTGGGCCCTATATGGATGTTTGGGAGTGGTACTGTGATAAATTTCTGAAGTTATTATTCCACAAGTATTTCTTGAAGTGTTTTTGTTCATTTGAGTTTCAGAGTCATGTGCAACAGTGATTTCCAAGATTTTCCCAGAGTACTTGTGAAGCAACAAAAGGATGGTTGAGTGAAGAGCTGCTCATGTCTATATGTTTACAAATACTTGGCACAAAAGGCTATTCAAGAAAGAAACTCTGTCTATCAGTAGAGTGTTTCTTAAATTTCCAAAATATATCAAAAGAAAAAATCCTGATACTAATGGATTTGCAAGATAATAGTAATGATAATAACTAACATTTATGTAGCACTTGCTATGTGCCAGACACTATGCCTTTGAGACATTCAGTTTGGTGATGTGAAATTGAAGTTCAGGATATAGGTTATGATTAGATCAACAGACCTGAGAATCGTCTGCATAGAGATAGTTCAGTCACACAGACTGTTGAGATGACCAAGTAAAGTAGTGAACATGGAGAAAAGAAGATGGCTAGGGGCAAACATTTGGGGAATGCCTACAGTTTTTGGATGTGACCTGAATAAAGATCCAACAAAGGACACTGAGAAGGAGCAGTCAGACAGCTAGGAGGAGAACCAGGATAGAGGAATATCACAAAAACCTATAGGGTGTTTTCAATCAAAGTTTTTCAATCAAAAGTTGCAGAGAGGTGGTCAAGGAGGATGATGATTGAGAAAACCAATATGTGGCAACTAAGAGGTCATCGGAAACTTTGGAGAGCTTATTAAGTTGAGTGGTAAGATCTGAAGCCAGGCTGTAGAGGGTTTAGTCAGTGCGCTTTGGAATATATTTCCAAATGACTTTGCAGAATGGCAAGATCAATTCATAACTCTATAAATTATACATTAACGTGGCTGGTTTCCCTACAATCTCTCCAACAATTATAATTTAAATTTTTGTCATATTTGCAAATATTACTTTTATTTCCCAATATATTTATCCTCGATTTCCATGTCTATTGAGAATGTCTCCAATTTTTCCTTATTCTTTTTAATGGTAGCTTTTGGTTTTAGATGTATGCTTTTTAGTGTATCAAAAAATTCTTCTATGCCTGTGATTTTTAGTGTTTTCAGCAGAAATCAATGTGTTGTATTTTGTCAAAAGCTTTTTTTACATATATTGATATAATAATGTGGTTTGAGATGTTTTTGTTTTTAATATGCTTAATTTTATTAATGACTTGCCATTCACTGGCATAACTGCTCCATGGTATGCTCAAAATATTAAAGGAAAGTAAGCAAGGTCTCCACCATATCAGGCAGACTCCCCAGGGTGAACTTACAGAAAGACATTTACAAGAGTTTTGCAGGATTTTCAGGCATGGGTGGATTGCTATCTGAGATACTAAAAGGCAGCTGAACTTAGATTAAATGCAAAGATCAATACTGGTTCCGGCTGACAGATAATGAAATAAACCCCCTGCCCCTGCCTTGTGAATGGTAGGGGTAGGCTATGGATGCAGAATATTGCATATAGTGATAGAAGGGTTGTTGTGTGTTTGATTTGCTTGACTATTTTTCCTTTATTATAAGAGAGAGGTCTAGGGATTGAGGTGTGCATAATGTAAATTACTATAGTGTTAAAAAATCAACAACCTATAAAACTTAAAACAGAAAAAAGAATTTGATTCTTCAAAACTGTGAATGAATCCTTAAAATGTGCTAGATTGTATATTGTAGAAATCTGGTCTCCGTCCTTTATGATTATTATTTGGGAGAGAGGGAGAATAGACTGAGTCTTCAGGCTGAAGATATAGCAGTCTCTGCAGTCTGACCCAGTATGGGAATTTTGACCTGCCCCATTTCTGACCTGGACTGATTTGCCCCTCCTTAGGTAGGTAGCTTGGTGGCCCAGTGCTCCAGTACACTCACCATATTTGTGCAGACATAACACAGCTTAGCCTTACATCATGGTGATCCACAAGTCTCCACCCTCCTGGTATCAGGGATTTCTAGCATCAGCCACCAGGAGCCAATTCATCTATCATTATCTACTGACCTAGAGCAAATTACTTAACCTCTCTGGGCCTCAGTTTATTCTATAAAATAGACTAAATGCCCTCCAAGGTTCCTTTCAGCTCTAGCATCTATTAACCTGTGATCCCATGATTCCATGACGGTTATATATGATTAGTAGAGGACAGATAAAAATTGAAAAGCTAGAAAAGCACCCAGAGCTTGAATAATAAAGACACATTCTGTATTTCACTTCAAGGTTTATAAAGTACCTTCTTCACATTTACCTGGTAAGATAGGGAGGATAAGTATTATACACATTTTATAGATGTGGAAACTGAGATGTTAAGCAGTTAAATTGCATGGTCAAGATCACAGAGCTAATAAATGTCAGAGGTGGGTTTCAAACCCAAGTGTCTCCTGACTGCAAGTTCAGCATTCTTTCCAGCACATCTTGCTGTCTGCATCTGAATTCGAAGTGCAATATTTATAGTCCAAAATGAAATTCAGCTGCTTACAATGTGTCTATCCAAAGGAAAATAAGGTCACTACTGAGTCTGAGGAGTTCATGTAGAAAAGGAGGAGAATTCTAATTAGGATTAAGAATATTATCTCTCTCAAAATGCCTGCATGCAAAGAGTTCTGGTACTGTCTATGGCTACACCTATAATATTGCAATAAGATTTTTTCAAGAAGGAGGCAATTTGGTAAACTGATAACTAATTTAGATAAGACTAATTATTTTGGGTGGGATAGAGTGGATACAAGGATGATTAGGAAAGTTATGAAAGAAGCTTCAATTGTACATTGCATGAAATAATGCTAAAAATGTTAATGTTTTTATATAGCTCTTATCCTTCCCACAAAGGAGAGATCATTCTTGGATGTGCTTGTATAACAGAAAATCAGAAAAAAATAAGTTATGAATAAATGCTGATGTTAGTTTGGGTCTACTTCTGATTACTTCTTTAATGTCTCTCTTTGAATGGCAAGCAGTTTCCGTATCCAGAGTTATCTCTGCATAAATTTGCAGAAAACTAAGGTCATAGCTTTATCATCTAGCTTTATAACTGTTGGTCAGTCAACTAGCATTTATTAACCACCCACTTTGTTCCGGGCACTGTGCTAAGCTCTGGGAATACAAAAGAAAGGCCAAAAAAACCCCAAAACACCCAGTCCCTGCTCTGAAGTGGTTCACAGTCTAACAAGGAAGACAACATGAAAACAATTATGTATATGTGAGGTAAAGACAGGATATTTTATAAGGAGGACTGGAAAAGGCTTCTAGTAGAAAGAGAGAGTTTGACTGAGACTCAAAGGAAGCCAGCAAAGTTAAGAGGCAGAAATAAGCTTTGTTCTATAAATAAATTAGAAATTGGAATAGGGATAGGGACTTGGCCTGTGATTTCTGTTATAAAAATCTCCCAGGTGGGAAGACTTCCTACGAAAGCATAATAGTGATTAGATTTACTATTTTTCTCAGTTCCTACATAAGACAGTTCTACCAAACCCCAAGTCCAAAGCCCACCTTCAGCTCAAGTTCTGGGCATCCTGGATGCTTAGGGCTTCCCTGATTGGCTGGCTGCAACATCACACTTGGGATGCTACCTCCAAGCTCTCCGTGGCTCCATTTCGAGGCCAATGGGAATTCCACTGCCTGTGCCTTGAATAGTAAAAGGTAAATCAAACAGAACAAGCCCAAACCCCAAGCCCATTTCTCAGAGCTACAGCTCCTAAAAGTGGGAGCAGGGGAGAAAGATAGTCCTTCCTCCAGCATCACAGCCAGTGCATGAATGGGTGAACATGGACCTTCACCCTTTCTCAATGCAGCAGGAAAATAGAGATTGTCCCAGTCTGGCCATTTTAAAGATGAGGCCTGTTCTGTTTATACAGCCAATGGAAAGAGGCTGTTGCTACCCACGTGATAGGGAAAGGCAGGATGTCTTCTCCCAGAACCAGAGTACCCCCATGTTGGGTGATCTGGCATGTCCAAAACCCCTTTTACAATACCTTCTTTGGAACTTATGGTTTTAGAGTGTTGTCTATGATGCTGAGAGATAAGGGACTTGCTAGAGGTCACACAGTCGGTATGTCCGATTACCAGGGTAAATTCATTTCTCTGAGAACTGTAAATTGTTTCAGATTTTAAGGAAGGTACATTCATTTCACTCAGAACTACAGTGAGATATATGGAAGATATGTTTAATCCCAGAGTAATAATGTGGGACCTAAATCTTCCCTAGCACTACTAGTGGAGTGGGAGTCAGGGTGGAGTATCTATGAACGTTTTTTAAATTTCAAGACAAAAAATGACTTACCACTGGTGGCCACTAAGTAAACGTTGAATGTGTGATGTATAACGAGTTTGAGAGGCCTAGTTTCTGGGTAATTAATCATTTTATTAATCATATTAGCCGAAGACCCGTCATGGAACCCACTCAACATTTAAATGCTCTTGGAAGAGTGGGTATTGCTGAGAGTGGCAATCAACTGGTTAGCAATTAATGAGAGAATGAGTATTATAATGAGAGGTGAGCTTATTCTAACAAAGGTCTGGGGGACACTATTCCTATCACTCAGTCTTGGTCAAAGAGATTTATTTATATCCATATAGTCCTGTCTAGGGTAATCTAGATAAAAGAGGGAATCCATTTCTACCCAGACCTGTCTGAGTAAAACACAATGAGCTGGAATCCATCAATTCATATAAACTAAATTTTTTTTTTACCTTTTGAACAGATCTGAGTTTTCTAGTTTCACCCAAGATTTCATCTTATTATGAGCCGTGCACTTCAAAGGCTGCCTGAATAACTTACAAGGGGGTGATTTCTAAATAAAGAAAAGGAAGGAGAAAAATCTTAGTCCTAATTCAATCACTGGCTATTAATATAGGAAAGAAATAATCATTTCTTTCAAATGTTAATTTCCACAAGAGAAGCAGCATGCTATAGTGGTTTGAAAGTCAGTAAGACTGGTTCAAATTCTTCCTCTGACATTGACTAGTTATGTCTTTTTTATATCACCAAAATTTCCCTCTGTATTTCTTCCCTTTCCCCTTCTCTCCCCCTCTCAAAGAACCATCCTATATAACAGATATTATTTTTAAAGACAAGAAAAAAGAGAGGAAAAAATCAGCAAAATTGATCAATACCTTGAAAAAGTCCAAAGAAGATATGTGCAATGCACCAGACATGTGGACCTCTTACCCCTGCAAAGGAGTGATGTGAGAATATATATCTATTTTCAAGCTATTTTGGATTTTTGTAATTTTGCGAGAGTTACTTTTGATTTTTTTGTGTGATTGTGTTGTAGTCATTGCATATTCGGTCTTGGAGCTCTGTTTGCTTTACTTTGCATCGGTTCGTGTAGATCTTTCCACACTTCTCTGTATTTATTATATTTGTCATTCTTATAGAACAATAATATTTCATTACATTTGTGTACCACAATTTCTTTACTCATCCCCCAATCTCTGAGTACCTACTTTGTTTCCAATTCTTTGCTATCACAAAAGTGCTGTTATAAATGTTTTGATGTATATCAGAACTTTCTTCTTATCAATGGCCTCCTTGGGGTATGAGCCTAGTAGTGAAATATCTGGGTCAAAAGATATGGACATTTTGTACAGATGGCTTCTAAGACTACCAAAGAGATCTTCTTCAAGCATGGATCTGACCATGTCACCACCACCACTCCCCTCCCCCATCTCCACCCCTACCTCTACTCAATAAACTTCAATGGCTCCCAATTACCTTTAGTATCAGATGTAAAATAATCTGTTTGGCTTTTAAAGGCCTTTATAACCTAGCCCCATCCTCCCATGTATGTAAAGAAAGACCTTTCTGATCTTACACTTTCCTCCCCTCCACTTAACCAATGATCTATCAACATTCTCCTCTTTGCTATTACTCCCACAAGACAAATTCCATCAACAGACTCTAGGCTTTTTCACTGGTTGTCTCTCATGCCTGAAATATTCACCCTGCCCCATCTCTGCCTCCTGGCTTCCCTGGGTTCCTTCACGTTTCAGCTAAAACCCCAAATTCCATAAGAGCCCTTTCTAAATCCTCCTCAATGCCAATGCCTTCCCTCTGAGATTGCCTCCAGTTTACCTTGTATATATCTTGTATAAAAATAGTTGTTTGTATGTTTTCTCCCCCTTTAGAAGGTGAACTCCCTGAAGGCAGAGATTGATTTTTGCCTTTCTCTATATCTTTGACACTTAGCACAATGCCTGACACGTAGTGAGTGTTTAATAAATACTTCTTTATTGGTTGACCAAGGTTCCCTCTTGCTCTAAATGTGTGATGCTATGAGCTAACAATTAAAGGAGGCAACTTCCTTTAAGTTGGAAGAGGAAATATATAGCCAAACTTAAATTCTTATCCAAGGTAAACAATCAATTATTTAAACCTAATGATGTTAGATTTAATGTGGAAAAAATCATAGAAAACATAAATATGTTGTGTGGTCTCCATCAGAGGATGAAAGTCTTGCAATGGATTGAACAAGTCAATCATTCAATGAGAATTTATTAAGTGCCTACTTCGTGCCAGGCACTGTGCTAGTCATCAGTCAGGTGCACTAAACAGGAACCTCAGTGCATGTGAATATTTAGTCCCTTTCCAAATACTTTGAAGGGAGCTTCTCTCATCTCTTATTACATATTACATACAATTACATACAATCGGTATTGCCAAGCCCCGCCGGAGCAGTTTCGAGGTGACGCGGCAGCGCCCCGATGGCAGCCGGGTGGAGCTCTGGAGTGGCATTAAGAAGGGCCCCCCAAGAAAACTGAAGTTTCCCGAGCCGGGGCAGGTGGTGGAGGAGCTTAAGAACCGGTGGGCCTAAGTGAGCCCTCCCAAGCGAGCAGGACATCCCATGACGAGCTGTCTGTCCCCAGTGAATTTGGAGCATCCATGATGGAACGTGACCAAATCTCCAGTCCCGTCCCTGAAGCTATCGTTCCTTCCTCTGGGAAGGGCAGTGGGTGCATGGTGAGCCTGGTGATGTCAAATTGTTAATAAAAGCTATTGATACTGAAAAAAAATTATTACATACAATTGGTATCCTGAGTTGATGCAACCATAATTATCCCATCCATTCAGTATTTAATGAAATTCCATAACAAATATAATTATAAAATATGAGAATATTCATTTTGCGATAACTTTTTTTCTCCATCTACATCAGAAATCTAATATCCTAAGCAGCAATGGCATAGTTCTTAGTGGGGAAAAAAGGATGGTAGAGATTTTAAAAATGTTTTTGGACTTGTATATGAGTCATGATGTAAAATCTAGTGGGATGATTATCCTGAAGACTTAATTCCTGTGTCACCAGGTATTTATAGACATACAATGATTAACAATGAATTAATGCCGATTAAACAGCATTCAAGGTGACTAAACATTAAATATGATTGACAGTTTATAGCTCAAACAGACTAAAAAGATTAAATAACATTAGAAAGAAAGTGGCAGGTGACTTCTTTCCCCTCAAGGCATTATGCCCCAGCTAGGAAATGGGTTGAGACTTCTAATAACATTGCTAACAAGTCAGTACTGAAATGTTTGCTTGCAGCGGTCCTATTCTGGTAAGGAATGCAAATCCCGTTATGCATCTTTTTCATCACAGAGAAGTTGCAATGGCTAAAAAGTTAGATAGGAGGTAAATGAAAGTGTAACTTCCCTTGAGTTAAAATAACCCTGAAATATGTCTAACTTCTAGGGGACGATAATGTTTCAAAGCCATTTTGGCAGAGATCATTTCTTCACTATCTGATACATCCTCTCTCTGGGAAATACAGTCAAGCCAAGATTATCCCAAATTCAGCCATTCATGATTTCACTCATCCAAAATTACCTCTATATAAATTCTTCCTTTGAGCTGAGCCTTCAATTATATCAAATTATTCCTAGTTAGATCCTCTTCTTGCATCTACCCCCTCCTTCTAGTGGCCTCAAAGGATTTCCCTCCAACTCCTGAATATTAATCTCTTCCATAACTTAGATCTTATTGACTCCTATATCACAATAATTCGTATATTTTCAATTTTAAAATATGAAGCACTTTTTGGCCTCATCACTCATCTCGTTTCAATCTCATGATAGCCTAGGAAAGAAGACATGGAAGGTTTTTCCATCCTCATTTGACAGATGAGTTGATGGAAGTCCAGAGAGGTTCAGACTTATCTAACACCACACAGCTATTTAACTGCATGTTCAAAACTAGAGGCAAGATCTCTGGCATCTCTGGGTTCTTTTTTTCTTTACACCAGACTGCATTGTCATTTCAAGATGAAAGGTGTTGCTTTCACATTATCTGCTTCCATCTGCTTTAAAGCACGATCAGTTATTCCTCATAGACCCCGGACCCGTCTAGCTATTATGCTATCTCTTTTCTATTTACTGACAAAATCCTGGGATATGCCCCTGAATATGGCTGTCTCTATTGCTAACTACCCACTTTGCAATCTGTCTTCTAACCTCTCTATTCCACTGAAACTGTGTCACTAAGGAAATCAATAACTTCCTTTTGCTCAAATCCGAAGGCTTCTCCTTTGTTATTATATTTGTTGTTTTGAATGCTGTTGGTAAGCCCTTTCCTCCTCTTGACATTCTTGAAAGATATCATATTATGCTGGTTCATCTCATATCTCACCAATTTCCCCTCAACCTCATTAAATGTGCATATCCCTCAAGATTAAGCTTTTCTTGTATTCAGTTCTACACGTTGTCCCTCCAGGAACTCATCTACTTAACATGTTTTCAATTACCAATTTTGTTTGTATGACTTTCCAAAACTGTTTAATTACTCACATGTCCCTGCTTTTTCCAGGACATTTTCTCTCTCCAGCAGCAAAAGCTGATACCTCTGAAGGCTTCAGGAGAGCAGTTGTGGTAGGTATGAATGACACTTGGCTTTAAGTAAAAGAAAGTTTAGCCATTGTTCCCAATGCTTGGGCTGCTCTTTCTCGGCCTTCTAAGCTCAGGCAGGAAGGGAGTCCCCTAAGTTTTACCCTCTATGAGTGAAAGAAATAATTGAACTAAATCATCCCTTCTCTTCTCGTTATTCTTCACTTCTACTTTATTAATTTAAATAAAAGCTTTCTAAAAGTTGAGTAATTTATTAAGCATAATATACAATATATAGGAAAAAAAATACTGGTCCCTTGGTGGAATCCCTAAGGCTGATGAGCTTTATGTAACTTCTATTACCACCACCTCTACCTAATTGAAATTACTTTTCCCACCACTCTTCACAAATATGTGACCCTTCCCTCCTACAAAATTAGTTATTGGAACTTGTCTTTTCTATGAAGTATTCCTAGATTAATGTTATTCACTCTCCCCATAACTTTAGCATGTTTAGGCATGTTGTACGATCCCTATAGTGGTTACACATTATTTGTATGTTTGTGTTTTATGCAATTTTGTATTAGATGTATTGAAAATTCTGTCATAAGATATCAAATGCAACAGAACTTTGCCTGTTGACATAAAGTGGTTCTAACAATGAAGAAATGTGGGGGCAAAGGGTGGGACCTATGGAACCCCTTTAGTTACCTTCTCAAGCTTTGTCCCCATTGAGACCAAAGGGATAGTCTATACATGAATGTCAATGGCCTTTTTCCACAGAAAACAGGAAACAAATTCCAAACAATCCTGGAAACAGCTGACCCTTTTAGCACAATGCTTAAATATTCTAGTGCTGTGCCAGGCCAGCATGTGCAGAGTAAATATTTTAATCCCTAATTAATCACTTTGGTTAGATTGGTAAAACAGAAGTCTAATGAAAATAATTTGAAATTTCCTTCATGAATAATTGCATTGTTCAGGGAATTGTGGGAAGAGTCAACTGACTGACCTTCCATTCTTTCTCAGCTCTACTGCTCTGAGACTTAATTTGTGTCCTTCAACCCTTTTCAGTAGCCGTCATGAGATTAGAAATACCTTCCGTGCAGTTTAGCAGCAACTATGCTAAAGGACAGTTCAGTCAGCAGAGAGGTAAAAACCAAACAATTGTCTTTTGTCCTGAAAAGGAACCACACAGATGGATGGAAAAGGTAAAGTGTTGTTATAGGCCTGCTTTCTTTTATTAGGTCAGGAACATGATGGATTGTACGAGGTTATTGAAATACTTGTGGTCCTCTTTAATTAGAGATGTGAATTACAGGGTGCCTGGGGTTTGGGGTATTTAAGAAGGGAAAGAAAGAAAAAAAAGGACTTTCCAGTTTCTGCAGTATGGTAAATGGCACTTGATTAGATTTATGCTGCGAGATTTAATTATTTAACTAAAATAAATCTCAGAGGAAAGTGTTATTGTGTTTCCCTGGGCCAAAGGTTAGGCCACCTTACTGCTTTACCTGCTTAGACATGTTATGACCTGCTAATAATTACGCTATGAGAACTTCTCCCCCATCAGCCCCTACTTCCTTCCATTTCCCTCACACAGATCTTGCCACCCCACCTAACCCTCTGTCCCTTCCTGTCCCATTTCTCTGGTTGAAATGTCACTAGGAGCTAGGAGGATGGGCAACATTCCATGTGGCTGGTGCACTTTGGCTCACACTGTTGGGGTTGCTAAAAATTGCCTGGTCCACCAGTCAGTTTGGCCAGTTCTATGGACTGTCAAAGTCCACCTGGTAGACCATCTGCCACCTTCCCCTGGAGGTTCTTCCTCTTTTTTGTTTTCCAGTTCATTCTTGTGCCTGAATCTTCAATTTTATTTGAGAGGTTCAGTGTTTAGAGGATTGTCTCCATTGTTTCTCAGCGATCAGTTGGACGTGTCAGAGAAACACTGGGAATTCACCCTGAGTACAGTGGGCTTTGGTCTTAAAATATCTCTTTCCATTGATCAAAAACTGTGAAATATCAAAGTTACTTTAGGGACTTATCAACAAGATGGGAAAATACCTCTCAAGTCACTAAGCAAATAGTTGTCTGATTTGTTACTGGAGTGATGACTGAGCCAGATTTGGGGGTTGATTTGGTACATGTGCCAAAAGCACTTTGGAAGACATCCCATCATACAGGATGGGATGCATGGGGAACTGGAAGCCTGAAGCATGTAATTGATTACTCACTCTAAATGTCAGGAAGAAAGGCATCACTATCTTATTTTGGAAAGGAGTCCCCACATAAAGCTACCCCCACCAACATCATTTCACAAAAACATTGTTAATTTGTCATAACCAAGGCTCGACCTAAAGTCACATGCTCCAAATGATACAGATCAAAACCTTTCCATGACAAGGATCAACTAAAAGCCTGGGAATCTTCCACTTGTTTCCCATTCCTCCGCCCCAATCTCTGGGTATGTCAACGTAATAAATGGCATTTATATAGCATTTTAAAGTTTTTGAAGTATTTTACATAAATTATTTCATTTGATCCTTCAAAAAACTTGTAAGGGAGGCCCTATAGGTCCCCATTTTACAGATAAAGAAACTGAGTCTTGGAGATGGTAAGCAGTTTTACTGTTAAGTATCCCACATAGGTAGGATTTGAATGCAAGTTTTCTTGATAGTCCAGCATTACCCACTTTATCATGGACGATTTGGGCTGACCATTTATCTATTAGTTCCTTATCTCCCTCTTTTTTTTAGTGGTTCAAGTTTCATCTCTCCCTGGATTCCCCCCAGGGCAACGGAGAAATACACAAGTAACCTCTGGGGCAATCTGACCTGTAGATTAGCTGTTTTTGATGTGTTAGCAAAAAATTAGTTAATTAGTACCAATTACAAATTAGCACCAGGCAGGATGGAAGCAGCTGGCCTTATGATTGACTGTATAACCTGTAGGCTACTTCTACTACTGGGCCAGATGGCTCAGTGGATAGAGTTCTAGACCTGGAGTTATGAAGACCTTGTCAAATCCAGCCTCACATATTTGCTAGCCGTGTGACCACGGGTAAGTCACTTAATCACTGTTTGCCTCAGTTTCTCTATCTGTAAAATGGAGCTAATAAGAGCACCCACCTCTTAGATTTATTGTAAAGTACTTTGCAAACTTTAAAGCACAATATAAACGCTAGCTATTACTATTACTTAGACTGATCTCTCTGCCATATTTATGATTTCAACTCCACGTTATGATTCCTTTTTTTTTTTTTTCACCACTGTTGCTATTGCGGATGGGTGTTTAATACCTACTTGTCAATACCTGCTTCTCAATTTCCTCGGGGCTTTCTTATGAGGTGTCTTCCATAAGGCTATTTTTGGAAATGCAGCCCCCTTGTGGCTGAAGCTAGAAACACAACTGTGAACTACCCACTTTGGAATGGGATCCAGGACAGATTTGGTGCCAGATTCAGCGTATCCATACTTAAAAGTGAATTAGGTGTCTAGTCTTAAAAACAAGAATCCTTTGTTCTTTAGCTTACTTTTGGTCAATGTCAGTATCGAACTTGGAAATATAAAGCTGGAAAGAACTTTGACTAATCTTTTGGCCAATCTTGGCCAAACCCTTCATTTTATAGAGGCTGAAAATTGAGACCCAGAGAATTTAAGTGATTTGCTTAAGATTCCACAGCTCGTTACTGGCAGAGGTGAGCCTAGAACCATGTAATCTGATTCTTAAATCAATATGCCTAAAACCGCATCACTTCCCTTAATCTGAGTAGTAGATTATTCAGAAAATGGAGTGAAATTTCACAGGAGTTTAAAAAGTTGGATCGCTGATATTTTCTGCACTAAAGCAATGAGGAATGTACAAAGTTCAGGAGGAGCTATCAACTAAGCCTTGTTTTCCAGAGGGATGAGAATTATTTTAATTGAAAATAGAAAGCAGAAAAGTTGAAAAACTCTAAACGACTCTTCCTTGGGATAACCATTCCAGAGTATTGCTCAGAGTTTAGCTGTGTTTAGCACCAGGATTCAATCTGCTTTTCCTCACCACTACCCTCCCCCCTCATATTGTTAATTACTTTGGTGGCTTCTTAATCATCTTAGCCTGAATCTGTGGATTGAATATTTGGCACCATGGCAGAGCTACCACTTGACTAGATAAAACTGTATGTGTGCTGATGTTGGGAAAGGAATGTGCTTTTTTGTTGTTTATTTCTGTCTTCTAGAATGAATGTGCCATGAAGGACTTTTTTCATAAATAAAGTTGTTTAAGTTTTAGAACTTCTCTATTATACTACATCAAAAAGTATGTATTTGTTTATGACATCTTTCAGCTCACAGAATGTTTCTTAATTTCAGAAATTAAAGGAGTCACCACAACAATATACTCCTCTTTTATCCAGAGTGGTTTCATTGTAATGATTTTGTCACTCATTCCACCAATTTCCTTCTAAACATGCTGAGGTCTTCCCGGTTCTAAAACACCTTCCCTTGACCTTATTAGTGCATTCAATCCATGCCCTGTTTCCCATATTTCACCTCCAAACTTGTTGAAAACAGGTTATCTCTGAGTTCTTCGCTTCCTCATCACCCATTTTTTTCTCAGTCCCTTGCCATCTGCTTCTTATCTACAAGCTCATATAAATTATTTTCTCAGAAATAACCAGGGACTTCTTAGACCTTGTCCTCTTTGGCCTCTATGTAGCATCTGACACAATTTGATACTCTTTCCTTCCTTGGCTTCTCAAGCACCTGATTCTCTGACTCTTTTTTGTTTTGGTTATGGCTCATCTTTCTCTTACTAACCCAAGGTTTTCATTCTCATCTTTCTCTACCTGTGTCATCTGTCTTTATTGTCAGTCTCCTTTGTCTATTCCATCCACTTGCCTAGCTTCAACTGTTACATCTATACAGATTTCCCTGAAATCATTACGTAACTGAGGCTTTCCCATGGAGCATGCTTGGACATAGGCCTGCCCCCTGGCCACTTTTGGCAATACACGTTCTGGCTAGGTCACTTTCCATGTCGGACTGAGCTCATGTCCTGGCCACTTCCAGTGAGACATGTGTTTTGGTCTTTTGGTGTGGGGCATGGACAGGCAGAGATTTCTGCTTGGCCCCCATGTCTCCTCACCTTGCCAAATGATGGGGGGTGGGTGGGAAGGAAGATAGTGTTACGTCAAAGAACTAACCATTAAGCACAAGAGCCACCCAGTTCATAGTCTTTAAAGGGAGAGACAGCTTCTGCTCCCACTCCTTTTTGTTTTCCTCTGAACATATGATGTGAGACTCTAACATTTTCCCCTTAGACTTCTTACGAGGTGGAAAGAGGGGATTTCTTCTCTTTCTACCCCCATCCCTCAACTTTAGTAACTATGGCAACTACTCACACATAGTAGCAAGTGCATATACTGGTCTAAATGAGCCTGAGA
This sequence comes from Phalanger gymnotis, assembly GCA_028646595.1. Lineage (NCBI taxonomy): Eukaryota > Metazoa > Chordata > Mammalia > Diprotodontia > Phalangeridae > Phalanger > Phalanger gymnotis. The sequence continues at coordinate 168,778,955 of CM053624.1, read as the reverse complement.
CTGGGTTTTAAGGTGCTAGAAACCTCTTCTGTTTGGGTTTCCTTCCTTAAGCAAAGGCAACCAAAGTATCATTCTGAGAGATGGATTTTTGAGCCCAGTGGCTGCCTTGAGATTTCAGGAGTTTGTGGTTTTCTTGGTTAATGCTGGCTAGTTTTAGGAGTGCTCCTCATAGCTACTAGAATACTCAGAAGATAAGATGATCACAGGCAGGAGGATGAGACATGAGCCATTCCCTGGCTTGCCAAAAGGTATGGCTCTTTAGTTAGCTTTTTGGAAGGTGCAGAGCTGAAGTAAAGGTGAGATGCTTGTTCAAAATTCCCACAAAGTGATGTAGGTTTAAATGTTTTAAGTATTAATCTCATGGGAGAACATAATGGGAATAATTGATTACTGTATCATATTTTAAATACTTGTCAATGAGCACTTCTTAGTTGTTATGTGCATGTTAAGCATTTCTTTTTGTTAGGCAAAAAATAGCTGTCCCATTCCTAATATCTACTACTTTGTACATTGAGTACATTTCTATAACAGACATTATTAATCCTATTTAGAGAGACCCTAGACATGTGCCAATGTAAGCTTTGCTTAAGTGATGGACTACAATTATACTCTGGAGTTGAGATAAATTAGCCAAAGACAATGAAAAAAAAAAGCCTGACCCTTCTCTTTAGAGGACAGGCTCCTCCAGGACTGACCCCGGTCAAAGTGAGCCCAGAACTGAAACCCCTTAGTGAGAAAGGTATATTACATTATCAGCATTTCTATATATTACTAACAAGGAAAAAAATGATAAATTCTATTTAAAATAACAACAAAATACATTTGATATCTATGATTCAACAAGATACAAGCAAGACTAAATTAAATATAACTACAAAATAATTTTCACAGAAACAAAAAAGACCAAATAATTGAAGATATATTTAATGTTTATCATGGACAATACCAACATAGTAAAAATGTTGTACCCAAATTACCAGAGGTATTTAGTACTACACCTATCAGTCAAGGAGACATTTCATAGACTTAAGCAAAATAATAACAAAATTCACCTTATGGAATAAAATGTGAAGAATATTAATATAAATATGGGAAAAAAGTAGGAAAGAAAGTGATTTGAGTTTTTAACCTCAAAATATTATAAAGTAGTAATTACCAAAACTAACCAGCCTGGACAAAAAATGAGAAAGTAGATCGGCATGATAGATTAGACAATTAAGACCTACACAGCATATACAGGAGTCAAAATTTTGATAAAATCAACATCAAGTATTGTAAAAGAGACTCTCTATTTAACAGAAATTGCTTGAGAAATTGAATAAAAATTCTGTGAAAAATGGGTTTACATAGGCATCCCACATTATATATCGCAGTAACTTCCAAATGGATTAATGATCTAACTTTAAAAGTTCAAACTATCAAAACTAAAATTAGAGGAGAATGGAAATTTATATCTTTCAGGACTGGGGATACAAGAAGAATTTATAAACCTGGTGTTTGCCCAAATTTCTTGCTATCAAATCTGGACCTGCATTTCGGTTCCTCACCATTTCTAGTTTGTCATTAGAAATTCATTGGGCTTGTCTTTACTAGCCAAAACGCCAACAGCTGCCTCCATAGTAGATCATCCGAATAAGAACTTCATCTCTCCACTTTGTTTTGGTAATGATAATCAAGTCTTTATTGTTTAGTCAATTAATCATGTCCCACTTTTTGTGACCTTGTTGGGGGTTTTCTTGGCAAAAATATTGGAGTAGCTTGCCATTTGCTTCTCCAGCTCATTTTACAGATGAAGGAACTAAGCAAACAGAGGTGACTTGCCCAGGGTCACGTAGCTAGTAAGTGTCCGAAGCAGGGTTTGAACTCAGGTTTTCTTGACTCCAGGCCCAGTACTCTATGCCCTAAGCCACCTACCTGACTCTGAAAATTTAGCACATAAGCATAATTATGGCAAAAAAAATGTAAGTGCTACAAAAAGAGATAGGAGACAGTTAAATCTTCTTTTGAGGTAATGTAGGAGAGTGTAGTAGCTCTCCGTGCTTTCAAGTGTAAGTTCCATTTTTATATTCAATTAGTTTCTATCAATGCCCTTTAGCACATAGTTTCCTCTGGGAAGCTAAAAAGAGGAAGTGAGTTCATCATTCATTGTATCCTCACCTTGGATGACCAGTGAGTAAAAGTCATTGGGGACAATATTCTGGTTCAATACAAAAAGATCTTTTCTATAATTAAAACTGTTCATAAATTTATTGTCCGTAGGTTAGAGGGTCTCCTCCTAGAAATGGAGCTGTTTGCTTGGGCTCAAGCAAACTGCAAATTCCTGCAGGTGGCTTGATACTAAAGAGGGGAATTATGTTTTTGTCACACTGTCTGTATCTCCAGCCCAAAGTTCTGCTGAAGAAATCTCTACAACAAAACATGTATGTATGTATATGATTTGTGACCATGGTGTCCAAGATCAGAGTCCTTTCTTAAAATGGTACTCAACGTACAAAGTCAACATTGGGTATAAAACTGCTATTATTTCCTCCTCCACAAAAAAGGAGTCAGCTTACGCCACACAGTGAATAGAACACTGGGCTTGGAACCAGGAAGACTCATCTTCTGGAGTTCAAATCTGGCATCAGAGACTTACTAAGTTATATGACCCTAGGCGAGTCACTTAACTCCCTTTGCCTCAGTTCCTCATCTGTGAAATGAAATAAATGGCAGATCACTCCAGTATCTTTGCCAAGAAAACCCCAAAGTCACAAAGAGTCAGACACAATTGAAGTGACTGAACAACAATCACAAAAAGAAATGCTTAACACACAAAAGACTCACAATTAAATATTAACAATAATTAAAAACATAAAATAGTAACCTATTATATTTGCCCAGTAATTAAAAATTTTGCTGGACTGATAAACAGATATTTTTATGTTCATATCCAACCTATGTTGTCTGAGCAGCTCACAAGTCCAAATCTCCTGACCAGCCAGGAAATGGCTTAGTTGTTCTTAGGCCTTTCACCTGCGGCATGCTTTTGGAATTAGTCTTCTTATCCCTTGCGATTTTTTTATGTAGATCATCTCTTGCTGGGCAACCAGCATCTGACTTAAGTTAAAGGGACTCCAGGTTCGTTTAACTCACAAGGTAGCAGACAAGACTGGGAACATTCGTCTCTCAGGACTTTTCTTTATTAACATGGGCTATAAGAAATAAACTTGCTCTCGCTCTCTCGTTCTCTCTCTCTCTCTCTCTCTCACACTCTCTCTGTACTTTTCATCTTTCTTTGATTTCTTTGGGAGTATAGGCTTGGAAAAGCTCTTGCTGGGTGATCATGACCTGCCTCCTGTCAGAGATATGATGGATCCAAGAATGAGACATGCATATTTTTAAAATGTGAACAATGTGGAAATTTGTTTTGCTTAACTATACCTATTTGTTATGAAGGTTTTATTTGTCTTTTAAATTAAGAGTGGGGAAAGGAGAGAAAATAAACTCTCGTTAATTGCAAAACAAAAATTTAAAAGAAAAGAAATATACACACAAAAGTGGAATCCAGAGATTTAAGGTCTAACTTCAGGATTGCCCAAGTAAACATATGTACTCACTGCCATGTGCTCATATTTGCCATTGTTCTGGGGGCAAGAAAGAGAGAGAAATCTCCTTCCCATCTCTATTCCACATTGAAAGTCCAAGAAAGAGCTCTGTTTCAAATCAAGCAGAACCCAAAGAGAACGGAAGTCATTTCTCCTCATTTTTCTTAGAGCATAGCATAGGAACAGCTTTGTCTGCTTCGGTCTCCCTCCATTTTTAACACAGCCCCCCCCCCCCCCCCCCCGCCCAAGTCAAAGAGACTGATAAAGCATTGTTACAACACTCAAAAGTGTAAGCATATGCTCTTCAGCAAGACACCAGTGCTCATGTCCAGTTCTGTCACCTCTATTATAAGTAGACTTGGATAGCTTACAACATAGTAAGCTCCCACAAGACACAGAGGATGGATTATTGCATTAGATTGGAGATCAGACAAGGTGATCTCTCAGTCTATTCTAATGTTAGATTCTATGATCATATTCCATATTTTTGAATAGTTTTCATTATTCTTAGCCCCCTTTTAGTGGTGAAATATTAGTGGTAAAATTTAGTGGTGAAATATCTGAATATTCCCTATTAATTCCATTCTCTAATTATTCTAAATTTAGAGTAATAAAACCAGAGTAGGAAAAACAAGACCACAATAGCCAGTTTGGTATGATTTCAAATGCATTTTTTTTCCACCCAGAAAAATGCCTTCTCTGTTTAACTAACCCATCTCTGAAATTCTATGATGAAAATTTCATTGTTTTGGCCTGAGGCTTTATGTCCACTAAAATATAAGTGCTTCTGGGAGAGGAGACATGGGTCATTTATTCCTCAATATGGATAAGTTTTAGGGATTGTTCTTGAGATTAAGTTGCCCAATCTTTTTAGTGTGTTCAGTGCTACTTCTTAGTGCTTGTAAATTAAGACATTGTGCCCTTGACGAGGGAGGTGAAGGCGGAAAAAGATGGCACTAAATCAAGGAAAGCCCGTGGAAAGAAGCTGCAGACACCAAAGACAAATTTTGTCTGGCTTGTTTGCAATTTTGTCTAGAACAGTGAATTGCTGGTGACAACTGTGCTTCTACTTTGATGATTTGCTTACAGAAATTTTAAAAACCTAACAACAGCCTTTCCAGCTGTTAGACTTGAAAGAAAATTAAGGAATTTTAGAACTAGAAGAGATCGTTTACCTCCTCATTTCATAGATTCAGCAACTTAACAAGCACCTAATAAACATCTACCATGTGTGAGGCACAGAGATAAGTTCCAGGGACAGAGAGAAAATCTGGGACAGTCCCTGCCCTCGAGGAGCTTCTGTCCTACTAGAGGATATAACCTATACACAGATAGGTAAACCCAAGGTAAAGGAAGGTATAAACAGTGGTGTGCTGGTAAATATTTAAAAACCAGCTTTCTTTAAAAAAAAAAAATCAAGACACATTTTTAAGTTCATTCTGCGTGTTGACATTGTCTGCTTCAATTTCTTAAGTCTAGACTGGGAATGGGGAACCTGGGTCCTCGAGGCCACATACAGCCCTCTAGGTCCTCAAATGAGGCCCTTTGACTGAATCCAAACTAAATTGTGAAGTTTGGATTCAGTCAAAGGGCCACACTTCACACTTCACAGTTTAGTTTGGATTCGGTCAAAGGGACTCACTTGAGGACCTAGAGGGCCACATGTGGCCTCAGGGTCACAGGTTCCCTGCCCCTAGTCTAGCAAATCAACAAAACAATACATCAAACTCTTAATTTTTAACATTTGCTGGTTTCTGAGGTGTAAATGTTCAAGCTGAACATTTAAGATGGTTCTAACACACTCTTGGGAGGAAACGGAGGCCTTCAGGTAAGTGGAGTGCTCAGAATCAAACAACTAGTTGGCAGGAAATTAACTAAACATGAGTTTCCTGACTTACAGTCCAATGTTCTTTCCTCTACACCATGGGGAAATTTGTCAGTACTTAAGTATTTATTTTCCATTTTATATTTTCTTTTTCTTTTTCCAAAATCAAGGAGAGAATTACAAGACCTCCCAAGAAAGTCCAGTTAATATAAGGAACTAATTTACCTTCTGGAAATCCCTCTTCTGATTTTTAATTAAATTTTTTTCAGGTGCCAGTGAATTCGGACTGCGTTAATGAAAGTGACAGAGGAGAAAGCTGGATTCGGGAGAGAGCTTTTGCTAGCCTGTCTTCATGTTAGAGTGGGCTTCAACCATGTTACCCCTAGGATTTATTCAGCATAAGAATTCCATGTCTTTGTCTTCTCCTGATCTCCCCAAACAACCAGGCCCAAAATTAAAAGAAAAAACTTTAAACTGAAAAAAAAAAACTTCAAAAAATTTTCAAAGCAAAAAAAATTGTTTTAAAAAATAGCAAGGCAGTAGATTTATACTGTTGTCCATTACTCCTTCCTAAACATACAGTTTAGAGATCACTCACTATGTAGTTAGAGAAATGCAACAAGGACTTTAGCTGGTGTCCTCCCAAAATGGGCTCCTTGTACTCTAAGAATGTTCTCAGGAGCACGTGAGTTTCTTTGCACTCACATTAAGGAGGATTAAGGCAGCTAAACTGTTGTCACTCAGTTTCTTGGGATCATGTGACAAAGAATGAATAGCTTTGAGATGCTGGCATAGGCCTAAGTCAGTTGCTTGATCTCCAAATTAATTTTTGAATTGAATGATTGTTTTATCCTTTTCACCCTAATTGAGTCTTCAAGTGAAAAATGCTTAGCAAACAGAAGGAACACCTAGGACAAAGGATTGTTGTGAATTAGCAAAGATGGTGTTAATTGAAACAGTTTTTAGTACTGGAGGAACTATAAAATTTTCCTTTTAAATTTGATTAGTTGTAAATTAAAATAAATTTCTGTATTATGAGCAACACAATATATATCCAAATATGTATCCAGTGAAGAAATAGAGTGTCATAATTATAAGTTTTATGGACAAGACTTTGGGGGGAGAGAGAGTTTCTCTTTACTTTGGCGGGGACAGAGAGTTTCTCCTTTTACTCAAAATTGAAACAAAAACTCTAGAGCAAAGTAAAAATGCTTACAACAAAAATTATGAGATAAATAAATTCATTTTTTAATACACTGATTTGTTTAAATTTATCTGCCTCTTTCCTAGAAACTACAAACCCAGCATTATGGCCTCGGTTGAATATTCTGGTTAATGATGGTCAGTATCTTTATGAATTCAAGTCACTGGGTTCAAATGAACTGTCTCCTCAGGTACTCAAAGAACTTCTGGATAATATTGCCTGACTACTATGAGTGATATCTTATAGGATATGGAAAAGAGGAGAAACATCAATAGAATAGAGAAAGGCAAATGCTGTCCCATTTTTTTAAAGGGAAAATAGTAGTCTGTAAACTATGGGCCACTTCAGTTCTTGGGAAGTTCTGGAAAGGATCACAAAAGTAATAAGTGAATCTCTAAAAATGGAAATGGTGATTATAGAGTGTCAGCATGGCCTCATCAAGAATAGGCTTTTCCAGGCTAACTTTAATTTCTTTCTTAATATGGTTACTAAATTGATAAGCCATAGGAATGCTATAAATATAGTTAATCTAGACTTTAGGAAAGTATCTGTTAAAATTTCATTCTGGAGATAATAGAGAGACACTGGAGTTTGTCAAATAGGGGTGGTGATCTGTGTTTAAGGAAGATAGACTTGACAGCAGAAAGGAGGACATTGCAACAGTCTGAGCACATGCTGATGAGGGCCTACACCTGGGTGGTGGCAGGGTCAGAGGTGATAAGTAAGCATATACCAGAGATGTTATGAAGGTACAATCCACAGGACTTGATGACTGATTGGATATAGGGAGTGAAGGAGATAAAGAGTCTACAATGACACCAAGGTTTCAATTCTGGGTGATTGGGAGCACATCAATGCCCTCAACAATATTAGGGTAGTCAGGAAGAGGGGAAGATTTGTGGAAAAAGATAACAAATTCAGTTATGATATGCAAAACACTATGCTAGGCCCTAAGGAAATACAAGAATGAACGAGACACAGTCCCTGCCATCAAGGTGCCCCACACATATTAACTACAACACTGAAGAGACTGTTCCTGCATAAGAGGGACATAAAATGTTCAGATCCAGTTAAAGGATCCATGGAAAGCTTCTTGGAAGAGGTGTCATTTGAGCTGGTTTTATATGATAAACAGAATTTCTACAAGTAGAGATGGGGGATACCATTCTAGGAGTGGAGAAGAGGATTTCAGGCAGGACGAAGGTCATGAGCAAAAGCATAGAAGTAGTAATTGAGTGTTATTCTGATAAGGCATTGAGTAGTGCAGAGCCCAGTAATCCCAAATTTGGTATATAATATGTGTACCCTCTGCCATAAAAGTCCCACCTTATTGCTGTGTTGAGGTGAACCCTTTCTTTTTAGGCTATGTCAGCAAACCACAAACCCCGGCAAACTCTGCCAAGCTGCAAAGGCTTCCAGGATGGTCACAGTCATGAATTGTATGTGTTTTCAGTTGTGTCCAACTCTTCATGACCCTATTTGAGGTTTTCTTGGCAAAGATACTGGAGTGGTTTGCCTTTTCCTTCTCCAGTTCATTTCACAAATGAGGAAACTGAGGCAAACAGGGTCAAGTAACTTGCCCAGGATCACATAGCTGGTAAGTATTTGAGGCCAGATTTGAACTCAGGAAGATGAGTCTTCAGTCTTCCTGACTCCAGGCCTAGCACTCTATCGACGGTGCCATCTAGCTAGAGTTTGTGGAGACTGCCTGAACTATAGCAACTATCAAAGGGCCAGCAAGATGTTTTTGACCTATGTCAAAGGTGGGAGTGCATACCAATAAAATCACAAACGCTTACCATTTTAAAATAATACAGGCAGATCATTCATATTCCCTAATCTAAATTCTTTTTACTTTAAGTGAAGTCCAGGTTCTCCTTTCTATGGCCATGTCAATTGCTAAAAAAGCTATTAAAGAGTGGAAGCCCAAATGAGAATATTTGATAACGATTCCCTACTTGATGCTAAGTACTTCCTTTGTTTTAATTAGCTGTCTTCAATTCCCAATTTACCTCTTATGGAAATTATATAGGGGGCCAGATGGGACACTGAGAAGCTAATAACCCTTTGAAGTTTAAAACAATGGATTTGGCTTGATTCTTTATGCTTACTTGGCTTTTGTGGAAATCAGTCATTGGTGCTATGGGTGCATTATACAAATATTGTCAAAAGAAATTTGTGAGACCGCAAAAAGTGATTTTTTCTTAATAACATAATAAAGAAATTTGTATTTTCTATATTGTTAAAGTTACCCGAGTCTCCTTTGAGACATCGTAAACTCTGTAACCTCATTAATGTTACTGTCACCATCAGTATGTCTAATATGTCTTTAGATATGTTCTAGATTACTAGGTTTTTTTTCTTAAAAAAGTAAAATGATAGTTGAGGTCGAATTATTCATTAACAGCAACTTCAGAATCTGTTTCCGTACAACTTAGGACACCAGGTTTTATCCTTCCTACTCTGATTCTTAGCTGTGGGATGCTGCTGTTTAGGCCTGATGACCTGGTGTTCACTTCCTTTTCCTATTTATTGGGGAAGAAATTAAGATATTGACTGACACAGTTTCTACATGGACAGATTTAACTTGCTGAATAAATAACTCAATGACAGGCAGTTAGAAATCAGAATTTCCTGATATTGCCTTGTAATGCTCAACTCATTAGCACTTACACAGGCTACCATGGTGTGTTTAGCATGAGTGAGTTGAAAGAAAGACTAAAATTAATACTTATACCAATATTGTGTGATATTTTGGTGGGGGAAGTAATAACCATAACTGTTAGAAGTACTAGCACAATATTACCTCTCAACATTAAAAACATTATAAAATTATTTTTTCTTTGAGTTTTCTAGAAGATTTCTAAAGCACATAGCATAGATTTAAGTAATACTGAGTTTACATGATGCTTTATACCGTAAGACCATGTAAATGTCAGATATGAAAGGGACATTAAGGACTATTTGGCACAATTTCTTAGAAAATGGAGATGCATAAAAAAACTGAAACTCAGAGAGAAGAGTGACTTGACGGAGCACACACAATTAGCCAGTGACAATCTCTTGACTTCCAGTCTTTCCTTGTTTTCATTATGGTACTCTGAGGATGCTTCCATTTCTTGGAAGAAAGATATGTGCATAACATAAATAACATGGTTAATGTAACCAAAGTAATCCCATATAAACTTCGAAGTAGAACATATCTAGAGTCCCATTGAAGGGGAAAAGGAGTGAATAGCTGCCCAATTCAGATCAAAGGAACTATCCAAAAAGTTAATGGGAAATTACAATAATAATAACTAGCATATTTCACTTGATCCTCAAAGCAACCCTGTGAAGTAAATAGTATTATTATCTCATTTTATAGATGAGGAAACACTGAAGCGGGTTCAGGCTAAGTGACATTTATTTAGGTTCACACAAATAGGATGAGAATTGGCACAGAATTCCATTTCACCTAGAAGCACAGAACTTTGTCACCTCTAAGATACTTAGAGATCATCTAATTTTACAGCTTAAGAAACTGAGATCTTTGAGGTTAAGTAAGTAAGGATTCCACACCTATTTCATGATAGAGCCAAGTGACAAGAATCTAGGTTTTTTGGGTTTTAGTCCAATGTTTTTTCTACTACAATATGATGGGATTCTGGGAAAAAGTAAAAAGACAAACCCAAGACAAACAATATTACCTACTAATGCCAGGGGTCAGAAATTTAGGTTTATAAATCCATACTTGAAAAGAAAGCAAGTTTTGAAATTATCTGAACCTATGTTAACAAAGAAATTATCACTCTGTGCTCCAGATGTTTCTCCATCATTGGATTAGATTCAAAGTAGATAGAACTCAGATTCCTTACATAGTCTGTTCCCTTCCCTTTCAAAGAAATTGATAGTATTTCATGTCCAACAGAACGATGTAATAGTAAATATGACTGTGCCATTCAGATTTTTGTGTCTAAAAATTCTTATAACTCAATCTAATTCACTAATTGTACAGTGCTCCCTGGGTAGTCTCAGAATAGTCAGTCAATCAAATAGCATTTATTAAGTAACTAGTATTTGCCAGGTATGATGCTAAGCACTGGAGATATTTTGTTGTTCAGTTATTTCAGTCATGCCTAACTCTTCGTGACCCCATTTAGCATTTTCTTGGCAAAGATACTGGAATGATTTGCAATTCCTTTCTCCAACTGGGGATATAAAGACAGGTAAAAGACAGTTCCTGCCCTCTAGGAGCTTACGGTATAATGGAGGAGACAGTATGCAAGCAAACCATGTACAAACCGGCTATAGACAGACTAAATTGGAAGTAATCAACATAAGGAAGGCACTATAATTAAGGAGGATTGAAAAAGGCTTCCTGTAGAATATGGGATTTTAGCTGGTATTTAAAGGAAACCTAGGCAGCTAGGAGGTAGAGATGTGGAGGAAGAGAATTCTAATCGTGGAGAAACAGCGAGCATGAATACAAAGAGTCAGGAGATGGAGTGTCTTGTTCATGGAGGCCAATGTCATTGGATGGCAGGGTATATGAGGGAGAGGGAGGGACAGTGTAAAGTATAAAAAGACTGGAAAGGTGGGGGGTGGGGAGTGTGAGAGCAGTTTGTAAAGGGCTTTCAAAGACAATTTTATATTTGGTCCTGGAGGTGATAGAGTGTCACTAGATTTTATTGAATGGGGGTGGGAGGTGGGGTGGAAAGATACATGGTCAGACTTAAGCCTTAGGAAAATCACTTTGGCAGCCAGTTGAGTACTGTTTGGAGATAGGAGAGAGTCCTGGCAGGGAGACAAATCTAGAACTAATTTCAATAGTCTAAGCGGGAAGTGATAAAGGTGGCAGCAGTATCAGAGGAGCTACTCTCCTCAAGAAAGTCTGACACATAGCCTGGGTTATGCCCAACACCCTGATGCCTCATAAGGTTTTGGATGAAGTACTAGGCAAGGAAAATGCCAGGAAAGCAGACTGTTGGAGAGGGACGCTATGGCAATGGAATACTGGTTCTGGTAGCCAAGGATTGAGTAAGGAAGTGGAGTTGGACACACCAGGACCACAATATATGAGCTGGTGAGGGACCATGAGGTATGGGGACAGCAAGCCAGAGGGCTGGCTGTAGTGAGAAAGTCCCTGTCCCAAAGATGTTGGCACCATTGGGCAAAGTCCTAATTGCCTTGCCATAGTTATAACTGTTGTGTTCAATTTAATGGGATTGTTCCTCTCTAAGGTTAAGCTTATTTTGAAATTTCTCTACAGAGATTATAAGATCCCCTAATGCAAATGGGCAGCTAGGTGGCACACTGGACAGAATGCTGGGCCTCAAGTCAGGAAGACTCATCTTCCTGAGTTGAAATCCAGGCTCAGATACTGATTAGGTATGTGACCCTGGGCAAGTTACTTTGCCCTATTTGCCTCAATTTCCTCATCTGTGAAATGAACTGGAGAAGGAAATGGCAAACCACTCTAGTATCTTTGCCAAGAAAACCCTAAATGGGGTCATGAAGAGTCAGACATGACTGGAACAACAATACAAATGACCAGAGAATCACTGAACAGAGTTGCCACTCTGCATCTATTAAGGAATTTTGTGAGATCTTAATATATGCATGAGAGTCACCTTGGTAGAGGAGTATGTTAAGACTACTTTTTGCTCTAATCAGGCAAATGCTGTTTTATGATCAATAAACAACAAATGCAGACAGGACCTTATGTTCCCTACACCTCTCAGTCAATTGTGTAACTGTGAATATGTGGCCTCTGTTTATTCTCTTTTCATACTTTCTTCAAAGATACCCTGTATATATGCAGAGATCATTCTCCTATAGATTTTACAAAGATGAGAATAGAGGCATATGGATCAGTGGTCTTTTAAATATTTTTAAAGTATTTTATTTTTTTCTAATTACATGTAGAAACAATTTTGACATTTGTTTTCTTTTAATTTTGAGTTCCAAATTCTCTCTCTTCCGCCTTTCCTCCCCCCCATCTTTGAGAAGGCAAACAATTTGATACAGGTTATACATGTGCAATCATGCAAAACAAGTTTCAGTATTAGTCATGTTGTAAAGGAAAACACAAACAAAAACCCGAGAAAAAATAAAAATAAAAAAAATAAAAAATAAAATAAAAATTATTCTTTTTTCTGCATTCAGACACCATCAGTTCTTTCTCTAGAGCATTTTTCATCATGAGTCCTTTGGAATTGTCTTAGATCACTGTATTGCTGAGAACGACGAAGCCATTCCAGTTGAATCAGTGGTCTTTTTGATCGTTTTCCCCCTTTGTGTGCTAATACCCTCCACCCAAGGTATAGAATATGAAGACAAATGTTCAACCAAGGTGTTCACAACCGTCATGGAGAATGATCTGCACAAAGACCAAATGGAGGAAGGATTCCCTTTAGATATTAATGTCCAGCGGATACACCTACTTGTGGATGCCATTGTGTTGATTGCATCAAACCCCAGAATATTATAAATTCTCCTCATATAGATACAAATTCAGAAAAGATCAGTCTAACAATCTACCTAGAAATAACCGAAATGTTTAAAAAACACACATTGACCAGACTTGTGGCATACCATAGTTGTATAGGTCAATCCACCAAATTAACTTATCGCTTTATACATCTCTGGCAAGAACTACAAAAGTACAATGAGTTGGGCCTAAAATTGTATTGCTGTTTGGTTGTTTTCAGTCTTGTCCATCTCTTTATGACCCCTTTTTGGGTTTTTTTTCAGCAAATATACTGGAGTGGTTTGCCATTTCTTTTTCCAGCTTATTTTACAGATGAGGAAACTGAGACCAGCGGGGTTAAGTGACTTGCACAAGGTCAAACATCTAGTAAGCATCTGGGGCCAGATTTGAACTCAGGAAGATAAGTCTGCCTGACTCCAGGACCAGTTTTCTATCCACTACATCACCTAGACCCTCCAAATATTGTATGATTCAATTCAAGTCATGGTTATTATAGTCATACAATGTTTAACGTGCTATGCTGCCTAAGGATATCCACACAAAAAAGAAAAACCTTTATTGCCCTCAAATAAAAGCCATACCAATCCTCAATGAGCTTACCTTCTACTCAGAAGTGATGAGTGAACACATAAGTAAACACTATGTTAGTAGAAGGACATAGTACAATGACCTAGAGGTATCAGGAGAAACCTCAAGTGGGCTGAGTATGAAAGAGCCTAAGGGTTCTATTAAATAGAAATGAGAAAAGAAGCATATTAATATCTTGGGGAACAAGTAATGCAGAAGCACAGAAATAGGAAATGGAATATGGAATATCAAAATCAGATAACCTAAGTAGGTCAATTTGGGGAACCAGATGGCTGAGTGGACAGAGTAGCAGTCCTGGAGTCAGGAAGACTCATCTCCATGGATTCAAATCTGGCCCCAGACACGTATTAGCTGTATGACCCTGGGCAAATCACTTACCTCTGTTTGCCTCATCTGTAAAATGAGTTACAGAAGGAAATAGGAAACCACTCTAGTATCCTTGCCAAGAAAACCTCAAATGGGATCACAGAGAGTCAGACACAACTGAAAATGACTGAACAACAACAACAAAAAAAATGGCCAATTTGGAATGAACAAAGAGAAAATCATGAAATAAGCTTATAAAATAAATGTCTTGAAACATAATGTGAAGGTTTTTAAATGTTAGGTTAATGAATTTGTATTTTATCCTCAAGCCAATATAGAGCCACTGGAGATTTTTGAATAAGAGAGTTTTGGGATAAGAACTGTGCTTTCCAAGGATTATTTTGTCAGTGGTGTGGAAGATAGATTAGAGAGAGTAAAGACTAGAAAGAAGGAGGCCAGTTAAGAGACTTTTGCAATAGTCTACATGAGAGGTTATCAGTGGGATCTAAGATGATAACTAGATGAATGGAGAGTTGGGAAGAGCTGCAAGAGATATTGAAGAGATAATCTCTCTATTGTCAGAGGAATATCCTAGCTAAATTTTGAGAGCCTCATCACTAGAAAGTTGTCTTTTGTGTAATCGTTTTTCATTTTGGCCACAGAAACTAAAAATTTTAAGCATTTGTAGAAAATGCTGACATCAATGAAATCAGGAACTCTTAAAATATTGATAAGAAAGATAATATGTTAAGAAAGAAGTAACAAAAGTAATGAACCTAGTAGTTAAATAAATAGGCAGTTCTCAAATGAAGAAATGCAAATTATCAACAAATATATGAAAAATTGCTCCTAAACACTAATAATTAGAGAAATTAGCATTTAAAAAAATTCTGAGATTCTATTTCGGTCCCATCTGATTGCCAAAGATGACAAAAGAGGAAAATAATTGTTGGAGGGGTTGTGAAAGAACACTAGCATATTGTTATTGTAGCAGCAAATTCGTTCAGCCTTCCTGGAAAATATTTTGGCACTCTACCTCAAAAGTCATTAAACTATACAAACCCTTTGACCTAGAAATACTAATATCTAAGGAGTCAATGATAGAAGGAAAGGATGTAGACACAGAAGAATATTTTTAGAAGCATTTTTGCAAGAGCAAGGGATCAGAAACAAAATAGGTACCTATCAACTGGGAATGACTAAACAAATAGTGATATGTGAATACAAAGGAATAGAATTGTGCTGTAAGACAGAGCTCATAACATTCACTAGTGTGGCTTGAGCAAGATTAAAATGCATAGGATATTTAACAACATAAAAATGTTCTAGAATATAGATAATGTTAATATCTGGTTTTCTAAGTTAATATATGTTCTTATGCATGGTTTAGTGGCCTCATTTCTATTTGAGTTTGATATTATTGCTATAAGGAGTGGTGGATATGACGGATTCAGAGAAATGTGAGAAGACTTGTATAAACAAATACAGTGTAGAATGAGCACTATCAAGAGAATATTTTATGCAATGACAATAATAATAATATTTTAAAAAACTAACAACTTTGAAAGACTTAAGAACTCTGAGCAAAGTGATGAATAATAGTAACTTTGAAAAAGCTGACAATGAAACATATGTCTCTCCCCTTGACTAAGAGGGTCAGATAAGTATTCTCAGACATGGCTTATGTTTTTAACTAATTTTTTTTTTGGCAGGCAAGATTTTATTACCAAGATCTTGGACGTTTCAATTACTTCTGTAGAAATTGACTCCATGGTCACGTGGTATCTCTTTTTTCCCCCTTTCAAACAATTTATTCATTTTTAGTTTTCAACATTCATTTCCACAAGACTTTGAGTTCCAAATTTTCTCCCTACCTCTCCCCTACCCTCTACCCCAAGATGGCATGCATCCTTCTACCAGTCTACCCTCCGTTCTATCATCCCCCTTCTTGCCCCCTTCCCCTCTACTTTCCTGTAGGGTAAGATGCCAAATTCAGTGTGTATATTATTCCCTCCTTAAGTCAAATCTGATGAGAGTAAAGTTCATTCACTCCCTTTCACCTCCCCCCTATTCCCCTCCATTGTAACAGCTTTTACTTTCCTCTTTTATGTGAGATAATTTACTCTATTCTATCTTTCGCTTTCTCCCACTCCCAATATATTCCTCTCTCACCCCTTAATTTTATTTTTTAGATATCATCCCTTCATATTCAACTCATCCTGTGCCCTCTGTCTATACATACATACACATATGCATACACACACATATAGATAGATAGATAGATAGATAGATAGATAGATAGATAGATAGATAGATAGATACACTCCCTTCAACTACCTCAGTATTGAGTAAGGTCTCATGGGCTACATATATCATCTTTCCATGTAGGAATATCAACAGTTCAACTTTAAAAACTCCTTTATGACTTTTAATGCTTCTCTTGACTCTTGTATTTGAAAGTCAAATTTTCTGTTCAGCTCTGGTCTTTTCATCAGAATGCTCAAGTCCTCTATTTCATTAAATGTCTATTTTTTCCTCTAAAGTATTATACTCAGTTTTGCTAGGTAGGTCATTCTTGGTTTTAATCCTCCAGAATATCATATTGCAAGACCTTCGATCCCTTAATGTAGAAGCTGATAGATCTTGAGTTATCCTGATTGTGTTTCTACAATACTCAAATTGTTTCTTTCTGTCTGCTTGCAAATATTTTGTCCTTGACCTGGAAACTCTGGAATTTGGCTACAATATTCCTAGAAGTTTTCTTTTTGGGATCTTTTTCAGGAGGTGATTGGTGGATTCTTTCAATTTCTATTTTACCCTCTGGCTCTAGAATATCAGGGCAGTTTTCCTTGACAATTTCTTGAAAGATGATGTCTAGGCTCTTTTTTTGATCATGGCTTTCAGGTAGTTCAATAATTTTTAAATTATCTCTCCTGGATCTGTTTTCCAGGTCAGTGGTTCTTCCAATGAGATATTTCACATTGTCTTCCATTTTTTTATTCTTTTGGTTCTGTTTTATAATACCTTGATTTCTCATGAAGTCACTAGCTCCCACTTGCTCCATTCTAATTTTTAAGGTAGTTTTTTCTTCAGTGGTCTTTTGGACCTCCTTTTCCATTTGGCTAATCCTACCTTTTAAGGAATTCTTCTGCTCATTGGCTATTTGGACCTCTTTTGCTATTTAGGTTAGTCTTTTTTAAAGTGTTATTTTCTTCAGCATTTTTTGGGGGGTCTCCTTTAGCAAGATGTTGACTTGTTTTTCATGATTTTCTTGCATCACTCTGATTTCTCTTCCCAATTTTTCCTCTCCTTCTCTTATTGATTTTCAAACTCCTTTTTGAGCTCTTCCATGGCCTGAGACCAATTCATATTTTTCTTGGAGGCTTTGGTTGTAGGAGCTTGGACTTTATTGCCTTCTTCTGGCTGTATGTTTTGATATTCTTTGTCATCAAAGTAAGATTCTATAGTCTGATTTTTTTTATGCTGTTTGCTCATTTTCCCAGACCGTTACTTGATTTTGAACTCTTTGTCAAGGTAGAACTCTGCTTTCAGACTAGAGAGTGCTCTATTACAAGTTTCAGGGGTTTTGTGCAGCTGTTGTCAGAGATATTTCTAGACACCTGTAAATTTTCAGTTCTTCTAAGGTGGTATAATCTAAGGAGAGGTGTTTATTCCTCTCCTGGCCTGTGTTCTGGCCTGTGAGTGACCATAAGCACTCTTTTCTGCCTTGAAACTGTGAATAGGATTCCCTCTCCATAGCTGTAACAAGCTGAGCCACACCAGTGTTCATTCTTACCCCAAGACCTCCAACCAGGACTATGACCCAGATCTAAGCAGGAGAAAGGAAAAGAATCCTGCCTGAGCACCAGCAAAGAGATCCCTGCACTCTTCCTCTCATTAGCTGCTTGAATACCCCCACAATCTGTGAGCCTGGAGCTCTGGAAGCAGCCATTGCTGCTGCCGCCACCACCTCTACTGTCCTGTGCCTGGGGCTAGACTGCACTCTTCTCTCACCCAGGTCTGACAGAGTTTCCTCACTAACCTTCTATTTCATCTTTGGCATTTGTGGGTTTAAGTTTGGAAACTGCCACAGCTGCCAGTGACTCAATCCCCTTAGGCCTGCTCTGGCCTGGTCTGTGCTCATGCTGCCCACACTGGACTACACTCAGTTCCTAGCCCAGTGAAACCCTCCTGTTGGCCCTCTAGGTTGTCCTGGTTTGGAGATTTGCTTCACTCTGTCATTTTGTGGATTCTGTGGCTCTAGAACTCATTCAGAGTCATTTTTTACAAGTATTTGGAAGGGTTTGGGGGAGAGCTCAAGAATGTTCCTGCTTTCACTCTGCCATCTTGGCTCACCCCCCCTTCCCATTTTGATTAATTTTACTGGACAATACAAGGTGTCCCAAAAGTCTTAATCTAGAAGATTTAATCATAGCTTCATTAAGCTATTAATTAAGATTATTGTTATTTAGTCATTTCAGTTATATCCAACTCTTCATGACCCCATTTTTCTTGGGGTTTTCTTGGCACAAGTACTGGAGTGGTTTGCCATTTCCTTCTCCAGCTCATTTTACAAATAACAAAACTGAGGCAAACAGAGTTAAATGGCTTGTCACACAGCTGGTAAGTGTCTGAGGCCAGATTCGAACTTAAGTCCTCCTAATTCCAGGGCTAGTACTCTATCTATTGTACCACCTAGCTGGCCTCATTCTTAAATCTGGATTGGGTTTTGGGACACCTTGTGCTTATTTGTTACAAGGAAGGGCTTCGACTCAGTGAAGAGGTAGGGTAACGTGTTGGTGGCAAGTAATAAATATGCAAAGAAAAGAATAATAGTCAAACATTTGTTTAAATGCATAAAAGAAAACACACTAAGACACACAAACAAATGGAGCACTTTTGTTACTACCCTATTAAAGTGTCACAATTTCTGGAAATGATCAGGCCATTCATGCTCACTTCTCTCCCAGCTCTGCTCCCAACTTTCTCAACTTTCCTACTTACTCAGTATCTCATCCTTAACAGCTTCCTTTTATGTATTTTCTTTCCTCATTACAACATAAATTCCTTGAGGGGAGAAACTGTCTTTGTACGTATGTGTATATTGTGTGTGTGTGTTGTGTATGTGTGTGTATTCCTAGTCCTTAGCACAGTGCCTAGGAACATAGCAAATCCTTCTGTGTCTATTTCTCTATCTGCTCTCATCTATCTGCCCATGTATTACGTATGCATGTATTCTCTTGCTCTCTCCATATATGTGCATACAGACACATATATGTGTGTATATGCATCCATATACATATCCATCCATATGTATGTATGTACTGTGTGTGTATATACATATATATCATACATATATGTATGGATATATATGCATGCATATATATCCATACAAAAATGTATGTATATACACACATATCAGAACATTATGGGTTCTTGTACAGGCCTTGTTATTGGTCTTTTTTTGATTTGAAATGTATGTTTTTGTTGATGATTTTAAACTCATCTATAAATCGAGGGGATTAGATTAGTTGGTCACTGGGGTCCCTTCGAGATCTGAATCCTATGCTCCTAATGAAATTAAGTAACTTTGAAGCTCTTCTCTTTGGAAGGTTATACTTAGTTGGTATGTTTAGAAAGAAGAAAGGATGAGCAGAAAGTAGCAAGAAGTTCCTGGGGTACTAGAAAGTAGGGAGTCTAGAGGTGGGAGAAAGAGAAGTTAGGACACTTTGTTTTGGGTCAAGTTTGTTCCTTGCCCTTCTCTCCAAGCCCAAGCCTCTGAAATGACATTTTGTTCTGTCTCCAGACCTTGGCTTCCCCAAACTTGGAATAGTAAGGAGGATTATAGAATGACCTAGAGGGAGAAAAAGGCATTAATTTGGCTCTGTGATGAAGTGTATGCTGGGGAAAGTTTCTCAGCAACAATTCTAGGATCAAGCAGACACAACAAATAGGTTGTGCAGGGATAATCTTTCCCCTATAACATAATGACATTGCACAGCTCACCATGATAAGCAGTGTTTGAATGTATAGTGAAACCTCTTTAATTAGGGCTAGTACAAGGGAAATCACCCTTCATTCTCTCTCTCTCTCTCTCTCTCTCTCTCTCTCTCTCTCTCTCTCTCTCTCTCTCTCTGTCTCTGTCTCTCTCCCCCCCCTTTCTCTATCTTTCTGTCTCTCATCTATCTCATCCTCTATCTCTCTGTTTCTGTGTCTCTATCTCCGTCTCCATTTCTCCCTCACTCCCTCCCTGTTTCTCTCTCTCCTTCTCTATCTCTCTGCCTCTCTCTCACTCAGCAGAGCAAAAGAAGTAACTACAGAAATTCGTAGGGAGCAATGCCCAGTGGTGATTATGAGATCAGCAAAGTCTATTGGTCAAGCAGAGAAACTGTGCCATCTGAAACCATCGAACTGGCAGGAGCAGCAGTGTAATGACAGACATCTGTAGTGTCAGAGGCAAAGATTGTCCCTACATGCATGCTCCGGTCACACTTGCTCTCTAAAATATACATACATATATATATATATGCATATATATATATGCCTACTCTTCCTAAATTTAGGTGCTGGATCATAAATCCAAAGCAAATTATGATTGGAGAATTTTGAACCCGGAAAAAATATATATGTATTAAACATGTATTATACACATATTAAAAATAAATATGTACAAAAAATAAAATATTATGTGTTTATAATTTGTGACATTTCTACTTTAATTTCCATTTTTATAGTTCTTTGGGAAATGTATTCAATAAAGATAATTTTCAGTTGTCATTCTAACAGCAGAATATTTTTATTTCTATTATATTTAATGTTATAAAAAGGTTATTGTCTATCATAATTATAACAAAACCACCTAGTTGCTGTATAGCAAAAATAACCAAGAAAATGAATTAAAATGAATGGGTTTCTGTTTTGTTTCTTTTGCAGCTGAGGTGTATTGTGCATATTAGTATTTTACAATTACCCTCCTCCTTATCTTTAAGGAATTGGAGGGAGGGAGTTTGCAAAAAAAATTATTCTTGTATGGAAAATGATATTCCATAGATAAATAGTAGCATACATTTAGACCAGAGAAATTAGAGCATGTAGGCCATGTGTCTATTATAAGAAGAGTATTACACACTTAATTCTGTTTTGATTACCTAAGATAAAAAAATTCCCATTAATTGGTTTATAATAATTACACAAATCAGAGCAACAGAGCATAATCTCCCCTCCCCCTCCATCAGGGTCCTTAATTTGAGGTCTGTAAACCTGTTTTTTTTTTAATATTTTGACAACTGTATGTCACTATAATTAGTTTCCTTGGTAATCCTAGATGTTTTATATTATGCATTTAAAAACATTCTAAGGAGTCTACAGGTTCATCACACGAATAAAGGAGTCCATTACAGTAACAGTGTTAAAAGAATTGTGCTGTTTGTTCTTTAATCAGGTATATCCAATAGTTAAGAGGATAAGGGAAAAAAAAGGGGGGGGGGAGATTCTCTTGTCTTTCTGCACCAACATTCCAAGAAAAGGGTATATACTGACAAGAATATGTTTTAGGGACTTATCAGAAGCTCCACATCATGTTTCTACTATATTTTGCCTGAAATAATGAAATACTCAGTGCCTGGCACCCAGTGAATACTTAATAAATGCTTGATTTTTATCTAAATAATTAAATAATATGCAGTGCTGATACTGGACAAATTGATACAGGCTCTGTTTCTGACAGCCTGTTTGTTGCTCTTTTCACGTCAAACTGTTTCCTTTCCACTTAATATAATTTCTTTTCTTGGAATGTTAGTGCAAGGAGAAGGTACATAATACCACTGGCTATCAAAGAAGCTAGGTTTTCTTTTAGTGGGTGGTAGGTAAGAATTACTAATCCAATCTGCTTGAGTTAACTCAAAACAAGGATTAGGGTTAAGTTCCAGAATATGTTAATCTTCCTTTATAGAAATAAACTGCCACCAACCCCACAGTTTATAGTTCTTAGGAACAATGAGCCAATTAAACTGGAGAGAGAAAACAAAAATCTTGCACAAGTTTACTGGTTGTTACTCAATACTCTGAGCCCTTTTGATTCTTGATTATTTGGCTCTGTGTCATAGAAGCAGAAAATAAAAAAAACCTCACATTTATTATTCATTAGAATGCTCCTAAGTATATTACACCAGCTAATTAAATGCATACTATTGTCCTGGTACATTTCAACTCCTACTTTATTAAAAGTACCTGTTAAAATTACATGTCACAGACGGCCAATAATTTGCTTTCCTAAATATGTCCATCAATATTAAGGTATTAAAATAAAACACTTAGAGCTTATTTCGCTAACGAATAGAACAAATTGTGCTTTACTTGAATCCAAGATCTCCTTTGGTAAAGATCTCCAAGTAGGAAATGAGTGTGTTTTTTTTTAAGTGAAAAATCTTAGAAAATAGTATTTTTTCAACCAGCACAGTGAGATTTTGCCACCAAAAGTCAACAATATTAATTTGCTTTTGAGGAGATTTCTATGTTTGTCAAGAGATCTGAAATGATTTGCATTGGTTTTGTTTTCAAAGGTAATGGAGGCTCACCTCCCACCTTCCTGCCTTATCCCCTACTAGCATATACTTAGTGGAATGTTGAGTCTGTGCCTGGGCCACTTTAAAGAAAAAAAAAAGGCTCAGTGTTGAAGAGCTTGGTACTCTGTGATGATACAAAAAACCCTGAGTGAGTCCTTAATCAAAACTATCCATTTCTCCCCCTCCTACTTCCTATGATGGCTGCAGGGTGGGTGAGGCTGCATCAAAACTATGTCAGACAGGATTAACCAGTAAGCCAGGAAGATCCACTCACTCAGTAGAATTTACTTAGAATGATTTCATCTTCTAGACTTTTCTCTCTTCCTATAAGCTGAATGAATCAAGACTCTTTCAACTTTTTCTTGGAGTCTTATGAAGAGTGAGGACCTTGACACCACAAGAAATGGCCAACTACTTGCTCATGGAAGGCAGCATGTGTTGGACTGGGTTTGCATAGACTGGATTTCAAAATCCCAGCTGTCCTTTCTGTTTTATGTGTCTTTCCTGAGTATAGGTGACTGAACAGTGATTCTGAGATGGATGTTCCTAGTCTTGGGGGTAACTTTGTGGATTTGAGAGGTCAGAGTTTGCTAGGTGCCTCAGCTGGTGTTGGCCGCACAATGGAAGCGTTGCCTAAATCACGCAGTGCTTCTTGGAAGAGAAGATGACAAAAAACAGGAAAATGAGCCCAAGCCATGGTCCTTAGTGTCATAAGAAATGGATCCTGAAGGAACTGCTGAGAATGAAGATAAAATGGCTGTTCAGCATTCCTGTAAAATGTTTCATGCTTTGATGTTTTAAGTATCAATCTCCAAGAAGAATATAACCATTGTTATAGAGTACTATTTAATATTTAAACATTTTTTCAGTGAATTTTCACAATTCACAATTGTGCTTGTGAGTCTTTTGTTTTTAGCATTTCCTTTGTATGGAGGAAACAAATAGCTGTCCTCTATCTGATTTACATTGAACTTTGAGTATTTTTCTACTTTCCTTTGAGGAGACCCTAGGTATGAGCCAAAGCTAAGCTTTATACAAGTGATTTCCCTCAGGGCTTTAAGATAGGGGAATAAAGAAGTAGGCTTTTGAAAAAGAAAAAAGTCTGATCCAGTCCATAAACATGGGCACAGAGTGAAGAGCTCCTAGCAAGAGAGAAAAATAGTGGCCCAGCCCCATGTTGGATGTGGTTATGTGTGTTGTCATGTAAATAATAATGAATTGCTTATTTTATTAAATTATAGCCATGAGAGACAGCATGGGGCAGTAGATAGAGCCAGTCTCAGACCCAAGACAACCTGAGTTCAAATACTTTCTCTAACACATAACCTCTTGGTATTTTAGGTAACTCTTTAAAACTTTAACTTTTAGAGAAGATGCTGAGTTTCATTAGCAGGAATTTCATTACCAGGGCTTTCACTGGTATAGGTAATACCTTGGTAAAGAAACCCCTGTCTCCTATAGACTTGAGAACAGATTCCAAAAAACCAATTTTTTTTTTCAATGAGCAAACTGTTATAATGGCCATTTATTTTTATTTTGCAGCAGCTGCAAAATTTATTCAATTTTTTAAACATTAGAATTGTTTGGCAGTTTAGATGATGCGAAATTGGTAAGCAAATACTTGTGTGCGTATGTGTGTGTTTACATATACATGAATAAATAGCCACTTTAAAATAAAATTTGCAGGTATAGGAGCCCAAGTATTTTTGTATTCTATAAATTTGACAAGAAACTTTTTTATTTAAAATTTAAAGTTTAAATTTCAGCGTGTCTTTTAAATGTACCATATAAACTATCTATGTGGTGGTTCTATACAATTTATGGTTAGAAAATTAATTACTTCAAATCATTTTAAAATTTAAAATCTAGAGCCTCTCTTTCTCATTAGAGCTCCTGTGAAAATCCCATGTATATCATTGGGAGAATAGTCTCAGATTACATGACTACATTTCAAGAACTTGGGTTTCGTGGAGCAAAAATCTGGTAATGTTTTAGTGGAATGATAAAAAGTGTTTAGTTTTCAAGTCCTAACAAAGTAAAAAATGTAAAAGAAGTTCCAGATTTTATTTGCTATACCAATATGCAAATACATTTATTATAAATTGAATTTCATTGAAATTAAAATGAAAAGGCAACACTATTTCTTTAATATGGTTCATTAACCCTGTTCACACTGAGTTACTGATTCTCAGTAGGAGTTTGCCAACGTCAGTTCTAGTCAACCCTTGATGATCATAGGGGATTTAATTATAATTGAAAATGACAAAAAAGGACTAAATCTAATCCAAAAATCAATTTTGCAGAGAATTTAATAACAGTTATAAGTTAAAAATTCCATGTCTACTAAATGAAAAATCTTACCTCTAGGAAATAAACTTTAGGTCTCACAACCAAGAACCATAGTAATGCTTCTGGCTGACCCTGTCCCTTCCATTAATGACACAGGAAAACATCTTATGGTGAGGGAAATACATATATTTTCAAATGAATGTAGTAATACCTAACAAGAGAAATCAAGTGAACCCCCAAACTGCTATAACACATCAAAACTCTCTCTTCTTTTCCTCTTGTGTCTAGAAAGTTTCTCCCTCCTCTTCCCTACCATGCAGGCATGCTCCCATATGTGTAGTTACTCCTTTAGAGGCCCATGCTCTGCTACTTGCTGTGAGATGTATGAATGATAACCTTTACTGGCAACCTGGAAAGTTAAAACAGGTCAGTAATGGTTTATCTCTGAAATGATTCTTCTGTGTTTTTCTTGAACAGCAACAGAAACAAACTGAGGGAAAAAAATAAAAGAGTCATTACATTTCCTAACTTAGCCTGAAGGCCTATAGTAAAGTGTCATGAATATCTAACTATAGGTTTTATATGATCCAAACCTCTAGATATATTATTGCAGTTAGGTAATATTAAAGAGCTATATGTAGATCTTTTGAATAGGTAAACATTATTCACATATGTACCCATATCTATTTTTCTTGTCCCTCATTCTAAGAAATTAATACCCTTCATTTTTAAATTTGCCCTTTTCTGAACTCGGAAATTACAATTTTAAGCTAATGAATTGGGGTTTAAGGAGGGAGGGAGAAGTACAGAAAGTTAGACTCCTAGTCAGAAGTCAGAAGTTCTAATCAAGGAATAGATATGCCCTGAATAACACAACTTTATTTTTTTTGTAATTTGAAGAAAATCAGCTTTTTAATTAAAAGAAAGAAGGAAAGCTCCATCCCTTCTGTGGCATAATGAAAACAAACAAACAACCCTTCCCCACCCCCTGACTATTTTTTTTCCTAGGTTATGCCCAGGGGATGAGCCGCATGCTGATGTCTGAGAATCTCATTCACACTGATCTGTGTAACACTAGTAATAATGTAACTGTATTGTAGTACTAAATTGAAGGAAGCAGCAGATCGTTCACTTGAAAACACGACCTTTTAATTTAAACAAAAGGTTTGAAAAAAAATGAAAGTGGGTCTTAAATACAGTTTAATCAGTCAGGCGAGAGATGTCTAATGAAGCTGCCAGACAGATTTGTAACCAGGCTGTCACTTCACCCATCATGTTTACAGCCTCCAGTGGTGAGATTAGTACTGTGTGAAGGCACAAAGTCTGTCAAAATTTCACTGTCTCCTCCACTGTGACGGCTGTAAGTTTTGATAGTTTGACAAATTATTTTGTTGTGGTGTCCAGAATTCAGGAGACTTGACATGCTAGAATTTAGTTTCTCATCTCTTCTTGAAAAGAGTTGAGAGAGCATAATATCAGATCCAATCAAGGTAGAGACATAAAATAGGTGGAGAAGGTAATACTGTAAATATGCATTGTAAATGTAAATGTAAAATTGCATTGTAAATATCAACACCCTTAATTTCATTGATTGTCTGCATGCAGAAAGTCTAACCAGCATTGTGGCTAAAACTTATTCCAAAGATTTTTAATTAAAGAAAATCAACTCAGTATTGCTTTAATAGAACAATTGTTGCTATCTATTTTGCTTCCAATTTCAAATTCTATTTTATTGTTTTAATCTCCTGGAAAAATTTGAGTATGAATTTTGGAAAGTGGTCCACTCTCTGGGGAGGGATTTAGTAAATCCAGAAGAAAACAAATGCATCTTCATGGTCCGTATTTACTCTACAAGAATGCTACTACATTTAAAGACTTAGAAATCACCAATAATTTGTATCAAAACTACGTATATACGTCAGAGATCCATTTTAGGAACAAAGACTTCAGAACCAAAGGATTATTTGGTTCCTATTTAGTTGAAGGCTGCCCAACTCAGAAGTTAAAAGGAATCACCATTGAGAAAACTAATCTTTTTACTGATATTTACATAATTTTTATTGTACACACAGCAAATTTTGCATAAGAAAATATGGGCTTTCTTCATTGTCCCATCAGTGAGCTCAGAATTAAGTGAGAGAGAATGATAACTCTGAAAGATGAGGTTCATTTTCTTGATGATTACTGAAAAGGAGATGAAATAGTTGTAAAGAAATTACTGTTCGACTATTGTTTTAGAGCAGCAAAACTATCCATTTTATTTTATTGCTGTAATAAAGACTCAGCTCCCCCATTCAATCATTTCATGTCTTAAACATAACTATGTTGCTTCTATTTGCCTATGTGCTTTACTTCACCTGTTGTCTTCGTATTTCATTGTGTAGTAAATCAAAACTTGTCATGTTTATCACTACAGAACCACTAGAAAAATCCTATCTAGAAAGGTTTTCTTACAGTTGCATTTCTTCTTGATTATTTTAAAAGTATCATTCTTCAAAATCTATTCTATTCAATAATATTAAATTCTGTTTTACTGGAATAACTACCAAAATTATTTTTTGAGAATTTGTAAAATGTGTCTTCAAAGTTTTCTGCTTCCCTCAAACCTCTCTGTAATTGCCTTGTTGTGATTACAATTTCCCATTCACCGCTGTTTTCTATGGAAGCCCCAGGAAAGAGTTCCTAAAAATTAAATTTCATGCTTGCATGTGTTTCTGTGATCTTCAGTGTGTATGATCTCTGAGTGGAAAACTTCTCTAAAAATAAATGGATTACCCTTTTTACTACACTGTCTGATGTCTCTTCAGTAGATAGCACGGCTGCTCTGTGATCTCTAACCCACCACAATTGAAATGACAAGCATTGAAATGAAAGCCTCATGGTGGCGCCCTCTGCCTTTGCTGCCCCTTTGGCACTGTGGTTGGTTTGCTCTATGGAGGACCCACTTTTCTTCAGCAAGTGAATGAATCACTTGTTGCCAAAAGGCCCACATCTGACCTTTTATAAACTGCATTGTAAATATCAACATCCCTTGGTTTATTGGAAATACTAATGTGTCTCTACTAATAAAACTGTCTCTCTAGTGTTGCTGTTTTCTAGCACAATATCATTTTCCCAGTGGGCATTTTTCAGCTGGGATTTTAAGAGAAACTAAGTTTGCCTGAGCTTTTGAATTTTGAGCAAATTCATGGAATTGTAGTTAAGAAACAATGAAAAAATACAAGTCTTTAAGGGATGGAGATTGTTTTAAAGTATGCAAATGAAGTAAATTTCCCAGTGTTTAGTCATTTCAGTTATGATCAAATGGTCCTAAAAGCATATAATTATGCCCATATTTTAAATACATTGAGATGCTTTTCTTGAGTAACCTCCCCTATAAGTAGATAGAAAACACAAATCTAGTTAGTCTTCTTTTTAACAAGACAACTAACTAATAGTATAGTGGTTCTAAGGAGAGATACTCTAACGTCAATTATAGTCTCTAAAAGACCTCCTTTGAAAGGGTCCAATAGACTGATTTATGGGAGAAGGAAGAAGACAACACATTCAGGACAGCTCTGGAATTATAGTGACATAAACTACCAATTCTTTAATTTGTAATCAAAGGAAAGAAGCAGGACAAAAAAGCCTCAAACTAGAAATTCAATATTAATAAACTAGCTTTGAATTAAAGTCATTGACCAGAAAACAAGACTGTTTCATTTATCGAAGAAACATTTGGAATTGCCTCAGTGGGCTGCTTCAGAGGAGCTATGACTTCCTTCATTCACGCATTGGTGACCTTTGAGAGAGCAATTTCAGAAGAGTGGTAGATACCAAAGCCAGATCGCAAAGAATTAAAGAGAAAATGGAACTGCTTGTTTGCCTTTGTGTGGATAAATCATGCAGTTATTTCAGTTCAACTCATGTCAACAAATATTAAGCAACTGCTATGTGCAGAATACCAGGCTAGGTATATGGAAGAAAAACTAAAGCTGAGTAAGATCAGATGAGTTAACATATGTAAAGTGCTTTGCAAACCTTTGAATGCTATATAAATGCTAGCTTTTATTATGGTTATCATAAGCCATGGTTTTTCCATTGAGTTTATGTAATGGTAGTATTTGTGACACATACAAAAATAATGAATGCGACAATGCATGTATAACATTTTGTAAATGTTAAAATGTCATGTTAAAAAGTCAGCTATTAAAATTTTTTTTAAGTCGGCTATTATAATATTATTGTGTCAAATAGAATATGAGAGTGAGACATGCAGTTAAGATGGAATATGAAAAAGTATTAGAAAAGCCTCGCTCTGACTTATACTACAGAAAAATTTTTTAAAATGTACCAGATTTGTAATAATAATCAAACAATCCAAAGAGAAACAATAGTAAGAAACTTCATCCAGCCCAAGACTACACAAAAAGATGGGCTGAGGCCTCCAGGCATTGTAAAAGGAATCCCACCAGGGAAGCTAGTAGAAACACAGGTAAATAGACTAGATGCCTTCCAGTGCTCTGACCAGGGATGTTTCAGGGACCTCTAAAGCATGTATTTCTCTATTGTCTAAGGGCTTGAAAGCCCAGCTTGTTCAGTTGGGGAGTTCCAGGGGAGTCTAGAACCTCCACCACTCAGGTTGCAGATGTTCTAAGAGGAAAGGAATCAGAAGTGCACCTGTGGATGGAAATCCACAAAGGCACTCCAAGGAAACCTAAAGACTGAAAGCCTCTTAAAAAAATGGTCTGCTTTAAAATGGTCTGCAGAGCACAGTGCACTTGATCTGGAATGATCCAGGGATGCCTGAAGACTACAGCAATTTTACCTGTATGATCCAGGGGGTCCTGAAGCTTCCAGTGCTCCAAATATATATACTAGGGGAGGTGAAAGCCAGTGTCAGGAGTCTAAGAAATTAAGGTCAGGACCAAGCAGGGCCTGACCCCCTCATCCAAGGGTGCAAGAGGGGCAGAACTTGGCTTTGGTACAAAGTCTTAGTTCATTGACTCAGAGGGGAGCTATGAGTAAACAGAAGATACTAAACATGATGCAGAAAAACTTTGAATATTTCAGAAGAAAATAATTCCACAATATGTACATGGAAAGCCTCAGGAAAACACGGATAGGCCACAAGTACTCCAGAAATAAATAAAGGACCAAAAAAAATTATTAGAGAAATAAGAGCTCTGGAGAAAAGAAACATAAAGAGAATAAATAGCTTAAAAGTGAAGGTGGAAAACTTTATACAAGTAGCAGACTACATAAAAATTTGAATGGAGAAGGTGAATTATGCCAGGAATCAACAATAAATATTAGAACAAAATCAAAATACTGAAAAAAAAATATCAAAAACATAAGGTACAAGTAAAAGACAGTGGGGAGGAGTCAATAGAGAGCTGAGCTAGTCTCAAAGCCAGGAAGACCTGGGTTCAAGTCTGGTCTCTGATATATACTAGCTATGTGACCTTAGGCATGTCATTTAATTTATCAGTGCTCTAAGCAACTCTCTCAGACTAAATTGCACAAAGGTGTTGACCTGCATTCCTAAAGAGAGTTTTCTCAACCAGGAATTCCCAACAAAATGAAATAATAATTCTAGTCCCTGTCCTCTATCTCTATCTATTATCAAATATAACTGACCTGGAAAAGTATCTCTGGCTTAAGGAATTGTTTCAGTATGAGAGAGACATCCAACCAGTATAGCATTTATTTATTTATTTGTTGTTTTTTATTTATCTGTTTATTTTGTTCATTTGTTTATTTTTTTCAGTGAGAACAGTTTTTTTTATTGAGTATAGCTCAGTGGTGGAAGTTAGAGAGGTAATATGAGTGAAAGTAAAAGTAATGTTGTGAAGAGAGGGCTATAACCTATCAAAGACAGAGGTAGGAAAAAGGGGAGGATGTGGTAGAGAACCTGGACAGTCCCTCTTCAAGGAGTTGGCTGGTCTGGTCTGGGTGAAGCACTGTATGAAGTTCTAGGAGGCCTCTCTTTATACTGGGCAGGTAGGTAGGGCTTGAGGACCTTGATGAAGATTTGTATTTTTTTTTGTTTAGCTGCTTCTAAATGAGGGAGGGTGCTTCAGGGGAGTCAAGGGGCTGCTTGGATTACTCTTTAGGGGTTTCTTCTATCTTTGTCTGAAAGCAACCAGCTTTAAACATTCCCAAAAGAAACTTTAAATTGAAAACTCTCAGAAATGTCAAAACTAAAATCTGATATTCCAGGTTAAAAAAAATGCTGAAAGCAGACAGAAAGACAAGGTTAAAGTGCCAAGCAATGACAATCAGAATCACACAAGACCTGGCAGCAATTACTATAAAGGAGACATTATCTTAGAATATGATATTACAAAAGGCAAAAGATTACAAGCAAACTTACAACTAAAAACATCTTCTGCAAGACAGTATGATCTGACAATGGGGAGGGGGAAAAAGAACTTTTAATGGACTAGAGAATTTGAAAGCATTGTTGAAAAAAGGCCAGAAGTGGAAACCATGACATACAAACACAGGAATGAAGAAAAATGTAAATACATTTGAGTAGTTGGAAAGGACTAAAAATAAGGAAATGTTACACTCTAGTATGAGAAGAGACATGTCCCTTTAAATATCATATCTCCAATGGTTAAAGAATGAGTTAAATATGACAAACACAGGGCCTGGGGGTTGGGGGTGAGGGGTGAGGGTAGTTCTATTCTGTTTTGATGGTCTTTAGCTAGGAAAGAAAAGGGAGGGAAAGGGAATACACTAAGGAAGAAATAAAGACTAGGGAGGAGCTTCCTATTTCTCATATGAAAAGATATCCCATGAATCTCAAGGAAGGTTTAGGAAGGGAGAGTCAAGGAAGAAAGAGTCACAAGCAAAAGAAACTTCATCTTTGAAGG
Source organism: Phalanger gymnotis (assembly GCA_028646595.1). Classification (NCBI taxonomy): domain Eukaryota; kingdom Metazoa; phylum Chordata; class Mammalia; order Diprotodontia; family Phalangeridae; genus Phalanger; species Phalanger gymnotis. Next base: position 168,747,263 of record CM053624.1, on the reverse strand, counting down.
GTGACATGTAAAGTAGGGAGTAAAAAGAAAGTATAGCCAGTGATCAATCAATGTCTAAGCAAGATAAGAGGAGTAGTAGAATGAAAAAAGATTGCTTCAATTGTAGAGTACCTGTGTTGATTACCTTTTTAAAAAATAAAAAAAAGAAAAGATAAGAGGCAAAGGAGGAAAAGAGATAAAATGATATAATGGAAGTAAATATACAATTAACAAGCATAATAATCATGAATGTGAAAGAGATTAATTTACTCATATGTGATAGAAGAAGATATCATAATGAGTTAGAAAATGGGATGCAATAAAATATTGTTCATAAGAAACATACTTGAAAAATAATGATTCACACAGAGTTAAAATGAGGGGCAGGAAGAAAATTTATTATGCTTCAGGTAAATTAAAAAAGCAAAGGAAGCAGTCATGATCTGAGACAAGGCAACAGCAAAAATAGACATGGTTAAAAGAGATGAACATGGAAACTATGCTATGTTTAGATGTCATATAAAACAAAATAAAATTGATCTGTACTTGATGGCATAGAATCTAAGTGGAAAGTTAATCAAACTTCAAAAAAAAATAGACAACACATTATAATAGTTTGGGCCTTCGATATGGCCCTTTCAGACACAGACAAATCTAACAGAAAGATTAATATGAAAAGAGCTGAATACCTGAACAGGATTTTAGATAAGTTAGAAATAATAGATTTCTAGTAATTCATGAATGTGAGTACATATAAAAGAGTATCCATATGCATCATGTGTAGCACCTAAAAAAGAAAACTAGCCATTTATTAAGGTATAAAACATTAACAAACATATTCAGAAAAGCAGAAATAGTAAAAAAAATCATTTACTGATCATAATAATATAAAATTATAATTAAATAAAAATATTTGAATGAAGAATTCCAAGTAAAATAAGAACTACATAAATTAATCTTAAAGAATTGGTGCATCAAAACATATTAGAAATAATTCACTACTTCATCAAAAATAATGATGACAATAAAATAGCATATCATAATTTTGAGGATATAATGAAATGCAGTCTAGGGAAAATGAATATTTCTAAACATTTTTCTCCTCAAAAGAGATAAATTATAAATAATTTTGGCACACAACTAGAAGAACTAGTACAGCAACCTATCAATCTTGAATTAAACACTGAAATAGAAAATTTGAAAATCAAAGAAGAAATAAATACAAGTAAAAGTGAAAAAATCCATATTGATTTGAGAAATAGAACTAGGAAATGTTTTTTTAATTAATAAAATTCATAAACTGTTGGCTGATTTTCAAAAGAAGAAAGGAAAACTTAATCATCAATATCAAAAAAAAAGGAAAGTTTACAATAAATGAAAAAAACATAAAAACTAGAAGCTTTTGCCAAATTATGTGCCAATAAAACATATAACTTAAGGAAATAGATATTTTCAAAAATATAAAATACTCAAATTATTAGAATAAATATAGATAATTTAAATAATAAAATATTAGAAAAAAGAAATTAAAGTCATAAATGAATTCTCAAAGATAAAATACAAAAGGACAAACAGATTAGTGAATTCTATCAAGCATTTAAATAACAATTCCAAAATTGCATAAACAAATACATATGGGATAATAAGAAATCCTACCAAATCTCTTCTATTAAACAAACATGTTCTTGATATTTAAAACAAGATGAAATCAGAAAAGGAAAATTATAGGCCAATATCTGTAATGAATATTGATATGAAAACATTGAGTAGAATATCAGTAAACAGAACTACAGGGATGTATTCAAAAGATTGTGCCATATAACTAGGTTAGATTTCTACCAGAAATGTAGAATTGACTTAATATTTAGAAAAGTAATAGCTATATTTTTAAACATCAAATGATTATATCAAATAAGCATAAAAAACTTTTGACAAAATACCATATCTATCTCTGTTAAAAATAGAAAAAAACAAACAAACAACTACACAGAGATATATGGACCTTTCATTCAGTAAATGGCAAGGGCAGCATTATCTATGACAGATAAATGCTAAAAACAAAAAAAAGTACAAAAACAAACTTTAAAATAAGATTAGATGAAAATCAAGGATGCCTATTGTCACCATTACTATTTTATATAGTTTTAGAAATACTAGCTATAACAACAAGGCAAGAAAAAGAATGACAGAATAAGCATAGGTGAAAAGGAAATTAATTTTTTTTTGCAATGATATTATTGATCTTCTCAGAGAACCTTAGTGTTCAAGTAAAATTCAATTAAAACAATTTAAGCTTGAACAATTTAGCAGGATATAATATTTAAACACAAAAATCATCAGCTTTTCTATACATTGCCAACAAAATCCAACAAGCAATTGAAAGAAAAATTCTAGTCAGATTAAGTACAGAATGTATGAAATATATAAGAGAATACCAACTAAGACGTACACAGGAATTATATGAATACAACTATAAAACACTCTTTATAGAAATAAGGATATCATAGAGCTATTAATTGTTCTTGGGTGATCCATGTGATTATAAGAAAATTAATAATACTACCAAAATTCATTTACTTATTCAGTAACATAAGAAATAAATTACCAAAGAATTACTTTATAGAACCAAAGAATTATGTAGAACTATAAAAAATAATAATATAATAAATTTGTAGGAAGAAAAGTTCACAGATCTCTAGGGGGAAAAATGAAAAAAAAAGTTGCAATGAAGAGGGGCTAGTAGTACTATATCCCAAACTAGACTACAATGCAAATGATGGATCTCTGCAAAAAAAAAAATTAGTTATACAAGATTCAGAAACAAACAACCATAATAGCATAGTGTTTGATAAAGCTAAACACTTCACTGTGGTAAACATTCTATGTTTGACAAAAAAAAAACTGCTATGAAAATAGAAAAGCATTCAGGCAGAAATTAAGTTTAAATGAATACTGTCAAACTCAGACAGAAATAGATCCCTACAAGGTTAGAAAACTTAAACTTAGAAAACCATAAGTCAACATTACATATGTTGTGTTTTGATTTTGTTAAACATTTCCCAATTACATTTTAATCCAGTTTGACAGCACTTGGAAGTCTTATGGGCAGCCCATGGGCCTTGAGTTTGACACTTCTGATTTTGACCAATAGTTTACATCATATAATATAATAAACCCCAAATGAATTCATGACAACCTAACAATACAAGATTACATAATAAACAATTAGAGGATCAGGAAACAACTCTTGGGAGGGAAAAGTTCTTGACCAAACAAGGGATAGAGGTGATCAGGAGAGAGAAAATGGGCAATTTTGACTACATAAAATTGAAATATTTTTCACAAACAAAATCAACTCCATGAAAATTAATATGGATAAAGTTAATTTGGGAAACTCTAGAAAGTTTCTCTGATAAAGGTTTGATGTCCAAGGCAAATAAGGAACTGATTCAATTTACAAGAATAAGAAACATTCTCCAGTAGAACAATGTTTAAAGGCTATGTACATGCAATTCTAAAGAGAAGAAAAACAAGCTATCAATATGAAAAATTGCTCCAAATCATTAATAATAAGAACAATTAAAAAAGAAACGTGGGTGGAGCCAAGATGGCAGCTGGAAAGCAGGGACTTTAAGCTCTCCCCCAGGTCCCTCCAAAAACCTATAAAAATGGCTCTGAACAAATTCTAGAGCGGCAGAACCCATGAAAAAGCAGAAGGAAGCAGGGCAGGCAGCCTGGATGGTCACTGGGAAGGGTCTATCACCTGGAGTTGGGAGCAGAGAGGAGGAGAGCCCAGTGTGGGTGGCGGTAGGACCAACTAGACCAGGAGCCAGGGGGTGCAGGTGCAGCACCTTGAATCAGTGAGTTGTGGCAGTTACCAGACTTCTCAACCCACAAACACCAAAGACAACAGAGAAGGTTAGTGGGAAAAGCTTCTGGGACCAAGCGAAAGGAGTTTGAGGTCGGCCACCACCCTGGGGGCAGCAGAGGTGGTACAGCTCTGAGGCTGCTTACAAAGCTCCAGCTCCAGTTGCTTCTGGCCCCAGGCCCACCTGGTGGGAGGAATTAAGCATAGACTAGAGGGGGAGTGCAAAGCCTGCTTTTCCATGCCTAGATCTGGGTTGCAATCCTGGTTGGTGGTTCTTGGGGGAGAAAGAGCGCTGGCGTGGCAGAGCTTGCTGTGTAGAAATAGCCCTGAAAACAACAGCACAACCCCTTAAGCTTGGGACAAAGTACTCTCTACTCTACAAGCAGTTGTACCCCAACAAAAAGGTCAAGGGTCAAGTAGTTGACTGGGAACATAAACAGGCAGCGAAAACGGTCTCAGATTCAGATTCAGACTTTGGAATCTTTTTTTGGTGACAAAGCAGATCAAAACATATAGCCAGAAGAAGTCAACAAAGTCAAAGAGTCTACATCGAAACCCTCCAAGAAAAATATGAAGTGGAAGCTAGTGACTTGATGAGAAATGAAGATATTATCAAACAGAACCAAAGGAATGAAAAAATGGAAGACAATGTGAAATATCTCATTGGAAAAACCACTGACCTGCAAAATAGATCCAGGAGAGAGAATTTA
>CM053624.1:168683706-168742206 GCA_028646595.1 Phalanger gymnotis | reverse complement strand
GCCATCTTGGAGTGGGGGGGGGATGGAAATGGGGAGAAAATCTGTAATTCAAATGCATGTGAAAATCAATGCTGAAAACTAAACATATTAAAAATAAATTTAAAAAAAAGCTGTGTGTAATAGAGATTTGTGTTCTCGTATTCAGTTCTCTTTTTGGTTCTTCTTTGTGTACGGAATTGTTCATGTTTGTGATATCTATCAAGTACAGTGTCACCTGCAATTGTGGCTGAGGAGCTGGGTGCTTGTGGTTTTCTTCTCTTATGTCTCCCTCCCAACAAGGAGGAATGTCAGGGTTAGAAGGAAAATGCCTATCATTAATAAAGACAGAGAGCAAAGAGAAGTCAAGGCACTTCACCCATTCTAGCAGCCTCTCAGAGAGGAACAATTCAGTCACTTTTCAGCCAGAACTTTACCAGGTGGAGGCCATTGCACTGTCCTTACAGCCACATCAACACTAGTGTTTTAATATCCATTCGAATCATACCCTCAGCTGCATGCTCTCTGCCTATCCGGATCACTTCCTTTCTCCATCAGAGTTCATTCTGCTCCTCTTTACCAAATTTAACACCAAAATGTTCTTCCTATCTTTATAGCCTCTCATTACTCAGTATTTCCCTGGAGGCCCTAGGAGTCCAGATTCTTCATACAACCACATTTCAATTGGTTTTCTTAATTTCTTTTTCTTTCTTTCTTTCTTCCTTCCTTCCTTCCTTCCTGCCTTCCTTCCTTCCTGCCTTCCTGCTTTCCCACCTTCTTGCCTTCCTGCCTTCCTTTCTCTCTCAATCTGTCTCTCTCTGTCTCTGTCTCTCTTTCTTTCATTTCTCCCTGGCTAGAACACTGAACTGCAAGTCAGGAAGACTCAAATGCCATCTCTAACATTTGCCTTGGGCAAGTCACTTAACACTATGTTCTTCAGTTTCTTCATCTATAAAATAGGGATATTGACTAGCTAATTATTGTGTTCCATGAACACCAATTTATTGGCAAAAGTCTGTCACCTCATTGAGGGCCTTGATAATGAACTTGGGCATCATACTCTCATTTATTTCTTTAAGCATTCTTTCAAGTTAGGCAGCTTCTCTCAGCTGAAAATTGTATTGGTTGTGAGTAGCTGCAGTTTCTCCAATCTCAGAGACTCTAAAACACAAGTCAATAGGTAGGTGTAGCTCTCACCCAAACATCAGCCCACCTGGTGGCAATCATTCCTAGTGGAACTCTATGCACAAACTAGGAAAGCTCCACTGATATAATATATGAATGCAATGGAATATTGTTATGCCATAAGAAATGATGAGCAGACAGATGTCAGAAAAACCCAGAAAGACTTATATGAACTGATGCTGAGTGAAGTGAGCAGAACCAGGAGAACATTGTAGACAGCAACAGCAACATTGTGTGATGACTAACTTTGATAGACTTAGCTCTTCTCAGCAATACAATGATCTGAGACAATTCCAAAAGATTCATGATGGAAAATGCTATCCACATCCAGAGAAAGAACCATAGAGTCTGAATGCTGATCAAAGTGTACTAGTTTCATTTTTCCCCTTCTGTTCTGTTTCTTCTTTCACAATATCACTAGTATGGAAATATGGTTAACATGATTGTATATGTATAATCTATATCGGATTGCTTGCCATCTTGGGGAGAAAGGAAGGGAGGGAGAAAAATTTGGAAGTCAAAATCCTATAAAAATAAATGCTAAAACTACATTTACATGTACTTGGAAAAAATGAAATACTATATACAAAAAAAGAAAGAAAGAAAGAAAAGAAAGCTTCACTGAGATTTTTGCTCTGGTCTCAGTGCCCTGCGGTGTTTGAATGAAACATTATGGTTGTGGTTCCCCTTGAGATTGGAAAAGTGTTGGTAAAGTGTTGATAAAGCCTAGATTTCTTGATGCCAGCCAAAAAAACATCTCAAGCAGTATGTTTTCAAAGACCTTGCCTTGATTCAAATGCCTCCTAGCAGGAAGGTCCATATATCACTTATCCCCTCATATTTTAATATCCATGGAAGCTTTCCTGTTCTTTTAGGTATGTCTTATAAAATGGTTAGCTACTGCATTATGTTAACTTCTTCCAGAGATTAGAAGTCAAAGCAAGCCAAGTTCCAAAGGTGTGCTAGCATTTGCCATATTCGCAGCACAATTATTAGTACTTTCCTTTGCATTCAATAATTTTCCCACTTCTTTATGACTTCTGGAGCCACATTGTGCCAGCAAAGTCTGTTCTTTGCAATGCTAAGGTCTTTTCTTGGCCCATATATTCAAAGTTATCATATAATGTTTTTTAGAATCATATGCACTAGATAACATCAACAGTTTCCTGGTCCCAGGTGGGAAATCATTGACACTCAGGGGCGGGGGTACAGTACCTCATTGTTATAATAGTAATTAAGGTGGGACTTTTTGCTGTTGACCTTTAATGATTCTGGCCTTTGTTAGAATGGGCAGATAAAGTGGGATGTTTTTTGTATTTCTCAGCACTGAGAAAATTGGGAGCCATTGATTTGTATCTGATGTGATATTGGGAGTGGGGAACTTCTCCATGTCCAACCTGGGTGAGGTCGGGGCCCTGAACAGGATATATAAGTGCAGAGGTTAGCATTCTCTCTTGGAGCTCTTAGCCACAGCAACAGTGGTGTGTGACTCTGTGCCAGCCGTTGTAATGAGCTCCCTGGCTGAATACTCAGATGTTGATAACTATGAATTGTATTTGGTCTGTAATTCAGGGTGTTGCTTTTTTCCCCTGAACTCAGTAAATGATATTTGTTATGCTGGATTAAAGTAAGATTATTAACCCCTTTACGTTGGTTTCCTTAGTAAAGCAGATGAAAAGGACCTGGGCTACAGCATTCTGTGAGCTGGTTATTGTTGGCTTTACAGCCCCACAGCAGCTGCTAGCTGGATTGTTAAAACAATTGTGTAGCTCCAAATTCTGCCACTGTCTTAACAGTATGGAAAGGGAATGGTACTTGAGTCCTTTGGTAGCACCATTTTACTCCATGATTTGTTCATTTCTCACAGTGTTTTATCAGCTATCTGCTATGTTTGCCAGCCATTTAAAGACAATAGAAGCACCGAACGTTGGCCGAGTGAACTAGGTTCATATATACTAATTCCATGCTGTCTAGTGGAGATCCCAAACTTTCAGCTGTAGTACCATTTGCTTACAATCAAGGTATTTGGATATTACAAACAGTTTCTACTCCTTTAGATATTGGCATAGCTCTGGAGTCCCATGGACTTCTAAATGGACATCTTCATCCATATTAATCTTTCCTGGCCTGTAATGAATATTAATTGATCTCATTGTTAACTAGTGATGACACTCATCTCTGGAAAGCAGTGTCTAGTCTTGCAACTGGTGAGAGTATATTAATCATTTGTTGCCCGTCCAAACTGGAAACTTTGCTACTTACACATAGTCATCTAAGCTCAGTGACAGCTCACTTCACAACTAGTTAATGAATGAAATAAAGATGCTTGCCACCACTCAGGTCCCTTTGGCCAATGTGAGTTGTTTCTGGTGACAATAATTCTTTAGGCATAAAACTACTCCAAACTGGCATATGTATGCAAGGCAAAAGGCTAGTTCCAGGCCACAAAAGCTAACAGTTGCTCATCCATGAAGCAATTAAGTCCTTAAAATCTTGCTTTCATCTACTGGACTATCGATCTTTAAAGGGTTTGTGGATTTTAAGACAATTTGGCATTTCTTTTATTCTACTTCTGTGCCTCTTTAGTCATATATACTTGAACAGAATCTTGTGGAAGAAACCAAAGTGAAACAGGAGATGTAAGGTTTACACTAGTACCACATTACCTCACCTGGAAGGCCACATTAGAGAAATTCTGTAGCCTAACATGGGAAAGAGGAAGCGAAGTCTCCTCACTTAAATTGATCCTCACACGAATTCCTTATAGTTTGATGCCTACCTACCTGTTTCAGAATAGCCCTCAGTGGATAGTCATGAAACACAGACTAAGACTCACGAACACAAATTTGGCAAAAGACCTCATCAAGGTATATGAGAATTCCTACTTCTCAACACCTGGACCACATGTTTGAGCTCATTCTTTTGTAGTGATCACCGAGGTCTCCCTTCCAGAAACCTTAATCTGGGAGCCCCTTTGGTCCCTCTCTGAGGTCACATACATTTCAGAAATAGCAAACACAAGCTTCATCTGCCTGCCCAGTGAAAAGATTTATTTTCTGTATTTGCACTGACATCTACAGTCAGTAGGTCTGTTCTTCATTTCCTTAGAACTAAATCCAGGGCCTGTCTTATTTTAATGCTCTAAAGAGGAAAGGATTATTTGTGTTTCCAGAATTAAGGCTGAGGAAAGGAACTAAATAGCAATATTGATGAACTTAGGTAGAGAAGAGGAAGTCCCAAGAAAACATCAATGAGTTTCTTTAGGTGAAAGTTACACCACTGAATCCAATCCCATTAAAACAAGTTGTGAAAAAATGAAGTTTCCATGCTGTTAAAGCTGCTTTTATGTGGTGTTCAGGCTCTGCACGCTGTGGACATATTTGTGAGGCTTTATTCCCCAAATCAAGCATGTGCTAGGGTAAACCTCGCATCTCCTGGCTTCACTTCGGTTTCTTCCAAGAGAAACACCTGCCAACTCAATCTCTCCCTGAATAAGAGACACTGAAGCCTTTATGGGGGAAAAATGAAAATTTTAATCAAGGCTGGTTTTATAAATACCTATGACTCATTGTGCAGCACTCACTGCAGAAAACTGACAGCAGGAAGTAGAAGGCTGACCTAGTTTGAGCCAGAACAAAGGTAGGATTTACTTTTTTAGTGGTTGTAAATTTTTCTTCTTTAGTAAGGGAGGAGGATTTAATGAACATTAGAGCTTAGGGAACCTGGAGGCTGATAACTTGAGAGTGGAGCCGGGCTTCCTTTGTGTTCAGGCTTCTCCATGAAGCCCAGTCATCAAGCCCCAGCTACAACCTTCAAAACCCTTCTCTGTTGAGTGAAGTGTCCAACTCCCTTAACCTTTGACCCAAGCTGCGTTTGAACCTTCATCTTTAGGAAATAAGTTTTGAACATTAAGCCACTATAGACTTCAAAGACTCCATGATTTATATCCAGTTTTTTTAGTAAAGATATGAGGCCTCTTTTCTTTGACAAGTATCTGAAAGCTGGTTGTGTTAGTTCGAGCACTGATGGGGCTAGATGAAGAATTGTAACGGTGCAAGGAATAAATATATATGTAGGCCTTGACCAGTTTCCAGAGGCCCCTGCTACACTTACCAAAAAAATGAATTTTACAAATATCAATGTTTCTGAAGTTTTCATGCTTTCTTACTTTCTTTTTCTGTTTCTGCTACACCCTGTAGATCATTTTAGGGACTCTGAACATTCTTTTAGGCATATTCCTTTACTCCTAGAATGAATATGTAAAGCAGCTAGACTAAATTACATCCTTTTAAAGGGCAAAACTTAGTCTAAAAGTTGCAACATCTAGCAGCCTTTTAAAAACAGGCCCGATTTGTAGCCTCATTGCCTGTTTTAATGGACTGCCCTCTAGATTCCCCATTAAATTCATGAAGGATTTGCATTTCACTCTAAGCACATCCAGATGAGACTATGCCTCAAAGAGAACATCTGAAAGGCAAAGTAAGTCTGAGAGGATTAATACAGAATAAAACCCAGATTAAATCAAATAACTAAAGAAAAATTAGTAGAGGGACAAGAAAGGTTCAAATGTCTACAACACACTTACCTACCTCAGTATATTGAACAGGAGAAAAAAGGGAGAATAACTCGGCAGATTTAAATCAGAGTCCAAAACTAACTTTGATTTATGCTTATGCCTGTATACACTTGTGGCTTATTCCTCTCATTCTCTCCAATGGGATTTACATTATTTTTATTTGTTTGGTCAGTTAAACTACCCAGAGCAACAAAAACTATGACAGTCCTCATAAGGAACTACCCCCTGCTGTTGCTGTAATATGGATCTCACATATATTTATGTATGTAATGTTCTTTCTTCATCGCCAATCGTTAGAACCATCTACCCTGTGCCTATGTACCAGTGGAGCAGCATTGCTAGATATTATTATAGGCCATATCCAAAGTCATCAATTCTAAAATGGATTTTTTTAAGTTAGTAAAACATTCATTTCCTGTGCTAAATTCTGCTTTATTGACAAGTCTTGTGTTTCCAGAATATATTTCCAGTGGTGACATGAGCAAATAAACAAACAAAAACCCAAAAAACCTTGTGCATAACTAATTTTTCAGAACTGAATACTTTGTGAATTTTGAATGTAACAAAAGGGTTTAGAAGATGTGAGTAGGGTGAAAGGGGAGGGAAAGGAAAAAAAAAAACATTTTTCTGCTGCCTACTGCACACCAGGTACTGTGCTAAGCACAGTTCATTTCATTCACACAACTCTGTGAGGTAGGTACAATTATTATCCCCATTTTGCAGTTGAGGAAACTGAGGTAAACAGAAGTTAAGTGACTTGTCCAGGGTCACACAGCTAGTAAGTGTCTAATGCCAAGTTTTAGCTCGGGTCTTCCTGACACTGCTCTACCAGCTGCTTCAGTAAATATCATGCAAATAGAAGGCAATTATGATATATTGCATTGATTTTAATTGAATTGATATGGCAAACCAGAATTTCAAAGCACTTTACATCCAAGCACTCCTCAGATTCTAATTTCTATTATATTTGCTTGTATACATATCTATCTATCTATCTATCTATCTATCTATCTATCTATCTATCTGTATATACGTATACATGTATATATATACATGCATATATATATATACATATATATATATACATGTATATATATATATATATATATATATATATATTCACCACTCTGGATTAAAAGCTCCATGAAGGCAATGACCAAGTTTTATTTTTGTATATCCTTTAGGCTAGTGTAGAACATAGTAAATACCTAATAAATACTTAATTTATAAAATAAATCTTCCATGAATTCTAGCAGCTTATAGGCTTATCCTCCATAATCTGTCTTGACTACCAACACATTAATTCTAGATTCGTGTTAAATTGATGCAACATTCTTTCCAAAAAGAATTCTGGCTTCCCTTTTGCAAGCTGTAGGTTTGAGAAAGACTGCTATTTAAATTAATAAATTTTTGTAGAATATGTGGCTAGGAGTATCTTTCATTACTTATTTTTAAAAAAAAAACATGAGATAGGAAGGGACCTCAAATTGTCATGTAGGAATGGGGTTGGGGTTCTATTAAGAATGCTGTTCCTCCTCCTTATAGATTAATATCTTTATACCCAGTCATTCAGTAAGCTTTAAGCACTGATAATTTATAAAAAAAAAAAGATCCCCAGTGTTCCTCCACATATATGTGGAGAAAGCACCTCAGTGAATTATCCAGGGATTTAACCCTCCTCACTCAAGAAAAAGTCCTATAAGAATACCCAAGGTGGTCTTATAAGTTTATATGTTCTATATGGGCACCAACACTTGCTGGGGTTATGTCACACAAGCTTCAAATCCTGGGACATAGATGTGAAGAGGGATGAAAAGAGGTTGCTGATAGCCCCTCACCCTCCCACCTATTCTTTAGGTTTCAAGCATCTCATTTACAAGGAGAGAAATTACCTCTATTCTATAAGGGGAAACATTTCTACCATGACAATAGCATTTTCAAAGAGAGCAGTATTTTCCAAATCAAACATTTGCCTTTCTAGTTACAAGTCTACATGGCATGCATAAAAACAACTAAAATCAAGAAACCTCATATTATAGCCAAAAGCCTCAAAAAATAAGCTCTCTACCTCTACTTTTTTCCCTCCTAAAGAATGACAATGTTCCTTCTAGTGTTGCTATCAACAAAATAATTATTAAATAGTAAATAAAAAATGTTCTAAATCGTTATTGATCAGAGAAATGCAAATTAAAATAACCTTGACATATCCTTTTACACCTATCAGATTGGCTAAAATGATAGAAGGGGAAAGTGATAAATGTTGGAGGGGATATAAAAAATTGGCACACTAATCCATTGTTGGTGGAATTGTGAACTGATCCAACAATTTTAGAGAACAATCTGGAATTATGCCCAAAGAGTTACTAAACTACCTATATCCTTTGACCCAGCAATACCACCACTTAGTCTATTTCTAAATATAATTAGGGAAAAGAGAAAAGAGTTTATATTTTCTAAAATGTTTATAGCAGCTCTCTTTGTGGTGGCAAAGAACTGGAAATTGCAGGGATTCCCATCAATTGGGAAATGGCTGAAGAAGTTGTAGTACATGATTATGATGGAATACTATGCTATAAGAGATAAGTTCAATGATTAAAAAAATGAAAGACTTTAATTAAATAATGATGAGCAAAATGAGCAGAACCAGTAGGACATTGCATATAGCAATAGTAATATTGTTTTAAGAACAACTTTCAATGAATAAGCTATTTTGACCACTATAAATACCTAAGTTAACTATAAAGGACATATGAAGAAAGATGCTATCTGAATCCAGAGAAAGAACTGATAAATAGAAGTATATATAGAATAATATTACACATATATACCTTTTTGTGTCTAATTGTAGCCATCTCTAGGGTGGGGGAGAGGGAAGAAAAAAAGAAATTTACATGATAATTTTGTTATATTTGAAAGGCATAGCAAGGTATGCATGGCAGATTTGTAGTTTCATGTGCAATCATCTTTTTTATTGTATTTATTATGTTTATATGTTATGGAAATGCTTGCTTTATTCCATAAATTAAAAATAAAATTTAAAAAGTAAATAATATTTAAATTTATGTATTTACATCTTTATTTAAAGTTAAATATTGATATCTTCTTTACAGAAATCTGGGAAGACTTGTATGAACTGATGTAAAGTGAAGTGATAAGACCCAGGAAAACAATTTATACAATAACAATATTTTTAAAATAAGCAACTTTGAAAGATTTAACTTTAATCATTGTAATGAGGGCCAATGACAAAAAATGCTGCCTATCTCCTTATAGACCAGTGACATATAAAATGCAGAGACATACTTTTGTTTTTTTAATTACTTGATTTATTTATAGTTTACAACATTCAGTTCCACAAGCTTTTGAGTTCCAAATTTTCTTCCCTTTCCTCTCCTCCCCTCTTTCCCCCTGCCCAAGATGGCATGCAATCCAATATAAGCTCTACATATACACTCACATTAAACACATTTTCACCTCAGTCATGTTGCAAGGAAGAATTATAACCAAAAGAATGAACCAAGAGAATGAAGAAACAAAGCAAAAAAGAGAGAGCAGTTTGCTTCAACCTATATTCAGACTCCATTATTCTTTCTCTGGATGTGGATAGCATTTTCTACCATGAAGCTTTTGGATTTGTCTTAGAGCCAAGCATTGCTGAGAAGAGCCAAGTCCATCAAAGTTAATCATAGCACAATGTGTCTGTAATTATGTGCAATGTTCTCCTGGTTCTGCTCCCCTAACTCAGCATCAGTGAATCCAGGTTTTCCTGAGATCTGTCTGCTCATTGTGCTTATAGAACAATTGTATCCATTACATTCGTATACCACAACTTGTTCAGCCATTCCCCAATTGATGGGTATTCCCTCAAATTCCAATTCTTTGCCACCACAAAAAGAGCTGCTATAAATATTTTTGTACATGTGGGTCCTTTTCCCATTTGTGTGATCTCTTTGGGGTACAGCCCTAGAAGTGATATTGCTGTGTCAAGGGGTATGCACACTTTTATAGCCCTTTGGGTACAGTTCCAAATTGCTCTCCAGAATGATTGGATCAGTTTACAACTCCACCAACAATTAGTGTTCCAGTTTTCCCACATCTTCTCCAACATTTATCATTTTCCTGTTTTGTTATGTTAGCCAATCTGACAGGTGTGATGCAGTACCTCAGAGTTGTTTTGATTTGCATTTCTCTAATCAATAATTATTTAGAGCATTTTTTATATGACTATAGATATCTTTAATTTCTTCTTCTGAAAAGGAAGATATCATATCCTTTTGAATATCCTTTTGGCCATTTATCAATTGGAGAATGACTTGTATTCTTATAAATTTGATTCAGTTCTTTACATATTTTAGAAGTGAGGCCTTTATCAGAGACCTTGGCTATAAAAATTGTTTCCCAGTTTTCTGCTTCCCTCCTAATCTTAGCTGCATTGGCATTGTTGCATAAAACTTTTCAATTTAACATAATCAAAATTATCCATTTTGCATTTCATAATGTTCTCTATCTCTTTTTTGGCCATAAATTATTCTGTTCTCCATAAATCTAACAGGTAAACTATTCCTTACTCCCCTAATTTCTTTATAGTATCAGCCTTTATATCTAAATCGTGAACCCACTTTGACTTTTTTTTGGTATATGGTATAAGATATTGGTCTATGCCCAGTTTCTGCCACACTATTTTCCAGTTTTCCCAGCAGTTTTTGTCAAATAGCAAGTTTTTGTCAGAGAAGCTGGAGTCTTTGGATTTATCAAACAGTAGATTACTATAGTCATTAACTACTGTGTCTTGTGTACCTAACCTATTCCACTGATACACCACTCTGTTTCTTAGCCAGTACCAAGTAGTTTTGATGATTGCTGTTTATAATACAGTTTAACAGCTGGTATGGCTAGGGCACCTTCCCTAGCATTTCTTTTCATTAACTCCCTGGATAATCTGGACATTTTGTTCTTCCAGATTAATTGTGTTATTATTTTTTTGTAACTCTGTATAATAATTTTTGATAGTTTGATTGGAATGGCATTAAATAAATTAATTAATTTAGATAAAATTGTTATTTTTATTATATTATCTCGGCCTACCAATGAGCAACTGATATTTTTCCAGTTATTTAGGTCTGACTTTATTTGTGTGAAAAGTGTTTTGCGATTGTGTGTAAACTGGGTTTGTTTTGGCAGGTAGACTCCCAAGTATATTATAATGTCTACAGTAACTTTAAATGGAATTTCATTTTCTATATCTTGCTGTTGGGCTTTGTTAGTAATATATAGGAATGCCGAGGATTTATATGGATTTATTTTATATCCTGTAACTTTGCTAAAGTTGTTTATTATTTCAAGTGGTTTTTTACTTGATTCTCTAGGATTCTATAAGTATATCATCATATCATCTGCAAAGAGTGATAACTTAATTTCTTCTTTGCCTATTCTAATTCCTAAATTTCTTTTTCTTCTCTTATTGCTAAAGCTAACATTTCTAGTATCGAATTGAATAACAGGGGTGAAAATGAACATCCTTCTTTGATCCCTGATCTTATTGGAAATCCTTCTAGCTTATCTCCATTACATGTAATCCTTGCTAATAGTTTTAGGTAGTGCTACTTATCATTTTAAGGAAGACTCCATTTATTCCTGTGCTCTCTAGTGTTCTTAATAGGAATGAGTGTCACATTTTGTCAAAAGCTTTTTCTGCATCTTTTGAAATAATCATACAGTTTCTGCTAGTTTTGTTGTTGGTATGATCAATTGCTGATAGTTTTCCTAACATTGAACCAACCTTGCATTCGTGGAATAAATGCTACCTGGTCAGAGTGAATTATTTTCATGATAAGTTGCTGTAAACTTTTTTGCTAATATCTTATTTAAAATTTTTTGAATCTATATTCGTTAGGGAAATTGGTCTATAATTTTCTTTCCTTGTTTTGACTCTTCCTGGTTTAGGTATCAGTACTGTATTTGTGTCATAAAAAGAACTTGGTAGGACTCTTTCTTGGCCTATTTTCCCAAATACTCTGTATAGTATTGGAATTAATTGTTATTTAAATGTTTAAATGTAAAACTATCAGGCCTTGGAGATTTTTTCCTAGGAAATTCATTGATGGCTTGTTCAATTTCTTTTTCTGAGATGGGGGTATTTAAGTATTTCACTTCCTCTTCTGTTAATCTGGGCAATTTATATTTTTGTAAATATTCATCCATTTCACTAAGATTATCAAATTTATGGGCATATAATTGAGCAAAATAGTTCCTAATTATTGTTTTTATTTCCTCTTCATTAGTGGTGAATTTACCCTTTTCATTTTTGATACTGGTAATTTGGTTTTCTTTCTTTTTTTAAATCAAGTTAACCAGTTTTATCTATTTTATCGGTTTTTTTTTCATAAAACCAGGTTTTAGTTTTGTTTATTAGCTCAATAGTTTTCTTAATTTAATTTTATTAATCTCTCCTTCAATTTTTAGAATTTCTAATTTGGTATTTAATTGATGATTTTTAATTTGTTCTTTTTCTAGCTTTTTTAGTTGCACGCCCAATTCATTGATCTCGTGTTTCTCTATTTTATTCACGTAAGCATTTAGAGATATGAAGCTTCCCCTAGCTTTTGCTGCATCCCATAAGTTTTGGTATGTTGTCTCATTATTGTCATTTTCTTCAATGAAGTTGTTGATTGTTTCTATGATTTGTTCTTTGACACACTCATTCTTTAAGATTAGATTATTGAGTGTCCAATTGATTTTTATTCTATCTTTCTATGCTCCTTTTTTACATATAATTTTTATTGCATCATGAGCTGAAAAGGATGCATTCATTATTTCTGCCTTTCTGCATTGGATTGTGAGGTTTTTATGTCCTAGGACATGGTCAATTTTTGTTTAGGTGCCATATACTGCTGAGAAAAAGGCATATTCCTTTCTATCCCCATTCAGTTTTCTCCTGAGGTCTACCATATCTAACTTTTCTAAAATTCTACTCACCTCCTTAACTTCTTTCTTGTTTATTATGTGTTTAGATTTATCTAGTACAGAGAGGGGGAAGTTGAATTCCCCCACTAATATAGTTTTGCTGTCAGTCTCTTCCTGTAACTCCTTTAACTTCTCTTCTAAGAATTTGGATGCTATACCACTTGGTGCATATATGTTAAACAGTGATATTGCTTCATTGTTTATGGTGCCTTTCAGCAGGATATAGTTTCCTTCCTTATCTCTTTTAATTGGATCTATTTCGCTTTCGCTTTATCTGAGATCAGGATTGCTACCCCTGTTTTTTTTACTTCAGCTGAAGCATAATATATTGTACTCCAGCCTTTTACTTTATCCTGTATGTATCCATCTGTTTCAAATGTGTTTCTTGTAAATAACATGTTGTAAGATTATGGTTTTTAATCCACTCTGCTATCTGCTTCCATTTTATGGGAGAGTTCATTCCATTTACATTCACAGTAATGATTACTATTTGTGTGTCTTTCTCTCCATCCTATCCCTCTGCCTGTTTATGCTTCTCTTTCTCCTTTCTCCCTTTCCCTCCTCACTAGAGTTTTGCTTTTGACCACCTCCTCCCTCACTCTGCCCTTCCTTCTATCAGTCCCCCTCCTCTTTCTTTCCCTTTTCCCTTACTCCTTCTTCCAGCCCTTCTATCTCTCCTTCTCTTTTCTTTCCTTTTTCCTCTCCAACTGCCTATATGGCAAGCTAGATTTCTATACCTAATTGAGTGTATTATTTCCCCCTTGAGCCAAATCTGATGAGAGTAAAGATCAAACAATGCTCATCACCCTCCTTTCTTTCCCTCTACTGTAATATGTCTTTGTGCCTCTTCATGTGATATAATTTACCCCTTTCTGCCTCCTCCTTTCCTCTTTCCCCATTACAATCCCTTTTCACCATTAATTAGATTTTTTATCAACACATCAAAATCAACTTAAACTCACCCCCTCTGTCTATATATTTCCCTTCTATATGATGTAATAAAGATACAGTTTTCAAGAGTTGTAGGTATCATCTTCCCATGTAGGGAAGTTAATCCTTATTGAATAACATGTTGGATTTTTTTCTCTTTCCTGTTTACCTTTTTATGCCTCTCTTGAGTCTTGTATTTGAAGATCAAGTTTTCCATTGAGCTCTGGTCTTTTCTTCAGGAAATTCTGGAAGTCTTCTATTTCATTGAATATCCATCTCCTCCCCTGAAAGATTATGCTCAATTTCACTGGGTAATTGATCCTTGGTTGTAATCCAAGCTCCTTTGCCTTATGGAATATCATATTCCAAGCCCTTTGATTTTTTAATGTAGAAGCTGCAAGGTTCTGAATAATCCTGACTGTGGTTCCATGATATTTGAAATATTTCTTTCTGTTTGCTTGTAGTATTTTCTCCTTCATCTGATAATTCTGGAATTTGGCTACAATATTCCTTGGCATTTTCAATTTGAGATCTCTTTTAGGAGGTGATTGGTGGATTCTTTCGATGACTATTTTACCCTCTGGTTCTAGTACCTCAGGGAAATTTTCCTTGATGATTTCTTGAAAGATGCTTTCCAGACTCTTTTTTTCATCATGGTTCTCAGATAGACCAATAATTCATAAATCGACTCTCCTGGATCTATTTTCCAGGTCAGTTGCTTTTCTAATGATGAATTTTACATTTTCTTCCATTTTTTTTCATTTTTTTTTGATTTTGTTTAACTGATTCTTGGAATCTCATTAGCTTCCAGTTGCTCAATTCTAATTTTTAATGAATTGTTTTCTTCAGTTAGCTTTTGTGCCTCCTTTTCCATTTGGCCAATTGAACTTTTTAAGGAATTGTTTTCTTCAGTGTATTTTTTTCCATTTTTGTCAATTGTATTTTTAAATTTTTCTTCTATCTCTCTTATTTGACTTTCAAAATCCTTCTTGAGGTCTTCCAAGAAAGCTTTTTGGGCTGGAGAGCAGTTCATATTCTCCTTTGAGATTTTGGATGTGGATATATTGACCATGTTATCCTCTCCTGAATTTGTGTTTTGATCTTCCCTATCACTATTTTTCAATGGTCATTGATATTTTTGGATTCTTCTTGTTCATGTTGTTTGCCTTTTTTCCTTGGTTTTAAATTTGTCTCTGCTTCTGACACCCAGAGGGCATTGTCCCAATTTTTTTGTGCTGGGGTTTAGGGGCCTAGTTGCTGGATTTCTGTGCTGGGGCCTCAGGTGCTTGCAGCTGGATACTGTAGTGGTCTGGTATTTTACCTAGTGCTGAACTAGAAATGGTGTGTGCCTGGTGTTGGCACTTGCCTGTTCCTCCACCCTGAGGTTCAAGATCTCCTGCTGGTCCACTGAAGTGGGGCTTGCTGCTAGCTTGCTGGGATGCCTCCCTTTCTGCACTCATCCACTTAAGACAGAGCAAGAGGGAGCTTTCCCATTAATGCCCTATCCTCTGGAGCTAGAGCTAAAAGACTGCTGTCTCTTTGCTCTCTCCACTATTGCAGGATTTTTCTTGGGGCAATATTCCCTGGGTTTTTTAAGGTCAACAAGGGAGGGTAAAAGTGACTTACTGTTTACTCCACCATCTTGGTTCCCAGATGAGGCATACTTTTGTAAATGACAATGTGGGAATTTGTTTTTATTGACTATGTATATTGTTACAATGTTTTTTTAGTTTCTTACTTCTCAATGTTTTAGGGGGAGGGATATGAGAAAAAGAGTAAGTAAATGCTTACCAATTAGAAGAAAAATTTACCATGTGGTAGATAAAAGAAAATGAAAAGATTCCTTATAGGGCAATATAACCTATATCTACTAAGCCTCACTTTAATTCATCCCCCTACAAAGGAAATATATCAGTCTCTTTGAAGGGTCAGAACATAGCATCTTCACTATTCTATCCTATCCATACCACTATCCCAACAGTATAGGGAAATGAAATTATTATCTGATAAATTTCCCCAACAAAAACTTCTGATGAATCATGGGCTTTGTGTATTTAAAAAAATCATTCATTTTACACAGGCTGGGATGGTGTTTCTCTTCAAGAATGTCAAGAAGTAGTCCTCAAGATCTGGCTGGCCCAAAGGAATATAATATATACATACATATGTAATATAAATTATATAAAATAATACATAGATTTATATAAAATATAAAAGCAAAGCCTGTTAGGAAGTTGAGGTTTCTGAGGTCTAGCAGAATGCTTACTTTCCTTCAGCATGGCTTTTTGATCCAAGGTTGTTGCTCTGATAATTGCAAAGTTAGAATGAATCAGTATTTATTTTTGGTAATTTTGTCATTTTAATCTCTTATTATAAGTGAAGTGATTTATATTACTAAAAATGATGTTTTTTTAACTTTAGTACAAAGTAAGAGAGCAATATTTTTATTGCTTCTGAAATGACATGAAGAGAGAGGACATCTGCATATGTTGGACTACTGAGGTATCTTTAGGACTTCTCAAATCAAACTTGCAGCATCTTGGACCTAGTAAGGTCATAGTACTTAGAGATGAAATGAACCTTGGAAGTCATAGGATTATAGATATAGAACTTTATGGTATCTTAGGAATCTTTAAGTCTAAACTTTCCATTTTATAGAGAAGGACACTGTGGAACCACAGAGATTAAGGTGGTTGGTTGGTTGTCCTTCATTCTTGAAGAGGACCAAAATGACATCACTATGTTGGAGTCAAGGTATAGTGTGTCCAACTGTGGCTGATCAGACAAATACAAGCTTTGAAGGCTCTACCACAAGTCAGGCACAAATTGTCCACATGAACATTTAGGGTGGAGATTTGTGCATTTCATGTTTCTTTTTGAGCTACTGCAATTCTGCTTCACTCATAGAGCACAGCACCTCCTTTGATGTGGGCACAGCATGACGGGTGATCCTTTGCCTGTGTCTCCTATGTCACACAATCAATTTCAAAGTTCTTCAGAGATACTTTGAGAGTGTCCTTGTATTGCTCCTTCTGATTTCCACGTGAGCACTTGCCTTGTGTGAGCTCTCCATAAAACAGACTTTTAGACATCAAGTGATATGCCCAAGATTATGTAGGTAAGTAATAATGAAGCTTAGATTTGAATGAAGGCCCTTCTACTGACCGTAAATACAGTCTCTCTTTCCTCCTCTGTACCCCCACTACATTACTGTTATTTCTATTGGAGCACAGATGGGATTATGGGGAGGAGGATGAGTCTAGTTAAAGAAGGAACCAGCTACCTGAAGGTAATAGAAATCTCTCCACTGAATCATGATTGTCATGATGACAAAATGGAGCCCTCACTTGCCAACTGTCTACATGGTATGACCTGTAGAATGCCACTTTTCCACCATGACCCAGGAACTTCATCATCAAGAAACCTCATCATCCTGCAAAATGGAATCAGTCTTGTTATTCACTTCCCTGTGCACCTTTGATTAAAGAGCAATGCCATGAATGCCAATATCTCCATTTAAGGAGAGGGATCAGCAGAGCCCTTTCCTCATTTCCTACATGGTTACACTACTTTTAGACTTCTATGATTTCTCCACCATAACCCTGCCTGTCCTGGATACCTTCCTGTGATATTTTCCCTCTTCGATTTTCTTTTGTATGTTGTTTTCTGTCTCTTTCTCTGTCTCTCTGTCTCCCTGTTTCTGTATCTGTCTGTCTGTCTGTCTCTATCTCTTCTGTCTCTCTGTCTCTGTCCCTATCTCTCTTTCTCTCTCTACCCCCTATCCCTAGCACTTAGCACAGTGCTTGGCACCATGTAGGTGCTTAATAAATGTTTATTGACCATTGACATGTAGCATAGTAGAGTGGAAAGTGTTATAATATTCTATATTACCATACTATGCTGTGTTACACTATGCTACACTATACAATCCATTTTGCTTCTTGCAACCTCAGTATCTGCTACTGTAAAGTGAAGGGACTAAACTAAGTGTAGTCTTAGGTATATTACAGGTTCAAAATGTTATTATTCTTTGAAAGGTTCTTTTGTTAAAACAAAAACCAAAGACAATTTTCTCCACCATCCTGGCAATGGAGCCTCAATGTTTCTACTCAACAAACATTATTGATGTTTCTATTCAACAAACATTTATTGATCACTTATTGTGCAGAAGTCACTCTGCTAAGATAGTAAGAGATACAAAGATGGATAAGAATACCACCACCACCCTCAGTCAATCCAATTCCACAAATTTTTATTAAGTACCCAGTTTGTACAAGGTGCTGTTCTGGGTGCTGAAGATAAAAAGACAGAAAACAGATAGTCTCTGCCTTCAAGGGGCTTACAATGTCCTGGAGAAATAAAATATGCATGCAGGTAAGTAAATGCAAAAGGAGGAGTAACAGTGGGTAGAGAAGTAGCCTAGAATCAGGAAGACCTAGATTCAAGTCTGGTCTCTTACACATATTTGCCATAGTACCCCTGGTAAGTCACAACCTTACATTTTACCAGGTGACTCTCTAAGATAAGTTGGAGAATTGACTTATTGATAGAGAGGGAGTTTACTTGCTAGGTATTTTCTGTACCAGTGAAACTTCACTGGGAGTGGGGGGGGGGGAGGCAAACAGGAGAAAATCCTAAAAACTGGGAAGATCTAGACAAGCCTCCTGAAGGAGTGCCCCAGAATTGTGCTTTCAAGGAAAACAAGAATTCTAAAAAATGGAAGCAAGGAAGAATTTGTAAAAGACAGACAGACATAAGAGATAAAATGTATGAGAAACAACTACAAGGCCAATTTGACTGTAACAGAATATGTGAGGAAGAATAATGTAAAATAAGACATGAACTATAGGTGAGAGACACTGTACAGTACTTTAAATGCTAGACTGAGAATTTTGAATTTTATTCCATAGGCAATAGGAAACTTGAGGTTTGTTTGTTTTAGCAGGAAATTAGCATTATCAAATCTGTATCTGTATAAGGATTAATTTGACAGCTATGTGGAGTTTGGATTGGAGGGAAGAAAGTCTGGAAGTGGGGAGATCAATTAAGAGGCTTTTGTAATAATTTGCAATAATGTAACAATATGTAATAATAATTTGTAATAATTACAAATAATAATTTGTAATAATATTACAAATAATAATTTGTAATAATATTACAAATAATAATTTGTAATAATATTACAAATAATAATTTGTAATAATATTACAAATAATAATTTGTAATAATTACAAATAATAATTTGTAATAATATTACAAATAATAATTTGTAATAATATTACAAATAATAATTTGTAATAATATTACAAATAATAATTTGTAATAATATGGGTAAGACTTGATGAGTTTCTCAGTTAAGATAGAGGCTATGTGAGCAGAGAGAGGTGATGATTTGAAATAACTCCAGACAGTATAAAATATTTAGGAGTTTACCTTCCAAGATACACAGGAACTATATGAAACAATTACAAAATACTTTTCACACAAGTAAAGACGGAGAGAAGTGGTGAATGACAGAAATGTGGGGGTAGTATCAAAAATACTAAACAGTATATGGGATAGTATGAGGAGTCGGGGAGGGAGAATAGTTAAGACTGACTCTAAGGTTTGAATGTGAATGACTGGGGCTAACAGTTTACTAGGGAAGATATAGTCTATGATCAAATAAATACAATATGAATTAAATTACGACAAATGTATAGGGGAGCTCAAAGTGAGTGACCCAAGAGATGTGGGAAGGGAGACAGTATTTCTAGGTGTGGAAATGGTTGAAGGCTTCACTGATGAAGTGGCACCTGAGCTAAACCTTTGAGGAGAGGCAGGTTTCTGTAACCAGAAAGGTAAGATGATGAGCCCATTCCAGTCACAGAGAATGAAATAGGCAAATGCTTACTTGATCCTACCATCTCCATTAGTTATGATCAGTCTCTCTCCTTCTCTCCTTTGCTAAACTCCTTGAAAAAGTCACCTATGTGAGACATCTCACCAGCCAATCTCATTATCTCTTAGAAGACTGGTTAATATGCACCAGCAGTCCTTGGGTTTTTTTATCAACTCCCCATATTCTAGAAAAGGGAGTGGTGGTAGAAAGAATAAAAAATGCTGCTGGGCATCACAGGTGAAAGAGAAAATATTGCATGCAACCAGGGTGTGCAGGATCTCAAAAAACCATCTTTCAATGAATATAAAGGAAAAAACTTAAAATATGATATACAAGTCCCCACCTACCCACCAAAAGCTTTTAAACAAGAATAATTTATCTTGAAAAAATGTACAATCATTGAAGGGGAAAGTGGACTTTTAATAGAAAAGAAGGCTTTCAAGCATTTTTGGTTAAGAAAATCAGAGTTCAGGAGACTCTTTGAAACCCAAATTCAGAAAAAAGAGTTACACAGAAAGGTAAACAGAAAGCAATTGTAAGGAGGTAAGGTAAAGATCAAGTTGTTACCTACTAAGAAGGGGAAAAGAGATGACTCATATAGAATTTCACTATCTGCCATTACCAAAGAGGGAGTAAAGAAAGACAAATACAAGGTCTGGATGTGGTTTTATTTTGCTTTCTTGATTTTATTATAGGAAAAAAAAGGAGAGAGAAAGGGATATACCGTGAAAGATAAGAAGAGGAAGAGGGAGGAATTTACTGTTTCTCATAGTTAAAAAACATAAGAAGAGAAGTATTTTAATATGGAACTGGGAGTTCAAAATAAATATACAAATACAAATTTTATGCATGTGGTGTAAAAATATATTAAATTCAATGAGGATATATCAGGGAAAGGGAAAGGGGATGGAAAGTTAAGACATAGGGGAAAATCAGGAAAAGAATGGTGACAGCAAAAATAAACTGTGAGAGAGGGCTGATCATTAAAAAAGGGATTAAAAAGAGAGAAAGAAAAAGTAAGAATCAAGGTCTGGGCTAGGTTAAAAAAATTTAAATCAGAGTTCAATCAGGCCACCTTTGTATAGATTATTACTAGTGCTGATCATATTACATTTCTTTCCCCATCTCTTTTCTTTGTAAAGAAAGAAAGTGGGGGAAAAGATAGGAAAAATTATGAGAGGTAATAAAGGGAAAAGCACAATTAACAATGAATTTGAAAGGAATGCAATCAATCTCTCCCAAAATGGAAAAGGATAGAAGAGATTAGAAATCAAAATCCCAAAGCACAATTTTTGCAAGAAATACACTTGAAACATAAAGATTCATATGTATGAATGAATGAATGAATTTATATAGAAGTACAATATATGTCAGAATAGTCATAATTTATAGGATTCGTGTACATATATATGTGTGTATACATATGTGTGTATGTGTGTGTGAATATATATATATACATATATATGTATATATATACATATATCTATCTATCTATCTATCTATCTATCTATCTATCTATCTATCTATATATTACACTGGTGAGGAATGGTGACCTTTGCTTTTTTTTTCAAAATAAATTTGGGTGCCTACTTCTTGAGGGGAGAGATGATGAAATTGATTATCTCAAGTATCACTTAAAGCCATTTGAGAGACAATGAGATGCAAATAGGCTGGTCAATGAAATACCAAAACTAAAAAGGGGGGGGCCCTCCACCCTGGTCTGAACAATGGAATAACGATGTGCCTAAATATGACCAAAACTCTGAACTCCTGTCCCTGTATAAGAATTGCTAGCCTGTCCTGGCTAGTAGAGGTCTCCTTTAGTAGGAGGTGTCTCCCTGAAGTGGTTGTCTCCTTTGGAGGGGCCCTCTCCCTTAGGGGGCTGCCATCCTCCCCTTAAGCTGAGGTCTTCCTTGAGTTTCATCTCCCTTAAGGGGTGGAAGAGCCTGGTTGGTGTGTTGTGTTACCCACAATAAATGCCTTTACTTGATTTGGAGACAGCCTGAGCAAAGTCTTTCAAGATCGCCTTACACCCTAACATTTTCGGATGCCTCTGAACCTCAAAAATAGGGTCATTAAAATGAGGAGCTTATGAATTATATATCTATATCTATATCCATCTCTCTGACTATCTCAGATGAATACAAATAACCAGGACTATCACTTATGATCTCAGACCTAAACCAGGGAAAGGTGAAACAGAGAAAGAAAACTATAGCTCAGTGTCACTGATTAATATTGATGGGAAAATATTGACTAAAATATTAGTAAAGGAGCTATAGCAAAATATTTAAAGGAATACTCACTAAAACAAGAATGTATTTAAATCAGGAGTAGTAGTTTATCATTAGGAAAGCTACAAACACAATACATCAGTAGAAAAAGAATAAAAATAAAATTATTTTTATCTATAGATGCAACAAAGCTTTTGACAAAAGACAATAAACACTTAAGTTAAAAATTCTAAAAAGCATGAGAATAAATTGACCTTTTTTTAAAAAATAAATTAAAAAGTACAGCTAGAAAGACAGAGCACTTATTAAGCTTTTACGACATGCTAAGAATTAGGGATAAAAATATAAACAAGGAAGACAGTCTCTACCTTCAAGGAACTTACATTCCATAAAGGAAGACAATACTTAGGGGTACTGGAAGGCATAGGTGGGATTAGGAAAAGGAAGGAAGGTTACTATTGTGGGGGGTGGGTGAGAATGTGGTAGGTGAGGAGAGGAGATGGAGTGTGGAGAGAATCAAGGCAAAAGGTTAAGAGCATTGAAAGGAGTGACCAATAAAAAAAAAGAGAGGGCCCAAGGAGGAAAATTCTCATGTAAACAAAGTGGTAGGTGAGGAGGAAGTGGAGTCTGGAAAAATACCAGTTGAAAATTAATTAAAGCATAGTTGGGGTACCTCCCAAAATGGTGGTTGTGGAAAGAGGGAGAACAGAATCTCAGTATGTATTTTAAAAACAAGAGCAAGCATTATCCATAATGGAGAAACCAAAGACTTTTTAAAAAGATGGGAGTAAGTTAAGAAAATCAATTTTCACCACAATGTTATGCAAGCTATTGCAATGACATGAAAAATTGAAGGAACAATAGGCTAAGAAGAAATAAAATTATTGCCATTGAAAGATGATGTGATGGGTTACTTACCAAATACTAGATAATTAAGTGAAAATTAACTGCAACAATAATTTTAATAAAAGTGCAAGATATAAAACAAACCCACAAAATTATTTATCTTTCTATATGCAGACACATAATACCATCAAAACCTGAAAGACACAGAAAAATCTATTCCTTTCAAAATAACTTCAAAATATTTCAAATAAGGAAGGTCTACCTACCACAACACACTAAAGATGTATGATTACATCTAGAAAATAGTTCTTACAGAAACAAAAACAGACATACAATTGGAGAAATATTGACTAGTAATCTTTTGATTATGCAAATATAATAAAGTTGTGATTTTACTTAAATGAATTTACAGATTTAGTGCAATATCATTTTTATCAGTAGTTATTTGTTAACATAGTTCAGGATTAAGTTATTTCAAATGCACTAGCTAGATCGTTTTTTCTAATTAGCATTCTTTCTACTTTTTTTAACTAATCAATTTTAGTTCTTATGAGTGAACAGACAACTACTTCAGTCAGGTCCCTGTCTATTAAGTTTAATCTAATTTTTTGTGTGGTGTTATTTTGTGTCTACCAAGTCAAGAGCTTATTAATTCCTTTCTCAAAGAAAGAAATGTTTCACCCAAGATTAGAAGGGAAGCAGAAAACTGGGAAACAATTTTTATAACCAGGGTCTCTGATAAAAGCCTCACTTCTAAAATATATAAAGAACCGAGTCAAATTTTTAAGAATGCAAGTCATTCACCAATTGATAAGTGGTCAGAGGATATGCACAAGCAGTTTTCAGATGAAAAAATTAAAATATCTATAGTCATATGAAAAAATGCTGTAAGTCACTATTGATTAAAGCAATGCAAATAAAAAAAACTCTGTGGTATCATATCACACCTATAAAATTGGCTAACATGACAAAACAGGAAAATGATAAATGTTGGAGAAGATGTGGGAAAATTGGAACACTAATGAATTGTTGGTGGAGATGTAAATTGATCCAACCATTCTGGAGAGCAATTGGGAGCTATGCACAAAGGGCTATAAAACTGTGCATATCCTTCAACCCAGCAATATCACTTCTATGTCTGTCTCCCAAAGAGATGAGAAAAACAGGAGTTTTTTTGTGGTGCAAAGAATTGGAAATTGAGGGGATGCCCATCAACTGGCGAATGACTGAACAAGTTATGGTATATGGAGGTAATGGAATACTATTGTTCCATAAGAAATGATGAGCAGGTGGATTTCAGAAAAACCTGGAAAGACTTACGTGAACTGATTCTTGAAGTGAGCAAAACCGGAAGAACATTTTACACAATAACAGTAACATTGTGTGATGACTAACTTTGAGAAACTTATCTCTGTTTAGCAATGCAAGAATCTAAGACAGCTCCAAATGACTTATCATGGAAAATGCTATCCACATCCAGAAAAAGAACTGGAGTCTAAATGTAGATGGAAGCATACTATTTGCTCTTTCTCTCTCTCTCTCTCTCTCTCTCTCTCTCTCTCTCTCTCTCTCTCTCTCTCTCTTTCTCTCTCCCTCTATCTCTCTGGTTTCTTCTTTCTTGTGGTTTCTCCCATTGGTTCTATTTCTTTACAACATGACTAATGTACAAATATGTTTAAGATGAATATATATGTAAAACCTGTATCAGATTGCACTACCTATCTATCCCAACTCTAGAAGCAGCTTGTATTTTGTTCTGTGACAGATAAGCTGAGGCTGGGCCACTAAAGCCAGCCTATACTTTGTCCTTAGTCCTTAAATTCATACCTCAAAATGTCTACAAATGAGGAGGTAGGGACAATCTGACATCACCCAGAGGTTTAAATTCTTCCTTTCCAAGTGGGAAGAGCCCATATTGTCCCTTTGGATTCTATAACTCCCTTAAATTCCAGACATTCTTTGGAGCCTTGTTACATATGTCTTCATTTATTGAATTCATTTATTCATTTATTGCACTATTGATAAATTTTTTAACTGTAGATTTTATTTAAACTTAGGAGGTTAGGGACCTTAGTATACATAAAGCCAGAGATGAGCAAAAGCTTATGGGAAAAGAATTTTCTCTACTTTATTAATAAATAATATGTAATAACCTAGAGTGGGTGATAGATCTGAGTGGATCTGATGATCTCCTTTAATCCATAAACTCAAGTGGTCTCTAGAATGAAATAAAAAGATTTTTGGGAAATTTTTAAGTCCTTTACAACTTGGCTCCAACCTATATTTCCAGCCTCATTATATATTATTGTCCTTCCCAAACTGACCTTCTCTGTTTTCACACATGGTATTCCATTCTGTTCTCTCCTCCCATCTCCATATCTTTGTAATAGGCTTTCCCCTCCCCCACCTGGAATGCTATCTCTTAATCTCTATCTCATAAGTTCCCTCATTTCTTTCAAGACACAGCTCAACCATTATTTTCTACATGAATCCTTCATCTGATGCTCAACTGCTAGTACTTTCCCTCCCTTGTATTTAACTATCTTGTATTAATTTTGCATTTAGTCTCTATACACTTCTATATGTACATGTTGTTTTTCCAGATTGAAAGTAAATTCCGTCAGAGGACTGCTTTTTTGTTGTTGTTGTTCTTTGTTTCTTGCCTCTTTGATGTGAGAAAATTTACCCCATTCTATCTCTCTCTGTCTCCTTCTCCCAATATATTTGTCTCTTAACCTATAATTTTATTTTTTAGACATCATCACTTAATATTCAACTCACTCTGTGCCCTCTGTCTATATATATATGTAAGTTCCCTTCAACTACTCTAATACCAAGAAAAGTATCTTGAGCTACAAATATTATCTTTCCATGTAGGAATGTAAACAGTTCAACTTTAATAAGTTCCTTATGATTTCTCTTTCCTGTTTACCTTTTCATGCTTCTCTTGATTCTTTTATTTGAAACTCAAATTTCCTATTCAGCTCTGGTCTTTTCCTCAAGAATGCTTGAAAGTCCTCCATTTCATTGAATGTCCCTTTTCCTCGCTGAAGTATTATACTCAGTTTTGCTGCATAGGTGATTCTTGGTTTTAGTCCTAGCTCCTTTGACCTCTGGAATATCATATTCCAAGTCCTTTAGTCCCTTAATGTAGAAGCTGCTAGATCTTGCGTTATCCTGATTGTGTTTTCACAATACTCAAATTGTTTCTTTCTAGCTGCTTGCAATATTTTCTCCTTGACCCAGAAACTCTGGAATTTGGCTACAATATCCCTAAGAGTTTTTCTTTTGGGATCTTTTTCAAGAGGCGATCGATGGCTTCTTTCAATTTTTATTTTACCCTCTGGCTCTAGAATATCAGGACAGTTTTCCTTGATAATTTCCTGAGAGATGATGTCTAGGTTCTTTTTTTGATCATGGCTTTCAGGTAGTCCAATAATTTTTAAATTATCCTTCCCAGATCTATTTTCCAGGTCAGTGGTTTTTCCAATGAGATACTTCACATTGTCTTCTACTTTTTCATTCTTTTGGTTCTGTTTTATAATTTCTTGATTTCTTTATAAAGTTATTAGCTTCCAACTGCTCCATTCTAATTTTTAGGGAATTATTTTCTTCAGTGAACTTTTGGACCTCCTTTTCCATTTGGCCAACTCTGTTTTTTAAGCCATTCTTCTCCTCATTGGCTTTTTGGAGCTCTTTTGCAGTTTGAGTTAGTCTATTTTTTAAGGTGTTATTTTCTTTCATATTTTTTTGGGTCTCCTTTAGCAAGCTGTTGACTAGGTTTTCATGATTTTCTTGCATCCCTCTTGTTTCTTTTCCAAATTTTTCCTCTACTTCTCTTACTTGAATTTCAAACTCCTTTTTTAGCTCTTCCATGGCCTGAGACCAATTTATATTTTTCTTGGAGCCTTTAGATGTAGGATCTTTGACTTTGTTAACATTGTCTGGCTGTATATTTTGATCTTCTTTGTCACCAAAGTAAGATTCTATAGTCTGAGTTTTTTTTATGATGTTTACTCATTTTCTCAGTCAGTTACTTGACTTTTGAGTTCTTTGTCAAAGTATGACTCTACTTCCAGAGTAGAGAGAGCTCTTTCCCAAGCTTCAGGGGTTTTACACAGCTGCTTTCTGAGATACTTGTAGGCACCTGTAAATTTTCAGTTCTTCTGAGGTGATATGATCCAAGGAGAGGCGTTTACTCCTCTATTGGCCTGTGTTCTGGTCTGTGAGTGACTTCAAACGCTCCTTTCTGCCTTGGACCTTCTAGGAGGACTCCTTCTCCACAGCCACAAGTTCTGCCTCACCAGCGCTCTTCCTTACCCCAGGACAGACATCAAGGTCTGCAACCCAGATCTAAGCAGGGCAAAGCAAGAGAATCCTGCCTCAGAGCCTGGAAAGAGATCCCTGTACTCCCACTCTGATCAGCCACTTGATTCCTCCCACCATCTGTGGTCCTGGAGCTCTGGAAGCAGCAGCTGCTGCTGCTGCCACTACAGCCACCTGGAAAATAAAGCCCTGGAAAACTATAGAGTAGGTCTGCACAGCATATGGCCTGCCAAAGGATTTCGGGTAGCTAGTGAAAAATGTAGAGGACGTAAAACAGGCCTGTATAACATACTGCCTGTAGGCCGCTTCAGTGGGCCACAAGTGGCCTACAGGTTGTATGTTGTACAGGCCTGTTATAGAGCCTCCTAAATCATAGCCATAATCACTTGAAAGATTTTAGTCTAACTATCCATGAAATAAAAACCATGTGGATTAATAGCTGTATTATTGGCTGTACTATGAAATTAGATGAACCACTCACAGAGCTGGTCTATCATTACATACCACTTGGGCAGACACTGTCTGTAAATGGATTTAAAATTGAATAGGGAGAAAAGGGGGATTGCATTTAGGAAACATTACAATGCTTATGTTAGAAAGAGAGAGAGAGAGAGAGAGACAGAGAGACAGAGAGAGACAGAGACAGAGAGAGAGAGAGAGACAGAGATAAAGAGAGAGACAGAGAGAGGAGAGTGAGGAATAGAGACAGAGAGAGAGAGAGAGACAGAGAGAGAGAGAGAGAGAGAGAGAGAGACAGAGAGAGAGAGAGAGATTCCAAAAGAAAAAAACACATGCCTTTCTTGAGTAAATATATGTCATTGCTTCTTTGAGAAGACCCAAATAGAAGAGATGTGGAAGGTAAAAGAGGCTTTAAGATGAGAAATGAGTAGGTAAGTAACCCTGAAGCATAGACACACCTTACTGAGATTGTTTTCTTTCATTGAATGTAAACAAGATGGGAAAGCAAAGAAGCACCTTTCCTACCCTGTCTGGGGTGTACCTTCTACATGATGAAAGTGCATTTTTGATTTATCTTGTGATTTATTTACCCTCTTATTAGAATCATAGAAGTTTATTGCTGGAAGAGACTGTAGAGATTATCTAGCCTATGCATTTGAATGCTTATAGTTATCTTTCCTTCTGCCCTTGAAAGTGACATTATTTGGTGACAGTGCTTGAGAAAGTCAGGACAACACAATATTAATCCCTCAAGTAACAGCTTCTTGAAAACGGTCCAAGTGTGGCTTATGTCTGTGGTGGTCAGTTTTCAAGAGCTTTGGAAAGGCCACTGTAAGTCATTCAATTTAAGGGATCTTTCCTTCAGTGTTCACCAAAACCTTCTCTGCCCAACAGCAGTAAAGATGGCCCAGCGGCCCATTCAAAGCATTTTTTCCAGAACAGTATGTCAGTTCAGGAGGTGATTGCGGCCTTCCTTTCCCTCCAGGGAGTAATTTCCTTTGGTAAGGATTCGTTTACCCAGCAAGCAAAGATGACCTGGAAATTTGACAGTGCCAGAGTCAGAAACTACACTCTCTGAAGAGACGAATATTACCTTATAGAAACTAGCTTTTATCCTGCTGAGAAGCTGTATTGTATTGTGGGGATTGTCTCTTATTAGAACTGTGTGAGCTAGGGGAAATTTTGTAGCGCTATCATAATACGGACCAAAAAAACGGCCAGAATTCTGCCTATGACCCTGAAAAGAAATAATGGTGTTATTTAAGGGGGAGGAAGGGGAGGATAGAGTGTCAACATAAGCTAAATATCTTTTGGGAGGTAGAATTTGCTCATACACTTAAAAACACACTAGCCTGAAAGTTGTCAAGTTTCCAAAACCCCTTAGTGATAGAATTATTGCACCTTTTAAAAGTTCTTACATTTCAAATACTACAATGAAATCCATATATTTGAAAGCAGGAATTAAGTTGATTTAGAATTAAAGAGACATTATTTGTTCTCAATTTTTAAACAAGATTTTATTTTTATCTTTTGTTTTAATATTATCTGCATTTCCCTATATCTAACTTCCCCTTGCCCCTCCTCCCACAATGCAATCCTTCATAATAATAAAAAAAAATGAAAAAAGCAGGAAAAAGTTCATCAAAACTAACATATAGAAAAGATTTAATATTATATGCAATATTTCAAAACTGTAGCCCCCACTTCTTCAAAGAAATGGGGGAGGGTGTCTTTTCATATCTCTTCTTTTGGGCCAAGCTTGGTCATTTATTTAATTGTTGTTTTTCCATGTACATTTCTGTCATTTTTGTGTATATTGTTTTCCTGGCTCTGCTTACTTCACTTTGCATCAATTCATGTAACTCTTTCAATACTTCTCTATTTTCATGATATACATTATTTCTCATAACACAGTAATATTTTATTACAGGGCTGTCCAACCTTAGGTTTTTATTGAAACAACAGACAACACATTGTGATTTGCCATTTTCATGAGAGCTCTGTGATAGCTCGGCTTCATTTACTAAAATATTTACGTAAATTTCTATGCCTGTAGACAGGCTGCGTTTTGGACAACCCTGTTTTATTATATTCATGGATGACAATTTATTTAAGCATTCCGTAGTTGATGGGTATCTGTTTTTTCCCCAATTCTTTGCTTACGTAAAAAAATGCTACTATAAATATTTTGGTATGTATAGGATCTTTGAATTACCTGAAAAATATCTGGGTCAAAGGCACCCAGATATTTTGCCTTGTCTTCACATAACTCCAAATAACTTTCGAGAATGGTTGGATAGATTCACAGATCAACCAGCTGCATGTTAGTGTGATTGTCTTTCCACAATCCTTTCAACATTGACTATTACCATCTTTTGTCATTTTTGTCCATTTGTTGGATGTGAAGTGAAACTTCAGAGTTGTTTTGGTTTGCCTTTTGCTTATTATTAGTGATTTGGAGTATTCTTTCATATGGTTAATAATCTGAAATACTTTAAGATCTGATTTTTCTTATCCTTTCATTACACAAATAGTTTTTAGTTTTACGTTTTTCCTTCTGTTGTTTGCATGTCTTGGATATCAGTCCTTTATCAGAAATATTTAATACAAAGATTTTTTTAAAAAACCAGTTACCTGCTTTCTTTCTTGTATTAGTTGTATTAATTTTATTCAAGACAAAATGTTTCAATTTCATGTAACCAGAATTATCTACTTCATTGTTTGCAATTTCCTCTTATCCTTCTTCAGAATTCACCTTCTTAGAATTCACTTCCTAGCCATTCTTGTGAAAGGTATTTGTAAGGGCAAGCAAAGTGGGACTTTTTACCGTTTTTTTCTTTTGGAGTGCTTCTCAGCACTAAGGCAATCAAGTGCCTTTGATTGAGTCTTGCCTTTGTTTGTAGGAAGGGCCATAGCCTTTTGCTGTTTAGGTCAGGAGACATGTGAAGCTCTCAGGCCCTTAAAAAGGGTATATATACCCAGAGGATAGCCACTGAACTCAGAATCGAGAACTGAGAGAAGAGGACTCTCAGAACTGCAGGAGGAGAGGTTTTGTCTGGGGACACGCTCACTGAAAGAATGTTGGTGATGAGACTCTGGGTAGCCGTTGAAGCAGCTCCCCCTCCCCCGGCTTTGAAAACCCAGACGTTGGTGCTTTTCTCTCTGGTAACTGTTCGTGTATTGCTTGGATGTACAGCTAGAAGCCTGTCTGCTAATTAGTAATTATTTGCTCCATTTGTATGATGTATGCTTATAATTTATGTTTACGTTCTCCCTGAAGTTCAGGGTGCTGGCTTTCCCCCCTGAACTAAGTGAATGGTATATGTATGTTTAATTAAAGTGAGATTGTTAACCCCTTAAATTTGCTTAACTTAGAAAAGCAGATCAAAGAACCTGTGCAAGCAGCCCTCCTGTGTGCTGGTGTTATTGGTCTTACACAGCCACAGTAGTGGCAAGTAGCATTGTTGTTACAGTATATCATCTGTTTTTCTTCTATTTTTAAAAAGTGGTTTTAATGTTTAGGTAATGTATTCATTTTTAATTGTGATTTATGTTATAAATTCATCCATGCCTAATTTTTGCCAGACTTCATTCCAGTTTTCCCAGCAATACTTGTCAAATAGGACACTTTCTGGGTTATTTATGATTTGAGCTAATCACCTATTAGGTTACTGAGTTCAGTTATTTCTGATCCTTGTCTAATTTGTTCTGTCGATCTGCTTTATAAATTGTTTAACACTTACGAATAATTTTAATAAGCCCTGCTTTATAACAGTTTGAATACTGGAATTCCTTTTCTTGCTTCAGCCCTACTTTTTTCATTATCTTTCTTCATATTCTAGTATTTTTGTCACCCTGAATGAATTTTTTTTATGTTTAGTCTGGTTCAATAAAGTGTCCCTTTGGCAGTTTGATGGGTATGTATTAAATCTGTAAACTAATCTTGGTAATATTATCATTTTATTACATCAGCACAGCCCAGACAAACATTAAATATTCCTCAAGTTTTATTAGGTATTCTGTATTTCTTTAAGTAATGTGTTTAACCCTCTTTTGTACCATTAAGATAAGAATGATATTCATGAGATGCCTGCCTCCCCACGCTATCCTCTGTTTGTATATTTCTTTTACAATTATGAGAAATAATAAGTTCTTCCTAATTTCTTCCTTACTGTATTTCTTTTCCCTCCTTTTCTTTTCCTTTCTTAAAACAATCAGAACAGAACAAAAACACTTCCAGGCCATGTGTGTGTCTTTCTTAATTCCATCTCTTACCCTCGAAAAGAGTGGACTTCTGACTAGACTCATATCTTTTCCCATATTAGAATTTGAACAATTCATTAAAATAATTTATCTTTTCCAATTGCCTAAACATGTTTACCTTTCTAAGTTTCTTTCTACTATATTTGAGTTTAAAATTTTCTCCTCGGTTCTAATTTTTTCATCTTGTATGCTTCAAAGTCATCTATTCTATTGAAGTTCTATTTTTTCCCTCTACGACTATATTCAGTTTTTCATTTATTTAAATCATTTAGTTGTAATACTATTTTTCTCCTTTGATCTTATTGCAAAGTTGTTTATTTTATTGAATTGTAAAATATGACCTTATATACTGGTAACCAATGCAAAACAATGAACGCAAAGACAAGTGTGAAAAAGCGGGAAATGCAAGTAAAAATATCTACAACTACTGTATAAGATGCACCCAGTTTTTAGACCCCAATTTTTTTTTAAAAGCTGTGTCTTATACATGGGGAAATATGGTAGATCATTCTCATGAAATATGGAAATAGTTATCATATAGTTTTCAGCCATTGGGTTCTGTGTCAGAATTCGGGACCAAAGGCAAAAGAATAAAAGAAATTTGAGATATGTCCATAAATAGTACCACTTCTCTTTATCATGGTAGGTGTTTTTTTATCTCTTGTTAATTATCTCTGAGGACTAGAACTTTGGCATTTCATCAAATACTCTGAATATTGGTTGAGAAGCAGAAGAAACATAAAAGCAAATTCATTATACATTTCGTGAAATATCCATTTCTTTCTCATTTATTAGCAGAGTCAATTTACGTGGCAGAATTTTTTAATTGCCAGTGCTCAATGTTTACATATTTCCACCAATCTCACTGTCTCCAAATCATCAAAAAGAGATAGGCCCTCTCAACTTAATCAATTGCCTTCCTTTTGAATAAAATGACCAATTGAAAAAAGGCCAATTGAGAACAGGCCAAAAATGAACAGAAGGAAACTGTGATGATTATACCATTGTTTTCTTCCCTCATTTTTCTCCTTTTGTCCAATACCCTTTGCTTAATTCTTTGCAATATTAGACAGCATGTTTTCCTGCCATTTGACTAATGGATTTGACTAGAATTTAAGAATTTGAGCTGGAGAGAGCACTGGAGTCTAAGATAATAACTTTCCAGGAGCCTTCCAGAGATTATAAAAAGGAAAATACTGTTCTCCCTTCCTTTGGCCAGTCATAAAAGAAAATACCCCACTTAAAATCAGCATGAGCAAATACCATTGTAGTTTAGTGGAAATGATGACAAGTAGACCAATAATAATAGATGTGGTGTTTTTTCTTAGAATATTAAGTTCCCTTCCATTTGTTATTGTTTTATCTTTTGTTCTTATATCATCTTTTCATTAGTCCCAGAAAGGCAACACTCAGAAAGTTCGCATGCATGCTTGATCTAAATTATAATCTGCTATTTGCTCAGTCAAATTTACATACTTATGGAGGGCCATCTCCTTAGTCTAAATATCTGGGCCACACATATTGCTATGCCTTAACCTTTTGTCCTAAGAGTTGTTATACCCACAAGAGTTGTTACCCCAGTATCATAGTCATACCATCCAGCATCAAGTAAAACTCCCATGTATCAACCCAAGAACCCCTGCTAAGTTTGATATTTATTGACAAATAACATTAAAAGAAATAAGGAATTAATTGTCATGATTTTTTTCTCTTTTTTCTCATTTTTCATCTTTGATGTCACTTTTCTTCCTCTATTCCTTTCACACACATAAAAAACTGAAATCTAATCAATTCTTAGGCCACTACCACAAAGGAAAAGAAATTTCCTTAAAAGGAGGAAAAGATTAGTACCATTTTTATTT
Source organism: Phalanger gymnotis (assembly GCA_028646595.1). Taxonomy (NCBI): domain Eukaryota; kingdom Metazoa; phylum Chordata; class Mammalia; order Diprotodontia; family Phalangeridae; genus Phalanger; species Phalanger gymnotis. The sequence goes on along the minus strand of CM053624.1, from coordinate 168,708,705 downwards.
TTCTTGTAGTCATAAGCTTTATATTCAAGAGAATACGCCAGAATTTCACTTATGCGCCACACCATTGTATGCAATGGTTTTCCTTTATTTCATTTATCTGAGAGGCTGCTGCTTTAACTGGAGAAAGGCAAACTGCCAAATGATGGGGGGGGGGGAGATGGGAAGGAAGTAATTAAAAAACCAAAACTGACTTGTCCAGGGTCACACAGCTAGTAAGCATTATAGCTGGGCTCTTCCTGACTCCAGGTCTAATGCTCCAGACTCTGTACCACCCTGCTGTCTCAACAAATGAGGTAAACATATTTCTATCTAATCCTTAGGGCTCTTCACATTTTTCTTTCAACTTTATTAAAAGAAAAACAGTCTGATACATGAAAGAAGGACTTGTTCTTGGCTTCAGAAGATATAACTGGGGCAAATGTAAAGTAGTCACAAAGAAAAGATTTAGGTTTCCTGTAAGTAAATGTTACCTTATAATTAGACCTATTCATAACTGGAATGGGATGCTTGGGGAGGTATTAGGTTCTTGTTCAAATATGACCTTATTAGCTGTGTGACCCCAGGGAAATCATTCAACCTTGTTTGCCTCAGTTTCCTTCTCTGTAAAATGAACTGGAGAAGGAAATGGCAAACCACTCTAGTATCTTTGCCAAGAAAACCCCAAAAGGATTCATAAAGAATCAAACATGAGTGAAAATGCCTAAACAACAATAAAGGTTCTTCCTCAGTGTGGTCTTTAAGAAAATACTACATGTATAATTGTTCAAAAATCCATAGAGGAGATTCATGTTCACATGTGAATTCAAGTAGGTGGCTCCTAAGATCTCTTCCAACTCTGTGATTTTGCGATTTCTATTTCTGTTTAAATGAACGTGCCAGAGTTTACACAACCTCTTATGATAATGTCTCCCATTTATCATCCCATAATTTTCCACAGAATCATGTGAGGTAGGCAATACAAATATTGTCATCAACCCCATTTTACAAATGAAGAAACTAAAATAGAGAGAGGTTAAATGATTTGACTATGAAAACACACCTAGTAAATACATAAACAGTCAGTATTCAAACCAGTTCTTCTGACTCTAAGTCCAAAGTTCATTCTGCCAATACCATGCTACAAACACAGTATTTCAAAGTCACTGTCATGGGTGTACCACTAGAATGAGAGAGTGGCTCAGAGGAAATATTCTCAAGGACTAAAAGATGTTGACATCTGTTGACTTCAGACTCTGCCTGCTACTATTTTAGAGCAGCAATATTCCATATAGGAAAGCCCAGCATCAGCAGGGAGCTGTCCACAGCTGAATCTTGATCAGCAGATAGAGGGCATAGTCACAGATAGTAGAGTGGAAGAGAGTCAGCACAGTAAACTGCTCAGTGTCAAAGTGCAAAACTAACCTTTTGTATTAACTCAATCTCATTTGAATATATAGCTTCTTAGACTTCAGTCTGACTTTCACCCATGCCACTGACTCATTGTTGACTTGGGTTTTATATCTTGAGTATCTTGAATACAATTCCTGCCTCTGGCCCCCATCTGCATGTTAGCCTGTGATAAAGAATCCTTGAGAATGTGGGGTTGGTGGAAAGATCTGGTTTTGAATACTGCCTGTGACACTTAATAGCCATGTGATTCAGGGACATATAAGCTCTCTTAGCCTCAGTTTCCTCATGTATAAAGTGAGAATATGATGCCTACTTCAAGATTATAGAGAGGATTGAGTGTGATAATATATGCAAGATTATGTATAAACTTAAAGCATTATATAAATATCAGATTTTGCCTCATATAATTATTCATTTGATTTTGCATGCCTTTTTCCTACCTTATAAGAACTGATGAGACTGCTTTGGCCCCTCCCTACAGAAATTATTACAACAGCAGATGAAATTATTTTGTTTGTTTTTGTTTCATTTTGTGTGCATTTTTTAATTTAAAATTTTCAATGGATAAAAATATATTTTTGCTCCCTCCCATTCAGCCCCGTGGAAAGAGAGAAAGAAAAAGAAAACCCTTCCAACAAATGTGCATAGTCAAGCAAAATATATTCACATTTGGTCATGATCCAAAATATATATCTTATTCTATACCCTGAATCTTTCAGGGTGGTACAGGCTTCATCATCTATCCTCCTTAAATGTGGTAGGTCATTGCATTGATCAGTGTTCTTAAGTTTTTCACAGTTGTATATTTTTGCAATGTTGTTGTTATTGTGTAAATCATTCTTCTAGTTTTCTTCAATTCATTCTTTATCAATTTACACAAATCTTCCTAGTTTTTTTTAATTGTCACATTTCTTGTGGTCCAATAGTATTTCATCACATTTGTATACACCACAATTTGTTCAACCATTCTCTAATTAATGGGCACCTCTTTAGTTGGGTAAATCATTTTTCCAACATTATAGGCTGTTACATAGAAGACCTTTTATCATAGGCCCTATTGGTGATATCACAGGTAATTCCAAAGTAAAGGGTATAGCTCAGAGCCAGTGTGGTACAATAGGAAGACTGTTGGACCAAGGGTCAGAAGAGACAGAGTTTATAGCATATCTCTGCCATTTACTAGATGTTTGATCTTTGACATGTCATAACCATTCTGAGCCTGTTTCCTGAATTAAAAAGTTAGACTAATGATTCTTTGCTACCTCTATGCTAACCAGTTTATTCCTTAAAGACTCACCAAATTATTTTCTTGTTCTCTTGTTCCACATAGATTTTCTGCAATCTGAAGAATATAAAGCTCATTCCCACAAAGAATGTGCCAGCAGTTTTGATTTTATCTACTTCTGTTAGATAACACAACATTTATTTAGTGTTAAATATGTGCTAAGCACTGTGCTAAGTTCTGGGGATACATATAAAAACAAACAGTAGAGTCCCTGCTCTCAAGAAGTTTATAATCTAATGGGGGAAGACAAAACATAAAAGGGTGCTGGTATACTAATAAACTGTGCAGATTAGGTTGACTTTAATTGAAAAAAAAGAAAGAGTAAATTTAAAATACCCAATAAGGATGCTTAGTAACTTCTAAGTTAAATAATTACATTTTAATAATTGTTTACAAGGGTGTGGCATCAAGGTAACATAAATGGATTGAAGCAAGAGCTGCCTATTGCCTATAAACTCCATGGTTGTTAATAAAGTCCATGACAGTTATGGAAACTCCTAAGTTGACAGGCATTTGAGTCAATTTACTGACCTTATAATAAAACCTTACATTTAAATAGTGTTTTAGGGTTTACAAAACATCTTCCCTGTATGATCTCATTGAGTCTATCAATGTCATATGCCACAATATTCAAAGAATTAAAGTTGTGGGTCACCAGAAGGACAATGCGGAGGTGTATGGTGGGCTTGAATAGTTTACAGCATATTGCTATTTGAAGAATTGCACAAGACAAGTGGATAAAGGATAGCATCAGAAAGAAATGTGATAGGAAAAAGAAAGTAGGCTGGTCACTTATCAATAGCAAGGGATAACTGCTGGATAGAACTTGTCTTCCATCTATCCCCACAATATGAAGATTTAGAAGACAGTCCTCAGGGTGACTTCTAGGGATGATTTTACTGGAAATCATGGACAAGAGTGAGATAGAATGAAAAAGCATAGATAGGTTGAAATTTCCACTGTTGGAGGGAGTATCCGCATTGATGAAATCATAGCTCCATTGAAGTAGCCTCATAACAGCCCTACTGAGTAACTATTATTAGTAGTAGTATTGCCATTTTCTAGATGAGGAAACTGAGGCTTAGAGAGGTAAATTATGTATCACAGCCAGTGAATGGGATTTGAACTCAGGTCTCTCACAATGTCAAATTCAGCACTCCATTATCATGCTGTCTATTAATTATATATGTGAATATTTGTTTTCATGTTATCTTCCCTATTGGAATGAGTTCCTTAAGGCTTATGAATTACATTTTTGCATTTCTTAATACCCTTAGTGCTCAGCACAGTGTCTGGCTGTGCATTTTTTGCTGATTGACTAAATGAGAAGGCCTCCAACTAACAAGAGTTTCAGAAAGTTAGAAGAGTGGGGCTAGACAGCATGTGGCTTAACTAAACCTATGTGTGCCTGTGTGGCCTTTGAGTGTGACAATTTCAATCCACACCCTTTGTCTAGTTTGATTGGACCCAGCATCAGCTCCTTGCAACCTGAAACCTAGACCCTGCCACCTGCTAGCTTCACCTCAGACATTATCATGTATCTCCAGTTTTGACCCTCCTTTCACCTCTGCTCTCACCCTTCACCTCTGGCTTTTTCTGGCTCATTGACCTGTCTGCCTGGTTCCTGAGATTGACTTGTATCATGTTCCTATACTTCATCTGCATGGAAATCCCCCTCACTCTCATTCTCTCCCTTCAAGAAGGGGGTGATAAAATAAGCGTCTTGGATCTTACCTATCCGTAGTCCTCGCTAGACCTCAGACATCAGCTCAGGGTCCACCCAGAGATTCAACCAGATGGGTCAGTTCAAGAATGAGAAGAAGGAAAATTAAAATTTATAATTTTGACCATTTAATATTCAAGTATTAGAATGAACTCTACCAAGGTACTGTCCAAATTATGTCATTGTACTGGAATTGAGATGTGTCCAAAATTACTTTAAATTAACAGACCACTGGCTGAATCTTATTAATAATTTTGCTAAACAGAGACTTTTAAGATGGTATTTTGTCAGTGTTTGCCTTTTGCGAAATACCATGTCTGATTTATTTTAAAATCCATCTCAGTATAAATGCCATGTTGGACTTTAAATATCATTTTAAACCCCTCCACCTGCACTCTTAATCTGCCTCCACCCCCCAAGGTGGTTAGCATAATGTCTTGTACATAGTAAGTACCCAATAACTAAAAAGGTCTCTGCCTTCTTGGAGCTTACAGGAAGCAGTGACATGGACTCACACATAGAACACATTGAAGGACATTAAAAATGTACAATTTACCCAGTATCAATACTAGAGTAAAAGCACTAGCGGATAGTTCACTTTTATTTGCCATACACAAGCAGGAGTATGGAGGATAGATTAGAGAATGGATAAAATGAAAGAATACCAATAAGGAAGCATCACGATAATCGGATGTAAGATGATGAGGGTCAAAACTGAGGTAGTAGTAGAAAGGATGAGATGTATATAGGAGACATTTTGAAGGTAGAATCAATAGGAATTGACATCTAATCAGATGTGGTTACTGAGAGAGAAGAAAGAATCAAAAATCAATCGAAAGTTTTACAATTAATTGAATGAGAGAATGGTGATCTTTTGTTTGTGATATGTTGATTCTGGGGTACCAGAAGAATGTTCAGCTAGAGATTTCCAACATGAAGTTAAAATACAAAAGTAGCAATTTGGGGAGAGGATGGGTACGGAGACATATTTTTGAGAAACATCTATGTAGAGGTCATCATGAAAACCATGAAAATGGATAAGATAGCCAGGAGTATTAGAAGGAAAAGAAGAAAACCCCAAACAGAACTTTGTGAAATCACCAAAATTTAAGGTGAAGGAAGAAGTTAGAAAAGGAGACAAAAAGTAAACAGAACTCTGAGACTCCAAAGTCATATGAGTCAAGGAATAAGAAATTATCAAGAGGGTGGTGGTCAATAGAGTAAAATGATGTAATGAGATCAAGGAAGCTTTAAATTTTTAAAGCCATGAAGTGTAATAGAAAGTACACTGGATTTGGAATCAGTGGATTTGGGTTTGAGTCCCAGGGTGAACTTAGACAAATTATCTAACCTCTCTGGCCTCAGATTCATCTGAAAAAGGAAATGTGAGTAGACTAGGTGACTTCTAAGGTCCCTTCCAAATCACAAGTAAAAGAGACAATAGTATTGGATCAACAGGCTAGGGGTAGGAAATGTTTAATTCAGTTATCAGGAATATAAAGGAAGAAAGGGAAGCAAGAGTGAGAATGAGAATTGAGAATATGCCCTGGTATTATGAAAGGTGCAGATGGCATCCTCCAGTTGGAGGGTGGTGTTTTTTCAGCATCCAAAAACTTCGAAGGCTGCAGAAGTTTAAACAAGAACCTGATGATGTAATGGAGTAAAGGTTAGGGAGGTCCTGACTCAATGGAGTCAATTTGAAACTTCTCCCAGATGCAGTGTTCTGTCACCTGGGAGGAAGTCAAAAAAGACTCGCTTTTAAAAAACCAGTTAAAGCAAAGCCTTGGATGGAGATTGTCTTTTGTTCCATTTGGAGACAGGAAGATGGACAATTCTGCACAAATTACCCCATAAAAATGAATTCTCTCTGGAGCTGAGTCTTCAAGGTGGGGGCAGTAAGGGCGATGGTGAAATTTCTCAGAGATGAGTTTGGTTGACTGGATTTATGAAGCTTCACCACAGCTATCCACCCTCTAAGATTAGCCAGCATGAAGAGCAATTAAATATTGCTTTGGAGATTGGGCTCTACTTGAGTAATGTCAAGGATTTCCTTCCCGTGCACGCTACCATACAGGTGTGTACAGACCAACAAGTGAAATTTGTGCGGGATGTCAGGACATCTACCATGGGTTGGTGAGATTCTCTGGTAAAACAAGAGCAAGCAAGGTATTAATAACTTCACTGGGTGAGCAGACAGTGTTGATATCCTTTTCTGTAAAGAGTTTTGGGCTTAACTCCTGAAACATGAGGTTGAGAAAAAAAGCAATTAATTGCCAGCCTATAGAGATGCTAGTAAAATTGCACCAGGACATCTGAGATGGTGGCAGAAAGGCATCTTCTACCCTTCCCAAGCTTGAAGAAATCCCCTAAAGATCCTATTCCTTTTATAGGGACCCAAGCCACCTCCATTCAAGATTTAAGGGACTTCAGGGACAAGTTCCCTTAGGGTCAAGGCCAAGCTTATCCTGAGACTTGGGCTATCCTAGCTATAAGACTTCAAGGGGATTGGAGCTCATTTATTGTGTTCAGAGTGTCCTGTGACTGAGCAAAAACTATACTACTTGTTTTCACATAAGAAGGAGCCTAATATATCTTTACTATCTTTCCCCAAGCCTACCTAAAGTCTTCCTCATACTGCTACAGTCTACTAACTAGGTGCCTGAAAGAAGTTCCACATTCTGAGGGAATTAATATCTACCATTATGTTATGAACGTAATGTTGACTAAGCTGGACAGGTGGCCAGGAGGCCAGGGTCCTAAATTGGATGGTGGCCCACTGCACACACACACACACACACACACACACACACACACACACGCACACACACACACACACACACACACACACGAGGGACAAAGGGGAGGAAATTATTCCTAAGAAAATCCAAGGTCAAGTGTGCTTAGCTAAATTTGAGTGAAAATAGTAGATAGGGAGAACCCAAATTTACTGACTATTCTCCTTTAATCTAGTATGATGGGTATCCAGTGTATCCAGTGTAATCCAGTGTAACACACGCTGCTTGACACAATACCCATGTGAACTTGGGAAAATGTGCACGTATTGCTTCTGATCTATTTACCATGTGAAAAAGAGGAGCCTTTTGATTGGTTACAGAGCCAGAATTTAGAATGCTTACAAAAGACATTAACCAAATGATTCAACCAATTTCATATTTGGCTAGAAGTGAGGGAAGACACACCAGAAGCCTCTGGATAGAAATAGAGGCCTCAGATCTTAATCTCCTCCACTTAGGCCTTGTGGCCTCCTCCACAGGTCTTGGGAGGAAATGTTTTATAATTTCTGATCTTAATTAGTTAAATTGTATTGGGTACTAATGAGGGTAGAGATGAGGAGATAATAACTGGCCTCAATATAGGGAAAAATAGAGCAAAATGGGGGATCAAGCCAGTGGCATTAGAGAAAGACATCCCCAACTCAGGGACACCTTCAGAACCCTGAGGGTGCAACAGTAGTTGTGAGTCTTGTTCTGGAGCCCCATCTCATCGTCAAAGAGCTGAGGTAGAATGTGGATTCCAATTCAGTAGGCTCACAAATTATTGATATTCTGATAAGTTTAATTATCATTCCCTAAGAAATTGTAGTAAAAATTATGCTGTTACTTAATTCTGTCTTAAATTTGTCAATGAGTATTGTGAGTCTTTTGTCTTTTAGTATTTCTTTCATGTATGAGAAATAAATATCTACCCCATACCTGAATCATATTGTACATTATGTATTTTTCTACTCTGCCCTTTGTTGGTGGAGATCCTAGACATGAATTACAAGCTAAGGCTTGAAAAAATTTCCCGGGGAGGGAAGGGGGAGAATAGTTAGGGGATAATGAGCCAAAGAGTAGGATAAATGGGAGCTTGATCCCTCTCATTAGAGTACATGATCCCCTAGGACTAAACACAGTCTGAACCACATGTCCAGGTCTGGAGAAGAGGAACTCTTTTTATTTAACAAATTTCTCCTCAATTTTACATAAAAACAATTTTTAACATTAAAAAAATGTTGAGTTCCAAATTCTCTCTCTCCATCCTTTCCCTCCTCCCTCATTGAGAAGTTAAGTAAATTGCCTTTTTATATGTGTGCAGTCATGTAAAACATATTTCCACATTAGTTATGTTGGGAAAGAAATCACGGATGTAAAAAGAAAAAGAGAAAAAGAAAATTTAAAAAAATTATGCTTCAATCTACATTCAGACTTCATCATTTTTTCCCCTGGTGATGGATAGCATATTTCATCATAAGTCCTTTGGAATTGCCTTAGATCATTGTATTGGTGAGAACAGCTAAGTCATTCACAGCTGATCTTTGCACAATATTGCTATTGCTGTGTACAGTGTTCTCCTGGTTCTGCTCATTTCACTTTGCGTCAGTTCATATAAGTCTTTCCAGGTTTTTCTGGAAGCTTCCTGCTCATCATTTCTTAGAGCACAGTAGTATTCCATCACAGTCATATACTGCAACTTGTTCAGCCATTCCTCATCATTTTCATCATTCTTATCCTACTCTACTGTGCCCCTTCTGTCATCCACAATATATGACTTTTACTTACTTAACTAGATTATTACAAAAGCCTTCTAATTAGTCTCCCCAACTCAGTCTCAGACATTTCAATTTATCTTATATTTTGATACCAAAGTCATCTTCTTAAATGGCAGATTTTACAATGTCACCTGCTACTTAATAATAATAAATAATAAAATCCTTATTACCATTACTAGAATCAAATTCTTAGCTTGCTATTTCAAAAACATCACAACCTTCCAATCTTTCCAGTCTTTTATTTTTTATTTTCTATTTATGTAATAAAACAAACATTTCCATAGCATAATATAATAAAAAAGATGATTGCACATGAAACTACAAATCTATTATGTACAACTTGCTATTCCTTTTAAATGTATAATAAAGTAATCACATAAATTTCTTTTTTTTCTTGTCTTCTTACAAATTGCTCTCCTCTGTGCACTATATGGTCTAGTTTGGCCTACTTGTTGTTCTTCCCATACAAAACTCCATCTCTCTTTTTGGCATCTTTTCAATGGCTATGTCCCATGACTGGAACATTCTGTCTCCTTCACCTTTTAAGAATCTCTTGCTTCCTTCAAGACTCAGCTCAAGTAGCACCTTTTGCAGGAGGCCTTTCTTGGGTCCCCCACCTGCTAGTACCTTACCTTTTAAAGTTATCTTGTATCAACTTTATATGAATATATCATTAAGGTAGAATTCATGACTTCAAAGATAACCATGAATATGCCTGAATGGTCCAGAATCACAGGATATAAGGAATTCTCTAAGTAGAAGGCAGAGGAGTTAAAGCATTTATTGAAACCCAAAAGTAACAGACCCATGGACCAGTGTCCCCAATTTGACATCCTGGCAAGAACCTTCCAAAACTAGTATTCCAATCTCACAATAGTGACCAGGAGGCTGCAGAAAAACATTATGGCAGCAAGCCAAGCCATTCTGGTGCTTCCCCTCCAATGCCAGGGCCCTCCAGCAAGAAGACTACCCATTGGCCTCAAGCCTCTGCTCAGCACTCTCTGCTCTCCATGAGGGTCAGTCCTGCTTTTTTTGTAGTGCTTGCCTCCATTGCCACTGCTTCTACAGCAGTCTCCCAGCTGTGTTCCAGCTAGCTGACTGCTACCTTTCTCCTTCAACTCTTAACTGCTCTCACCAACTGCCTCGCCAACTGCCTCTTAGTTCTACTCCAACCGTTCCTCCCACCACAGGCTTCATGTCATCACGTGGACCAGAACTCAGGCACCTGTCATTGGCTCCAGTCCTAGCCCCTCCCCCTAGGACTCTGAGAGCCCTGCCCCAGAAGCCCACTCAAATGGGTGGGGAAGATCTTCCCATTCACCTATTGCCTTTACAATGAATCTTTTATATACACGGGTGTATATACATGTGTTGTCTCTCCCATTAAAATTAAGGTTCTTCAGGACAGAGACTATCTTTCCTTTTTCTTCATCTTAGTAGGGCTGAGCATAATATCTGCCATATAGTACTTAATAACTGCTTATTAATTTATTGACTCATGACTTGGACCTTTGACAAATCATTTCACGTTTTTAGGTCTCAATTTTCTTACCTGGAAAATGAAAGGGATGGAGAGAAAGTCCTTCTCCAATGAGAACAAAGACTTGTAGATAGCGATGAATAGTTTCATGACACTCGAGTCACTGGTTTAGGGAAAATGAAATGAAATGAAATTTCCCCTAAAACGGTTTCATACATAGGCAGAATTTACAAGTTTATAAATTCTACTTCTGTAGCCCTAATGTCTTTACAATATTAACACTATTTTCAGGTAATTACCATGATTGGGCTAAAATTTCATCATATTCAACTTCTGTCTAAATTCCTGTGTTTTCCAGTGGCAGAGAGCAGTAAGTTGGATAGGCACAAAAATAAGATATTTGTTTTTAATTTTTTTGCAACAAGTATCTCTGGCAAAGGCCTCACTTCTCAAATATATAGAAAACTGAGTAAATTTTTAAAAAAAAAATACAAGTTATTCCCCAATTGATAAGTGGTCAAAAGATAGGAACAGGAAATTTTCAGACAAAGAAATCAAAGCTACCTATAATCATATTAAAAATGCTCTAAATCACTATTGATTAGAGAAATGCACATTAAAACAACTCTGTGCCATCACTTTCCACCTATCAGATTGGCTAATATGGTGAAAAAGGAAAAATGATGGATGCTGGAGGGGATGTGGGAAAACTTGGATACTAATGCATTGTTGGTGGAGTTGTGAACTGATCCAGCCATTCTGGACAGCAATTTGGAGCCATGCCCAAAGGGCATGAAACTGTGCATCCTTTTGATCTAGCACTACTAGGTCTATATCCCAAAAATATTTTTTAAAAAAGGAAAAGGACCTATTTGTACAAAAATATTTATAGCAGCTCTTTTTCGTAGTGGCTAAGAATTGGAAATCAAAGGGATGCCCATCAATTGGGCTAAACAAGCTGTGGCATGTGATTATAATGGAATATTATTGAGCTATAAGAAATGAAAAGCATGTCAGTTTCAGAAAAAACTGAAAGACTTACACAAACTGATACATAATGAAGTGAATAGAACAGGAGAATGCTGTACATAGCAGTAGCAATATTGTTTGATGAAGAACTGTGAACGACTTAGCTATTCTCAGCAATACAATGATCCAAGACAATCCTGAAGGACAAATGATGATGCACGCTATCTGCCTCCAGAGAAAGAGCTGATGTTGTTTGAATATAGACTGAAGCATGCTATTTTTCACTTTCTTTCATTTTTTTCTTTTATGTGAGTCTTTTACAAAACAGCTACTAAGGAAATGTACATGATTGCACAAGTTTAACCTGTATCTGATTGCTTACCATCTCAGGGAGAGGGGATAGAATTTGGAATTCAAAACTTGTAAAAACCAAAAACAAATGTCAAAATAATATTTTAACATGTAATTGGGGAAGAATAAAATATATTTAAAAATTCATATGCACCACTATCCTGGAATTCTCCTCTCTCCCCTGTCCCATCTCCTTTTCCTAGCCCTTCAGCCCTCCTTTATTATTTTCTCTCTTTATCTCCTTCTATCACTAATCTTACCTAAAATTCATGAGAAGAACTTGACACCAAAATGATGAAAAGTTTAATAGCACCTTAATGTTTTCATATCAATTTAAAGTATTTAATAAATTCAAGTGTCATAGCTTGATTGGTTTAATCCCTAATTATATAATTTTATTGTTCTTGGCGGCTTCCTTTGCTTGTTTCTGAAACAATTCTATGAAGAAATATTTTCCTTTTTCCCCCACTGAGCAATTATCATCTTTATTTTGAATGTGTGCCATAAATACAAAAGTTAAAGCAGTTATCATGCTGAGTATAGTCTCAGTTCAGGGATAATGAGTATCATAAGATCATAGAATCACAGATTTAGAGCTAGAAGAGATCTTGAAGGCCATCCACACCAACTCCTTCACTTACAGAGGAGGAAACTGAGGCCCAGAACAGTTAAGGGGCTTGTCTAATGTCACACAGATAAAAGGGCAAGTCTTAAATCTGAATACTCTGATTTCAAATCCATTGCTTCTTTCACTTCTCTCTGTCTCTCTGTTTATCTCTCTGTCTCTCCCTATCTTTCTGTGTCTCTGTTTCTCTGTCTCTCCTCTCTGTCTCTCTGTCTTTCTCTCTCTCTGTTTCTCTCTCTGTCTTTCTGTCTCTCTGTTTCTCTCTGTCTGTCTCTGTCTTTCTGTCTGTTTCTCTCTGTCTCTGTCTCTTTCTGTCTTTCTGTCTCTCGGTTTCCCTCTTTTTCTATCTGTCTTATTCTCTCTCTGTCTCTGTCTGTCTGTCTTTCTCTGTCTCTCTATCTTTCTGTCTTTGTTTCTCTCTCTGTCTCTGTCTTTCTGTTACTCTCTCTGTTTCTCTGTCTCTGTCTCTCTGTCTTTCTGTTTCCCTCTATCTCTCTGTCTCTCTGTCTCTCTGTCTCTCACACACACACACACACACACACACACACACACACACACACACACACACACACACACACCATGATAGCACTATAGCATTTATTAAAATAAGCCTCTCTTTCTTCCTGCTTTGTTGGCTGACTGGCATCATTGTTGATGTTTTTCTTGTCATTGGTTCTGATGATGTGTGATATAGCAGACCTTGCCAAAATACTAGAATAGAATGAAAAGAATAAAAAGTTAAAATATGGAGTTATAAATTCCTCCTAACTTAATATTACTGAACAAATCTATTTGCCCTGGAAATTGACCTTATAGCAACTCCAATATTCTGCTTTACTGTTTTATCTAAAAAAACCAAGTTGTTGATATTCATTTGTTTATGTCACCCATTTTTTTAATGTATACCACCCTTTTCTACCCAATGAGTCATTGTTCTAATAAAAAAGAGAAAAAAGGCAATCCAGCAAATCTAACACGCCAAATGAAAGTGAAAATATATGCAACATACCATACTCACAGTGCCCTGCCTCTGTAATTATAGAGAAAGGAGGAATGTAAATTTTTCATCTCTTCTTCAGGGAAAAGCTTAGTCCTTATAATCAAAATTTCTCTCTCTCTCCTTTATTCCTCTCTCTCTCACCTTCTTTCCTTCCTGCCTTCCTTCCTGTGGTTCTTTCCATTTTCATTGGCATAATTATATAACAGTGTTACAAGAAATAGTTCATTTAAGCCTAAAGGAAATTAAATGCCCCTAAAGTAAATGATTCCCTTCTGCATTTTTAGGCAGATCAGGTTAGACAAGTTCAATGATAATCACTCTGTGTTCCCAATCAGGAAAAGTCCTAACATTTAATTCTAAATTTATCTATAACCCCCGGATTTTTTGTGGAAAGGGCAAAAATCAAGTTACTGTAAATGTTTGAATAATAAAACAACTGGTAATATTATAGTGGACAGACATAAACTGTAAGAGGAAATTAAGGAAAAGGCATTTTCTAGGTATTTCCCCCAGACTTTGAATATATGGAAATAGTGGTAGCATCAGTGCAGGTGTTCTGTTCTGAGATGACCTCAGAGCCAATGACCTTCTTCTATATCTCTCTTCTTTTCCAAGGACCACTCTCTTTTTCCTTTAACTGATTTGATTTGAGGCTGCTATTTCTTGGCTCAGATCTTTATGACCTCATTCCTTACACCACTTCTGGATCATCAAAATCTCTATCTTGTTCTGAGACAGTCCATTCCTTTTATACAAATTCCTTAGGGTGTGACCAAGTTTCTTCTGGTTTATTCATGGGTATGTACAGTCTTTTTATACTCAGTTCAGATGGAATTGGTTCCAATAAAAAGAGTTCTTACCAAATAAAGGTAATTAATTTTAAGAAGAGTCACACCCTAACAAGTGTATATTTTAATGAGTATATTTCATTTTCTTGGTTCTGGTGCTTTGTTTTCCATCAATTTGCATGTCTTCCCATGCTTATTTGAATTCTTCATGATCATATCGTAAGAATCCAAAATATGCCTTTCCATTCATGTACTATAATTTGCTCAGCCATTCTCCAAACAAATGACATAATTTGTTTCCAGGTCTTTGCTACGGTAATAAGCTCTTGTTCTTTAGTTGTTTCAGTCATGTTCAACTCTTTTTTTTTCATATGTTGGCATTTATTATTTAAGTTCAAGAACAGGTTGTGAAGGGGCTGGTGTGGGAGGGCTTAGGGGAGAGGGAGGGAGGAGACGGAGAGTCTCTAGCCTGTGTCTGCTCTAGACGGAGTTGATCCTGATTTCTGAGCCTTGGTCCAGGGTACACAACGAAGCACGCGATAAGAAGAGGTTGGGGGGTACGGGTTTAGGAAAACATGGGGTGGGGGTGGCCAGAGTTACACATCCAACCAGAGGTGGGGGCTGGGATTCTCCTTGGATCAGCAGCACCGCTTCTTTTTAGGAACTGAAGCATAGTTCCATCCCGCTTATTTCAGCTCTTATAAAACATTCTTGTAGTTAAAAGTCTTTGTGCTGAAGACTTTTTTCATCGCCTCTCTAACTTCTTGTACTTTGCTTCTAGTTTCTCTGAATATGCATCCAACTTGTAAGCTGCCTGCTCAAGACCTGCTACTTGCTCCTCAATTAGAGCGATCTGATCTAGATAAGGCTGAAGTGCGGCATATTTCTGGTTTAAGTCCTTTAGGTTTCTACTTATGTTTACTGCAATATCTTTCATTTCTAGATGCTTCAAGCTAGTCTGTTCGTTCATATTTTCCAGAACTTTATAGTCTTCACTGGTAGCTGTCAGGTATGTGGCCATTTTGGAGAACATGTCCTGGCACAGCCCCGCGATGTCCGCCTCTGCGGGTTCCTTGGCTTCCTCCGCCGTCTCCACCACGGCATCATCTAGGCCGGGGATGGCAGGTAGGAGAAAGGACGGAGGGAAGGATGGGATGGGGAAGAAGGGGGAAAGGGAGGGGGAGGAAGGGGAAGGGAGAAGGGTAGGAGTGGAGGTGAAGGGAGAAAAGGGGCCATGTTCAACTCTTTGTGACACCATTTAGGGTTTTCTTGGCAATGATATTGGAGGGGTTTGCCACTTCCTTCTCAAGCTTATTTTTACAGATGAGGAAACTGTAGCAAACAGGGTTAAGTGACTTACCCAAGGTCACTTAATTTGAACTCAGGTCTTCCGGACTCCAGGCTTGGTGCTCTATCCACTGCACTAGATAGCTAGAATTCACCAGCATCTAGCACTGTTGGGAGATTACTTGTGTTTAAAAAGACGGATTTTAGAACTTCTGGCTGAGATGACTGCCTGAGTAGAGGCAGAAGGCCTAGCACTCACATACCTACTCCAACAAAACTCTGAAATTTACATCAAACTAAGTAATGGTCAATAAATCCAATGAGAAACAACTTCTACCATAGAATTGAAGGGGGAAAAAGCCAATCAGAAACTGGTAAGCAAGAGCACCAGTGGAGATTATTTAAAAAAAACAATCTCCCAGCAACTAGGGACAATCCAAAGGTACGTATAACCTGCAAAACTGTGTCTGGAGTCAATAAGATTGGAAGAACCCTTGATAAAACCTCAGTGTAGTCGGAAAGTTCCAGAGTGAACAGGAAGACCCACAACAGGCAAGAAGATCTTACCTATGAATAAGGGATGAATTCATGACCAAATGATAAAAATTGTCACAAAAGATAAAATGGCCAATTTCAATTACACAAAATTTAAAAGTCTTTGCCCATCAAAACCAATATAGCTAAAATTAGAAGATAAGCAGATAGCTGGGAAAAATCTTGTCAACAAGTGTCTTTGACAGAGGTCTCATGTTCAAGACATGTAGGCAGGGATATGCTGGAGCCAGATCATACTGGCTTATGAGAGCCAATTGTTATATTTTCAGTGTGAGACTTTACCTTTTGGAAATACACGAATGCTACAAATTGGGGCTTTATTACTGTTTTGTTCATTGCCTAGATTTAATGAAGTGATGGAGAAATTTTTGATAATTCAGATTAAATTTAAAAGTTGTTCATGAATACTTTTTCCCCCCGGAGAGCTGGTTATTAAACCTTTGCTAAAACACCCCTTTATATCAGAAACTCATTCAAATTTACAATAAAAGCCATAGCCCAGTTGACAAATGGTCAAAGGATACAAACATTAAGTTTTCAGATGAAGAAATCCAAGTTACCAAGAGCCATATAAAAATAAAAGTTGAAGAAAAGCAAATGAAGCAATGCTGAGATTCTACTTCATATCCTCAAAAAGTCTGGCAAAGTTGATAGCACAGGAAAGTGACAAATGGTGCAGGAACTGTGTGAAGATGGGAATGCTAGCACACTGTTAGCGCACCTGTGATCTAGTTAGCTATTCTAGTGATTTGAAACTGTCACTCCAAAGTTACTAAATGGTACATATTCTTTGACCCATCAATATGCTTACTAGGTTCATACCCCAAAGAGATCAAAGAAAGAAGAAAAATACCTATACGTGCAGCTGCACAGTGAGAACTGGAAACTAAAGAAATGCCCATCAAATTGGGAAATGGATGAACAAATGATAGCATGTGAATGCGATGAAATAATAAATATTCTCCTGCAAGAAAAAATGAACAGGATGGTTTCAGAGAAGGCTCAGAAGATTGTATGTAATGACACAAAGCGGAGTGAGCAGATCCAGAAGAACAATTATACAATAAAAACAATATTGTAATGACAAATAGTTTTGTAAGACTTTAAGAACTCTGATCAATGCAACAACCAAACATGATTTGAGAGAACTTTGGTACAACGTTCTAACTATCTCTTCATCCGAAGGCGATAGACTCAGGGTGCAGAATGAGATTTTTTACATGGTCAATGGAGGACATTTTTGTATCTTTTACTATATATATATATATACACACACACACATATATGTATATATATATATATACACATATATATGTATGTGTGTATGTATATATGTATATGTATGTGTGCCTCTGTGTGTATATATATGTATATAATATATATTAAGAAGGATTTTCTTTTTCTTTTTCTGTAGAGGGTGGGAGGAAAAGAAGGTAGGTTTTTGTTCATTGAAAAATACAATTTAATTTTAAAAATAAAAGTAATGAGATCACTAGGAAAAGAATAATTGGATTCTCTGAAAACTATGACTTAAAAAAACTTGGATACTATATTTCATGAAATAATAAATAAAAGCTAGCCAGATATATTAGAACCAGAGGGAAATTTGAAGATAGAAAGAATAGATCAATCACCTCTTGAAAGAAACACAAATGGAAAAGCCTCAGAAATATTAAGGTCAAAATCTAGAGCTACCGCACCCATGAAAAAACTACATGCATCCGGAAAGAAAAAGCCTGAATACCAGTTCTCCACAGTCAGGCTGACACATGATCTGGTAAGTGCTACTATAAATTAGGGGCAGATAGTGGATAGCGGGGCTGGCCCTGGAGTCAGGAAGACTCATCTTCTTGAGTTCAAATCTGGCCTCAGACACTTACCAGCTGTGTGTCCTTGGGCAAGTCACTTAACCCTATTTGCCTCATTTCCTTATCTGTAAATGAGCTGGAGAAGGAAATGGCAAATGACTGCAATATCTTTACCAAGATGGAGTCACAAAAATTTGGATGTGAGTGAAAATGACTCAACAACAACAACTATAAATAAGGGGACATTTTGGAATGCAGTATTTCAAAAGGCAAAAGATGCAGGTTTAAACCAAGAATTACAGGAGAAAATAAATGAATCTTTAACAGAATATAGGATGTTCATGCGCTGATGAATAGAAAAGAACTGAGTAAGAACTTTGGAATATAAACCAAAGAGTCAAGAGAAACCTAGAAAGGGAAATTTGTATGATAAATTAGAAGAGGGCATTATAGTGATGTAGGAGTAACATTATAACAGAGAGAGAGAAGAAACAAAAGTTTCTTCAGAATCTTAATGCCTTCACAGAGCAATCAAGGAGTTTAATAAGACAAACAGAGGGCCTAATTATGATTCTATTCAGAAGGTTTTAAGAAGGAGAATAGAAGGGAGTGTAAAATGAATACACTCATGGAGAAAGGAATATAACTTGTTATTTCTCATAATTGGAGTGTGTGAAAAGAATAAAAACAAGCATGAAGGCAGGACTAGGGGGACTGGGCATCAGATGAATCCCACTCTTATCTGCACATACCAAGAAGGTTTAAACACATACATTCATCATTTATTTTTCATTTTACCTTCATCACCTTCATTTCAATTTAGTTACCCTGGTCAATGGGGCATATTAATTCTGTTCTAAGAGTTTGATGATAGCAAATAGGAGGAAGGATAAAAAGAGAGGGGTAAAATTTGCTATTTCTCATAATTGAGGTAAGTGAGGAGGGTATGACACAGGTTGGGGAATGAGACAAAGGTCACCATCCTTTCTAGTCCCTTCCAATCACCTGTACAATAACAGAATGGAGGAGCATGCCAGGAGAAGTTAAAACATGTTTCCTATCCACAATTTTACTTTTGTTCTTTTCCATTTGAAGATATGGGAATACTTGCTCAATTCTTTCACTATAAAAAAAGCTAAGAATTAAAGTGGGTTTCTGAAAATTTGTTGAGCAGCTGAGAGACCATGAGGAGGATTAGAAAACAGCATGACGATATCATCAGAACACTTTGGTAACCCAAATTTCTCCTGTATTTTTATGTTTTATTCACATATGTTCTTCATGCGTATACCCCTCCATTAGGAAGGGTGAATATGAAACACACATTCCACACACACATGAGTATATCCTTATCCATGATCCTTATATAGTTCCACTTTTCCCATTGAATCTGTCTGTATTTGAATGAAGTTCATGAGCAAACACTGTAACTTGTGTTACTATTGTGGTTACTGCTCACCCTTCATTTTCAAAGAGGACCAATGACATCAAGTGGTGGCGTCTTGACTTGTGTGTGAATTGGATTTGAGTGAGGCAGAGGGGCACAAAGTTCTCAAAGGTCTGGTTCTCTCTCTCTTCCAGGGTCATTGAAGTCCAGTGGCAAGACAAAAGTCCAGACGACTGGTGATTCATTACTACCCCAGTAGCACAGAATGCAGTGGATGACATTTGTGTTCTTGATGCCTGACCAAGGTCTAAGCACTCCACAGTGCCTGCTTCAGCCATCTTCATGGCCATCGGAACAAACTGTCCTCCTCTACCCATTCTGCCAGGGGAAGTTTTCACATGCTTGAGATAGACATCCCCCTAATTCACTGACAGGTTTAAGGCCTGTGGGTTACGGTCAACCTGGTTTAGCCTGCCTGCCAAGATGATTTTACCAGGGTGTGGCTGCTGCGCATGCTGCAGCTCCTCGGAGCCACAGGGTTGAAGTTGGGTGAAAGTGGACACCAAAGTGTATAAGCAGTCCTGAAAAGAGCTCAGCACACCCTCACATCAGAGGTGCTTGTCTTCCCTGAACACTCCAAGCTAGATTGTAAGGGGATAAGAAAAGAGTGAGAGGGCTAGCTGTGTGTGGCCAGGAGCTTTTTCCCGAGATGTGGTTCAAATTCTGCCAGGCCTGGCCATTATGGGTGTATGTCTGACGATCCCAGGAATTAGCACCGCTCTCATCCAGAAATACAGCAATGGGGGCAAGGAAAAGAGAATTGCCCATAATCGATACTAGTGGGCTGTATTGGAAAGGGACAGGAGGATCTCTGGATTCTATCGTCATTATGAGGCTAAGGGGTTGGAGAACATAACCGAAGATATATAAGTGGCCGCATGATGCCCATCTTCGTGGTTGCAGAACACATATACAAGATGTTGTCTGGTGCACATTAAAGACAAAACGACTACCCAGAAAAAAAAAAGAAAAGAGTGAGAGGAGAAAAAGTAGAGGCATCTATTGTTAGATGACCTTCTGAGGGATTTTAGCTACAAAGGGCAAAAAAGATATAGTATACTAATTAGTAGAGTATAACAACAATGCTGCTTGCTGCTCCTGTGGCTGTGTAAAACTAATAACACCGGCACACAGGAGGGCTGCTAGCACAGCTTCTTTGATCTTCTTTTCTAAGGAAAGCAACTTTAAGGGGTTAACAATCTCACTTTAATTAAACATACATATATCATTCACTTAGTTCAGGGTGGGGGAAAGCCAGCACCCTGAACTTCGGAGCAAATACAAACAGAAATCATCAGATCAAATAACACAAACCAGTAGACAGGCTTCTAGCTTTCTGTCCAACATCTCAGCACATAGTTACCAGGGAAGCACCAACATCTGGGTTTTCAAGCCAGGGGACTCCTTAACATCAGCTATCCAGAGTCTCATCTAGTCAAATCATATGACACTCTTCCAGTGAATGAGAGCCCCAAACAAAATGCTAACCTCTGAGTTTACACACCCTGTTCAGGGTCAAAGGGGTGTCACAACCATGCAACTCAAGCCTATGTGAACTAGGCTTTCTTGTTTCTTAAGCAGGTCATCAAAGACTCCCCATTTAATTACAGAAACAAAGACCAGACTCATCAAAGGCACTTGATTACAACAATGTTCCAAAAGAGAAAACAGTAAAAAAGTCTCACCCTAATTACCAATACATAGGGGTAGAGGGATCAAGTGAGGGTGTTTTAAGGATGTGTGAGGCCTGGCCATTTGTAGGCAGTATGGAAGGAACCAGTAGACTGGGAGACGTTGATGATAAATTATAGAATAGGGATGACAGAGGAGGCAATCTGTCAGAGGAGATGGGGTGGAAGGGGACCACTTATGTCAATAGAGGATTTTGCTTTGATAAGGAATAAGGACACTCCTTTTTTGTGATATACAGGCCTGAAGGAAGAGATAGTGGCAGGAGGTGTTTGACTGATGTGAGGTAAGGAAGAGGGGAGAGAAAGGAGCTTACAGTAAATGGTCTAAATTTTTTTCAGTAAAATATAAGACAAAGTTCTCAGCCAAGAGAATGGAGGGAGGAAGAGCCATGGCAGTTTGGAAGACAGAAGAAAAAGTTTGGAAGAGCCATACACAGAGTGGGATTATGAGTTGATAGGAATGTGTAGAAGTACTGCCTAGGAACAGTGAAGGCCTAGTTGAAGTTGTGTAACAAATCTGTAGTGGACACAATCAGAATGGTTGCATGGCTTTCTCCATCTACACTCAGCAATCCATGTCTATGATGAAGGTGGTGAATAGAGGGAATTATCCAGGGCTGAGGCTTTACAGGGTCTAACCAGCAATATGATGAGGGCAGCAAGGGACTCAAAAGAAGAGGACAGTATAGAGTTGAATTGATTCACTAGGGGGGTCAAGATAGGGAAAAGAGGAAAGAATGGTTAGTAAAGGGGAGATGGCCTGGGAGAGAACTGAAGGATCAAAGGATTAGAGGTCACAATGTGAACAATGAGTAGGGTTTGGTAAGAGAAAGCAGAGGGAGAGTTGGAAAGCCACTAGATATGGTCACGTGAGGGGAATTAAAAATTCTTGAACATGAAATTGGTGTGTTTGTGAGTGATAACAGGATTTGTCATACCCTTTAAGGTGGGATTCAGGAACAGGTCACAGGAAGTGAGTAGATTCAGGAACTGAATGATTAGGGTATTTGAGGGAGAGTCAATATACATGCTGAAGTCCCCTCATATGAGGACAGTAGTTAAAGAGGAGAGAAAATTGTAAGCCAAGTATGGAACACATTGAGAAAGGAAGAGGAATGACCTGGAGGTCCATAGACATCAGTCACCAGAATTTTGATTTGGTGATAGGTAAAGATTGCATAAACCTCAAAGGTTAATGAGTGATGGGTGTGGGGGAGGAAGCCTGGAAGTGGCAATCAGAAAAAGAGGTATTATAAAGCCTTGACCAGTGAACCAAGGGGAATGAGTGAAAATGAAGCCAGTGCTAGAAAGGAAGGGAAAAGAGGCAGTGTTATCAAGGGGAGGGGAAGCCAGGTCTTAGAGATGACTACAAGATGGAAGGAGCCTTGACCAGTGAATTCCATAGCCTTGACCAGTGAACCAAGGGGAATGAGTGAAAATGAAGCCAGTGCTAGAAAGGAAGGGAAAAGAGGCAGTGTTATCAAGGGGAGGGGAAGCCAGGTCTTAGAGATGACTACAAGATGGAAGGAAGGGGGAAAGAAAAGATTTAAGATGAAGGGAAGTTTTTTGCCTATGGAACAGATATTCCAGTGGAAGGAATGGGTGACATTTGCATTGGACTTTACGGTAGGAGGGTTGAGAGGGATGACGATAAGGAATTTGGTAGAGGAGGGATGGGAAATAGGATTTGAAGGATGACCTACAGGGGTTCAGAATCACTGGGATGTATAAGGTACCACAGTTTAAGTGTAAGTATGGTCACTGTTCAGTGGAAAGCATCACTCTTCTTCCCAGAAGAGCCTAGAAATCAGGCAGGAGTCTAGTGTAGCATGAGATGAAAGGTACAGGATCAGATAGGAGGTCCCACTTCCCTTCTCCTCTTGCCTCCAAAGCTGGAGACTAGGCAGGAAATGGTTCAGCAGGTGATGGGGAGATGGAAGTTCCACTCCCAACCAATTTTCCTCTTCCTCCCTCAAAAGGCAGGCACAGTAGGAGATGGAAAGCTCAAGGTCAGAGAGCAAGTTACTCCTCTGCTCTACTTCTCAGGAGGCAGGAGATCAGGATGGCAGGAGCAACAAGAGATGGAAGTTGTTTTACTTTGAAGATGGAAGTCAGGCCTAGCCAGCCCCTTGCCTCCTTCCCTTAGGGGACACATGCAGCAGGAGATAGAAAGCTCTTTGTCAGAGGTAGGATACTTGTCACATTATATCATTTGATTTTGACAAAACCGTTGGGCATGAGTGCTATTATCAACTCCATTTCACATATAAAGAAAGTGAGGTGACTACTGAGCTCCTGTACATACATAAGGTTAAGCCGAAGGAATTATTGTATGGTTTAGCATGGTAATTTATGTATTGTATGTCTGAATATCCACTAAAATAAAGATTGCTAAATTATCTATCTGAAACTACTGTTGTAAAATACATGTTTTCAATGCAAAAAAAAAAGAAAGTGAGGTGCATGCAATTCCTCTCTTCTTCTTAAATCTACAATTTAGCTTCTGACCTCATTCAACCAAAACTGCTCTTTCCGAGTAACTAATGATCCCTTAGTTGTTGTAATGGCAAACAAAGCGGGACTTTCGTTGTCTTTTCTTTTAGAGTGCTTCTCAGCACTAAGACAGTCAAGTGCCTTTGAGTCTTGCCTTTGTTTCCATCAAGAGTCTTTGAGTGGGGGACGAAGCCAAGATGGTGCCTGGAAAGTAAGGACTTGCCTAGGGCTCTCCCCAGGACCCTCCAAACACCAATAAAAAATGGTCTGAACAAATTCTATAACTTCAGAACCCACAAAATAGCAGAAGGAAGCAGGGCTCCAGCCCAGGACAGCCTGGATGGTCACTGGGTAAGGTCTATTGCGCATGGAGCTGAGAGCAGAGAGGAGCAGAGCCCAGCGTGGGCTGCGCCTGGACCAACCAGACCAGGAACCAGATGGAACAGGCCCTAGTGCCCTGAATCAGTGAGCTGTGGCAGTTACCAGAATTCTCAACCCATAAACACCAAAGATAACAGAGAAGGTTAGTGGAAAAAACTGCGGATGGAGTGAAAGGAGTTCGTGGTTGGCCACCACCCCGGGGGGAGTGCGAGTGGTGCAGTTACAGAACTACAGCTGCAGTTCCTTCCAGGGCCAGGCCCACCTGGTGGGAGGAATTAAGTGGCAGATCAGAGCAGGAGTGCAGAGCCTGCTTAAGATCTGAGTTGGGGTGTGAGTGGGCAGCTCTTGGGGGAGGAGGGGCACTGGTGTAACAGAGCTCGCTGTATAGAAATAGCTCTGAAAACAATAGCACAGCCCCTCAAACTTGGGACAAAGTACTCTCTACTCTACAAGCAATCATACCCCGACGAAAAACTCAAGGGTCAGGTAGTTGCCTGGGAACATGGCCAGGCAGTGAAAACACACTCAGATTCAGACTCAGACTTTGGAATCTTTCTTTGGTGACAAAGAAGACCAAAGCATACAGCCAGAAGAAGTCAAGAAAGTCAAAGAGCCTATATCAAAAGCCTCCAAGAAAAATATGAATTTTTCAGGCCACGGAAGAGCTCAAAATGGATTTGGAAAAGCAAGTAAGAGAAGCAAGGAAAAATTGGGAAGAGAAATGAGAGTGATGCAAGAAAATCACGAAAAACAAGTCAATGACTTGCTAAAGGAGAACCAAAAAATAATGAAGAAAATAACACCTTAAAAATAGACTAACTCAAATGGCAAAAGAGTTCCAAAAAGCCAATGAAGAGAAGAATGCCTTGAAAGGCAGAATTAGCCAAATGGAAAAGGAGGTCCAAAAGACCACTGAAGAAAATACTACCTTAAAAATGAGATTGGAGCAAGTGGAAGCTAATGACTTTATGAGAAATCAAGAAATTATAAAACAGAACCAAAGGAATGAAAAAGTGGAAGACAATGTGAAATATCTCATAGGAAAAACCACTGACCTGGAAAATAGATCAAGGAGAGATAATTTAAAAGTTATCGGACTACCTGAAAGCCATGATCAAAAAAAGAACCTAGATATCATCTTTCAAGAAATCATCAAGGAGAACTGCCCTGATATT
>CM053624.1:168657067-168683606 GCA_028646595.1 Phalanger gymnotis | reverse complement strand
CCAGAGGGTAAAATAGAAATTGAAAGAATTCACAGATCACCTCCTGAAAAAGATCCCAAAAAGAAAACTCCTGAGAATATTGTTGCCAAATTCCAGAGCTCCCAGATCAAGGAGAAAATATTGCAAGCAGCCAAAACACAAAACAAAACAAAACAATTTGAGTATTGTGGAAACACAATCAGAATAACCCAAGATCTAGCAGCTTCTACATTAAGGGATTGAAGAGCTTGGAATATGATGTTCCAGAGGTCAATGGAGCTAAGATTAAAACCAAGAATCACCTACCCAGCAAAACTGAGTATCATGCTCCAAGTCAAAACATGTATTTTTAATAAAATAAAGGACTTTCAAACTTTCTCAGTGAAAAGACCAGAGCTGAATAGAAAATTTGACCTTCAAACACAAGAATCAAGAGAACCATGAAAAGGTAAACAAGAAAGAGAAACCACAAGGGACTTACTAAAGTTGAACTGTTTTGTTTACATTCCTACATGGAAAGATAATGTGTGTAATTCATGAGACCTCAGTATTAGGGTAGCTGAAGGGAATATACATACATACATACATACATACACACACACATACACATATTTACATACATATTATATACATATATATACATATGCATATGTATATATATATGTGTGTGTATATATATGTGTGTGTGTGTGTAAATATATATATATATGTATATATATATATATATAGACAGAGGGCACAGGGTGAGTTGAATATGAAGGGATGATATCTAAAAAAATAAAATCAAACTAAGGGATGAGAGAGGAATATATTGAGAGAGGGAGAAAGGGAGAGATAGAATGGGGTAAATTATCCCACATAAAAGTGGAAAGTAAAGTCAGTTCTGTTGGGAGGGAAGAGGGGCAGGTGAGGAGGAATGAGTGAATCTTCCTGTCGTAGGATTTGACCTGAGGAGGGAATAACATACACACTCAATTGGGTATCTTACCCCACAGGAAAGGAGGAAGGGGATAAAAAGGGGGGGATGATAAAAGGGAGGACAGATGGGGGAGTAGGCAATCAAAAGCAAACAGTTTCAAAAAGGGACAGGGTCAAGGGAGAAAACTGAATAAAGGAAGACAGGATAGGAGGGAGCAAAAAATAGACTTTCACAACATGAGTATTGTGGAAGGGTTTTGCACAATGACACACATGTGGCCTATGTTGAAATGCTTGCCTTCTTAGGGAGAGTGGGTGGGGAGGGAAGAGGGGAGAGAATTTGTAACTCATAGTTTTAAAAGAAGATGTTCAAAAAAAAGATTTTGCATAGAATTAGGAAATAAGATATACAGGCAATGGGGCATAGACATCTATCTTGCCCTACAAGAAAGTAAGGGAAAAGGGGATGGGAGGGAGTGGGGTGACAGAAGGGAGGGCTGACTAGAGAACAGGGAAATCAGAATATATGCCATCTTGGAGTGGGGGGTGGGGTAGAAATGGGGAGAAAATTTGTAATTCAAACCCCTGTGAAAATTAATGCTGAAAGCTAAAAATATTGAATAAATAAATAAATAAATAATGATTTTTAAATAAGAATCTTTGAGTCAATCTGGAGTCTTTGCTGACCTGCTTATGTCTACGGAAGGCCTAGGTCACGTGGGTTTGAGTTGCATGATTGTGACACCCTCTGATCTTGAAGAAGTGTATATATACTCTGGGATTAGCATTTTGTTTTGAGGGCTCACTCATTGGAAGAGTGTTGGTATGGAGACTCTGGGCAGCTATTAAGGAACCCCCCCCCCACTTTGAAAAACCCAGATGTTGGTGCTTCTTTCTCTGGTAACTACGCATGTAATATCTTGGACAGACAGCTAGAAGCCTGTCTGCTGATTTGTATTATTTTGCTCTCTTTATATAATTTCTGCTTGTAATTTTTGTTTGTGTTTTCTCCGAAGTTCAGGGTGCTGACTTTTCCCTCTGAACTAAGTCAATGATATGTGTGTGTATGTATATACGTAATGTACATATATATATGCATATATATGTATGTTTAATTAAAGTAAGATTATAAACCCCTTAAAGTTGCTTTCCTTAGAAAAGCAGATCAAAGTACTTGTGCTAGCAGCCTTCCTGTGTGTTGGTGTTATTGGTCTTACACAGTCGGAGTAGCAGCAAGTAGCATTGTTGTTACAATTGTCAAATCCAATGGCCTTTTCTCAATCCTCATTCTCCTTTACTTTTCTGCAGCCTTTGATCCCCCTCTTCTCCTTGATATTCTCTTCTCTCTAAGATTTTTCAGAACATCACTCTTTCTTGGTTCTTCTCTTACTGATTGGACTGCTTCTTATTTTCCTTTGCTAGATCCTCTTCCAGATGATACCTTCTATTTCTTGGTGTCCTTCAGGTCTTTGTTCTGGGCCCTCTTTTCTTTTTCCTCTATATCATTTCACTTGGTGATCTCATCAGCTTCCATGGATTTAATTATCTTTATGCTATAATGATATAATGATTCATATTTATAATGATTCTCAAATTTACTTATCCTGCCCTAACTAACCTCTTTGCTGACCTCAATCTTGCATCTCCAACTGCTTTTCAAATATCTTGAAATGGATGCCCTATAGATATCATAAACTCCACATGCCCCAAACTGAACTCATTATCTTTCTCCCTAAATCTTTCCTGCCTCCTAACTTCCCTCTAACCAAGGGCAGCTCCATCCCCCTAGGATCCCAGGCTCACAACCTGAGTGTCATCCTCAACTCCTCACTACCTATTATCTTCCCTATCCAATCTGTTGCCAAGTCCTGTTGATTTCACCTTTGTATCATCTCTCAAAGATGCCTCTTTCTCCCCTCTGATACTGCCACCTCTTTGATGCAATCCCTTATCACCTTATAGCTGGACTATTGCAATATCCTGCTGGTGGATCCGCCCACCTCGGATCTTTCCCCACACTTCATTCAGCTACCAAAGTAATTTTTCTAGAGTACAGGTCTGACCATGTCACCTCAATAAACTCAGTACTCAATAAACTCCAGTGATTCCCTCTCACCTTTAAGATCAATTGCAAAATGCTCTGTTAGCTCTCCCCATCTCCCCCAACCTTTCCAATATTCTTATACCTTGTCTTACTCCCCAACATGTAGTCTTTGATACACTGACGCTGGCTGTTGGCTCCTTGCAATTTCACTGGCTAGCCTCCATGCCTGGAACACACTGCCTTCCCTGTGCTCTGTCTGGTGAACTCCCTAAATTCCTTCAAATCCCAGCTAAAATCTTACTTTCTACAGGAAGTCTTCCCCAACCATTCTAAATTCTAGAACCTTCCCGCTCTATTTCCTATTCATGTTGTGTATAACTTGTTTGTATATATGTTGGTTTGTTATCTCCTCCATTAGACTGTGAGTTCTTTGAGGGCAGAGACTGTTTTTCAACTCTTTTTGTAGCCTCAGAACTTAGAATAGTGCATAGTAGATACTTCATAAATGCTTATTTATCGACTGACTGATGTGGCTAAAAAGTTATTATGAAAAAGATCTAGGAGTTCCAATGAGTTTTAGTTGTGATATGAATCAGTAGCTAAAAGAACAAAAGCAATCTAAAGTACTTGGCTTTGTGACCTTCTTGATGTGGTTACTCCTTCCAAAGATGGACCTATTTTGCAACTCTTCCGTGCTTGCCCATCCTGTGAGACTCATGTCAATTACCTCCTATGATTCCTTCCCAGAGGGCTGACCCAATGAGCTGATGATCTTTTAGATCTCTTGGAATTATGTGAATATCAATGGAATATGTAGGTTGTTTATTGGTTGTCCTGCGCTCTTGCTGCTTTGTCCATCCCATCCCTCAAGGGTCTCTCACAAACCAGCTATGTGGCTCTGAAACTCAACCTTTTTGGAGGACTTGCCAGGAACCACATTCTCTGGCATTCCAACTTAATGGTTACTGAAGTACAGTTACACATACTTCTGTTGTAGTGGGTAAAGGCATTGGTGAACCAGGAAAATTGTAGCTCCTTAGGAACCTTATAAATAAGGACACATTCAGCTAATAGAGGAGACAGGGCATTGAGGCTTGGACTGGAGGCCACGGTTCTGACAGAGCGAAGGCTTTTTCATTGTATCCTTATCTGGTTGCCACATTTCAGAAGAGACATTGAAAAGCTATAGAGATTTCAGAGGAGAAAGCAACCAGGTTGGTGATAAAACTTGTAATAGGAGAATTGGTGGGTTAGTGGTGCTAAAAGCCTTTCAATAAACCAAACGTTACCTGAATAATATTTAAAGTATACTTTGTCACTTTTAAAATTGCATTGGACCAGACCTGTAATTTCATTAGTGAAGCAAACTACCCATAATGAAACTCCTTCTACCAATTCAGAATGTCACCTACTCTCAGGGGTGTTATAAGGCATTGCTGAGATCCACTCAGACTGCAGATGGAGCCTGGTAATTTTTCCCCTCTTTCCCTTTAACTCCCTTCCTCCTGAGAGAGTGTGAGCCTATCATCTTCCCTAGATGTGGGGAGGCTTATCTTTGTTTTCCTTATAAGTTTGCTTACCCATTTTGTGTTTAAACATGTACTTTGTCTCTTAAGCTAGCAATTGTCATAAAGCTATTAACCATTTGCATCACTAAACTGTGTATTGTGATTTTAATGCGGTGCAATAGGATGATTGGGGAGCACCTAGAAAAGATTTAAAACTGGGGCATGTTGCCAGAGTACAGTTTCTGGATGGGAATTCAGAGCTAGAAAAGTTATTGATTCATTTTTACAACCTCCAGGTGCAGAGAATATATTTACTTTGGTTTCTCGGGACAAGTGTGTTGGCAGTCCTAATGTGAACAGTAACAATAATAATAGCTAATATGTATATATATGTGTGTGTATATATATACATATGTATGCATATAATGCTTTTTGAGGTTTTAAAGCACTTTGCATATATTATTGCATTTGATTACCCAAAAACCCTAATGAGATAGATACTGTTATTATCACCATGGTACAGATGAGGAAACTGAAACAAAGGTTAACTTACTCAAAATCATCGAGTGTCTGATACAAAACTTAGAATCAAATCTTCCTGACTTCAAATCTAGCATTCTGTTTACTATATCATCTACTGAGAGCTAATTAACCAGATAAGCTGGTGTCGAGTCAAGCATCCACCATTTTTTTTCTCATAGCCTGGTTTGAAAGGAAAGCCTCTCTCCTCCGAGGGAAGGAGCTGAGGGAGTGGCTAAAGATAAAATCATACCGCAAAAGGGGTGGGGGCAATTTGGCTTATAAATAGTTGGGAGTGAGGAAGAGTGACTGCACAGTGACTTCCCATTGCATGAGCTCAATATAATGACCACCACTCAGAGCAGATTGATAGATTCACAACTGAAAGGGACCTTAAAAGTCATCTCATCCAATCAGGATGTCAGCTCCTACCGGCTCAAGAGGTGATTGGTAAACTTTTAGGGTGAGCACTGATACCTCAAAAACTGGTAAACTGCAAGGAGTTGATTTATTGATCATCTTGATTTAAGAAAGTAATAGAAAAATAATGATATAGATTCAACTTAAAAGCGTTTCTTTCTGTAGATTTTATTTTCAGAGATCCAGTTGTTAAACATATACCATCATACTCAGGAATCCAATTGCTTGATTTGACAGATGAGGAAACAGATGAAGTACAGAGAGATTAAGAAACTTGCCTGCTCAGAAGATAGTGATAAAAGAAAAAAAAAGACTTTCACACAAGTCCTCTGACTGCCCATACAATCCAGCATTCTTCCCACTAGTTTCTGCTATAAAATTCAGTTTACATTTACCTTTGCATAACTTTTAGCCAAAAACAACAATAAAAACAGGTCTAGTGAAATGAATCTTTCTCCACTAACTCAATATTTCTTCCAAAAATCTCAGAGCAGAACTATCAGCCACACAAAAACTGACAAAATAGTTATCTGTGTTAAATTGGTCAAGGAACATATGAAATTCTTTGGAGAATGGACGATCCATCTTCCAACCCAACAGCATCACATTTACCTTATATATGCATATGGTAAGTTGGAAAAAAGATTCAACTGTTAAAATGCATTCAAAGATATAGAGTCAAATTATCTAGACTGCTTTTTGTATTTATCAAAATTTCCTCCTCATTTTCCCAATTTGCTCACATTACATTTAATAACAGATAACCAGTTATTTTAACCTTAATATTTGAATAGTCAACATTGAATATATTCTGGAGAGCAGTTAGAGTATCTAGTTCACTTAGGGTTTTGGAGAGTTCAAGTGACAAAGATCTATTTCTAGCTCATGATTTTCATTCTATCTTCTCTGTTAAAAGGGCATTAAATGATTCAGAGAGCAGGCAACCAAGTCTTAAATCGAAAGTCTACTAGTACTTTTAATTGCATCTAAAGCAAAATGATTAAATAAAATTTTAGACTATTATAGGTTAGAAGATTATAGCTATCACTAGCAATAATATAATCATGTATTAAGTACATACAGTGTACTAGGAGCTATAAGGAACTTTTTTTTTTCCTTGCAGCATTGCCTCAGTAGAAATGTGCTAGTTTTTGTTGTTTGTTGTGGTTGCATTTGTTGTGGTCGTTCTGGTGGTGAAACTAATGTCTGAATTCAAAATCGAAGAGTTATACACTGGTTTCAGGTATTTATTTCCTTTGTAATACTGGGGCGGGGGGCGCGTGTTGGAGGGGGCCAGAGAACACACCACATAGAGCTATCTTCCCCCCCCCCCCACTGGAGTGTGCAAGACTAACCTGTCCAAAACTGATGGTTTGGACAGCCAATCAGAAAACAGTCAAGATGATGAAAATTAAGGTAGTACCACGTACCGCTATATTTTCCTGAATGAACTTGGCTGCATCATTTGGGGATTTAATTCTTCCTGGTTACAGTCTGCATCACACATAATCTGGTATGTCTCCTTGGCTGGTGCAGCAGGGCTTGCTAATGACAGGAGCTATATCCAAAACCTGGCGAGTGTCCTCAGCCTTTGAACCAAACTTTGGGGGGGATGCAGCAGGACCCAATGAAAAACTGAAATACCTTCTCGGACATTTTTGCCCATGTTTTCTAAATTCAGTTTGAGATAAGGGCAGCTAGTTTGCTAGAGTGGGAAGTGCTGACTGACAAAGTGTAGTCTACTACAAAATTCTTTCTGGCACTCTAATTATCCTTTCCTTCTCTACTTCAGTATCACATGTAGCCATGTGTAGAATCATAAAATAATTATGCAGTGTACAAGCTTTCTGGGAGCATGTACCACTGTTTTCCTAATTCTTTATCGCTCCCATTGATCGTGGCGTGTGTGCATTGATCCAAGTCGGCCATCTGGTTAGGCAAGATAAGCATGCTAGTGTCTTTGCATTGCACTGTCACTCAGGGAGGGGGTACATTTTGGCTGTAGGGAATTACAGGGGCAGGATTAGCCCTCTTCCTATGAGTAAACTGAATTTTAAATGCAATGTTGCAGCTGCATGGACCGTCTTACTAACTTCTGTTTTTACCCATGAACTGGGTAGATTTTTCTTCCTGTTCATATTGTCTCCAAAGGTATAGCAATGGTTTGCATTAAATGGGGTGGGGGTAATGGTTGGGGGGCTCATTTTTAGCATTTGCTAGACTTGGAAGTGGCTGATATCTTGCAGGATTTCTAAATGGCAAACCTGCTTTTTAAAAATGCCTACAAAAGGCTGCAGGACAAAAATGCACTTTAAACGGAGAAATGGACTCAAAAAATGAAATTTTTATATGGAGGAAAGAAATATTTGGATTAGTCATTGTGAAGAGACGAGAGAGAAAGAGAGACAGAGAGAAAGAGAGAGAGAGAGAGAGAGAGAGAGAGAGAGAGAGAGAGAGAGAGAGAGAGAGAGAGAAGATAAAGAACATGCTTTATAACAATTGAAAAATAAATTATTGTGTGAACCCAGGAATGTGACTGCGATATAGCCCTCTTGTTTATTTCTTGCTTTCCCGCATTTAAATTTATTGACCCCAGTTTATGATCATCCAGCCTAAATGCAATATTTTATTCAATGAGACTTTTTCCAGCTTCATTGGCCACTGTTGTTGTTTTTTTAAATTTGATTGCAGCCATTGTTGTCTCATATTCTGCAAATGTGTGGAAGACTCAAAAGCCTTTCCTCTAAAATTGAACAATTCTGTCAAAAAAGATTAGTTCTATTTTGTCTGCTGGGTACTGACTATTCATGAATGTAAAGAGAGAGGGCTTGAGTGTCATACTAAGTTGCTAAGGTGGCTGGATTTCGGCTATTGACTTGAGGATACCAAACTGGAGCCTACAAAAGAGCAGCCAGAAGGAGAGGAGAGAAATGGTCTGCCATGTGTTTGAGCGATACCTTCTTTAGTCGCCCATTTATTTCTTTTGTTGACAGAACTTTTATTGTCATACAGTGGAAAAAAAAATGTTAGACACAAGATTCAGGCAGCACCAAGCAGAAAAAGGGATTAGCATATCACTAGGATCATCTTACACTGAACCAAATTCTTTTCAGGACGGATAATTAGCGAATACAATCTTTTCTGGAGCCTATGGACAGGGAAAATGAGCTCAGATCTCTAGTTAGAATGTTAGAAGACATAAAAGACATTTGCCAATATAAGATATACATATGTGTGTGTGTGTCAACTCTTTCTTTACAGAGCTTTGACAAATTTCTTCATGAAATGTTTCATTGCATGGAAAAAAAAAACTTACCATAAATGTCTATTATTGTGCCATGTTTTCTGGCAGGAAAATATTATGTGGCTAAATACATTGCAGATTTGGGGCAGGATAAATAAAATTCAGTATTATCTGGATTTAAAACTTTTAAAACACTAAAATAAACTGCATATGTTCTTTGTAAATGGTGTTTGGCTTGTGGGTGATGATACTTCCCTAACAGCTAGAAGAATATGTGCCATTGTCGACAATGAAATATACATTCCTTTATTTTATTTTTTTAGGGAGAGAGAGAGAAAGGTCACCCACCTAATTTTATAGAAGAGGTAAATACAGTCACCTGTGCAACCTAAGAGAGAGGGATTCTGTTGCTTCTCTTTTATTAGCCTTTCTACTTTTGCCTTGAGTCTGTACATGTGCCTATTAAGCAGTTGTATATGCAGCATCCATGTAAAACAGATTTATACATAATGCCTCAGATGAATACACATCTATTATATTTCTAATTTATTGCAGGCTTTTAGAAAAGTGAATGCACAGCTGTGAAGAAAAACTTGTTTCTAAACCAGATTTTAAAGAATTAATGAAATATTCAGTAGTGAAAAAATACAGGAATACTTTATATGATTAGTGTTTCTTATTTAATTGTATGAGAGAGTAAGAGATGGCTACTGACCAGTTATGTTGGGATTTTTTTTTTGCTCCTTTGCATTATTATCATAGAGTGAATTTTTATGTACCTCATTTGTTGCTCTTGCTACCCTTCATTTCTCCCAAATGACTTGATACTATTTATAATTTTTCTGATTTCTTTATATTTTTATTATAATGCAAAGTTAGTTAAATTTATATATTGCCATTAGAAAGAAAGAGTTGAGGAAATAAAGGGGATATATCAAATTTCTCATGTATTAAACTACTGGACTAAAAAACCCTTGAGCTTTGCCTTTAAATTAAGAAGGGGCAACCTTGACTGTTCATTTCCTATTGCTTCTGATTGACTAGCTGATGGGATTTTGGCAAAATGGCTCTTTCTTGGCCAGAAGTAAACAGACCATGGGGTTAGGTATTATACCAGACTTCGTAGTGTTGTCTGTATTTAGACAAAATGACCTTCAGTGTGAAAAGGGATTTTTTTTTGTCAATGCAAACTAGGATTATACCATCAGATGAAAATGAAGACAAAAATTAAACTTGGTGTAAAGATATGATGGTTTACATTTTTCTTCTCGTCATCTGTCAGAAAAAATATTAGTCTACTGCTAATTTTAAATATATGTAATACTATAAATTCATATGGTTTGATTAAAAAAAGTTAGTACCACATTGTGAAACATCTGTCTTTTTTCCCCCTGTGTTTTTTTGTGGGGTCATAAAAATACTGGTGCCTGAAATGAATGTAAACTCCTTGAGGGTAGGGACTGTTTTATTTTTTCTTTGGTTTTTTTTTCTGTCTATTTCTTATCACAGTGCCCAGAGCATAGCATGAGTTTAATAAATATCTTTTTAGATTAAATTTAATTGGATGATCTACAACTATTACCATGATAGTAATTTTAAGGTATAAATGATTCAAAAATCTGATTTTGTGTTCTCTAATGGTTATTAATTTTTATTAGATATTAATATTATTTATTGAATAATAAATGTTAGCATTTACGTAGGACTTAACAAATATCTTATTTTAGCTTTACAACAACCCTTCAAAGTAGGTTCTATTATTATCCCCATTTTATAGATAAGGAAATTGAGGCAGACAGAAATTAAGTGATCTACCCAAGGTCACACATCTGGTAGCGTCTGAGGTAGGATTTAAATTTGTGTCTTCCTAATTCCAGGTCCAGTGCTCTATCCACTCCATCATCTAGTTAAATTACTTTAATATCTACTACAACCAAGTTCGTATTTCTTAGTTTCTTTTCATACCTATATTTTTCAAAAGAGACAACAAGAAGAAAATATCCTATTTCTTTTAAGCTGAATGTGAATATCTTTCAAAAGAAACACAGGCCTGTTGGGCTAGAAAATTCAGTCATAGCTTCGTATATTTAGAGCTGGGAGAGAGCATTGGATTATAGATTTTAAGTTGGAACAATTCTTAGGGATCCTTTAGTCTAACTCTCTACACTTTATATATGAGAGAACTGAATCCCTCTTGCTGAAGGTTAATAGGTAGTTAATGTTAGTCAGCATTCCAACTCAGATCCTCTGACTCCAAAAGGACCACAAGGCTCGCTCACACTCTAAGATGCCCACACATCATTAAATACTGCATGATACGATGCCAAAAAGAATACCAGAATATTCACCTAGTGTATAGCCTAGAAATTAATCCAGAACTTTTTAAAGATAATAAAGGGCAACTAAGCTAGTGTCTAGACTCTAATGGATAGATTATTTTTTTAACCCAGAAGTGAATTATTCACAGGAAAATAAGTCTAGATAGAAAAAGAAAAGAGTTGAGAGGAGTGATAACTTAAGAAAAGTATAAAGAATTAAAAGAGAGCCTAGTATTTTAGGTGAAAGGAGCCTTAGAGATCACTTAGTCCAGAGGTTTTTAACCTGTGTCCATGAACTTTCTAAAAAATATGATTTTCAGTAATTGTATTTTAATGCAATTGATTTCCTTGGCAATCCTATATATTTTACTTTATGCATTTAAAAACATTATTTTGAGAAGGAATCTATGGACTTCACCAGATTGCCAAAGGAGTCAT
Source organism: Phalanger gymnotis (assembly GCA_028646595.1). Classification (NCBI taxonomy): domain Eukaryota; kingdom Metazoa; phylum Chordata; class Mammalia; order Diprotodontia; family Phalangeridae; genus Phalanger; species Phalanger gymnotis. The sequence continues at coordinate 168,672,218 of CM053624.1, read as the reverse complement.
GATACAAAAAAAGATTAAGAACCCCCTATAGTCTGACCCTCTAATGCTACAAATAAGGAAATTGAGTCACAGCTATGTTAAGTGACTTGCCCAAGGTCACACAGATAGTAAAGTTAAATCTTATGCTTTTTCCTTTACACAAATCTATAACTTCTAAAGCAGGCAAGGGGAAGTAGTTAATGAAAGGGATCCTAAACAGTAGAGAATGTGATTGGCCATGAGATGAAATGGAGGTGGAGATTCAATTTTAGCAGGTTTAATGTGTTTCGTCGTATAATGAGAACCAAAAATATATAGTGAACTTGTAAAACAAACCAAAAAACCTTGAAAATTAAGCTTGGGGGAAATGGTGCTGGTAATTTATAGTGAATTTAGAATGCAGTTTACAGGTACCTTAAGAGCATGTGAAACTGATTCCCATGTTCCAGCTAACTAACGCATCAAAAGGAATTACACAATTTAATCACAAATATACATTACATAATATTCCTGATATTGGACAGATGGTATGGAATATTGGATAAAGGACTGGTCTTATAAATGTGAGTTCAAATTCTGCCTCTGACACATGCTAGTATGTAAACATGGGCAAGTCACTAAACCTCAGGCATTTCACAGCACCAAAGGCAACTCCCTAAGATATAAATTAAAGGCAAGTTGCCAGTATAAGTCAGTCAGTTAAAAAGTTTACTAGGTACTTACTATGTGCCAAGTAATATGTTAAGTAGTGGGGTTACAAAGGCAAAAGGCAGTTTTTGTCTACCCTCAAGTCGTTCAACATCTAATGGAAGAGACAACATGCAAACAACTATGTACAAACAAGCTACATACAATATAAACAGGAAATAATCAAGAGAAGGAAGGAACTTCAATTAGAAGGGATGGGGAAAGGCTTCTCATAGAAGGTGAGATTTTAGCTAGAACTTTAAGGAAGCCAGGAAGCATCAATTTGCTTCAGTTGAAGTTTTCATACCTGAAACCTGGTAACTATACCAATGGAATTATAGATCCAGACAAAATAATAATAATGATGATGTTAATAGTGATGTTAACATATTTTTATCATAATACTTTCTCAATATATTTTCTCATATCTCTGTCCACAGTAAAGGTCTCTTTTTAAAAATTTCAAGCTCCCACTGGGCAGTTAAGCCTTTTTAATTAATATTATTATCTACAATGGCATCATAAATGGAAATACCATATAAAGATAATACTGATTAAAGTTGGGGAAAATGTTTTGTTTATTATGATAGAGTCAACCAAAAGTGATGACCACGTATAATTTGAATCCTCTTGCATTCTGCTACGCACATTGCAATATTTTTTTTCTTTTCTTATTTTGTATTTAAGTTTATAATGTTTTTCTTTTTCTTTTCTTATTATGAATTTAAGTTTAAAATAAATTAATAAAAAGGTGATTACCAATCACAGGCTTTTAATTTTAGCTTCTACCTAGGTCTTTCTGTGGTTCATCATTATTACAACAGCCATAATCAAGGCAAGAGAAATTCTAGGACACCAAAATACACCATTATATATGCCCTAAATTCTAAATCAACTTGTTGAAAAGTGACTCCGCCAAACCAATTATTTAGAATCCCCTGGTTTTGTTTTTTGTTTTTGTTTCGTTTTGTTTCTGTTCTCTAAAAGACATATTTTAGCTGGTAGTAATAACATCATCACTCCAGTTTTCAAAATATTGGGTTATTTAATTAAATTCAGCTGGAGGGGTTTTTTAAATTGTAGACACAACTTCAATCAGCAAGCAAGTTGAGATAAATCACTAGTTAATTCAGTCAAGCAACTGGTTTAACTAGTTTCAGGGTCTGCTCTTTTGTTTTTGTTTTTGTTTACTGAATTATGGGACTGAGCTGATAGAATTGACTGGGGATTTTGTGTAGGCACATACCTTGAAGGGGTTGGACTAGATGAGCTCTAGGATCTTTTCTAGTTCTAAATCTACAAAGCTACAATCCTAAGTGAGCTTCCAAAGTGTTGTGCAGAGAGAGTAGTGCACCAAGTGCTAGGGATGATACAAGATAATTAATTCTTGTGCAGGAGATAAGAATAGCATATACCGACATTTACATATGTATACATACCGAAGGCTTGGTTCTTGCCTTGCATAACTACACGTATGTATATTATAACTAGTGTTCAACTAGCAGCTAATGTTTTTTATTGTTAGCATCCAATATTAATTGTTGAACATTAGCTGGCCAATGTCCATCACTATAATAGATTATTTAATAGTCAATGTAAATGAAGATATTAAACTCTAAGCAGAGTTCATGCATTACAATGAGAAATAGAAGCTAACAGGAGTTGAGAGAAAAGGTCAACCCTATAAGACATGAGACAAAAGGCTTAATATTGTAAAGGCTGTGATTAGCAGGTTGAGTCTACTTCAAGGGGCAAAGAGGAGTCACATCATGATTCTATGAAAAAAGAGTGAAATAAACTAAAATGATTGTTGAAGATCATATTATCCAGGATGATAGATTTAGAACTAAAAGGGTCTTAGAGGTCCCCTAGTCCACCCCTCTTCACTTTATAAATGGGTAAACTGAGGCTCAAAGAGGTTAAGTGACTTTCCTAAGGTCACACATAGCAAAGTGGCAGTGCCAGGATTTGATCCTTGGCCTTCTGACTCCAAATGCCATTTTCACTGCTGAATTCAAAGCTGGAGGAACCAGGTTTGAATATTGGCTTTGCAACTTATTGCATGTGTGACCTTAAGTAATTCATTTCAACTCCATGAGGTCCATTATAAAATGAATGGCATGTGCTAGTCTCTTCCAGTTCTAAAGCTAATACTAATGGAAAGAATATGATCCTAAGAGTCAAGAGACCAGAATTCTAAGTCCTGACTCTATTCTTGAGTAGCTGTGTGAACTTGGACTTTGGACCTCAATTTCTTTGTCTTCAAAATGAAAGGATTTAAAAAAAAATAATATTTTATTTTTCCAATTGCATTTGAAGATAATTTTTAACATTCATTTTAAAAAAAATTAGAGTTGCCAATTTTTCCCTCCCTCTCTCCCTCCCCTCCAACCTTCCCAAGACAGTAAGCAGTTTGATATCTGCAATCATGTAAAACATATTTTCATATTAGTAATATTGTGGAAGAAACTGACCAAAAGAAAAGAACACAAAAAGTAAATGAAAATAATATGTTTTGATTTGCATTCAGAACCCATCAATTCTTTCTATGGAGGAGGATAGCATTTTCCATCATGAGTCCTTTGGAGTTGTCCTGGATCATTGTATCACTGAGAAGAGCTAAGTTATTCATAGTTGACCATTGCACAATGTCGCTGATATTGTACACTGGTCTCCTGGTTCTGGTTTCACTTTGCATCAGTTCATGTAAGTCTTCCCAGCTCAAAATGAAATGATTTTGATGAAATGAGGTTCTGTCTATTCTGTGAGCTCAATAAGATTATTCCATCTGCTGCCTCTGGAGTTGTTTTAGAATTGGCAGAGGCTAAGGAATATTTCAGTAAAGTGGTTGGGCCTACACCTATAGAATGGAGCAGGAAGAGAATATTATGAAAAGAATCATGAGATAGAATTATCAGGACTTGTTAACATAAAACTGTATGTTATCAAGATGCAGTAGATAAGAGACAAGCAACAAAACGATAGAGAAGTTGGTAAGGAAGACAATGTGGTCTGGGGGAATGAAAGGAAAAGTTTGGAGGCATGTTTGCTATTAAGCATATCCAACTAGAACTGTACTACAGGTGGTGAGGAGCCTGTAATTAGGGATCAGGGCTAGAGGGATAGCTCTGGGATCCATCTATATTCACAGTGTGATGCCAGGATGATCAGATGTTCTCTTTCTGAGAGTCTGTCATTCTCATGTGTCAGGTTTTGTCCATTGCTCTAAAGAATCTTTTAAGAAGAGCAAATATCTACCTTTTCTTCTAAGTGAAGGCCTTGGAGCAGGAAGTGTTCACTCTTCTCTAGGATTAACTAGTAGGGCTATCATCAAGCATCACATTCCTGTGTAGGGAGACTGTAATATCGGGGCAGTATGTGAAAATAGAAAGCAAATCTTTGGAGAGCGATAACATGGCATCCTTTTATTTCATAAAATCTAGTCACCATAACTCAAAAACAGTTTTCTGTTATTAGCAAAGGCTATGTTTTAATAAGTAATCTATGCTTTGTCTTTGCTCTGGCGAGATTAATAGCCAGAAACCTGCTTTGACCAGGTTATAAATAATAAAAGTCATAACAAAAGTTTGAACCTATACAAAAGAAAGGATTCATTACAATAAGCATTCTTTCCTCCTGGTGCCTGTTTCTATTATTAAAATATCTCACCAAAACAAAAAAGGCTAATAATTGCACATGCAGCTAAACATATTTAAATCTCAATATGTTTAGATTGTCTTTTTTTTAAAAAAAAATTGTATCTCTTCTTTCTCTCTGCCACTCCATGATAGGTTAGTGTCCAAAGTTACCTTATAAACAGAAGAAGTAGGTTATGGAGAAAAGGAGTTCTGTCTTGGCTCCTGAGGAGAATGAAATTTTAATTAGGTAAGCAAAGAGGTTATTCATTACATTGTAAACAAATTTCACAAAAAGAGCTCATTTGAGTTTCTTTTAAAAGAAATTGGAAAATATTAAGGAAGTTAATTGGAGCACATTCAAATGACAATTAACAAAGACACAATTATCTTCTTTTGACAAGTGTGTGGATTAGAGATATTTTTATCTTTTGTTTATGGCACTATTTTAAAATGTGGAAATACTAAGAAAGTATAGATAGTCTCTATATGAAATTGCATATTTTGCTATTTATATTTAAATAACTGCCTGTGAATTTATGCACAAATCATGGAATAATTCCTAGCAGAAATTATTATTTAGAAAATAAAAATTCAGAGACACAGTATGCTTTTTATATTAAATTGCCCATTTCCAGCATGTCACTTATATTTATATATAAAAACATTGCATGATAGCCCAATACAAATTATTCACAAGGCTAGTGAAGATAGACAGTGGACTTGGTAAAAAAGAAAAAAGAAATCATTTATAAGCATTGTAAAAGCTAAACTAGTAGTGCTTATTATTTGCACTTTGATTTTTTGCCTTCATATTGCCAGCAGAATAGCAGAAACATCTGTTTGGTAGGTTTTACAAAGATTTCTCACTTTCATTTTTATTCTTATATGAGGTCCTTTCCTATTTGGGGAGAAAATTGTTTTTGAGAAGTTTATGAAGCCAGCTAGGAAGCCAGAGAAAGGATCCTTAGTTATAGAGGAACAAGTGTGTGAACAGATGCCTGCAAAGCTCAAATCATCTTTGCATTGTAACTCATCTTGGTCCTTTCTCTACTGAACACTAAAGGCCTATTCTGTCCAGACGAATTCTGTCTTCTTTCTCCCAGCATAAACCAAATCATCACTTTTCCGTGACTTTAGGCTGCTTCCACAAACTTTGTTTATTGAACTTTTATCATATACAAAGCACCTTTTGTTCTATGAAACCACTCCAGAGACAGTGGCTAAAATAAAATGGAATGAATGTCCAACCCTGATTTTGTTTTCAATTTTCTCAAGGAATATCGTGAAAGTCTCCAAAACTAAATTAATTTCAATTTTATTTATTTTATTCACTTTTTTATTTATTTTATTTATTTGTTTGTTTTATTCATTTATTTATTTAATTCATTTAGTTATGATCTAAAAGGTGATGGAGAGACATAGGTAGGCCATAGCATGTATATGACCAATAATAACTTGAGTGAAAGTGACAGAAAAGATGTCATCTAGGAAATGTATGCTCAAGAAAAGAGGTGAACAGGCCACACATGTAGCCAGAACAAGAGATTACAAGTGATGAATCCAGATGTTGCACTAGGACCCAAGGAGTATTAAAAGCCCTAGAGAAAGGTCTAGGGAATGGCAACTAGTGCTTCTAAGACGGACTTAGGAAAGGACATGGACGATATTCACATAGGACTAGATGGAAGACATGGACAAGTCATAAATTGTATCTTTGGAGGAAATATCCACATCTATACAATCATAGATGCACTTAAGTATATTCATTTGGGTCATTCTGTAGAGGAAAGTACAGTAAGACCAAAATGCTCTGTCTCCTTTGCTGAATTGCCTATTGACATCTTATTGCCTAGCTATGGGTATCCCCACATTATTCTGTCCTAGGTGATTCTCTCTCTCTCTCTCTCTCTCTCTGTCTGTCTCTCTCTCTCTGTCTCTCTCTCTTTCTCTCTGTCTCTCTCCCTCCAAATTATTTCAGTGTTCTCACCAGTTCGCATGAGTTCAATGACCATTTCTATGTAAATGATTTCCAGATATATCTATCTAACCCTCATGTCTCTCCCAAACTTCAGTCTCACTGTCTCTTAGAAATATCCAACTGGATGTCCTACAGACCTCTCTCCAAACCTTCCTCTCTTTCTGTCTTTCATATTTCTGTCATTAGCATCATTATTCTTCTGGGCACTCAAGCTTGTAACCTAGGAGTCATTCCAGGGGTGTGCTAACAAATATTTAACAATTGGCTCTCTGAAAAAAATGTATGCAGGATACACTTTTGTGTTTAATCTGCGTTGTTAACATTTCCCCCATCCTTTTCTTGAGTCTAGACAATCAACAAAACAAGAAATCAAGTCCTGACTTGTAGCAGTTACTGATTTGTGAGGTGTAAATGCTCACACTGAAAATTTAAAAATTAACTCTTGGGCCAGTAGGAGCTGGTTCTAGGGCACCTCTGAGTCATTCTCAACTCCTCACTCTTCCTTACTTCCACCCATTTCCAATCAGTTGCCAAGTCTTGTTGATTTCGACTCATCTCTCACAATTTCCTTTTCTCTTTAGTTCAGTCCTTCATCACTTCTTACCTGCACTACATTTCAATACTTTCCTAATTGCTCTACCTGCCTCCAGTCTATCCCCAGGGCATAGAGCACTGGATTTGGTATCACGAAGACTTGAGTTAGAAGCCTGCCTCAGACAGGGATTGATCTGCTATAGGCAAATTGCTTAACCTCTCTGGGTCTCAGTTTCCTCATCATCAAAATAAGGGACTACAGTCCTTTTTAGTTCTAAATCTTAGATCCTATGATTCCTCTTTAATCCATCCTCCCCTCAGCTGTCCAATGATATTCCTAAGGCATAGGTAGACCATAGGTCGACCATGTCACTCCCTGCTCAACAAGCTCCAGTGGCTCCCTAGGGCCTCTAACATAAAACCCAGACACTTCTGTTGGGCATTTAATGCCCTTCACAATTTGTCTCCACCTTATATTCTCAGACTTATTGAACATCTCTCCCCTTTATACACTCTACATTCCTGCCAAAGGGTTCTTCTTCCTCTTCCCTGTAAATTCATTACCATTAGCTGGATTCAACAAGTATTTCTGCTAGGAGGATGGCAAGATGTAATTTGTATTCCTCAACAATTTCTAGCCAGCCTAAGGAAAGAAATTCTGAATTAGGCAGCTCTTTCAGATGCTAGAAATCTGAGCTTTAGATACCCCATACCAGCAGTTCTCAAGTATGGACTGGAGACCAGTGGAGGTCCCTGAGACCCTTTCAGGGGGTCCACAGGCAAAAATTATTTTCACAATAATACTAAGATGTTTTAATTTCTAATGTAAAAATCAATATACATAACCCACATAAACAAAAATTTGGGGGCAGGTTGGAGTGGGTGGGCAGTTGTCCTCAATGATTTTTAAGGGAGTCCCAGGACAAAAAAGTTTAAGAACTGTTGCCCTATATAGATCTAAGGCTCTGTACAACTAACCTTTATAGCTGACGTGTGTCAGCTAGCCAGAGAATGAGGCAGCCAAATTACCAGGTCAGTTCTCTACTAAGTTAACTCTTATCTTACCTACCGTGTGAAGTTAACTGTATACGAGTTTAGATTAAAGAAATGTACAAGGTTTGCTAAAATGTCCATTACAGAAGGAGTTAAATTGACCATGAGGTCAAATCAGTAATGGTTCAACAATCTAAAAAGTGCTGATGTTTATCTAATAGCAGATTCCAATTTCTCCAAAGACATTTCTTTGCAAAGAATGATCATTTCAGTTTCATAAGATTTCTCTCCCAGGTCTGTGCCTTTGAATATCCCATGCCTAGAATAAATTCCATCCTCACCTCTGTGTCTTAGAATCTCTAGCTTTCTTCTAGGCTCAGCTCAAGAACTTCTTTCTATACCTTTCCTATTGGTTTTTGGGGGATCTCCTCCCTTTGTTTACGTTGAATCCAGTCAGTCAACAAGCATTTAGTGAGCATTTACTGATGGCCAGCTACAAATATAAGGATAAAGAAGCACAGTACCTGCCTTCACATTCAAATAGTGGAAGATTACGTGCAAAAGCAAGCCGAAAAGGCAAGAAGCCTTTCTTAAATGGAAGTTCTGGGAGATGCCATTTAAGCAGAGGGAGGGTCTGCAGGAGCTGAGGGTGCTTCCAAGTTGTAAATTCCAGGGCTGAAATGATCTTTCAGGATAAAGAATTTCCTAGGGGCATGATGGAAGTTTGAAGCTGGATGAGAAATGAATTTGTATACATTTTGTATTTACTTATCTGTGAACAAACACACTATTTTCAGCCCTCCCTCCCCCCCCCCCACGCCTTTTTGAGGTCAAGGATTGGTTTTTGCTTTTGTCTTTGTAACCTCATTGCTTAGTGCAGTAGCTGATGCATGGAAGGCATTTAATGAATACTTGGGAGGAAGGAAGGAAGGAAGGAAGGAAGGAAGGAAGGAAGGAAGGAAGGAAGGAAGGAAGGAAGGGAGGATGGGACGGAGGAAGGGCAGGAGGGAGGGAGGGAGGGAGTTCCAACATACTGAACACTTTGTTTTTTGTGCAAGAATTATTACTGTACAAATGATTAGCACAGGGATAATGAAATGGAGTGGTTGGTAATTAAACTTTACTTTTTTAATGCTAGCTACAAATGGACTCCTCCAAATTCAAATACTGTACAGAATAGTAATCTACTCTGTAGATGATAGGTAATATGTCATTTTAAAAAGAAAAATTCTATTATGAGAGTAAGTTCCTATAGGTCTGGAAATTAGTTAACCCACAAAGAATTTTCTTCTTGTAAATCCTGAACATTGACAATTTAAATAATCTGTTAGACATCAACCCAAACATACTTTGTTGTTGTTCAGTTGTTTCAGTCACGTCTGACTCTTCATGACTCCATTTGGGACTTTCTTGGCAAAAATACTGGAATGGTTTACAAATTCCTTCTCCAACTTATTTTACAGATGAGGAAACTGAGGCAAACAGGGTTAAGTGACTTGCCCAGGGTCACACAACTAGTTAAGTGTCTGAGGCCAGATTTGAACTCAGGAAGGAGAGTATTCCTGACTCCAGGCCCAGCACCCTATCCAGGGCAACACCTAGCTGCCCTGACATGAAGGAGTGAAACTTATTCAGTTGTTTCAGTTGTGTCTGATTCTTCATGACCCCATTTTGAATTTTCTTGGCAGAGATATCAGAGTGGTTTACCATTTCCTTCTCCAGCTCATTTTACAGATGAGGAAACTTAGTCAAATAGGGTTAAATGACTTGCCCGGGGTCATGCAGCCAGTACCTGTCCGAGGTCAGATTTGAACTCACAGGTTTTCCTGACTCTAGGCCCACTACTCTATCCACTGCACCACCTAGCCAACCCCCCCCCCCCCCGCCCTGTGCCCTCCACCAAAAAAATACATATATACTTTACATCTACATTATCTATTTTGTGGTTTGTTTTTTTTTTAATAGAATAGTAATTACATCCTGGAGGGAAAAGGATGCTTTACAAGTAGTTTCCGCTACATCTTCTAGCGCAGTCTTTGGTTTTTGCTCCAACCTTTCATTTCACTAGAATGTTAGACACAACATAGCTCTACCACTCTTCCCAGTGTCCTCCCTCCCCCCCCCCACTTCATAATTTCTGAATGCTATGCACAGGATAACATTCATCAGTGGGCCTGATTATCTTGAATATGGGTTGTTGCTTTTTTATCAGTAAGCAGTGATTTGGAGGAAAGGAATTGGTGTTTACTATGAGTCACAAGGCCAATTCAAATTTATAATGTTAAGTAGTCAATAGGCTAAAGTTTTCTCAAATTAGAGTGTCTTGATACCCTGGGATTAATCGCTTAATCTGTTATTCATTTAGGTATCTTCAGATCACTGTTTTGTTGTTGTTAGGTTGTTTTTTTTTTTTTTTGGTGTGGTGAGGGGGGGCGAGGGAATGAAGGAGTTTAAAGGAGGTTGTGGGGACGGGGAACTAGAGTGTCTTTTTCTTCAAACAGAAATAACAGGTATAGAAACACTGCAGGACACGGCAAGAGAATAAATTCACTAATCAAGTCTTTGAAGTAAATTTCCCAAATTACATTTGATTTTCATTAGATTTTCTAACACAGAATTTAACAGAAAGACTTTTCCCTATTCCTGTTAAATAGCAGACAACTGAGGCATAATTTCTATTGAGTGGAAGGTCCATTCTTCTATATCTTACCATGTTTTGCACCCTACCATTACAATAAATAATGCACATCAAATAATCTTTGCCCTGACAAGACCAGCAGATCTTACAGGGTCACATGATAGTTGACTGAGACAAATCTAATCAATCCAAAGTCGCTCATTTCCTAATTTTTCCCCACATTAGTATATCTTATCAGTGTTTATCTAGTTCATCCTAGTTATCTAGTTAAGTGGATTTTTAAAAGTAGTTTATTTCAGCTAATATTTGCCACCCCAATCATATGTGTACATGTGTTTTTCAGGTGCTAAGTATACATAGTTCTGCCCAATCAGAGAAGACTAAAGTTAGGAAGGCAAATATAATCAGTGTAAAGTACAACCTTGGGTGGGAGATACATTTAAATGGAAGGGGTGCAGCAGAGGGAGGTAACTCATTGGCATATACAAATTTCACAGCATCTGATGACAAAACAGTTTGTGGCTGAGCCATTGTCTAAAGGCCATTCCTCAAATTCCTTGTTGACTGCCAGCAGCATGAGTTGTGGACTCTGTGACTTTATCTGTTAATGGGAATAAACACTTATGCCAACAGATTAAGCCTTGCTGAAACACCAAGAAAATTGGCCCAAATAGAGATCTTTGTTTAGCTCCTATTTCCTAATTGTCTCAAGACAATGGGGTTTTTTTGATACCTGAAAAACAGTGGTAGTTGTGGGAGATTGAGTGAGTTCAGTTTCCACTAAAGGACATAAACTGTTAAAAGGCATTCTATTTTAATAGCTACATGGACTATAAATGTGATCCTTAAATTGTATGAGATGACTACTAATAGCTGAATTAGTAATCATGAAGAAGGGATAGAAAGATATGAAAAATTTTGATTTTTTTCATCAATAGGTTTGGAATATTATCAGGAAAGCACTCCAGTAACATCATGGGAGGGAAATGATTTTGCAACAGTTTACAATTTTTAAGATTTGTCAAACCAACTTTTCTTAATTGGGAAAGAAGTCGGTGGTTCATTGTAGGCACACTGAATTTCATAAACTATTTTCCATGCTTTTTATAATTCATGGAACTATACCAGCTATATTTATCTCAACTTATATTACAACATGAAAATCAATACATTTATGTCTCCCTTGATCCTCAGAGAAATAGTAGTCATTTCTGAGTAAGAGTACTTCAGGAATGAATCAAGTAACACCACAAAATACTCTAGAGAATAATAATGATAATAGCCATAATTATAAATAACTTACATTTACATAGCACTTACTACTGAACCAGACACTAACTCAGTGCCTGGTTCAGTAGGTGTCAAATGTTTGCATCCTGCACTGATGTACTGTACACATCTACCATTTCCTAACATAATGTATACTAATTACTCAGTCTGGGCTCTTTATGGATAACTCTTCTATAACTTCTGGTGGTAATGATCTGGTACTGAATTGACATTAAAAATTCCTTTATTTCTATAAACAAATCTGCATGAATCTGCCATCTTGTTCAATGTACCCCCAATATATTGTTGGCCTAATTCATGCAGGTGATGACTTTTGTTTCTTGGGTCTTAGCATTTTCATAGGCTCCATCTGGAGGCAAATTGCTTTCAGTTACATTTGATGACTCTAATGGTGTGTGTATACCATGCTATTAGTTGGTAAAATGATGTGTGTTTTTTCCAACAGTTTTTCTATAGGTTTTTTACCTGTTTATCATGTGCTCTGAGAATATCTATGAATCTTTTTCTAACTTTTTGGTGAAGAAGTACCAATCTTTCTATAGCTACCTTGGCCTTGAGTTTCATCAATATTGTATAGTTATTTATACAGTTGTATTGTACAATATTTGTTAGAATACTTTCTAAATATGTTTTGGCCCATTTTTACCATTGCAAAAGTATATCTTAATATGGGTATTGTGTAAGTATTGGTTGCTTGAAATGTTTTATTTCCTTTACACTTTCATTTCAGGCTTACTGTAAGTCTCTTAACATATCTGTAGCTTTCTGCTTGATAGCCTCATATTTTGCAATGTCTGCAAGAATCCATAGCATTAGTAAGTAACACCTTCATCTATGATTAAGACCTCCAGATATCAGCTCAAAGTCTATAGTCGCTAATTTTCCTCAGCATATGTAAAGAATTTGATATTTATTGAGACAATAATATTTCAATTTCATTAAAGAAAGATTATATAAGAAGAAGGAGTCATCTAAGGTACATTTTTGGTAGAGTCAAGGTCATCTAGCTACATTAAAGGATTAATAAAAAATATTGGTTTAACTACCTCTAGTTTGGAAGCTATACTTTGTTCTATTTCAGGGAGATGAGAATATGCCTAAGATGAGGCAAAACCATAGAGGGCTTAACACGACTCTCAGAAAAATGCAATGCTTTATATCAATTGTTTTTTATATCATTTCCTTGGTGGTATGTTTTAAATAGAAAATAGTTTTAGATATGGACATCAAATACTCGAGCATTCTCACTCAACTTCAATTCATTTTATGTACTTGCAGGACAGAAATAAGACATAAGGCATCCAAAGATTGTGGTTATCAATAAAAGCACTATAATGTTACATTGAGGGAGCTTGTTTAATAATTACCAAATCAAACATAAATTTCTCTTTATATACCAAGGAATTTTGGCAAGCTCTTTTCATTTTATAATCACTTGTTTCTTTTAAGTGTGTAGCATCTTGATCTTAACCCCTCCACCTTCTCCCCTACTCCTGTATGTGCAATGAATACAGTACAGGCAAGTTAGATTCCCAGAGGGGAGAATACTACTGCTCTCCTCAGGGTTCTTGGTGTAATCATGAAGAATTGTGGCTTCTGGAACTGTCACTCACAAGCTCCCTTCCAGTGTGGTCCCTAATGTCCACAAGACAGCTGATATTAATTGCCTTTTACAGAGGGATACTTGCTGGGAAGTCATAGAAAGGACAAGAATTACAAAAACATCACCTAAATTGGAGGTACATTTTCCCTTTCCATACATTAGGCACCTATAGAGAGTAGGCTTAGTCTTAAAGTAGTTGGTATAAGACATTTCTCCTAAACCTAGGGACACACTCTTCCTTCTGTACATGCACACAAAGTCCTTGGGGAGAGTGGTCTCAAACTTGAGGTACAATGATCATTAGCTACATGTGGAAAGCACGCATGGGTCTGAGAAGTACCTTGTGATTCTTGGCCCTTTGAGTCCTTTTCTCCCTTCCTGGAGTCTCTACCGAGTTGACTTGCAGATGAGGCATCAGTGATGGATCATTTGTTCTTTTGCTCACTTGGGCTGGTACCTTGAAAAGCATGGTTATCGTAGCTCGCAGGGCATTGCACAGCTAGGTTGGATCAATAAGCCACTCAGATGCTATGTTAGCCGTAGTTGTCAGTGGAAGCTTTGAGGACTTTGACAGATTTCCCAGTCTTTCTGGTTACTCTAGTACTCCAATCTCAAGATGTTCATTCGCCTGAGATAAAACACACACACACACACACACACACACACGCACACACACACACACGAAACAGAGAAGCCACAGGTTCATGGATAAATGCTAGATGGATGGAGTTAAAATAGGTATTGCCCATTTCCCACCTAGCACCTCACAGTAGTTCTTGCCTCACTTTCAAGAAGGAAAAGTACAAAAAGGGGCAATGGAAGAACATGTTGATCATTATACATTCAGTCTCAGTTCTGGCTTAATGCCTTCTCCAGCTCCATAGCCAACCAGAATATTCCATGTCACCACACAGGGCCAGCCCTGACTCCAAGTTATCAGATACTAATTATTTAATGAACTAGAAAGACCTCCTTTTCCACTCACAAATATTCTAATTTTCACCTACATACATATAATATATCAACAAATAGATTCAGCAGTAAATAATTATGTAAGTATTTTGGCTATGACCAATGTCAAAGCCTGAATCTCCTCACAGTCTTCTTACAACAATAACTGATTTCTCTTCATTATCTTCATAGGTATTTTTAAAATCACACCAAAAATCAAAATATTCATAAGAAATTTGTATCTCCTAATCTGTCTTCAACTTTTCTCTAAAAATGACAAATACAGTCTTATAGACTTTCTCTTATGCTGTCTCATCTTAAAAATACAAGTTAGCATAGTTCTCACCAGAAAAGAGTCTATCCTCACATTTTTTTTCATTTGTTCTCTCCATAGATTTCTTATTAGATCCAAGTGCATCACAGATAAAGTACATTTTTCTCTGACTCCATAGTGAAAAGTTCTTTATATGGAACCATTTTCTCAACTGATTTTTCATAGATCCCCATGGATCACATATAATAAAGCATACGCTTTCTACCTGACTCCACAAGAAAGGATATTTCATATCCAGCCATTTTCTTAATTCACTTTTTAAACTGCCAACACAAAATTGTTGCCTTCATTATTCCATCTATCTCTACACTCTTAAAGAGACCGTAGCGGGGGGCGGAGCCAAGATGGCGACTGGAAAGCAGTAACCGGCGTGAGCTCCCCTCCAAGTCCCTCCAAAAACCTATGAAAAAATGGCTCTGAACCAATTCTAGAACTACAGAACCCACAAAGGGGCAGAGGGAAGCGGGACTCCAGCCCAGGTCGGCCTGGATGGCCTCGGGGTAAGGTCTGTCCCGAACAGAACTCC
>CM053624.1:168615768-168656567 GCA_028646595.1 Phalanger gymnotis | reverse complement strand
AAAAAAAAAATAAAATAAAATAAAAAAAAAAAAAAAAAAAAAAGAGACCGTAGCAGTGTCTGCAGCCTCTGAAGGATGGGATATTTTGAAACAGGAGTTAATAAGTATGCCTGTCTTTTTCCCCCCGCAAAATTACTTGATGGCATCCATTTAGCAATGCCCCCTAATTCTTCAATTTCTCTCTTTCAATTCAAATAAGTTTTCAATGTATTATTACATCTAATCTATGCTCAAGAATGAGGTTATTTCTCATAATTGCCCTACATTGATAGACAATATGCCTTTATATAACTTGGAGCCGAGCTTGTTGTTGACAAAAAGTAGTATGAAGTCCTTGCCTACCTTGTTTCCAGTAAGATGTTTCCACATTCATTACAATATAGTACTGGTGCACAAGAAAGTGTTCATATCTTAATTTCATTTCATGTGCATTCATACTTGGGCCATTTTATTGGTCAGCACCATTTATAGCAATGGATTTCTAGAAGATTTAGTGTTGGTATTGTTGATTAGTTTCCATGTAATTTGCCTTCTTCTGGGACCACAATACAAAGAAGAGCCACTTATTTCTTTGTCTTCTCTGTCAAGTTGATCATCATGATAGTTCTGGAAGGTCTATGCCTCCATGTCTATTTCTTAGATTCAGGAGAGCAGTTTTATCACACTGGCTGTAGCACTAATTCAATCAATAGTGTCTCCAGGGCCTAATTGGCCAGCATTTCTGAGTTCCTGCCAGGCCATTATACCTACCATAACAATTTTAGAAAGGGCATAGAAAATTCTTGTTTATATATCACCTTGGCCAGCATTCCTTTACTTTGCCATTGTCTAACCCCTTCATGACATAGATTATGAATTGGGCTTTGCAGGGGTTAATCATCTTCATTATTAACAATAGTCCCATGGCCAAATCAGCATTACAAAATTCAATATCACAGGTACTTGGAGAACCTTAGGTAAAAATATCTACTTGTCTATGAACAGTTATTTCTCATTTACAAGAGCATGTGTATAGTGGACAGATAGTGAAATTCATAGATCAGAACTAGATTTAAGTTTTGCCTCTAACTCATCCTAGCTGTGTGACCCTGGGGAAGTTATTCATCACCTCAGTACCCTAGGCACTCTAAGTCATAAAGTTGCAGAACAGTTGAAGACTTGTATTTGTAGAAAGTGTTTCCTCACAAGGGACTTGCCTGTACAATTGAAATCACAAGTAGACACCGCTAATGTTATTAACCAGAGTTGAAAAGACATACTTGTAATTTTTACTTTTGATTTAAATAAAGAAAGCAAGGTTAAGAAAAAAAGTTTGACTTGACACGGAATTTTGAAGATGGTAATCAAGGGTGCTGGCTAATCAAAACTTTTGGGAAGACAGAAAATCTTCCTTCTTTATCCTTCATTTTGTTTAATAGGATAAAATTAGGTTAAAAGTCTTGGTGTATGAAGAGGCTATGAGAACACTGAAAATGTTTCTTGAGTTTGCTGTTGGACCAAGAAATCAGGTGAAGATATGGGAGGGCATTAAAAAGCTCTGAAGTATGTGACAGTTTCCACCACACTAATTAGCTTATATTAGCTATGCTATTTTTCTGCTTGCTTTTGTATTTTCCTGATAATGCTTTTTCAGAGTTGTGAGAAAATAAATAGGAAATGTACACACAGTTCACATTTAATTAAATAATGATGGGGCCAGAACAGTAGTGCTAGGCTTTATTACTAAACCCTTAAAAACTGATTGAATGGGGACTTCTGGGTCACATGACAAGAAAGATGGTGGATTAATTACTTTCTCAGAACCACTTCAACTCTCCAACCCTCCAAAAAAAGGAATTAAGCACCAGATGTAGAGTAATTACAGTTAAATCCACAGGAGAAAGAAGACAGAACCCCAACAAGGTAAAATCCGTATGAATTAATACTTGAGAATTCTAATCCTTAAAGTGCTCAAACAGCACCCCTTCCACACTGGCTTCTACAACACCCATGGCAGAAGGACAAGCTAACTCACAAGTTAGTGTAAAGGCCCATCTTGGGACCTTATGACACACTCAGTCTTCAAGTAGTAGCAAACACTGACTCCATCCAGCTATGTGAAATTGAAGCAATGGAGAAAGAGGAACAAGTTGAAAATATGCTCAATTTTATCTAGGCACCAGCCCTAGCTTAAGGACCCTCCAAAACTATAGAAATTCTGCCCAGAACACCCACCACTCACCTTCCATCCCATAAGAAACCACTGGTGTACATTCTAACCAGTCATGAAGATAAGAAGAAGAGAAGAGTAGAAACAATCAGAGTAGGATAGCAACATATACATATCTGTACTATGGACCTGAAGGAAAAAGGACTGATATACAGCTGGGGGCCATTCCTATCACTGCCCCACCCATCCCAAGGTTACTCAGGTCAAGGATCTAGGCCAGTGAAACCCACATCCGTGAAAGTAAAGAGTCTAATGTGATCTTATAGCCCATCTTTCAGGATGTGCACAATATCAGAAGGAGAGGAACTAGAATGTAAATGATTAGGAAATACAAAATGGATAGATAGGTAGATAGACAGATAGATAGATAGATAGATAGATAGATAGATAGATAGATAGATAGATAGATAGATAGATAAAAACTAAAGATACCAAAGATTTTGAGATTAAAAAAAACTTCAGTCAAAGCTGAGCACACAAACAGAAAATTCAACAGAGGAACCCACGTAAAACCAGAAGGAAAGATTCTTAAACAGAATACAAATTAGCAAATATGATGCAAATGGAAGTGAACCAACACCCCAGGAAATAAAGAATTATGTTGGCTTTCAAAAGAGCATGGAACAGGATGAGGCCTTGCTTCCATCTCTACTATAGCTGACAAAGTGGGAAAGTTCTTGGACAATATCATTAAACTCCACTGAACTCAGTGTGGTGGTTGCAGGCATGAATACGGGAGCAGGAATGAAGACACACAGGTGATTGATTGAAGATCTCATCTAGAACAAATTGTCTATGATCTCCAGACGGGCTGGATTGGCAACAAGAACAGACCATCACTGTAGAGATGGCCAAGAGAGGTTCAAAGTAAATGGCAGTGCAACATGTTTGACAAAAGCTCTGGTGGATGTGGCTGGTATGTAGATATATGGTAAACCGTTAGATTACAATATAAATTTTGCAGATATGATCAGGAACCATTTGCTAAATTATGGCTGGAGCTTAGAGATGGCAAAAATGCACCTTAAGAGAAAGATGGATGCTATGAAGGCCATGAGACAATGTAATGGCATTTTCTTGGAGGGCCTCCTCATAAATATAAATATTAAGCTTGTTACATCATAGAGTAATACATAGTAAAGAACCTTAACAAGATGCAATCATGAGATTGTAAGCTCCTTGAGGGCAGGGATAGTTGTTCACCCTTTGTTACATCTCCAGTGCTTAGCACAGTGCCTGATACAAAGTAGGCACTTAATAAATGTTCATTGATTTATTGTTTATTGATTAACAGAATATAACTTGAGGTAGTATGATTAGAAAATATGATTCTGGAATATGTGGTTGTGGAAGGAGCACTCAGTGAGAGGCACCTGTGAAGCCAAAGAATAAGAACTGGAAGAGATTCAAAGCAAGAGTTTACTTCAGAATTAGGTGCAGGAGATGTTTATAATGCCAGGATAAATGCCACTTAAAAACCAATTGACATGTTATCTACATGAAACAGAAACCAAGGATCTTATTCTCTACTCTCTTCCTTGGAGAGTAGGATCGACAACTGTTCTTTTAGATATATTTGTCCTTTTTATGTTTTGAAATGGGATTTAAACTCAAGTAAATTTTAAAAATTCTGAAATGGAATTGTTTTGTACTAAGTCATTTTGAAGGAAATATTTGCTGATTGATGTTATAGATCATATGACTATAGATTTAGAACTGGAAGGGGCATTGGAGGTCATTAAATTAAATATAATTTATTTTATAGATGAGTAAACTGAAGTACAGAAAGTGTAAATGACTCACTTAGGGTCACACAGCTAAAGTAATTGAGGTGGGATTAAAACCAAGGTATTTTTGTCTAGTACCTTCTCTACTAGAGTAAGCTGCTTCCTGAAGGAGATGTTTTCACCTGTACCATAATAAAATAGAAATGTGTATAGAAGGAGAGAGAAAGAGAGGGAGGGGGAGAAGCAGAGAGTTGGGGGAAGTGGGGGGAAGAGAGAGAGAGAGAGAGAGAGAGAGAGAGAGAGAGAGAGAGAGAGAGAGAGAGAATATGCATGGAATAACAATAAGAAACTGTAGAATGGCTCAAAAAAGAAATTAAGTCCATAAAAGCAGAATATAGGAGGGACTATAGGAATGACTACAGAGAAATCTCAACTCAGAATTTTAAACCTCAACTAGCAAATTAGAAAAAAAAATGAATCAATGGTGGAGGAGCTATCTAAAGATTTATATAGTGATTAATAGATTTAGATTAATAGATTTAGAACACAAACCACTGAAATGGAGGACTATCTGACAGAAAAGAAGCAAAAGGCAGCAATGTTAAAAGAACACACGAATTCTATATATGCCAAACAACTGACCTTGAAAATAGGATGGACAGAGATAAGGATAATAGCTCTCCTGAAGGAGTATGACGACTCAATAAACATAAATAACATAATTCAGGGGAAAAAATCCAGAATTTCTGAATAGAAACAACAAAGTATCAGTATAGAGAATCAACATAATGCCTTCAGAAAGAATTCCCCCAAATCCTGTATTTAAAATTCCAAAACATATAGTAGCCAAATTTGACAATTTAAATTTTAAATAACAATTGGTTCAAGTGGCCAAAGTAATAATATAATTGAATATGTATATATAATGATATATATATCATCATCATATATATATCATTATCATATTATATATAATGATATAATATAATTGAATAATATAAGATTATTGTGTAGTTATGAGAAATCATGAAAGGAATAGCACATTCTGAAAAGCAAAGGAGTTCAAGCTACAAGTCCAAATGGCTAACCTTGCAAATCTGTACCTAATCACTAATTAAAAAGATGTCCATTCGATAAAAAGAAGCATGTGAGATATTCCTACAAAAAAAGAGTTAAGAAGAATATTTATCCTGCAAATATCCTAAACAAATGAAATATGAAAAAGGTAAGTGAGCATCACTTCGAGGAAATAATAAATAATAAAACCAATTTTTCCATATATAAGGATATTTTAAAGAGAAAAATCTTGATCTACTGGTTTACAAAAAGGAATAAAGAAGTATCATAAAGAACAGAAAGGATACATTGGGATAAAAAAATTAACCAAAATTTAAAGAAACAGAAGTTGGAGTCTTAGAGTAGAATTATAGCCTAAATCTTCTGATTCCACTTTAGATGAATCAATTTCTTTTGTGGGACACAATTGCAGAGTGGGAAGCCAGAGGTGAAATGACTTGCCCAAAGTCACACAGGTAGGAAGTATCTGAGGCCCAGTTTGAACTCGGGTTTTCCTGATTCCAGGCTCAACATTCTATTCACTGTACCCCCTAACTGCCTCAGAGTCAAAAATGGATATGATGTGATAAGTGAAAAAGGCCAGAAAGAAGATGCTTTACCATCTGTTTTGCTGCTGCACCCTAAGAACCATGGGACTTTTCCATCTGAATTGCAGCTGCAACTTCTATATGCATTGTTCTCTCAATTTGGACTGGACAACTGTGCCTTATTCTCTATTCAAATAAAATTTACAAAGCTTTTTTATGAAATTAATTGTCTTCTGTATTAAATAGATATTATGAGGTGCCCCCAAATAACAGCAATGTTGTTGAGTTAACTGGAGGTAACATAGGCAGGTCCTTCTTAAAGCAGAACATACTCAATCTTCTCAGACTGAATTGTGAAGTCTGGAAGGCCCAGGAGAGACTTTTTTGTAAGCAACTGCCATTTTTTAATTTTCACTTCCAATGCCAATTAATCAACTTTAATCGTGCAAGGAGATTTGCAGCGTATTGAGTATCTTGTGCAAATCTATTTGAATTGAAAATGTGTCTGAGTAGGAGGAAACAAAGAATATCTGAAGGAAGGAACCTCAGCATTTTGGTTGCTAGTGAATAAAACAAAATATAATGACTTGTAAGCTGAATAGTAAAAATCAAAGTATTAAGACATTGTTACATTGGTCATTATCTATAGAAAAACATCCAATTGATGCAAATGGCTCCTTTAGCACTCTTTGTCCATCAGTCCTCATAGTTGGGCTTCTCCTGGTGCCCTCATACAATTCTCCTCAGGTGTGAGCTTATGAATGACTTCTGCAGGACCAAGTGCACTCCTGAATACCAAAACTAAAGTGTGGAAAGGAAAATCATTGAAGGATGCTGGCTACTGGGGAGGCAGCATCTCGTAGAGGCAAAAAGCAGTGGATCTGAAGTGGGAAATCCTTTGTTTAGATGCTGCCTCTTCTACTATGATCTCATCTCTGGGAGCCATGGTTCTCTCATCTGTAAAGAGGTAGGGGGAGGGAGGGGGTGGTGGATTGAATGATCTCTAAATTCCTTTCAAGTGCTAAGACCCAATGAACATTTCTTTAATTGAGCAAGTTTTTAACTGAGTCCTTGCTGTGTTGGGTGATGTGGGAGATAGAGATCATACATATGGCATGAACCTGACCTTTGGGAAGTTTAAAATTTATTTGGAGAAGTGGCAGAAAACTAAAATGGAACTAATGACCCAAGTAAAGCATAATTAAGTGATAAATTTTAAATAAATTTAGATTTCAGAGAATAGCTAGAGTAATTAGTCAAAAGATAGCTGTCTGTTATGTTTTGGTTCCTTCTCTCCTTGTACAGACAGGAGAAAACACGAATTTTTCCCTTGCTTAATTTATGGTGACTAATTTGATTATGTATAAAAATGTTGTATGCTCTTAGAGAGAGAAACTCAAAACATTCAAACTATTATCATTGTTTACCTTGGTTTAGAAATCAAGAAAGTGACCAGTAATAATTGTGAACCAAACAATGGCTATACTTCAGCTAGCATTTGCCAATTTGCAAACATATCATAGGAAACCAAATGGTATTCAGCCAACCTTCAGCATTGTGCTGTATTAGGTGTTTCAGTATGTTGCAACATTGCCTACAATTCCTATTCATTTGTCCAGCTATTTCTTGTGATCCTCTAAATCAGTGAACCTGGCTCTTGCAATAGGAAGGGAAGTAAATGAACTGTTTCAGTTGTGAAATAGGGTGTTTATTAAGCTCAAGGGAGCCATGTGTTGGGTTGGGATCACATATTGTTCAGAAAAAAACAACTTCAACTAAGGAAGAAAAATTTGCTCCACTCATAGCTATAAATGCAAAGTTTAGAAGATTCATAGCTTTAAATCTTCCCTCTCCCCAAACCACTAGATTTTATTCAAATCTTAGTTTTTTTTAGCACTAGAATATGTATATAGCTCCATTTATGTCATGAAGAGGACATTTTTACAATAAGCACAATGAAATATTTAACAGAAAAGTTCGTAGTTTTGCACTTAAACTTTCACAACTCTACCATAAACCATTCCTTATAAAAATAAAACAATTTCATAAATCCACTTTGAAAATCTACTGACTTATTTTGAATTCTGTTTCTAGTTCCTGAATTGACTCAGATTTATGCATCCTTTCTTTTTTTTAATTTTTGGAAGGGGGGAAGACAGGGCGATTGGGGTTAAGTGACTTGCCCAAGGTCACACAGCTAGTAAATGTGTCAAGTGGCTGCGGTCGAATTTGAACTCAGGTCCTCCTGACTCCAGGGCCAGTGCTCTACTCACTGTGCCACCAAGCTTTCCCCTATGCATCCTTTCTATGAGGTTTTCATTTGAATTATGTTTGGTCTTTACTTTTAGAAATCATGATAGTAATATACATTGATTCAAGGTTACTGAAAAAAATACTTTGATGCCTGACAAGCCCTTTAGTCTAGTTGTCTGTTCTGTCCTTTTGGCATTGCTCTTTAGGAAGCAGGAATTAGCAGTGTTACTGCCATGATTCTGAAAGGTAAAAACTCTTCAAAAAGGAAGCAATGTAGTCAACTTTGAAATTGTGGACTGATCTGACCTCAGTCATTCCATTTCTCTTGTAACATCCTCTTCCATGAAGCCTTTACCATTTCCACCACCTTCCTCCTTGAGTTTTAAAAAAATATGTACCTTTGAACACCTGTTGTTACATCCCTATTTTTAGTAACTTGTGGTTACAGTTACGTTTTTAAAATATTCATTTCAAGGTTTTTATTTAATGCAGTTAGGAGGCATAGTGGATAGAGCATTGGATCTGGAATCAAGAAGACTTCTTCAAATTCTGCCTCAGATGCTTATTAGTTGTGTGACCCTGGGCAAGTCCCTTCACCCTGTTTGCCTCAGTTCCTCATATGTCAAATGAGCTGGAGAAGAAAATGGCAAACCACTTCAGCATCTTTGCCAAGAAAACTCCAAATGGGGTCACAAAGAGTCAGACACAACTGAAAGGACTCAAGGACAATGACGAGAAGATTTAAATTCCATAGTTTAGGTCACAGAATCATACACTTTTAGAAGAGAAGGGAAGAACAGAAGTTATAAAGTTTAGGCACTTCTGTTTGCCTCAACTATTAAAAAAATGAAAATCATAATAGCTCCTACATTCCAGGGTAGTTACGAGGATCAAATGAGATAATGTTTATAAAGCAATCAGCACAGTGCCTGGCACATAGTAGGTTTTATATAAATGCTAGTTGTTATTATCACTGTTATTATTAGTAACATTAAAATAACAACCAATCTTCTCATCAGTCCCAAATCCCCTCAGGTCTCATCTTCTATGTGAAACCTTTCCTAATCCCTATCCTCCAGATGGAAGTTCTGTCTCCTACCGTAGAGTTGTCAGTCTTTTTCTTAACTTACTTTCTTTTAAAAACAAGTTTTGACCAGTTTATTATGCTTTTGTACAGTTTACTTTTCACCAGTTTGTTCTGGCATGCTTCTAATGATATCAGAATGACTTGGATCAATGATAGCCAGGGTACATACTCTGTGGTACTTCCCACATGTTGTACTCAGTTCAACGTTGTTGCCGCTACACTGATGTCCTCCAGTTTTGGCCAACATAGCCTAATACTCAATCGCTGATTTCCTAAAGGTTGGACAATTGTTGGCTAAGATCACCAATCTGGATTTGCCTTCTCTGACCTTTTTCAGGGTCTGTTTGTAGTCTAGCACATATTTGCCACCTTTCATGACCAGCAGGATCCTTGAGTTGATGGACTCCCTCCAGCAACTTTTCGTCTTCTTTGTGGCCACCATCTTCCTGCCTGAGATATGGGAGGACCCTCAGCCAGAGACCTGCCACCAAGATGGCTGGGAAGTGGAAAAGAAAAAAGTTAATAAGCATTTTAATTCTAGCTTGAATTATAGTCATCGCATACAATTTTTATCTTCTCTACTAAACTATAATCTGCTACCTAAGGCAACTATGAGTTAAGCACTTTGTAAACTGTAAAGAGCTATACAACAGACAGTGACAGTGACAAGATGAGTGATTTCACTGGAATAAGGAACTCCAGGATGAAGAAACTATTTCTGCCAATGTATATTGGCACCTTCTTTGTGATTTATTTTCTTAAAGAGATCCCTAGAATACTGGAAGATTCTCTGGGACCTCTATTGTCATTATGTTATTATTAATTTCTACCATTAATGATCTTCCAATAAATATAGCCCTTTAGATATAATATGCTCAATAAATATTTATTACTAATAACTGACATTTACCTGTTTTACATAACATCCTTTTACAAGAAAAGCTGGGTTACATAATAGATAGAAAGCTGGTCTTGGAGTCAGGAAGACCTGCCTTTAAAAGTCTAACCTTGACACACTCTGGTTGTATTACCTTAGGAAAGACACTTAACCTCTCAGTGCCCTACAGCCCTCTAAAGATTATAAGTCACAGAGATGAAGCTAAGCTGCATTAGTAGTATGAGTTTCCTATGCAAAGAAACCACAGGTCTTGTCCATATCTTTTTACATGCCTGACTCTTATGGCAATAACCCTATCAAGTGGATAGTATTCATTACTCCAAGTTCCTTTTTTGTCCTCTTCTTTTCTTTCTTTTTTGTCATTAATATGTTCAGCATTCTTTAGTCCAGCCACACTGGCAATACATTACTGTTGCTTAAATACTCATGCTTTTGCATTAGTAGTCCCTCAAGTCTGAAATGCTTCCCCTACTGACTTCCACCTCCTAGTTTCCCTGGTCCTCTAGGACTCAGTTCAAATTCTACCTTCTTTGTGGGGCCTTTCCAGCCCCTCCTCTGCAAAATGTTGCAGGAATCCTTCTATGACAAGGATAGGAAGACAGGAAGTCCCAAGTCCTCTAGAACCTTCAAAATTCACAAGGTTTTACTCCAGGCAAGAGGAGGAAGGAGGACAAAGGAGACTAAGTTCAAGGCAAGCTTTTCCCCCGACAAATGAAGTGGCTCTCTGTCACCAAGTTGAAAACATTTGAATCTCTTGGATTCTGAACTAGCTCTCAGGTTTTAGACAGTCCCACAGCTTTATCAAAGTTATCAACTAATCAAAGTAAACTTCCTGTCACACCTAGTGAAAACGGCTCTGATTTAGATCGTGAGTTCCCTGAGGGCAGAGATTGCTTTTCGCCCCTTTTTGCAACCCCAGTTTAGCACAGTACTTGGCACATAGTAGGTATTTAATAAATGTCAATTGATTGATTGAAGGAGGTGGCCAGGGCTTGTTCAGCCTAGTTTTGATTAATTGCTCAATCAAGAAATATTCTCATCTAACAAGGTAATTACTTTTAGATGGCATGGGGTTATTATTGGGCCGTCAACCTTACAACTGTTAATTGAATGACTAGATGACTAGCTTGCCTAAAGAGGAAAAACCTTAAATGAGGTATTTTGTGGGGTATTTGTAACCTCCAAAATGTTAGGCTGCTCAAATATTTTGAGATAATTATAAATGATTGCACATTCTGGAGATCTATCAATCTTAGTCTAAAAGCAAAGCATAGAATAAAGAAATGGATTGTACTAGTATATTTTCATACATTATAATGCCCACTTTCCACTGATTATTCCACTGATTTCCACTGTCCTTTTTCAGACACAGGAAAAAATCATTTAAGTTGTACATTCTTTTATAATAGGAAGCTATTTTGATATCACTGCACAAGTTATCCATACTGATATTAAGTTTAGAGGATGGGGGAGAGTGTGGGAAGAGTAAACTTAATTTGAATTTAGAAAGTCTCTAAATGATAATTGAATCACAAGTCTGGATTAGAATTCTAGGAGCAACACTTGACTTGGTCAAAATCACTGTTAGGAAGAGATGCAATTTTTACACAGTACTTCACATTGATTAAGTAATGTGTGAAAATGAAAAAAAGTATTTGAATCTTAATCATAGTCATTTGCATGAAATAAAAGTCTGTGTCAGGGGAATGCACGTTATAATAACTCCTAGGTGTTTTGGTTGCATCAGTGAGCAAAGAAGTTGTATGCATTTTTGTACCGATATACAAGAATTCTTTTTATATTTATTGTATCTTTGTACGAGAATTCAGCAATATAGGATTTTAGCTGGTGAGAGACCACAACTGATTAACTTCTTTAACAATGGCTGTAATTAAAACAGATATTTGATAATACATGTGCCTGAATTAAACTGAAAATATGCAAAGAAAGGATAGAACAAAATGGGAACTTGATATGAATGTCATTCACAGTCTGCTTCTCCTTAGATAGAAAGGTAATAAATAAGATGAATGAACTCTAGAGAAATTCTGCCAGCCTTTGGCCTAAGTACTTCACTTTTTTCCCCCATCAGCTATATGGACTACATAATTTCTTTAGGACAGTAAATGTAAAATGTGGGAAACAGTAGACATAGGAAACTAAAGTTCTTATTAAAGTCCTCCACTGCTAAATCATCTGTACAAACTGTCTCCATTTCCAAATCATTCTTTATATTTCAGACCTGATATAGGCTAATTCTGCCAATAATTCCATCTCTGTTAGTGTACAAGAGGAACAGGCAAAATTCCAACTATCTATCGGCTTTATCTATGGCATTGGACACTCACCTGCTTTATTCAGAACCTATGTCATCATCAAAATCACCTTTTAATTACTCTAAATCTTTTTTGTTACAAATTTGGATTTCTCTTCTTATTGGGTCAATATTTTCCTTACTTGCATTATCTATATCCTGTTGGGGCTTGACATGCACATGATATAAACAAATCTCAGTCTCCAAAATTCTTAATCCCATATGTTTTCCTAAACATTTAATTGCCATGGGACCAAAAATGTGAATCCATTTCACACACAAGTCACGACATCATTCTTGTGATATCATTGGTCCTCTTCAACCACCAAAAATTTAAATAAAATGAGTGCCAGGGAACCTAAGGACATTGGAAATTCTTACCAAAAATAACAGCTTTTAAAGAAATGTAAATCTAACTGTAACTGAACAATAAGAAAGAATTTTTAGGGTAACCTTAATACTCTAGACCCACAGAACAACAAGAGGAACCAATGAGAGATAATAAGGCAGGAGGAGTTTGGAGATGATTGAAGAAGAATCTTTGATTTAACTAGAACTGAATAATATATTTTAAAGTTTATAAAACATTAGCAAATAAAACACTATTCAGATGCAAAATGGAAATAACTAGGCCCCAAATTGCCTTTTAGAGGAAGCAAAGGACTCCTTTCAGGCTCAGGAATCACTGGATCCAGCCTACAAAAATACGCAGCGAGTTGAGCAATTTGAAAGAGGGCACACACACACACACACACACCTCCATAGAGTTAACAAATAAAAACAGGGCAAACATTTTGCTTCCTTATCATCAGAGTCATTGACCTTCATCCTGCGTTGAAAAGTTTGACTCTTTCATTTCCTTCATCTCCTTGCATACAGTCTGCTCCCAAATCTAATCTTTCTTCCTTCAGATAGAATCACAAGACTCAGATGTAGGCTTTAGGGATTATTTACCCAAGCCTTTGTTTTTACAGATGAGGAAACCGAGGCCCATGGAAGTTAAGGGATTGCCCAAGATCACAAATGGCACAGTCAGGATTTTAACTGGTTATCTGACTTCAGATCTAGAGGTTTTTTTCACAGTATGACTACTAGATGTGCTTTTACTCTAAGGTCCCACTACAACAATCTGTAACAGCCTCCTAGCTAATTTCCCAGTTTTTCCCTCCTCAGTCTATTCTCCATACCAGTCTAAATTTCTAAATTATTGCTTTCATCTCATTCCGTGGCTAAGGAAACTACACTAGCTAGTTGTAATTATCTACTACATCGAATTCAACTCAAAGCGATTGTCACGGAGGGTTGGTAAAAGTCCAGAATTTTTGGCCAGTCATGACATGGAATTAGTCCTCCAGCCACAGGGTGATTCTATTGTCAGGCCTCTTGTCCTGTGCAGTTAAAAGAAGCTATTCTTTCTGAACAACTGGTGTACAAACTGTCAAGCTCAGGATTACTCATAAAGTAACCCCAAGGTTGGAACCATCCATCTCTCCAGAAGGAAACAGAAAAGCAGAAATAGGCAGAACGTGGAGGTTTAGGATCTCCAGGCTCAGGCTACACGCAAGCATGTGTCTTCCACAGCCATAGGTTTCTATTATAATCCACCTTTGTTTGAACCTGGGGGCCCTGATGATAGTTGGGGTGGGGGGACCTGGTGGCAAGTGGGAGAGAAGTGTGAATAGGAAGAAAAGTGCCGCCCTCTTCCTTGCTGAACTTCAGTTTTGAAGTCCAAAGGAGAGTATCAAAAAAGATCTCAAAGGGTGGTCCATTTCTTCTCACTCTTGTAGGTCATAGAGAGGGCAGTTGTCTCCCCAAAAGTCCATCCACCTAAGGCTCAGTTAATTAGTCACCAGGAGACAGCCTCAGGCACCAGGGAACATTTGGAGGATTTCTATACCTTATCTTCAAAAGGTAAGGGTACAAGTCCCTCAGCTAGTATCTAGTATAGAGAAGGAAATGACAAACCACTCCAGTATCTTTGCCAAGAAAACCCCAGATAGGGTCACAAAGAGTCAGACGTGACTGAAAAACAACTAATCATTAGAATATGAAAGTGTGACATCAGTGAGTTCAGTGAGCTTTCTCTCTCTCACACACACACACAGCTCCACAGAGTTAATATATAAAGGTAGAGCAAACATTTTACTTCTTTCTCCTCAGAGTCATCCTCCTTCTTCACACCTTGAGACCTTTGACTCTTTCATTTCCTTCATCTTTTTGCATACAGTCTGCTCCCAAATCTAATCTTTCTTCCTTTGAATAGTCCTGCAAGATGTATGTCTGGGTTTTAGAGATCATTGATCCAACCTCTTGTCTTACAAATTAGGAAACCAAGCTGAAAACTGAACCTGAGTCTAGCTTCACAGGAGGCACTCCTTCCTAACCAAGGTCCAGGCTTTGAAATTTTATCAAGTTGATTGAGGTGCACAAGATCGACTAGAAGCTCTCCTCATCACCCCTGCTACATATTTAATCCTTAACTAGAAAGTAAACTCAAGAAAAAGAACTTTGTGTTTTGCTTGTTATTTAATTCCACATCACCCTGCGTAACGAATTGAATTGAATTAGGATCATAAAATTTTGGGTCAGAAATCATTGTGGAAAGCATTGGTTTAGACTAGATTAGAGACATTTCTTTAAGAGTTTCTCCTTGAGTAATGGCTTGCTTAAGTGTCTAGAAACAACTAATCGGTGGCTGAGAAGTTATTTCATTTCATTCTATATTTTATTCATTCTTGCTCACTGGAAGATCAGTTCATTACAAATTTCTGATGAAGGTGGAAGTGAATTTGGTTATTCATAGTACTTGAAACGTATGAAGCATGGGTCCTGTTCCAAACCTTTCTGTTGACTCAGTTTCCAATACTGTTCAAGTCCTTTAACTCTCTGAGCTGTCCTGTTTCTGTGACATAAATATAATGGCACATGACAGGCCACCTCCCCACCCTCAGGTGAGAGTTAATAAGATAATGATTGTAAAGCTCTTTAAGCTCATCAAAGAAAGGTGACAAGTAGTATAAAAATTATGCAACTAATCATAGTCAAAGTACATGTTGAAAATAGACCTGTGGAGTGATGAAATGATACCTTAGGGAGAGGAGCTAATGCTTATTTGCCCTGCAGTGCCTGGCTTTTTTTTCCTCCTGTAATTTCCTTTTGTTTGAATTGACTTCAGAAATAGTAAAAGGTGTTTAGATCAGTTCTGGGAGAAAAAACATGTAATGTAGGATAAAGGTGAGCTCATACAACCAAAATTCAGGTTAACTCCAGTTAGCAGAAGTGCTATTACATCAGCCCTTTGCACCAAAAGAAGAATGCAGAAACAGTTCTGTAAACTTGACTATCTACGACCAAAATAAGAATAGGTTTGAGTAATTGTATAACAGGATGATAATCACTTGTGTATTCAGAGAGAGTAGAGAATGAAGGTTGATCAGGTTTGCTTGCTGTGGCAATGTACATAGTCATTTTGTGTGTACGTTGCCCCCTAAAGGTAGAGCTTATGAAGGCTCAAGATGTGACAAAAGAACTTCAACCCCCCATGCTGTGTAATAGGGGCACATTCGAGAAAAAGATTATCTTTCCCATGAAGCTCCAGGCCTCAAAGATGGGCTTTATACAAGTTCCCAACACTCCACTTGTCACAAGAGTATGGGTCTGTGGTACAGAGTGAATACATCATGAAACATGGACTCTGGCAATAAAAGGGTGGGGAGAGGTGGAAAATGAAGTGGTGTCAGAATCTTGAAAGGAGAATAGAAGATTTAGAACAATTGATGTAGGGTGTGCAATTAATGAGGGAAGAATAAATGAACAAGAGCCCAAACGATATTAGGTTAACATACATTTGTAGCGGAATCAGTTGTCATTGTAGCATGACATGCTCTAGCATTCTTCAGTCATACCCACGAGTAGATGCAGAGGAGAGAGAGGGTGGGAGTAATCCAGGTTTGGATTTTATACTATAATGCAGCAATCATCAAAACTATTTGGTACTGACAAAAAAAAACCCAGAAAAGTAGATCAGGGGAACAAAGTAGATAAGGGAGAATCAGACACAATTGAACTCAATAATTCAATGTTCGATATCCCTGAGAATGTAATTTACTTGAGAAAGAATGCGCTTTTTGGGTAAGAATTTATGAGAATCTCAGAAAAATCTGGCAGAAATTAGGTTTAGATCAACATTTTAAACCATATACACAAGCTCAAAATGGATATGCAACCTGAAAATTAAAAATTACAACATAAAAAAGTTAGGAATCAGATAAGGTACCTTTTACAAGCATAGCTAGGGGAGAATTGTTAACAAACAAGAAATAAGTCAATCACAGATAATAAAATAGATCATTTTGATTACATGAAGTTGAAATGCTTTTGCAAAAACTGAAGCACCTAAGATTAGGAAAAAAAAGCTGATTGAGGAAAAAAAATCTTAGTACCAAATACATCTGAAAAGAGTTTATTATCCAACATATAGAAAATAGCCATCCCCAGTAGAGTCAGAGAATATGAATGAATCATTCTCAAAAAATTACAATTGATACTCCTTTAACAGCAACCTATTAACAATCTTTTGAGTACTCTAAATCACAAAGAAAAGAAATATGAATGAAGAAAACTCTGAGGTTTTACCTCGCTTCCAGTAAATTGAAAAATTACAAAAAGCTGAAAAGTCATTTTTGAAGGGGCTGGGGAAAGAACAACATATTAACAAACTGTCGGACCCATGAATTGGTTCAATCGACATGAAAAGCAATTTGTCATTGTGCTAGGAAACTGACTATAATGTCCGTACTCTTTGACTTAGAGCTCCTACTGCTGGGTATATACTTTAAGGGACCAAAAACAGAAAGAAATGTCCTAAATGTATAAAATATTTTTGGCAGAACTTCTTATGCTATTTCTTAACAAAAATGCAAACAAAGTAGATTCCCACTACTTGGGAAATAGTTAAATATGTTGTAGTTCCTGGATATAACAGAAGTTTACTTTGTGGAAAGAAATGATGCCTATGAATATGGGGAAACATGGAACAACATGTGAAATGATGCAGAATGGGGTAAGCAGAACCAGAAAAAGAGTCTACAAAAAAACAAAAATAGCAATAAAAATCAATCCTAAATTTCTGAAATTATAATAACCACGTTTGGCTCAAAAGAAGGGATATAAGATTATGCTTCCTTCCCTTCTTTGCAGAGTTGAAGGACTATGGGTATAATCAATGTATTGGTTAGTTTTGCTAGACTGTTTTTCCCTGTTTTTTAATTTTTAATTTTTTTTTTGTTATAAGGAGTGGGATAATAAGGGATATATTGGAAATGTACATGACATAAAAATAAAATAAGATTTTCAAATTAGTCTTCTGTCATAATATTTTTGAATGGAAGAAAACACTAGTTATATTTCTGTTTGTATCCTATTCCCCCTACCAGATTGTAATTTAATGGCTTATACATCTGTGTATTTACTCTGGTGCCTGACAAAATGAGTAAGACCAGTTTCTAAAGAAGATTTCAAACTGACCAGAAAACAAGAGAAAGCAGGAAGATAGGTCAAATTGTAGAACCCCTGACAACTACTTCTAATCAAACCAGGTCACTTGCTTTTGATCATAAGCCTTTCTTCTAAGATTCAAACTTAATCCTAACCTATTGCAAACTTTGCCATTGGAAGGAGTGAGTGTAGAAACAGGAAGAGCTGACCCTAAAGATGCCTTCTTAATACATTATACATGACTTGTTTGGGGAAGGCATCTCTTAATCAATCTTATATCTATCATAGAAAGATAGTTCTTTGAGTTGTGAACCCATCCAGCCATTCTAGAGAGCAATTTGGAACGACGCTCAAAGGGCTATAAAAAAAATGCCTACCCTTTGACCCAGCAATACCACTTCTAGGGCTGTATATGAAAGAGATCATAGAAGAGGGAAATGGACCCGTATGTAGAAAAAAAAAAATATATATATATATATAGCAGCTCTTTTTGTGGTGGCAAAGAATTAGAAATCGAGAGGATGACCACAAATTGGGGAATGGCTAAATAAGTTGTGGTATATGAATGTAATGGAATACTATTGTGCTGTAAGAAATGGGGAACAGATGGACTTCATAATAATCTGGAAAATCTTATATGATGTGATGGTGAGTGAAGGGAGCAGAACTAGGAGAACATTATACATGATTACAGACACACGGTATCTGTGATGACTAACTTTGATGGACTTGGCTCTTCTCAGAAATACAATGTTCAAAGACAGCTCCAAAAGACTCATGATGGAAAAAGCTATCTACATCCAGAGAAAGAATTATGGAGTCTGAATGCAGACTAAGGCAAACTATTTGCTTTTTTTGTTCTTTTTTGGTTTTGTTTCTTCTTTCTCATGATTCATTCCATTGGTTATAATTCTTCTTTACAACTTGACTGCTGTCTAAATAAGTTTAATGTGAAAGTATATGTAGAACCTATATCGGATTACATGCCATCTTGGTGGGGAGGGGGGAGGAGAGGGAGAGGGAGAAAATTTGGAAGTCAAAAATTTGTGGAACTGAGTGTTGTACCCCCCCAATCTATGATCCTATAAAATATTAAAAAATAAAAAGAAAGATAATTCTTCAATCCTATAACCCATTGAAGGACATCACTGACAGGAACTAGGTGTAAGTCAAAGGTTATTTAATATCGTCATTCACAGAGATAGGATATCAGGTTTTAACCAAGACTTTTTGGGGGGATAGTAGAGCTGAGGACACAGCTATAAGTTATTAGTTACTAATGATGATGTTACCAAAGAAAAGTAGAAATCTAAGAATATGTCATGATCATGCAAGAACTGGGATTCAAATCCAAGTACATTTATATTGTTGTGTTTGTCCTTTGTTTTCAAAGAGGACCATGGCATCAGGGAATGACGACATGATTTGCAGTTGACTTTGA
Organism: Phalanger gymnotis; assembly: GCA_028646595.1. Taxonomy (NCBI): domain Eukaryota; kingdom Metazoa; phylum Chordata; class Mammalia; order Diprotodontia; family Phalangeridae; genus Phalanger; species Phalanger gymnotis. Next base: position 168,637,538 of record CM053624.1, on the reverse strand, counting down.
TTTGAGTGAGGGAGGGCTGTGCAAGGTCACCAGCCTCACTTTCTCCTCTAGAGCCATGTGGTCCAGTGGCCTGATATTCATCAGGATGACTGGAGATGACCCAGGATGCAATGGGAGACCCTGGCCCTTTTAGGCTCATGCCTTTTCATGTACTCACTTAGAGTGAAGTAATGCCCATTTAGTGAATAGGCCTTTTTAAGAAGTGAGTCAAGGAATGGCCCCTTTAATTAGAAAATACATTAAGCTGGGAGGGGAAGACCCTCAGGGTTGCTGTTCCAAAAAGAAATTTACCATTGACATTCATTCTAAAACAGGAGGACTCAAAATATAACCCTTAAGTGGAGCTTGGGCAGGGACCTATTGTGGTCCAATCTATGAGCTTCAGAGTGAACTGGGTTTAAGGTTTTGTGAAAGAAGGATGGAAGGAAGGAAGGAAGAAAAGAAAAGAAATATGTGGATATTTTCAGTACCTGTAATTTCATCAAAATGCCATCCTTTCTGCCAATGAAGCCTGTGTGTGTGTGTGTGTGTTTATGTATGTATATGTGTGTGTATATATATATATATATATATTTTAAAAGAATACTTATTGACAAAGAAAATAAAAGGTAGTGTTGACTGTTGTGTTTTTTTTTATAAAGGACCCTACTTACTTTGATGGGAATAATAATAATGATGATAATATGGAAATAACAGTAGCTGAACTGTATAGTTATAAATAAATGTTTTTAAACATTTAATGTGATATATTTATAAGCATACACATTTACAAGTAAATAACATTTAAATGAAAGGGACCAAAAGACCTATGAACAAATGAATGAATGAATGAATAAAAAAGTGTTTAAGTGCTTATTTTGTGCCAGTCACTGTGTTAGCCTCTGGTGATAGAAATACTAAAGTGAAATAGACTCTCACTTTAAGATGAATAAGCCCTACTTCCTCCCTTTTCATTTTGGGTGGCAGAGAATTAGTTTCCCATTAGAATGTAAATTCCTTGAGTTCAGGCACTATTTTTTGGCTTTCTTTATATTCTCAGCACTTAGTACAATATATTACACACAGTCTGTCCCTAATAAATGCTTGCTGACTAAGGTGGTATAAGAAAACAGGCACAGTAATGTACTGTCTGCCTAAGAGACAAATAGTTTTTCAAGTGAGGGAAGTAATGATCCCGTTACTATGGGATCTGGTCAGATGTTTTCTGTAGTATCATTTTAAGTGCTGGGCCCCATATTTTAAGAATATTGACAAACTTGAGTATATCCAGAGACGGGCAAATAGGATAGTAAGGAGACCAGAGACAATGACATATGAAAATCAATTAAAGGAAACAGAGATGTTTAACTTGGAGAAGAGTAGACATAGGATATGATAATTGTCTTCGAATATTTGAAGGCCTGTCGCACACAGGAGATATTAAACTCGTTCTCAGCCCCAGAAATCCTAGAATAACACAGCATTCAATATCCCAAGAAAAAAGCAGCAAGACCTAAGAATATATAAAGTAAGGCCAAGCCCAGCCCAGACATTTCATTCATTCATTCATTCACTCATAAGTGCAAAGAGCCTGCCCATAACACTAAAGCTAAAGTCAGGAAGTAAGGCTGAAAGAATAAACCAACCAACCAATCAACAAACTATCCCACCATAAAAAGCTATTAAGATGATAGGGACACTCAAGGTACAAATCAAAAAGAAAATGACTCCAAACATACACAATCAAAACCTTAAAGAAAACCACATCTTGGACACAAGTTCAACTAGAATTCCTGGAAGAGAAAAAGCAAGAGGGTTTTTTAAAAGAAATTTAAAAAGTGATTTTATAAATAAAATGAGAATGCTAGAGGGAAAAAATGGAAAAGAGATAAAAATGGTTAAAGGAAAAATCCGAGAAAAATTGAGAGCTATGGAGGAAAGAATCAGAAAGAAAATTAACAGTTTGGCACAAGAGGTATGAGCACTAGACTCCTTGAAAATGGGCCAAAAGAAGATAACAACTCCATGAGGCAAAAAGAAACATCAAAAGAAAGTCAAAATATGTCAAAAAGTATGAGATATTTCATATCAAAATGATTTACCTGAAAAACTGAGTGAGGAAAGATAATCAGGAATCATTGGATTAATTAATTGGATAATTAAGAATCAATTGGATTATGACCAAAAATGTGCCTAAGCATCATATTTCTAGAAATCATAAGGGAAAACAGATCTCTTAATAGAAGATGGAAAGTTAAAATAGAAAGACACTACTGGTATCCTGAAAGAAATACTAAAATAAAAACTCCCAGGAATATTTTAGCCAAAATCCAAAACTTCAAAGTCAAAGAACAAATATTGCAAGTAGCCATTAAAAAAATTCAAGTATTGAGGAACTATAGTTAGTATAACAAATGGTTTAGCTGCCATTTTATAGAGGAGCAGAGAGTTTAGAATACTGTATTCCAGAAGGCAAAACATATAAACTTACAACCAAGAATAACTTATTCAGATAAACTGAGTAAAATTCTATAGGAGGAAAAACATAGTTTTAATGAAATAAAAAATTTCCAAACATTCCTGATGAAAAGACCAAAGCTGCAGAGAAACTTTAAAATGCAAACACAGAAGTTAAAAGAAAGACAAAACAGATAAATTTGAGTGAGCAGGCATGAAACAAAGACGAACTATTTATATTCTAGTATTATATTCTAATAATTATATCCTAACATCTAACAATGTTCTCTCTGAGCCTTATCATTATCAGGCATCTTAAAGGGAATCTAATAATAAGCTGTATGACATTGGAGTTATTTTGTTATGTTTTTATTATCTTAAAAGAAGAAAGGAAAGAGGAGAAGGGGTAAGCTGGAGGTGGGAAGAAGGGAGATGAAAGGTGGGGGAAATTATCTCATATAGCTGGGGTGCACAAAGAGAAACTAAACAGACAAGGAGAAGGTATAGGGAAAGAAACACTTGAACCCCACCTTCATCTGAACTGGTTGAAGGAGGGGAGAATATACATACAAATAGTTGGATCCAGAAATATATTTCACTTAACAGAGAAGTAGGACAGAAAGGGGAGAAGGGAGGAGGGGGAAAGGGAGGGTAGATCAAGGGAAGGATTAGTCCTAAGCAAAACATTCTAACCAGGGAGGTTAAATCATGAAGAAGGGTTTAAAAGGAAAGAAAGAATAAGAATTTGTGATTAGGCTGTGGTAGAGGAAGGAGAAGGAGAGTACAGATTAAATCAAAACTAGAGCACTAGTGAAGAGCTCATTTCTCTCTCAATGCCCTCTTCTTTACAAAAAGAGGGGAGGGGAACTCGAACCATGATTCAGAGGACTTATGATAAAATATGTTATCCACCTCTGACAGACAGGTGTTGGACTCAGGTTGCAAATTGAGACATTTTTTTACTTGGTTATTGTGGTTATAGAGGTATTTGGGTTTTTTTCTTTCTTTTCATATGATGGGGGGAAGTGGGATGCAGAGTTGGATTTTTGTTAATTGGAAAAAATAAAATTAATCTTTCAAAAGAGGGTGTAGCTTGAGTGTAAATGAAAGTAGTAGGAAAAAAGTTAACTGGGTAAATATTTGTTTCTCTGATAAAGATCTCATTTCCAAGTTATACAGGGAACTGAATCAAATTTATGAGACTAAAAGTAATTCCCCCAATAGATAAGGGAAATCCCATGTCCCAAAGGATGTGAACAAGCAATTTTCAAAGGAAGATATCAAGAAACATATGAAAAAAAATGCTCCAGATCATTAATAATTAGAGATATTCAAATTAAAGCAACTCTGGTTTTCCAACTCACAGCCCTCAGGTTGGCGAAACTAACAAAACAGGAAACTGACAAATGTTGAAAGGGCTGTAGGAAAAAGGACATCCTAATACACCGTTGGAAGCACTGTGAAATGGTTCATCCATTCTGGGAAGCAATTTGCAACTATGCTCCCAAAATTATTAAACCGTATATTTTTTAACACAATCATACCACTACTAGAACTATAACTCAAAGACATCAAAGAAGGAGGAAAAGGACCCATAGGTACAAACAAGTTATGGCAGCTGTTTTTGTAGTGACAAAGAACTGAGAACCAAGAAGGTGCCTATCAGTTGTGGAATGGTTGAATAGATAATGTTATATGAATGGAATGGAACATTATTACACCATTAGAACTCTGACCAAGGCAATGGTTAGCCATTATTCCAGATCAGTGATGAAAAATGCTACCCATCTCTGGACAGAGAGCTGATCAACTCAAGATGCAGAAGATGGCTTATAGTTTTGGGTGTGACCAATGTATGAATTGTTCTGTTTGGCTCTGCATATTTTCTATGGTTTTTTTTTTCAGCTAGGATGGGGCTGTAAGGAGGAAAAAAAATATATGCTTGTTACTTGAAAACCAAAAAAAATTGTAACAAGTACAAGGTGTGGTGCGGGAATGGGTTGGGCACATGGATAGATAGCAATTTGTCTAGGGGAAAAAAGATACAGGAGTGCTAATACACTCACTGAATATGAGGCAATGAAATGACTGATAGACAAGAATTCAGATTCCAGTAGTAAGGAAGTGATCATCCCTTTATACTCTGCTCAGGTCACACAAGGTCTAGAATGTTCAATTCCAGATGCTACAGTTAAGGAAGGATGTTAATATTTTTTTTAAAAAAAAAAAGCACATAGAGGAGGACAACAAAGATGTGAAATGCCTTGGTTCCATGTAGTATAAGAATGAAATTAAGAAAACACAAATAAGAGAAAAGTCGGGAGACGTAATAGCTGTTCAAGCATTCAAATGGTTGTCTTGTTTAAGTAAGACTTGTTCTTTTTGGCACCAATCATGTATTAAAAGTGATGACTGGAAGTGTAAAGAGATCATTTTAGGCTTGATGTAAGAAAAAACAAATTCCCCATGTAAGAGTGTGTGTGTGTGTGTGTGTGTGTGTGTGTGTGTGTGTGTGTGTGTGTGTGTGTGTGTTTTGCTGACGTAGGTTATAGGTATGTCCATATAGGTTTATCTAAATGTGGTTCACTGGGAAGTGTGAATAGATATCCACATGATCTTGCCCATCTCTCTCCAAAGGAGACTTTGATTCCTGCCAAGAGGAGGGTTAAACATTGATGACATAGGTCTGGCCTGCTCTGCTCTTCTCAGAGAAAGGATACTGGGCTAGAATTATATTTCTCTGCCCCTTTAAATATTGCTAATGTAGGGGAAACTGTTTTTAGTTTTAAACTGTTTTTCCTCGTCTTTATACCTTAAAAGGGAAGGACTTCCCTAAGCTATATCTGAAGATCTGATTCCTTTCCCAGCAAATGCTAAGTACCTCAAGACCATCGCAAATCAGAAATCGTGGCTGTACCCATTTAAAGAAGCTGATGGCAAATAAAACTCAGAGAAGTTGTACACATTAGAACGTACAAGTCAATACACAGAGTGAATGGATTTCCACTGAGGCTGAGATACGAGAAAAGAGGGGAGAGAGAGAGAGAGAGAGAGAGAGAGAGAGAGAGAGAGAGAGAGAGAGAGAGAGAGTGAGAGAGAGAGAGAGAGACAGAGACAGAGACAGAGAGAGCCCAGTTTCCCCCAAAAGGAAATTCCCTTAAGTTTCTAGGGGAGCAAGGTGGAAATAGGTACATACTCGAAGCACCAGTTTCTCTAAATACCGGTTTCTTCCCTAAGTCTTTCTCTTCCTCCAGGGACCTTTCCTGAAAGGGAGCCTGTAAATGAGTGTGTCTTCTCTTGCATCTGGAACCCAGAAAAAGAAAAAACTCTGCCCTTCTTAATGGGCAAAAGGCGTCAGATAATCATTGTCTTCACCAATCAGAAGAATCTCATGCAAATACCCAAACCTGAACTCTGGGTTAAACTAACAATTAAAACTTCCGCAACGTGGAATGGGATTCCTTAAAAGGCAGAGGGTTCCTCCTCACCGGAGACCTTCAAGCAGAGGTGACCACTTCTTGAGTAGAATACTGTAGTAGGTATTCCCTTCCAAGTAAGGGCAGAACCAAACACTTGGCTGAATTACCAGCTCGGAAATTCTACGATTCATCTGTCAGGCCTGCACAACTGGCTCCGGTGGCCCGGGAAAAATATAGGGCTGCCACTGCGCACGCTCCTGTGTATCACGTGACCCGCGGCAACCAACCATCATCGGTCTGTCTCTAGTCTGACCTGTCCGCGGTCGGAAGAAGTTTACAAGCGGTCCAGGTCTGACGCGTATTATCATCTTTCAAGGGGATTCGAGGCATTCGTTGGTCTGTGGTGGTTCTGATTCTTTTCGAACATTCCCTTTTGTTGAGATATGCTGAAGATCAATTAATGAGTGCCTTCAAAATTATGTTACTTGTACTCTATATTTCTGTTTGCCTTTGGCCAGGTCAGGCCCCTGTCCATTACTTTTGCAGGATTTTTGGATTTAGAATTCCACCTTTTAAGTACAATTCAGTTCAGTCTTTTTTTTTTTTTTAAGTTGTATCCAACTCATGTATCCATTTGGGATTTTCTTGGCAAAGATACTGGAGTGGTTTGCCATTTCCTTCTCTAGCTTATTTTACAAATGAGGAAACTGAGGCAGAGTTAAGTGACTTGCCCAGGGTCATATGACTAGTAAGTGTCTGAAGCCAGATTTTAATTCAGTAAGATGAGTTTTCCACACTATGGGCCAGGCACTCTATCCACTGTGCCACCTAGCTGTAATTCAATTTAAGGTTATTTAGTTAGCGTATTTAACTCATGAATACTCGAGTGTTCACTCAAGAGTAAATTATTGAGTGCTTACTATAAGTGAGCACTGCACTAAATACTGCACGGGATATGAAGACGATTAAGCAATCATGGATCTTTCCCTTAAAAAGCTTATAGACTAGTTAAGAAAATGAGGCACATACAGAAATTACTATGTATTCTGAGGTCCAGAGCTTTCCAGAGATCCTGGGGTCACACAGATGGGGTCTAGTCCTGGGGGCTTGACACTCAGAGGCTCATTTTCTTTCTTTAGTTCATGCCCTCACTCCAGAGTGTTTCTCTGGGAAAAATCTATAACTTAAATTTATGTATAGCTCAGGCCATACTCAAATATATCTTACCCACTCCTGCACAGGTATTCAATGCATAGTAAGAATCTCAAGTATAGATTCTGGAGGACAATTTGGAACTATTCCCAAAGGGCTATAAAACTGTGCATGCCCTTTGATCCAGCAATACCATTGCTGGGTCTGTATCCCAAAGAGATTTTTTTTTAAAGGGAAAAAGACTTACTTGTACAAAAAAAAATTATAGCAGCATATCTTAAAAAGTGGCTAAGAATTGGAAATGGACAGTATGCCATACTCAATTGAGTAACAAGTTGTAGCGTATGATTGTAGTGGAATATCATTGTGCTATAAGAAATGACAAGCGGGATGATTTTGGAAAGATTTGCATGAAATGATACAAAGTAAAGTGAGCAGAGCCAGGAGAACATTGTACACAGCAACAGCAATATTGTTTGATGAAGAACTGTGAATGACTTAGCTATTCTCAACAATACAGTGATCCAAGACAATCCCAAAGAACTCATGATGAAAAATGCTATCTGCCCCTAGAAAAAGGACTGAGGTTGTCTGAATGTAGACCGAAGTATACTTTTTTTTAAACTTTTCTTTCCTTTTCTTTTGTTTTTTCTTCCTTCCTTCCTTCCTTCCTTCCTTCCTTCCTTCCTTCCTTCCTTCCTTCCTTCCTTCCTTCCTTCCTTCCTATCTTTGAGTCTTCTTGCACAAAATAACTAATATGGAAATGTTTTACATGATTACACATATATAACCTGTATCAGATTGCTTGCCATTTCAGGAAGGGGGAAGAAGAGGAAGGGAGGGATAGAATTTGGAACTCATAAGTTAAAAAAAATGTTAAAAATTGTTTTTACGTGTAATTGGAGGAAAATCAAATATCATTAAAAAATAAAAAAGAAGGACCATTCAAAGAGGAAAAAAGTCTCAGATATAAAACACCCTTTATTTTAACCATCACGAAATAAGGTGCAAAGAACTGAAAGGAGCCTATGAATAAATTCAGAAACATAAAACACTAAGTCCATTAGACTCTCAATAGAAGATAAAAAGCCTTTGGGAAACTTCTGAACTCTCCTCATTGACCTCAGATCTACAGAGCATGAGCAATTCACAAAAAGAAAAGCTTGACAAATTTCTGTTCTCCTGTCCTGTCTCCTACCCTCAACCCCAGCTTGGCTTTAATCCTCATTTAGGGCAGTCCTTCTCCCTTATGAGGCATGGAAATCTCCTAGGTGGTCTAGGTACTTGAAGTCAAGAACTCTTGGTGACTCTTGAACTGGCAAGGCAAATCCATTCTCAGGGCCACCAGACTCTGATCTGTGCTTAGATAAAGGAATTAGATGGATGAAATAAAGCAGAATGAAATAGAGATCCAGGAACTATTCTAAAAAGGGTTCGAACCATTGGCTTTCAATTGTCAGTCATCTTGGAGGTAGCCCAAGTCACTGAGGACCAATCAGAGGGGCTCCCTCTGACCTTTCAGCAATGGGCTAACCTATCTGGCCACTTCCATGGGAGATAATCTTCCAAAACAAATCTATGGCTTGTAATCTCATCAAGTTGGTTGGGGAGACAAAGTTATTCAGGAACTTCTCAGGTCATACACATTACAGCTATGAAAGATAAATACAATGAATGACATAAGTGAAGTATGGAAACTCAAAGCAAGCTAACATACGGATATACCACAGGAACAAGAGTAAATTGGTGCAACACAATGAATAGAGTTGAAGAGGATTCTCTATACTCTGACAAGAGGCACCAAATGTGTTTGGAGTTGATTAAAGTAAGCTACATTGTAGAGAGAACCAATAAATAGGAAAGAAATGGGTATATACGCAAAAATACTGCTCTCTATAAAGAGCAATAGACTCAGTTGGTAAAAGGCAAATGATTGGTCTAGTGGGATTAAGTGTTAAATTCCTAATAAAATATGAGGATTCTGGAAATTTGGTTGTACAGACTTTTGGCATGAAGAGGGAAACCAAGGTTTGTTTGACCTAAAAAATGGAAGGTGTTGGTGAGAGTAGAGGAAAAAACAGTATGAGAAACCATAATAACTTTAGGTGGACATGACCCTGGGTTCTTGAAGTCTATGCACAATCTCTGATAGATCCTATCATGTTGGGAGGGCTACCATGTATGTATATGTGTGTGTGTGTGTATATATATGTATATATTTATAAGTGTATGTATATGTGTGTGTGTACACGGATTATATTTGTCCCCTGAGGACCTACCTAGTGAAATGATTTACCAGCAGAAGTTTGGCCAACAGGTGATTAATTTTTTTTTCTTTTTGGCGATAGCATTTGATTAAACTAACAGCGAAGGTATTTAAAAATGAATATTTGAGTCAAAGGCAGAGAGATATAGTGTAGGATTGGCTTGAAAACAGGAATACTTAGGTTAGAATTTTGTCTCTCATGCTACTGGCTATGTGACCCTATGCAAGGCATTTAACCTCTCAGTGTACTAGGTAATTCTCCAAGGTAGAATTTACAGAGGAGGTGCCAACTTGCGTTGCTAGAGGGAATTTCCTCATTTTGGATTTCACCATATCATTGAAATCAAAGGTCTAATCCCTATACTGACTGTCAGTAAAAAGAGTACATATGCTGATAAGGTCACAAATCTTCAGAAGTGTCAAAGTATTGTCCTAATCTGAATAGTATTGTGTCCTTATTGTATACATGACATTGTGTTCAGTCCTACATTTAGTGCAGTTGACCTGAAGGGCATTAAATTTATTTACTTGAACCTAAAAATTTTTGGCCTATGCTACAGGCGAGGAAAGAGAGAGGAATCATCTGTACCAATTTTATATTTACTAATATCTGAGGGCTGAAAGGTTTTTGCACTTCTAATAAAGACAGATGCACCTGTTGCAGTATCATTACACTCTTATTGGCATTAGGATAAAGTGGAGTAATTAAAGGACAGGGATGATGTCATTTTTTCCAATAGAAAAAAAAAATGATGAGCCAGAGCCAAATTCCTGTTTGGGGCACTATGATGAATTCATTATTGGGTGTACAATGAACTAAATAAAACTTTAGAAATGTTTGGTTTAAAAAAAAAGTAAGATGAGATAATCCTGAATCCCAGTATCATCTTGGTTCTATCATCTAACTTAGTTCAACGTAAGGCAAAGAAAATAGTGCTACAAAAATGGTTAGTGGAGTCCCTTAACACTCCCCTCCTGGAACATTGGCTGAGAGAGAATGGTGAAGAGGATTGTCTTCACAATGGTGAAGAGAAGATATCTGAGCAGACTTTGGTGTTATTGTGGATTTTTCCAGTCTCTTGAATTTTCTCTTATTATGAAAAGTCAAAGATTACAGGAAGGCCACTAATACAAAATATAATTTGCGTCAAAAATCATTTTATACAAAGTGACCATACTTGTTTTTTATAGGTACAGATACGGATTCAAATGGCGGGACCTTTTCCTCACCTCCCCCCTAATTACAAGAACAGGTATGCCAGACTTCAAACTCCAGAGAAAATGGATCCTGAATTACTTTGAAAGTTATAATATTGCCATCTTAGTTGGATCTTTGATTTGTATTCATAAAGTATGTGCTATCCCAAGTTTACCTAACAAAATTTTTTCATAGGATATTTCCTATTTGAGGAAGGAAGGATGGAAATAATCATTTATAAAATAGCTACTTTGTGACAGGCACAATCAAATGAGATGATATTTGTTACAAATATCATCCATTTGATCCTCACAATAACCCTGGCAGATAGGTGCTATTATCATCCCCATTTTACAATTGAAGAAACTGAGGAAGACAGAGATTAAATGACTTTGCCCAGGGTCACAGGCCTGCTAAGTGTCTGATGAACTCAAATGATCCTGAATTCAGGCTCAGAGGTCTATCTATAGTGCCATTTAGCTGTCATTATAAATCAGAACTAACCAATTAAAAACTTAATTTAAAGAATAAAATTAAAAGTAGCATGACAAAATAGAAAATAGGCCTGAAGTCAAAAAAACCTGTGACTCTCTGTACATCCAAGATTTTTCAACTTCTCTGAACCTCAATTTCTGTATCTGCAAAATGGGGATAACTATATTGGTAATATCTGCAATATTGCTCAAAAGAGATATGTAAACATGTTTAGTATATGTAAATTGCATGTGTAAGCATATCTAAACATGCTGTAAATTGTAAAGGAATATATGTATATATATATATGTAGATCCAAATATACAAATGGTTTTGCAACCTCAACAATGTGGATGCTCCCTCCATTGAAGCAAATCATAAACTCTTGTTCTGTGATCATCCTGTACAACTCATATTCGTGTCCTCCAATAAGACTGCACAGGAAGTCTGCCCAAATTGCTGAGGACCATCCTTGTTTTCTTTTGACATTGTAGGGTGTCATCAAAGCATACAAGCTATCTATCAATTCTCTCTCTCTCTCTCTCTCTCTCTCTCTCTCTCTCTCTCTCTCTCTCTCACACACACACACACACACACTCTCTCTCTCTCTCTCTCTCTCTCCCCCTTATTCTCATCTTATGCATATCTTTGATAACTAACTTTTACTCCAATTTTTATTCATAACCAGTCAATCATTTAACAAGCACTCACTGGTCCTAAGCATCATTTTAGGTGCTAAGAGTGCAAGTATAAGAATGAAGACCTATGTCCTCAAGGAGCTTACATTCTATTAAAATTCATTTATCAGAGAAATTTGTAGTCATTAAAGAAACTTTGTAATTTATCATTTAAACTCCTGATTCTTGATCTTTTTTATCTTAAGACCCTTTTAAACTCTTAAAAATTATTGAGGACCCCTAAAATATTTTTGTGGAATATTACATTAGCATATTAGAAATTAAAATGTCTTAGTATTATTATTAAAATAGTTATGACCTCACAGACTCCATAAAAGGGTCTTGGAGAACCCCAGGGGTCTCTGGGGTACACTTTGAGAACTTCTGATTTAGACAATAGACATGCTTTGTGTAAACGGTTGTTGTTTTCTTTTAGTTTTGTTTTTAACATAACCACCTACTCTTCTGACTCTTTTTGGGAGTAAATAGTTTAAAGAGTCATCTAGGACAGAGATTTTTAACATTTTTGGTATTATGATCCTTTTTTGCAGTCAGATGAAATCTGTAGACTTCTCAGAATAATATTTTTAAATATTTAAAATATATAGAATTACAAGGGAAACCAATTATGCTGAAATACAATTTTTGTTGTTTTCAGTTGTATCAGTCATGTTTGACTCTTTGTGACCCCTTTTGGGGTTTTCTTTGCAAATATATATAATAACAGTGCTACTTGCAGCTGTTTTGGAGGTATAAGACTATTAACACCAGCACACAGAAGGACTGCTAGCACAGGTTCTTCGATCTGCTTTTCTAAAGGAAAGCAACTTTAAAGGGGTCAACAATCTTACTTTAATTAAACATGTATGTGTATATATATATATATGTATGTATATATATATATATATATATATATATATATATATATATATAATTTCACTTAGTTCAAGGGAAAAGTCAGCATCCCAAACCTCAAAGAAAATACAAACAGAGATTGCAAACAGAAATTACAAGCAGAAAAAATAGCACAGATCAACAGACAGGCCTTCTGACTGTCTGAGAAATTAGCACAGATCAACAGACAGATCCAACTGTCTGACCACAGAAATACATACGTAGTTACCAGAGAGAAAAGCACCAACATCTGGGTTTTCAAAGCTGGAGGGCTCCTTAACAGCTCTCCAGAGTCTTATCTAGCCAAATCACAAGAACATTCTTCCAATGAGTGAGCCCCAAAGCAAAATGCTAACCTCAGAGTATATATTCACTTCTCAGAGCTGGAGGGCATCACAACCCTTGTGACACAGTGCCTAATTAGAAATTAGCAAAAGATGTGAGCCTTCCTACAAACAAGCCTCCCCTAATCAAGTTTCCCTTAATGGGCTCCATGTGAGATCTGTTAATGGGTGGGGAAGATCTTCTATTCCATTAACATTACAAGATACTGGAATGGTTTGCCATTTCCTTTTCCAGTTCATTTTACAGATGAGAACACTGAGACAAACAGAACTAAGTGACTTGCCCAGGGTCATACAGCTAGTAAGTGTCTGAGGCTGGATTTGAACTCAGGTCTTCCTGACTCCAAGCCTGGCGCTTTATCCACTACACCACCTAGCTGCACATACAGTTATCAAACCATTAAAAAACACAAGTTCACCGACACTAAGTTAAGAATTCCTGACCAGAAGAATGCACATAGAACATGGTTGTGCTGTGCAAGTAAACTGTGAAAGCACTGACCACTCTGATCAATATAGTAATCTAAGGCAATTGCAAAAAACTGATGATGAAAAATGCTATCCACCTTCAGGGACAGAAGTGATGAACTCTGAGGGCAAATTAAAGTATAATTTTCTCATTTTTTTCCTTTTTGTGATATGATTAATATGAAAATGTTTTGCATAATTTCACATATAAAATTGATATTGATGAGGTGCTTGTGCTTGGACCCTAAATTCTAACAGCCTCTGCTTGGGTGCCTGTGCCTGAACCCCAATTCCAAAGCATCTAGTTCTCATAAACACATGCAGTTCTCAAAACATATTCTCTCTTAACACATCTAGTTCTCAAAACATATTCTCTCTTAACACATCTAGTTCTCAAAACATATTCTCTCTCAGGCTGTCTCTCTCTAGCTAAAGGGCAGCCTGACCCAAGTTATCTCTGCTTCTTCCTTCATAAGCAGCTATGTGCAACTATACATTGAATTCCAGATGCTGATAATTGACTGAACACTGAATCATAACCATATTTACTATTCATTGCCCTTTCTAACATGTAACTTAGATATAGTATTTTGTCTAGCAAGATGCTAGATGATAAAATATTCCCTTTAGCCCTGACGGAGAGTGAACTTAGAGATGCTTCACAGTAAAGACCACACCCCCCAGTAACACTCCCCCAACCCCGGGCTGTTTCCTAGAGAACTCTGGGTAATACACCTGTGCAGTAGATACTAAATGCTCATGTTCCTTTAAGAACTAACCACTCTCTGAACACTCCCTAAACCACTCCCTAATCCCACCCCCAAACACCAAACTGACATGTTTTGCCTTTTAACCCTCTGTAAAGATTCCCCCTGCACCTCTGTATGGTTGCAGGTACCCTAAGAACTCTTGCCTGCTGAAAAAGTGTAATAAATCTTTGCCTCCTTGACTTAAAGAATGCTTGTGTCCACGAATTCATTCCAGGAGGCCCCTTCCAGGGAACTTTGGTTTGGGATCCCTGCATCCCTGGGTTTCTTCTCCCCCTCTACAGTATCATTTTGCTTACCTTCTCAGTAGTTGGGGAAGAGGTGGGAGGGAGGGAATTTGGAATTCAAAATTTAAAAAAAGAATGATAAGAAATAAATGAATTATTTTTTTAAAAGCAGATTAGTTACCAGATGAATGATAGAGATTGTATGCTGGCATAAGTATTGGTAAGGGAGAGATGATCCTAGACTGGAGTGGTTTGAGAATACCTTGCTAAAGTAGATTTGAGTCAGGTCTTGAAGGATGGATAGGACTTGGATAGGTGAGCAAGTGGTGAAAGGTCAATTCAGATAAGGAAAACATTCAAGTACTTATTACTTCATGTCTGTACTTGCCCTTAATTGGCTCATTTCCCTCTCATTCATCCTATAAATTTCTGCAAGATAAATTTTCCAAAGTTACAGATACGACCAAACCAGTCCCTAGTTTAAACTTTTGGAAAATTTATCTTGCAGAAATTTATAGGATGAATGAGAGGAAAATGAGCCAACTGGAATAGAGGGTTTTGACAGATTAATAGTTAGAAAAAGAGGCTGTTGAGGGTGGTTAGTGATAGACCTTAAATAACTAGCCAGGGAGAATGGATTTTGTCCTATAGGAAATGGGAAATACCTGAATGGATTAGTCAATAATTATTTATTCCCAAGGCTTCCCTTGTGCCAGAAAGGTAGCTATGTCATGTCATAATGGAAAGACAACTGGCTTCAGATTCAGGATGACTCGACTTCAAGTCTTACCTCTAATACATACTGACTATATGATCATAGACAAATCACTTATTATGTCAGTACTACAAGCAACTTTGCAAAGCAGATGTAGATCCACATTGCAGATTGGGAAAGCAAACATAGATTCTTCCCTAAGAGTTAGTTCCCTGTACCAAAGAAATAATGGGTCTGATTCAAAAGCCAATGAATAAACCAGAAGACACCTGTGCAAGGAGCTGAGTTACAGAACAAAAAATACAACAATTCCTGCCTTTAAGGAATGCATGTTCTTTCTGAGGAAACAATATTATGCATACATGCAAAGTAACTACAGGGTGGTTTCTGACAGGCTAGTGGAAGGAGTGGCATTAAAGGAGAAGGCAGGCGGGGGTGGGAGATGGGAGTGGCATTTGCAGCTGGTGGAATCAGGAAAGGCTTCATGTAGGAGTTGTCATCTGAGCTGAGCTTTGAAAGAAGAGAGGCAGAGATGAGGAGAGAATGGCTTAGAGTTGTGGGGAGCAGCTTGAGCACCGAGATGAAAGATGAAATGTAGGGTCAGGAACAGCAAGTAGACTGGTTTGTCTGGACCATCCAGTTCATGAAGGGGAATAGTGTATAAGTCTAGAAAGGTTGCCTTGGGGCAGAGTCCAAAGAGCTTTAAACAAACTGGAAAGCTTATATTTCATCCTAGAAGTAATAGGGAGCCATTGAAGCATTAGTGGCAAGAAAGTGACAAAAACAGACTTGTGCATTAGGAATATCATTTTGGTAGCTATGTGGAGGGAGAAGAGACATGAGTCAGGGTGACTAAATAGGAAGCAATCCAATTAAATCTATTTGGAACCAGTTAAATGGATAGCCTCAAAAAGTAGTTTAAAGGTTCAGAGTCAACTTAAAATAACATCACCAGTGCTGCTGAGGTCAATACTGGCTCTGTAATGTTTGTTTCACATTTTTATCCATGACTTGGATAAAAGTATGGATGGCCTGTTGGTCAGATTTGCAGATGACACAAAACTGGAGGGGGATAGCTAATACAAGATAACAGTGTCAGGATACCAAAAGATTTTAACAGACTGGGGGAGGGGGAGGCAGGATTGAGTTGAATCTAATGAAATAACGTTCAGTATGTATAAATGTAAAGTTTTACATGTGGTTTCAAAAAATCAGCTTCCTGGGTGCAGGACGGGAAAGATATGGTTAAATGGCTGCGTGTCTAAAAAGAGATTCAAAGACTTAAGTCTATTACAACCTCAATATAAATCTGCAATGTGATGTGACAGCCAAAAAAAGCTCTTTTAGCGATCTCAGATTTCTTTAAGGGAGGCATAGGTTCCAGAAATGAGAGGGTGATAGTCCTTCTGTCTATAACATATAGTTCTATAACATATAACATATAGTTCTATAACAACCACATCTGCAATATGATGTTCGTTTCTGAGTGTCACAGTGTAAGAAAGATAATGATAAAATATTGATAGAAGGATATTGATACTCTTCACATCCAGGGTATGGTAAGCAAAATGGCAAAGAATAGAGTCAAAGTCATACCGGGATCAGCTAAAAGAACTGGAGATGATTAACCTGGGGAAGGTAAGACTGATGAAGTATGCGATAGCTGTGTTCAAGTATTAGAAGGCTATCATATTGAAAGGGGATTAGATATTCCTTTTGGCCTCCAAAAGCCAAAACCAAAGGCTAGAATTAAAAAGCTAATTTAGGATTGAGGTCAGGGAAATAATTCAAAAATTAGAGTATCTATTTAGACACACTTAATTAGTTGCTTAACATGAGGGGCAATGTGGTGTAGAAGAAAGAGGTGACCTTGAAATACAAGGCTTGACTTCTACTCCTGGCAAGATGGGCAAGGCACTTAGTATCTTAGTGCCCCAGGAAACTCACTAAGACTCACTAAGTTGCAGAGGAGGTATTGATCAGTAGAGGGATTTTCTTCATCTACCACTAAACCAATGAAATTAATGTCTGGTCCCTGTCCACTATATAGTAGATAGATAAATAAGCGGGGTGGGGGAGAGACAGAGAGAGGGAGAGAGAGAGAGAAATAGCCCTATCTATAGATGAAAGATACAGATACATGCATACATGTACGTGTTTTTGTCTGTTGAGTCATTTTCAGTTGTGTCTAACTCTCCACGACCCTTTTTGAGATTTTCTTGGCAAAGATACTGGAGTGGTTTGCTATTCCCTTCTATAGCTCATTTTACAGATAAGGAACTGGGGCAAACAGGGTTAAGTGACTTGTCCAGGATCATACAACTAGTAATTGAGGCTGTATTTGAACTCACGTCCTCCTGATTCCAGGGCCAGTACTCTATCCACTGTACCACCTAGCTGCCCCATGTATACGTATATGTGTGTACATACACACACACACACACACACACACACACACACACACACTCAGCTCCTTGAGAGCAATGCCTGTCTTTTGTCTCTTTTTGAGACAAAACTTAGCACAGTGTCTGGCACATAGTAGGTGTTTAATGAATGCTTATTGATTTTTTGATTTGCTTGTTGATTGATCAAGGTACATTATGTACATATGTAAAAGCATTATATTTACATACATATATTATCCCTTATATGGTATAATGCTCTTATATAGCATAATGCTCTATTAATAACAATGAAAAATAAAAAGATACAGAAAAAGACATCAAGCACATCAGGCTTATGCTCTGTGACAGATTTATCAAGAACATGGACAAAAATCACCAACATAGAAAGGGTATTAATGAGTTGCGATTTGTGCCAATTGTAAGTTACCCAAATCAGTGACATCATGGTTTCACTTAAATAATAAAAAATGGCAGGTAAATTGGATGAGGGAAGACACTGGAAACAGAGATGCAAATTAGCAGGCTATTGAAGTCCTGAACTAGGGGAGTGGCTGTGCACCTGGAAAGAAAGGCACAGCTATGAAAGAGCTCAGTGGGAGTAGAATTGACAAAATTTGCCAACTGATTAGATGTGTGGAGTGAGGGAGAAGGAATAGTAGAGGGCAATGCTAAGGTTATGAACCTAGGGGATTTAGAGCATGGGCAGTACCCTCACAGAAGGCTCTTAACAAATACCTGGTTGAATACAAGCAATATATTTAAAAAGTATTATTCATATAAGGAATTTATCACCACACATACTCACATATACACACACAAATTTATCATATGATTTGCATATAGCATCACGTTAAGCAGTGAGGCAGTATACTGTCACAGATAGAGAACTGGGCTTGGAACCAGGAAGACCTGAATTTAAGTTGTAATTCTGACACATACTGGATAGATGACCCTGGGTCACTTAACCGCTCAGTGCTCTGGTGCTCTAAGCAATTCTCTAATTGCAAGTAGTTGACAAGGTGCCAACCTACATTGGTAGAGAGAATTTCCTCATCCAGGAATTCCCTACACTAATGAAGTAACAAATCCAGTCCACACACACACACGCACACACGCACGCACGCACGCACACACAGTACAGAGTGATTTCAGGAGAGTCTCAGATCAGCACCCAGGAGAGCACTAATAACTGGAGAAATCAGAAAAGCCTCAGGCATCTAAAAGGATGTGCCATTTGAGCTGAGCTTATTACCCATGTGACTCAGGCAATGCACAATTTCTCTCAGACTCAGTTTCATCTATAAAATGAAGGCATTGGACTAGATGAATTCTAAAGTCTCATCTAGCTCTAAATCCGATGAGCCTGTGATATCCATTGTATTTCTTTTTAGGCAGCTTTGCTCACATTCACACCTGGGCTATTGAGAAACAGGAGGTATGTTCTTACATCCCTTAAGTACAGTAAACACATCTTGCCTTGTCATGTGTATATACAAGAAGAGTTCCACCTCTTCTACACATGTCTCTGAAATGTTCTGTGGTATCTAAATTTCCCTGAAGATAAAACCTAAAATCCTCATTTGCACAAGGCCTCAGATTTGTTCTAAGAGGGCACTAGATAACCTAACAGAACTAAGGATGCTTATCCTGGAGAAATGAAGTCTTGTGGTGCTGAGATAGTTATCTTTAAGTATTTGAAATGTCATATGTAAGGGAGATTACTTGTTCTGCTTATCTCCAGAGAGTAGAAGCGGGAGCAATGGATAAAAGTTTCAGAGAGGCAGATTTAGATTCTATATAAAGATAAATTTCCTAACAATTAGGCCTATCCCAAAGTGAAATGGACAGCCTCTGAAGGTAGAGGATTCCCCTTCATTAGAGGTCATCAAATGAAAGATGAATGACATAGAAGATGTCATTTATCAAGAATGTTATAAGGGGGGTTTGAACCAGAAGACTTTTGAGGACCTTTCTGAGGAGGTTCTGGGATTTCATGTTGATTTTTTAAATCTCTCAATGACTGTCATCCTAAATCATGTTTCTCCTTCATAGGTAGACTTCTAGAAATAGTCCATACTTGTTGCATGCACTTCTTTATCAACCACTTGCTCTTTAGTCCTCTGCAAACATGCTCTCACCCCCATCCCTGTATTCTTCACAGTCACCAGGGACCCCTTAATCACCAAATGCATTGGTCTTTTTTCAGTCTTGATCCTCCCTGATGTTTCTGCAGCACTGAAAGCTATGAATTACCCCTCCTTCTAGAGACTCTTTTCTCTCTTGACTCTTTTCTCATTGCTCTTTGCCACTTCTCTGCCTGTCTGACCATTCCTTTTTTCTTTGTTACTATCTTTTTGTCTTGTGCTACCCCCTAAATGTAGTTGTTGGCAATATCATTTGCGCTTATAGCTTCAGTTATTAAATCTTTGCAAATGCTTCCCAAGCATACGTATATAATACATTAATGTATACATAATTCATAATATATAAATATATAATCCCCTCTATATGTATACATACACTCATATTCCCACTTCTCTTTGCCTTCTCTCTTAATTTTCTCCTTGCTCCAGCCTTATTTCTAATTAATTGTTATTTTAAAATGTATACATTTAAATAATACATTTCCTTGATTTAATGATATTTTTCATAAATACCTGTGGAATAAACATCTGTGGTCAACCCTGCCCTTATGTTGCCTGGGGTCCCTTTGTTTGAAGCAAGAAGGAGCCCAGGAGAGCCACACAAGAGAAAAGAACCTATCCTAGTACTAGAGAGGCAGCTGAATCCCCTAGAGTTTTGTTCTCTAAGTGGGGCATAAATGTGAGCTATTTCGTAACTACTCTTTTAAGGACAGAATTACCATGAATGTGAGCAATATTTATAAATCTGCCTTATAGATTTGAACAGGTTCCATTGATATATATACATACAAATACATGTACATATATATATATATATATGTACACACATACAAAATCTCTCCCCTACCTCAAGCCATTCTCTGTAAAGCTACCAAAGTAAACCCCAGTGGCTATTTATTATACCCAGGATCAATTACAAGGTCTTTGGCATTTAAAGCTCTTCAAAACCTGATCCCTTCCTATCTATCCATTGTTATTACATTCTAGGCACCCACTGCTCTCTACAATACAACTATATTCACCTATTTGCTGTTCCTAACATATGAAATTCTATCTCTTACATCTCTGTTACTTCTGTAAAAATGTGATTTATGGTTATAGATTATGATGATATATGCACTCACTAAATACACACTAAAATGCAAATAGAGTGATCATATTCAATCTTAATTTGAATATTCATAAACTAGTATAGTTCTTGAGTTCAGAATGGAGAATTGAATAACTTCAGTCAGTCAATCAGTCAATATGCATTTACTTATCACCTACTGTGTACCAGGCCTGGTACTAAACACTGGGAATACAAAGAAAAGCAAAAGATAGTCCCTGTTCTCAAGGAACACACACTCTAATTGAAGAGACAACATGAAAACAACTATGCACGATAAGTTGTAGATGGAAGAGAGTAGCATTAAGGGGAATCAGGAAAGGCTTCCCATAGAAAGTGGGATTTTAACTGGAACTTGAAGTAAGCCAGGAGGCAGAGATTAGGAGGGAGATAATTCCAGGCAGAAAGGGTCTCCAATGCAAATGTGTGGAGTCTTCAGCTAGAAGAATATTTTTGTGTTCTTTTACATTATTTATATTTTAAAATCCTAATCAGAGCAGGACATTCAAAGCATTGCAGCACCATCTGGTTAAGTTTTCATTAATGTTTCAATTATAGCCTTTACTCACAAGAGGTCTAACCACAACTTTTGTAAGGGCATAAGACCATATACTTTTAGCCTCAAGCAAAAAATAAGAAATACTCTAATGATTATTGGAAGGGAAAATACTCACAAAATTTTGATCAACACGATCATTCATTTTGAATTCTGTAAAAAGGAAATGTACTCAATCTTTTTCAATGAACTTCCCCACCAAGTGGATGAATATATGAGTTTTTAATATAACTCTAGTACTAATATACAGACAGATTAGAATATTATGGCTCCTTTGGGGGATGTTCTCCTGTCACACAAGAGAGCCCTGAATTTAGAAAGACATTATATAACAGCTTCTATGGGTTGTTATCAGGTGAGAAATTCTCCATTTAAGTGGTCCCTGGTGCTTTACATGATAGAGTATGACTATCTCTACATCCTATTTAATTTTCGTTTCATGGACCTGATTTAAATCAGACCAGCTGAAGGAATCACCATTCTCCCTCCCTCTCCTCCTCTTTTCCCAACACAAATTCAA
>CM053624.1:168578268-168610768 GCA_028646595.1 Phalanger gymnotis | reverse complement strand
ATAGGTGCTTGATAAGGATTATTTTTAAAAGACCAAAAACCCCTAAAGTGATTACCCTCCTGAACTTCTTTGAAAAGAGGACAGATAGCAATCCCTTTCATCACCTAAGGCAAATCGAGATTTTTTTCAGAACTATTTTAAACATTTGCCTGCCACCTTAGATAACCAAATTGATTTCTAATGAGGTTTTTTATAAAAAAGGACTTTTTTTCTCTATGCCTATTTCTACTTCTGAGCATTTTCCTACATTCCAGAAAATAGAGTGAATTGTTTCATCATTCTCCTATACCGAAATCACTTAAAGATGCTATAAGACTATAAAAGTTAGAAAAAAACCAACGTGATCCAAATCATTCCTATGGTTCTCTCTGTGATAGTACAAGAGCTTGGACTTGTAAGTTCTCTACCAGTTTCACGGTATCATGAGAAGCAAAGAAGATAGGAGATATTTCTGCTTTAGGAATTGTGTCTGGGTGTTATGCCATTCCTAATTCTAAACTATAATGATGATTTTTCCTTGTAACATTCTCCATTCTAAAACTTCATCAAACCAAATCTTTTCGATAGGGAACATCAGGTTATAAATATTAGGATTTTTTGGTGGATACCACATTGTCCCTATAGTTTCAGTATATAACACTTGAAATTGACATGCTCAATTTTTTTTTACCACCTTAGATATGAAAATACCTGGCCAAAAAAAAAAGACAAAACCCATGTAGTTGAAGTAGTCAACTGCTTGAAAAAAGTAAATATCTTACAGCTCTGGCTGTAATGCAAGTACTAGTGTAAAAAGCATTATTTAAATTTCCTTCTAAATACTTGTTTGATAAGTAGTGGATATTTATGATTTATTCATATCACAATTTGCTAAATCATGTTAGCTACTTCTTTTCTAATTCACACCCTGCTGTCATTCTGTTTTTATATATGTTAGTTTAAAAAGATTTGCCAAATGTAAATAAGAACAATTACAGAATTATAGAGCAGGATTACTTTTGAGGGGGGGGGGGAATAACCATCAGTTGTATTCCCATCAACTGTCCTATTTGACTTTATCATTATGAAAAGTATTCAGGATGTGTAGAGGGTGAAGAGTGCAGAAGTGTGTTTTCATTTTGATATGATAGCGGCATTCAAGTTATTCTTCCCTTTACAATTGATTTTACCTAGCTTTATCTTCAGAGGAAGCTGCTCTCTGTTGAAAAGCAGAAGTGAATAGAAGTGTCATGACATGGGATTAACAGTACAACCGGATAGTAAATCAAATGTTGGAGATGAAAAAAGTATAATGTGACATGCATCAGTAGGAGGAATTGGCACTATTTCATGGAGACTGGTGAAAAGATAATATTTAATAATCTGTTGAGGTTCTCAAGATCTGTACTTTAATGCAACTTTCAAAAATGCATGGCCCATTTTAAGCAGTCAGTCACTCTGTAATGGATCCAATCACCATGGAAAACATTTGCAGGGACTTTTTTTAGCTTATATTGGGGACTAATTCTAAGTAGAAACTATCTACCAGTAGAAAATATACATATATGTGTGTGTGTGTGTGTGTGTGTGTGTGTGTATGTGTGTGGAGACAGAGAAAGAAAAGAGGGAGGAAGAAAGAGGGGGGAAAGAGAGAGAGAGAGAAAGAGAGAGAGAGACAGAGAGAGAGACACACACAGAGAGAGAGAGAGAGATTGGAGTTGAAAGGCCCATAAATATTAGCAATTATTCCCCCCTCTCTATCTGTGGTCTACCATTGGGACACATATACACACATATGCACAAGTCTTTCTATCTATATCTAGCATATATATGTCCATAAGTGTGTATGTGTGTGTGTGTATACATACATATATCAAGGAAAATACTGTAAGTTTACTTCATTGATCATTCATATTCTTTGTTTTCATTCTTACTCTATTCTAGATAATGTCATTAAAGAACTGACTCTCCCTATTCTCCAGTGTTCACATGTATTTTTCACCTATGTGAATGCCAAGGTTTATATTTTAAAACTAGCACAGATACATCTGCAATATTTTGACCAAGGATAAGCAATCTATTTTGAGGACCTTTGAAAATAAATTTTTCAATATTTTCTACTTTAGAGATTTCTATTCCTCCCTCTAGTAGGTACCCAAGTAGTCAAGCAAATTGAAATCAGCATTCTTTTCTATTCAGCGGGTACAAATTATCTTCTGTGAGTGGCTATTTGCAAGACTGATTTAGGGTATTAATAAGATACACTTAACTTCATCAACAGTGGTTTCATAGTGCAGACTTAGAAATCCCAAATGACTTTAAATTCGCAACACATTTTTCTATATCCATTTCCTGTATGGCACAAGTTTCCCTAAGAATGGGGTTAAAGCTCTTTTGTGCCTAATATTTACTTAAAACTTTGTATGAAAATATTTCATGCCAGCAAAGTCCATTAAATATTCAAACTTTAATATATATTCCTCAGAAACAAATGTACAGTTAGATAACACATAAAGAATTATGAATGACTAATTATATTTTGCATATTTACAGCAAAGACAATTAGCAAATAGCTTTTATATGCAAAATAAATGAAAAAGTAATTAAAATGCACTAACTAGAGCAGCAATATCAAGTCTGTTGTCTTGTGATTCATTCCTAACAAACATAATAATTATGCATCCATTGTCATATAATTAAAACAGCTCTGTCCTTTAGAAAACTGGTTATTTACTGTATAATAATAACCTGAAGAGTGGCAGAAGTTCCTCATAATGGTGAGCAGGATAATTAAATATTTCTTCTTAGAAAATGCTCACTCAGTTTAGTCTATTATCATAAACTTCTACGAGAAAGCAGCTGTTCTTCTGGAATGCCAAGTGTCTTCTTAGGTCTTCCATTCAATCTTGGAAAGTTATTTTAAGGTTTGTTTTCAAGCCCTTTCTTGTTCTTGTTGCTATTATGTTGAACAGTAAATGCCACTAGGTCACCTTTCTAAGGTTGGTACCTCTGGTAACAATTTCATTTAAATACCCATGTTGTTCGAAAAGACTTTTGGAAATAAATGTGTTCAGAGAGATTCCACTATGCATTTATGCCTACATTTGGTGATAAAGATGTACAAGAATGAATTATGCTTTGTTTTCTACCAAAAGAATGAAACCCCTTCTCAAGGAGTGTTATGATTTGATCACTGGAGATGATCATGAACTGTAATATTATGGACTGTGTCATTTGTAACCTACTATGAGCTCTTAGTAAATGTTACGTGAACATTCAAAGAGCACTGACATTGGAATGAGTATTTGCCTTTTAAATCAGCTGCAATTTTGCTTATTGCTTTGGGATATTTAGGTTAATGAAAGTGATAAAAGTCATTTTTTTGATTTGATTTGATCCCCCCTCCATGCATATACTGCCTCAACCATTTTGTTTTCTAAAAGCAAAGGGCATTATTACATGTGTGCCAATCAGTTGTGTGTTTTTTTAAAAATTATTACACATTGTTTTTCCTCTGGTATGAATAGAGAAGCACAAGTACTAATGGCATCTAGAGTTAATTGATGAGAAAAATAAATTATTTTTCAAGTCTGTATGTAGATATTGAGGTAAGTGTCTACGAGTGGATCAATACATAGAAACCAAGTGTATATAATGAATTTGTTATTTTGTAGGAAAATGTATAGAGGGAAAATAATATGCAGTCAATTCTCTTTTGCTTTTTCTGGAAGGCATTTTGTGTTTTACTTTCTTAATTAATTTTTTAAATTATAACAGAATCAAAACTTTAGATATGGAATAGATTTGTGAGATAGTTTAAGCCTTCTTATTTTTATATATTTATTTTTATAGCATCAACCTTTTTCATATTTATTTTATGTCCCTCCATCCTCCCCTTCCCCGACAGCTACCCCTTAGAACAAAGAATACAATAACATTCATAAGAAAACAGTTTAGCCAAACTAATGTGATCTTTAAAAGTCTGACATTATACGTAGTAATACACAGCCACAATTCCCCATATTTGCAAAGAAGTCAAGTGTCTCATATCTCTTCTTTAGAGCCAAGCTTGCTCACTGTAATTTCATAGGATTCAAATTCAGTTGTTTTGTTGTTATTCTTTCCAATAATATTACTGTGATCATTGTGCATATGATTTTCTTGATTCTGCTTACACCACTCTGCATCTAGTCATATGACCTCCTTGCTTCTCTATATTCATCACATTCATCATTTTCCCAGAGCACCTGGAATCTTTGGACCCCAAGGGTTCCATGGGTAGATTTCATGGGACCATGAACTCCAATGGAAAAAAGGCACATTTTTATTCCAATATAATTGGTTTCTTTTGTAATTCTATGTATGTATTTTATGTACTTAAAAACATTATACTGAGGAGTTCATAAATTTCGCCAGATTGCCAAATAGGTTCATAACACAAAAAAGTTAACCCCTATCTTAAAGTAATATTTCATTACATGCATATTACAAAATGTTTGTCCATTACCCCAAACCATGGACATATACTTGGCAGTTTTGCCACTTCAAAAAATGTTGTGTTCTTTCTTTTTCTTTTTTTTTCATTGACCTCCTCCGAGTATGTGCTTAGGAGTGGGATTTCTGGAACAAAGGGTGTGGATGTTTTATTCACTTTCTTAGCATAATATCAAATTGCTTTCTAGCATGACTTGGGCCAATACAAGGTTATACCTGCTTCCAACTCTTACAATTTTCATCTTTGGTCATCTTTGCCAACTTGTGATGTGTTTGGTAAAACCATTGAGTTGTTTTGATTTATATTTCTCTTATTTGTGGCTTGAATCAATGTTTCAACCCATTTATTTTTAAAGTTGAAAAAAACTTAAGACCAGAAATGAGACTTGTCAAAAAAAAAGCTGGAACTTAGGAGACATACCAGAATAATTTCAGATGTAATGTGGTATAACAGGAAAAAAACAAAATACTGATTTGGCAGTCAAGAGGTCTAAGTTCTAACACCTGAAATCAAAGAAAAAGATAATCTAAAGTAGAATGAAATAAGAACATTTTTGGCCTTCTGCATTTTCATTTTTAAAAAATATTTTAAATAAAAATATCTTCCTTATTACTTCCTTAGTCTCTACTTTATTTTTTAAATTTATCTTTTTCTTTTAGTTTCAACATTCAATTTATTAGATTTTGGTGAGCTAGAAGAAGGATCTTGTTGAAGACTCGAAATAATAGAAACATAGCATATGAGTGCTCACATTCACCTGAGATCTTAGGGAAATATCATCTACTCCTATTTCCCTTGACCTAGATAGAAAGTTATGAATATGGACCAAATCATTTATGTCTAGAATAAGAATGGGGCTCATCAATATTTTATCTGAGTTAAACCCTTTTACACTTTTACATATTTTATCTGAGTTAAATCCTTTTACACTTTTACAATGTAGATTCCATCCTGATGACTTAATTATGGGTAAAGTGGTGTGAGCAGATTATTAAGTTTATCCCCTTAATTTCTATAGTATTCACTTATCTCATACTTTTGTGCTCTAGGCAACTAAGATTCTGTTGTGAAAAAGGTACTAAACTGCACTAATAGAGGGAATTTCCTTTTCCAGGAGTTCCCAAGAACAGGGAAATCACAGGTATAGTTCATATCCCTATCCCTAGTCACACTTTTGATAGATCCATGATTTCATCAGTGTGGGCACTCCCTCTATCAGTGCAGATTGTATTCTACATCTTCTCATCCTGTCAGATTCTTGCCCATTTTTTCCTTCTTTTTAAATTCTCCTGAAAAAGTGTAATTAACATTCTGAAGAACTTCTTGTTTTTTTAGCTTCTTGAGAATACTAACATGGTACTTGGAAGGTCTATCTGATGCAACTCATTTTTGATACATGACCAGACCATCTACTTTTCTATTATGGGCCATTTATCACATAAAGTATGTTTAAGTTTAAAAATAACAAAGACCTAGAAACTAAGTGGGTGCCTACTAATTAGGGATTAACTGAAAAGGCTAAAGCATGTGAATGTAATAGAATATGCGTACATCAAGGAATGACAGATATGAGAAAGTCAAAGAAATATGAAAAATCTGAATAAGCTAATGTAGAATAAAATAGGCAGAATCAATTAAAGGTATATACAATTACAATGATATCCCTGAAAAGATCATTAAAAAGATATTAAACATTGAGTAACTGAAAAACCGAATAAGAGATAATGAAACATATATACCTTCATAGCAAAGAGGGAGGGAACTACTAAGATGAAATGTCATCAGATATAGTCACTGTACTGGCCATTTTGATGAACTGTTTTTCTTTGTCACAAGGGATAATTCAATCGGAAGAGGGGTCTGAGATACATGTGCAACAACAGTGGTTGCTGGTGTCAATGTGGAAGGATACAGTTGGTCAGTCAGTACTCATCACTACCTTATCCTCCTTAGCCTCTCCCTCTTTAATCAGACACGCCCTATTAAAAATCATCTTATTGTTTTTTAGCCCAGGAGCAATATAATGGCCCCTTGGTTCATGTGATTTACTCTACTTATAAATTATAGAGATACAGGCTCCCATTGCTATTGCTCTTGAGGTCTCTGTACCTTCTCCTCAGTAACTCTCTTACAATTTGAGCATGTCTCTTTAAGAATTCAAAGTGAAGTAGGGGAGGCACCCCACCTTTTGGCTCAAATAATGACAAATCACTCTCACAGTTGAGAGGGGGTATATTTCCAGTTGGAAATACACCCCCAACTCCCTCTCCTGAACTACAAATCAGAGGATGCCAATCAGTTCTCAAGTCCTTATTACAAAGGCATCAACTTATATACATACACTTGCCCATGATGACTTCAAAAAAATTGCCTGATTCTCTCCTTTAAAGAAAAGAGAGAAAATATGCATCTCAGCTTTCTTGTTTACCTTTTCCAGAAAGTATTGTCCTTTCCAAGGGTCTATATTTCTGAGAATTCAGGAGAATTCCAAGGCAAAAACTAATAGTTTACCACCACCACTACCACCAGCACTGCCACCACCCCCCTGAAATACAAAGTATGAAAAATATGTTCAAATGATTTTGTGATCTCTGGCAGTTTGGGAGTTCTGCCTAACAATGCAGATATTAACCCATCCACATCTGCCCGTGCTATGTTATTTATCCACATTGTCCTTAAATTTTGCCACAGGAGATCTATTCAACATGCTAAAGCTCTTCCTCACTTTCTCTTGACATTGTAAGGGTACCAGTGGAGTATTCTGCCTATCAGAATAATGAAAAATGACACCTATTAGCCCTCATTTTTACCATATGGCCAGCCCATCTTCACTTCCTTGATGATTATGCCTTTTATTCATGTTCTTTGGAGTTTCTCATTGGGGATATGTTGCAGCCTGTGAATATCCACTATACACCTCTCCATTGGCCTCCATGTGATATTCATTTTTAGTTCTTTGGAGGCAGTTGTACCCCATATCTTCCTGCTTTATAGCAATCATAGTCAAATGTTAGTATTTAAAAGAAAGGTCTTTGCTTTCATGGGAAGCTTTGGGTCAGTAAAGAAATACTACAATTTTCCTAAAGTAAGACAGTCTATTCTTTCTTCCTATTCACTCTGGGAGCAACTTGTTGTTCATCTGTATGTCTGGGCCAAATATAACCACTATTGGGCTAATTTTATTAGGTGTCCATCCAAATACATGTTGGAATCTGGGCAGTAGACATTGATCATCCACTTGATCTTTACTGTTTGGATGGATAGGACAAACTCTTTTAAATGATAACAGTTTTCTTGATAACAGGTTTCTTCCAGGAGACTGCAGTGTTCCAGGTCTTGATGCAATCAACACAATGTCGTCTGCAAGGAGGGGCATTTGGTGGACTGCACTGCCCATAGGAAACCTTCTTTGGCTTGCTTTCTGTGAAGGCTCTCCTCATCTTTGGTGAGCAAACATTTCTCTGTTTTATGCCTGGTCTGAGGCTTATGATAAGGGTTATTTAATAGAGTTATTTCTGTTGTCCTATCTCCCAATGAATCTTAAATAATTTTGATGTATGGATGGGAAAAATCTTGTTGAAAAAA
This sequence comes from Phalanger gymnotis, assembly GCA_028646595.1. Lineage (NCBI taxonomy): Eukaryota > Metazoa > Chordata > Mammalia > Diprotodontia > Phalangeridae > Phalanger > Phalanger gymnotis. Next base: position 168,602,709 of record CM053624.1, on the reverse strand, counting down.
AGCTTAGAAGGTGGTGTTTTGTTCTACCAAATTGTTGTTTTCCTCCTTATAAATATATCTGTTGACAGCAAACAAAGCTTATGGTGCTTTGTTCTCTTATGTATCTATATTTTTTGGTTAATTGTGAAATAGCAAATATGGTCCATTGTTGAATAATATTTTTGAAAATCTGCTTATTTCCTACAAATACCCTCATCAAGGATGCTCTCTATTCCTATATGAATAACTACCATAAATATTTTATACAAAAGGAAGAATAGATATATAGTAGAGTAGTTACTGTTGCCTTTTTGAAGTTGTCTTTTCATATTAATATGGCCTGATAGTTTTTCCATGTTTTTGCTTTTTTGCCTCCTTAATATACCTTGCATATTGGTCCCTCAACCTTTTTACAACTTCCAATATGCATATAATTTCTCCATAAACATTTGATCCAATTGAGCTGTTTTTCCCATGTCTATTCTCTTTAGTGCCATTTCTGACACTGTAATGTTAGGGGCCTTTTGTGCTGGTTACATTGTTTCAGATAGAAGAAATAGTTTGTTTTGATAACTACTTGTTAATCTGTTCTATTTCCCCTTTATTTTTAGTCTTCCTCTCATTTTAATCCCTGCATGTGCTTGAAATGACTTTGGAAATGACTGATTAAGTAGAATATCTTGCCAAGCTTTCTGTACACTGTTTTTACCTTCAACTGTTTCTCTCTGCTTTATGAGATTATATTGCTCACATTTATCCATCACCTTCTTTGTAAGATTTTACAAACAATTTCTATTCTTTTGGGGGGGGGGGTTGATGGTGGAAGGCAGGGCAATTGGGGTTAAGTGACTTGCCCAAGGTCACACAGCTACTAAGTGTGTTAAGTATCTGAGACTGGATTTGAACTCAGGTCTTCTTGACTTCAGGGTTGGTGCTCCATTCACTGCACCACCTAGCTGCCCCAAACAATTTCTATTCTAAATCAGTGTTGCCTTTGGCAACTACTTCTCTCCATCTGGCAAGTGTCAGATGTTTACTGAATAGGGTACTTGCTGGACTTTCTTGGTTTCTTTGTTGTGGTAATTAATTTCAATTTGGTGAAACACTGGAAAAAATATTATAGTTGGTGTTGATATCATTTCCATTGTCCAGTTTTCATTTTTGAGTTTCAATTATTTATTTTAATAGTTCAGATTGTCCTTCAGTTTAGCTCAATCTTCTTTCTATCTTCTGGATTTGTTTATAGGAAGAATGTCAAGATTGATATGATTCAGCTATTCCAGCAGGATTTCTACTTGGTGGCCATTGTGGGCATGAAACACATATAGAGTACCAAGAGTTAAATTAAATTATCGATAGTCTAAAAGCTATGTGATTCTTGGCATCCATGCCCCCTTTCCCAATACTCTGCCTCTGTCACTATAGAAACAGAAGAGGGGGCATAAAGGACTGAAAACCTTAATTTTTTCTTTATTTCATAGGTTACTTTGGCCAAAAAAAAATCCATCATCAAGTGGTTACCCTCTGGTGATGGGCCTCTGTAGTAAGCTGAATTAGGCCTCAAAAGGAAAAACTTTTCTATTACTATATAATATACATATATGTACATATATGTGTGTGAATATATACATACATATATACATATACATACACATATATGTATGTGTGTGTATATATATATATATATGTATATACATATATACATACTTGAAACCTTTCCAGAATGTTAGAGCTGTTGGTATTGCCTTCAGGAATGACTTCCCCACCATGATGAAGCAGGATAGGACTTTGAGAAGCAAGCAATAGTACTCCAAAACAATTCTTTTAGTATTGACTATCCACAACACTTGTTTTGGCACTGAGAGTGTCATTGAACTATTTCATATGTCTCATCTCCCCAAGCAGGCTACAGAATCACTGTCCTCTAGCTAGTAAAGATGGAGCTTTACACTTGTTTGCATTCCTTCATAGTGATAACAAAAACAATAATTGCTGGTACTTATAGAACACTTTAAGATTAGGAAGAGTTTTCTGTCATTTCAGTCATGTCTGACTTCAAGTTTTTACCAGTATTAGCTAACTCGATCCATGCATCAGTTACATTAATCCAGAATGCAGTAACATTATTTTTTTATAAATCTGGAAACTAAGGCTGAGACAGTTCAAGTGATTTGGGTTAATGATACACACCCAGTAAGTAGTGAAATGGGGATTCAGGCCAGGCCACAGTGACAGTCTGCCTCTTGATGGATATTAACTGAGCACCTACTAGTTAGGCATTCCTCCTTCTGACATTTTAAGTAGAATAATCAGGTCTAATCCATTTTATAAATGAGGTGATCAAGGGCCAGAGAGGTAGAGATTTACCCAAGGTCACAGAGCTAAAGCAGCTATAGAACCAGGAGTAAGAACCAGGTTCTCCTGGATCCCATTCTAATACTCTTTCTGCTACGTCATACTTCATCTCAGAATGACATAAACATTTAAAAATAGTTGTTGGATGATTGAAATGAGTGAGCTTTTCATTCAAACTTTCCTACTTGCTATCCCTTGAACTCGACATTCTATCTCTTGTCTCAATATCTTTGTCTAGGTTGTTCCCTTTCCCTAGAAACCACTTCTTCACCTCTGCCCTTTAGAGACCTTAGCTTCTTTCAATCTTCATCTTAGTTGACTCCACCTACAGAAAGGATTTCCTGATGTTATCCATTGTTAGCACACTCTCCTTCTTCAAATTATCTTATTTTAGTTAGAGCTAACTCTGAGCTTACTCTCTCAAATCCCTCTAGTTCTAGCAGGTTGGGTCCTTCGATGGGCAATTACTACTTGTCCCCTCAGGGCTTTTGGGATGACCTTGAGGCAGGGATGTGCAAGTTAATGGTTAACAACTGGTTCTCAAAATGTACAAGAAACACTTATAATTCTAATCTTCATTATTAACATTTTCACACTCATTTCCTTAAATGTAGACAATCAAGAAAACAATAAATCAAAACTGATTTGCCAACTTCCAAGATGTAAATACTCATGCTGAAAATTAATCAGCCCTCCTGAGCCAGTACATTCCCTGAGGAGTTATAGCTCCTGATACTACTGCTCACAAGCCCTCTTATTGTGTATTTTCCCAGTATTTATCAACCAGCTGGTATATTCTTAATATCAATTAGCTTTTTTAAAGGGATAGTTACTGAGAAAGTATAGCAATGAGAAAGGGCAGCTAGGTGGTACAGTGGATAGAGTTCAGGGCCTGGAGTCAAGAAGACTCTTCTTCCTAGTAAATGCAGGCATTTACTAGCTGTGTGACCCTGGGCAAGTCACTTAACCCTGTTTACTTTGATTTCTTTATCTGTAAAATGAGCCGAAGAAGGAAATGGCAAGCCACTCTAATATCTTTGCCAAGAAAACCCCAAATGGGGTCAGGAAGGGTTGGACACCACCACCACCACCTAGTCTCTCTCTCTCTCTCTCTCTCTCTCTCTCTCTCTCTCTCTCTCTCTCTCCCTATGTATGTATATATATATGTGTGTGTGTGTGTGTGTGTGTGTGTGCGTGCGCTTACATATATACGTATTATATATGGGGGTAATCCATATGTGTGTGTCTGTATTCTGTGTGTATGTTATGCTTGACTTATTGTTTTCTTGATCACCTAGATTTAAGGATATGAGTGAGAAAATGTTAATAATGAAGATTAGACTTATAAGTGTGTCTTGTACATTTTTTTGAGAACTAGTTGTTCCAAATTTACTTGCACACCCTGCCTCAGGATTACTATATGTGTATGTGTATGTATATGTATACATGTATATATACACACTCATATACAAATTTGTATGTATATATATGTGTGTGTGTGTGTGTGGTCCCTGGGAGAATGGTTACAAACTTAGAAAGTACTCATGTACTGAAACATATATGCAGAGAACATGTGTGACTGAGGGGCACATTCAGACCTTTGGAGGATGTTTTTCCCTTCACAGAGTCTGCATCAAGTTCCCTTTTAATTGTGTATCCTAGCCAATGAATGAATTGCTCCCTGTTCACTTAGGCTGTGTCCATGCTGAGCTAGGTCAAGCAGGCCACTCAGCTTCTACACAATCCTCCTCACCAGATTCTTCCTCATCAGAATTCTCATAAGACACGGTTGCTGAAGCTCCTGGAACACTTTGTTACTGATTCTAGTTGCTAGACTTCTAATGGGTGTTCTGGCTTTTCAAAGCCCACAAGGTCATAACCTGGTTAATTCCATCTCCAAAGATTCATTTATCTATGATCAAGAAAGAAGAAACATGATCCCACCACCACCACAATTCGAAAAAAAAAAAGAGGCTACATGTATTCTTGATCACATGCCAGCTGAGTAGGAAGGAAAGGGAGCTATAGTCACTGTTCTTCTCCTAATCCAGAGGTCTGCAGAATATTTTCCTCTTCCTCACTCAAAAGCTGCAATAGAAGAGAGCAAAAAATTGTCCTCTCAAAATTTCTGTATTACACATTAGGTGCCTAATGAATGTTTATTGCATTGCAATAGAATGCATTTCATTACCCTGAATTGAATGAACTAATGAATGACTCGTGTAACAGAGGAGATCAAGAAAAACTGTGATTCTACCTCCCACCCTCCTCCTATAGGTGTGAGTATGCATGTCGTGTCTATATGGAGATGGGCATGTGCTCAATACTGAAAGACTTGTGCTTTTCAATGACAAAATAATCCCTTATTGATTCACAAGACTGTGGACTGCTTTGAAAATGATTGGCAACTGAGCCAGGAAGAGTTGCCCACTTGGCAAGCTTTTAAAGGAACCAAGGAGAAAAGTTCTACCTTTATTTCTTCCTCTCTTTTAAACATGTCCTTGTGACTATGCAACAATCCTTTGGACTTCTAGTTGGAGGTGGAGAGGATTTCTTTCCTTCTCCTCCCCCCAAGCAGCTGTGGACTCTATGAGCATATGGCAGCAGGAGCATCTGCTTGTCTAGGCAAGCCTGAGACTGGACCTCAGACCTCTAAATTCCTCTTCTGCTTTGTGTTTCTTTCCCTAAACAAACATTGAACAATAAGCCTAGGAGAGAAATGTTTCCGGCCTTAAGGACTGTCTTGGAAGTTCAGGAGATTAAGAGTTCCTGGGTTGGTACCATTTGCCCAGACATGGGCACTTCCTGCAGCTACATCTCTTAGGGGTGAAGAAGACAAATCATTTCCAGAAGGATGTTGCACATCCCTTCTTCTACTGGACACGAGGGAAAAATGAAAAATGAGTGGTAGACAGATAAATAAAATTAGCCCTTGCTCCAGGACAGAGTAGATAGAGAAGAAGCTGCAGATGGAATCCAGGTACCATATGCTACCTCAGCCTTATCAGCTCTCTTGTCCATGTATAGAAAGCAGCTCCCCTGAGTTCCCAATTTGGTCGCCTCCATTGTTCTCTGTTTTAAGCCATAATTAGGCTCTACACTAAGGTGTTCCAGAATGGAGTCTTAGGAGGGCACTCTGTCTCAATCTGACCCCTTTCTCTTACACTTCCCCATCGATCTTTCATGGCTGCTGCTCTACTGATGGCCTCTCTGCATCAGTCCTTCAGGGTCAAAGCCATGGTGATTCCTAACTTGTTGAACTTGTGAAGTAATCCACCAAGTCTGGAAACAACTGTCTCTCAAGATCGCTATTTAGTCTTCTGTGGTTTTGGAAGGGAGCATAGAACAGAAAAGGCAGCCGAGAATCAGAATCAGAACGGTCTCAGGCTAGCTTGCTCAAGCAATTGTTTTCACTGCTATGTATTCGTAGTCAGAAGAATATTTGATCCTAGAAGTAATAGGTAGGTTTTGGAGTTTATCGAGTGTGTGTGTGTGTGTGTAACAGAAAGAGAGAGAGAGAGAGACAGACAGACAAAGAGAGAGAGAGAGACAGAGAGAGAGAGAGAGAGAGAGACAGACAGACAGACAGACAGACAGACAGAGAGAGAGTGGGGGGAGCAGGGCAGTAACACAGTCAAGCCTACACTTCAGGAAAAAAATCACTGGCAGCTTGTGTGGAGGAGGATGGATTGTAGTGGTGAAAGACTTGAGGCAGGAAGGCCAATTAGAAAGCTACTGAAATAAACTAGGCTAGAGGTGAATGAGAAACTGATCTAAAGAAGTGTCTGTGTGAGTGGATAGGAGAAATACATAAGAGATTTTGAGATTTGGCCACTGATTGTGAGGCGAATGAGAGAAGACTCAAGAATGACACCAAACTTGTGGGCCTAGATGATGGAGAGGATGGTGGTGGCCTAAACAGTAGTAAAGAAATTCAGAAGAGGGGTATGTTGGGACAGGGGGAGAGATAATGAGTTCTGCTTCGTACATGCAGAATTTGAGATGCCTGTGGGGCGTTCAATTTGAAATGTCCAAAAAGCAGTTGGTAGTGCATGATGAGAGCTCAGGAGACTTGGGCTAGATAAACAGATCCGGGAATCATCTGCATAGAGATGATTATTGAAACCATAGGAGCTGATGAGATCACCAAGTGAGAGAGTATGAAAAGAAAAGAGGGCCCAGAACACAGCATTAGGGGATACTCATGTTTAGTGAGTGTAATATGGATGAAGGGGGGTGGGGGCTCCTGAGAAAGATAATTCAAATAAGTAAGAAGAGAATTAGGAGCGAGCAAGAATGTCATGAAAATCTCAAGAAAGAGTATCCTGGAGGTGGGCAATGGTGCCAGATTCTGCAGGGAGGTCAAGAAAGAAGATAACATTTGTCAATGAAGTGCTTGGCCATCACAATGTCATACATTAGAGTTAACTTGGTGGCTACTCATAGAATGCAGGGGGAAAAGAACAGGCCCAAAACTTAGGAGTTGCCTCTTAGCCCCATTACTTTGTATTGATTTTGCTAAATACATGTTCTACATTTTGGGGTTGGGGTGAGCGGTGGGAAAAATTGCTATAATTTCCAAGTATTCCCAGATTTACAAATCAAGGTTGAATCTATTTCCTGAGTTGCAGTTACATGGGGCAGCTAGGTGGTGTAGTGGATAGAGCTCCAGGCATGGACTTAAGAAGATACGAGTTCAAATCTGTTCTCAGATACTTATTAGCTGTGTGACCTTTGGCAAGTCATTTAAGCCCGTTCTGTCTCTGGTTCCTCATCTGTAAAATCGGACTAATGATACTACCTACCTCCCAGAGTTGTTGTGAGCATCAAATAAAGAGAATGATTCTAAAGTGCTTAGCACAGCACATAGCAGGAGCTTTGTAAATGGTAGCCATTTTTGGACATATCAAACCAGATATCTCAACAAGCATCACAAGATCCACATATTTAAAACAGAACCCATTATCTCTCCCCCGTAACAAACCCTCTTCTAAACTTCTATATCACCATCAAGAGTACCACCATCCTTTCAGTTTATCCACGTTCACAACATCAATTTCATTCTTATTACACATACCCCATCCATTACCAGATCTTGCCATTTCTTTGTCTACACCATTTCCCACAGCCACTATCCTAGATCAGAACTTCATCACCTCTCACCTAGGTTATTTCAATAGCCTTCTGATCAGTCTCCCTGCCTCAAGTCTCTTACCACTCACCTCCACAAAGCTGCCAATGTGATTTTCCTCAAGCGTAGGTTTGACCTTGTCACCATTCCCCCTCCATACTCAATAAGCGCCAATGGCTACATATTACACCTAGGATCAAATATCCTGTTTTGTTTAGTACTTAAAACTCTTCACAACCTGTATTCTCCTTCATTTTTCATTCTTTTTATACTTTACTTCCCTCCATATACTTTGTGTGCCTATTTGTTGCTCCTCACACATGATGTGTACATCTACCATCTCCATTCCCTTGAATTGACTGTCTTCCTATGCCTGAAATGCTCTTCCTCCTAACTAACATCTCTCAAAATCCTTGGTTTTCTTTAATACTCTCAGCTCTAGGGACACCTGGAAATGAGTAGACCTTTCCTAGATCTCCAGATAACAGTGCCTTCTCCTCTAAGGCTGCCCTCTAACAACCCTATGCACATCTGCATGTACTGAATTGTGTATATCATCACCCTAATTAGAATATAAGCTCCTTGATTGGTTTTGCTTTTGCTAGGTATCCTCACAGTTCACTGCAGTGTTTGGCATGTAGCAAGCATTTAATAAATGCTTGTTAATTGGTTATTGGATTATTGCCACAAACTTGCATTTCTCTATCTACTTTTGGTCCTACCCATGAGTTCCAGTTTTTACCATTGGTAGGGATTTGAAGCAAACTTTATTATTCTCTTGTGAGGAAGTTCCCCTTCTCACTTCAGTTGATAGTTACAGAAGTTCCGGAATGTAATCACAAAATATAAAGGAGGTATTAAAGAATTTTCCTAAAATCCCTCAAAAATGTAGGAAGCACTTATTCAATCAACTTGAGAGAATTATGGAGGTTTGATTAATGGTGAAGGCAATTGGCATCATGCAGGAACGAACTCCTTTGTCACATCTTGTGACTGGCTATGAGAATCAGTCACACCCCTTATTCCTATGTGTGTGTATATATATATATATATATATATATATATATATATATATATATACATATACATATATGTATATATATATGAAAGCAAAACATTCGGCAGTTGAGAAACTTGTGGCAATTATGAAAGGATACCCCCTTTTCCTGTCCAATAGTACAACAAAGAGGTAGGGATAATTTTTCTACTCCTCATGCTTTTCATTGGCCATGTCACTGGATCATAGAAAGTATTATATCTAGTGGAGATTAGAGATGCAGTGAAGACAGACTTGAGGATAGAAAGATAGTCACCCAAGGAAAGAAAAAAAGCAGCTTGAAGGACAGTGACCCCTGACAATTGAGTGTCAGACTATGAAGAGAAACAGACTCTGGTAACCCAACTCTATCTTCTTATGAATGCTATATATATTTGTTGGAGAGGGAGCACCAGATTGGCAGATGGGGATGTTTTGTAATTATCGTTCTTGATATGCATTTGAGTAACACCTTTCCTAAGAATCAAATTATGCTGAGGGCTTACTGGTTATGGGAAGCACACTGATGGGGGCTCACAAATTGCTGTATTAAGTGTAACCATGCACAGGACCCCTTTAGAAATCCTAAGAGTAGCAGCCACATACTTGGAACTCAGCCTGGGAGTATAAGTAAAAATAGTACCCAGATTGGTGCTACACCCTAGAAAAGCTCATCGAAATAAAGGCATTCCCTAATTTTAATTGTGTATCAGTAGTTCTTTATATATTTCTTGTACCCCCAAAGAATGAGGTAAAATAATAACATATGAAGAATGAGAAGATTAAATGAGAATTTTTCAAGGTAGTCATGTCACAGTAACATTTCCTTTATACTGCCTTCCTCCTAGGTTCTCTTTATATAAAAATATTCACAAGTCCCAAATCATTCAAACCTATCTTACAATAAAAGCTTTTGACAAGAGCAGCCTCTAAAGAAAGATCGGGAGGAAGGGTGGTCATAGGTGGTCATAGAAAAAACTAAAATAATCCTAAAATATACTCTCCATATCACAATATAGCACATGAAAAATAGAAGACATATAAGAAGGCACAAACTCATGGGAAATTTTTGTGTTAATCCTATCTGACAACTGATTTTCATTCACCTTTGTAACTCCAAAGGAATAAATGTGTATGGACACAAGTTAAAAGAGACAGGCATATACAGGTGACCCGTTTAAAACACTTGATGCCTTATCATAGAAAATTAGGCCAAGATTTAAGCCTTCAATGATTATTAAAACATAAAACAGATATTTTCCAGGGGACTATATTAAAAATATTTAGTTTGCTCTTCATTATCTTAGTTAAGAAATGTTAACTGAACCCTGAGGTGGCTATTTGAAATGTATGTGGCATAGTAGAAAGAGTACAAGTCATAGGACCTGAGTTCAAATCCAACTCTGCCAATGTGAGACCTTAGGAGAGTCACTTAACTCTTTGGAGCTTCCACTTTCCTCATGCAAAATGAGGAGATTCTACTAAACAGCTTGGAAAAGACCTTCCAGTTTTAAATCTATGATCATATGAACCTGGTCACTGCATTGCATTCTGTTTGAAAATGTGAAGAAAGAGGGCAGTTCAGAATGTTGAAGACATGTTTCAGCGTTTCTGTAAATTTTGTATTAACATTGAGCTATAAACCTTTTTTAAAAAAATCATTCTAAGAGCTGTGATGAAAACCAGAATTAATATAGAAACTGAACCATGTCCTCTATATTTTTTTAAATCGTTCCTGTCATCAGCTTTGAAACCCTAGCAGTTAACGAACAATACACAGCAAGGCAAAGAAGAAAGTTGTGTTGATTTTACTCATTTCTAGATGCAAAGGCAAAGACATCGACCTCATCAGCACACATTCCTTGAGCCCCTACCAGGTCTAAAGCTCCCTGCCAGTCGCTCCTAGCTTTTTCGACTTTCCTGAACCCTGGAGCTGCCTATTTCCTGTTCATTATGCAAGGGAAGTCACTTGTGGTGCTGCAAAAAACATGATGTCATGAGGCACCTGAGTAGGACACAAGGCCAGAAGCAGGCCCACTTTTGTTTTAAGAGGGAGAATTCATCAAACCTTTGAACAGGCTGGGCAGGGGAACAGCAGTAGGGCAAACAGCCTATCTTGTGAGCAGAGAGAGAACTGTCAAAGAAAATTCCTTTTCTGCCAGCTAAAAGGCCCCCCAAAGTAGGATGAATCAAATTCCACTAGCCACAATCTGGCTATATTATATTTGGATAATAATCCTGAACTGAACATTGATTCCGAAGAAGTCCTTTCTTCAAAACTTTAAGGCAACAATTAAGTATTCCATTGTCATGGCTCAATTAAATGGTTTGGCCTGAGAAAATTGGGGATTGTAAAGTGAGGATGGAATGTGCTTTGATCCTCTTTCCAGGGTTATTGTTTCATTAATAAATGAACATGTCATTTGTCTCACCAGAGGGAGCTCATGCCCTCCAGGCTTTTTTCCCTTTTTTGTTCAGGTTTTATAAAGATGAATTTCCAGTGCTCTGAAATACCATGGATTAGTAGTTAAGCCTGACAGCACTTCGGGGAGTAGCGAGCTTAAAGTGCCTCACACAGGTCTCCAAAGCACTTGTTTACTAATAGAGGAAATCAGCGACCGTCTGCAGCTGCTGATATTGCATTACCATTTGGAAAGACAGTAGCTGAGATAACAAATCACACAGTTTTAATAATTACTCCTGCATTCCAGTTTTTTGTTTCCTGCATAACTGTAAAGGCTGGATTTCTTCCAAATAAACAGATAAAAACAGTATGGAACTTTTATCTTTTAATGATAATGACAACACATCAGTTTCACTAAAAGTTTCCTGCTGGATTTTTTTCTGATTTCTAGAGTTTCAATAAAATGTAATTATACTTTATAATTCCACTCTTTTAATCTTCACTTCAAAAACTATTCTCAGTTAGCAAGTTTGCTGGGCATGGAGGGTAGGTGACAAACTGCCATCCACTTCCTTCCCCATCTTGTCATGTTCCTGAATTCTGTCTTAGGGTGAACCTGTCATTGAAACTACCCACATAAACTGAGCTATTTTATATTCAAATTAATACCTAGCTTAATTTGAATGTAAAATAGTTCCATTTATGCCCTCATTAAAAAAAAGGATGGTATTTGGCAATGAATGGATGTTTAAGATATGATATGCGAGCAATATTTTTTTTTATTTTTTAATCCTAAATTGAACCTACTTTAGGATAGGAACATTTCAATATCAATAGATAGGTCATAAAAGGAGCCCTTTAAAAATCTGCATAGTAAATATGTGCTCTAGGGGTCAAAATATGCCATTGTGCAGAGACAGTACAGGGTTTAGTTCATATGGTTGGAGCTCAGTATTTTCAGGCAAATCTGTCCATTGTTCCATTTCTATAGCATGAGGATGTCAATTGATTTTAAAACTCCAACTTTATTTGTGCAATAATTTCATGGACCTTATTTTGGTGTCGAAGAAGTTAACAACTAAATAGGAAAATGATGTCTTCCTCTCTCGTGCAGTGAAACCATAAAAGTTGGCAGACAGAAAGGAATGCTGAACTTTTCCCAGAGCTCTTCGTTTGGTTACCATCCATCCATGTTCCACTGGGTGATTATAGAAAGCTTTTTTAAAGCATTACTTCAGAATGATCTTAATTGGTGCAAGGTTGAGCCCTTTCTAGAAGGGGAGGGAAAAGGTTGAATAGCCTTTTCAAGTCACATGAAAGTTTTTAGGATGAATGTACGATAATTAGATTAATAAGTAGCTTAATTTATCACAGCTGAGGATTTCAACAGCCACACATTAGAGGGGGAAAAAAAAGATTAGTGTGATTCCAGTTTGTTAAAAAAAATGTACTGAAATTTGATTAACCTTAAACACAAAGTGTCTTTCTTTCTGTGTCTAAATGTAGTGGATGGGGAGGGGGGAGAAGAGAGGGGACCTGAAATAATCAGAAAAATCCTGTTTTATTCCTTTGTGTTTCCCAGTTAATGAGAGGTATCAGGATGGCTTGAAACAACTTTTCCCTCTGCTGGTTTTTTCTTCCTGAAGTAATGAATTGGATTTGAAACCTATGGGATCTCAAATTGAAAAAAAAATTTTTTTTCACTTCAGAGGATTGGTACTTATCAGATATGCATTTAATTAAATGTATGGAGGCAAATCTTGCCTTTCATTTGCAGGAAGAGGAATTGCAAAAACTCTTAGAGAGGAAAATTTGGTAGAGTACTAGGTTTGGGTTTGAGGTTCTTTCCTCCATTAACTGTGGAAGGAAATACTGAAGCTGAGGTTGTTGGATGATATTACGGGGCATTGTCCACCACAAAATGACATATTGAAACTCAGCTCTTGGAAATCACAGGCTACCCAAATGGGGTGCAGTGATGAGCTGAGCAGTATTAATTAGAACAATGTTCAGGTTGAAAGCCGTTATTGTAATGGCAAAACAATCATTTGCTTCTCTATGAATGAACCCTGATTAAAATTATCAGCCATGAAGTAACATACCAAAGAAAAAAAGAATCATGCATACAGTTTTCAACCCCAGGTCCTTCCCTTTACCTCCTCCACACAGAATAATGTGTCTTTCTTAATAGAAAGTGAAATCTGCTGTGCCCTTTGATGATAATATCCATCCAGGGGTCGCCATTGCAACCCCTGGATATTGTCATTATTTATCAGTTCTAATGTCAGATTTCATTAAACTTAAAGTTCTTAACTCTTGCATGGCTATAAACAAAACCCAGAGCATTGTGAATAACAAAGCTGCTGGCACCAGATTTGGTATCACCCATGAAACAGCCTGGAGTGCAGCGCTATGGTACCTGTCAACAGCCACAACAGCCATCATCATTGGAAGGAGCGCTAATGCAAACTCAGCGGTGGGGCCATGCATTCTGTATTCATGATGTTATGTGAGGGTCTCTTCTTTGAGACAGCATGAGGAAGGTGTGGGACTAGGCACCAGCGTGTAGTTGGTCAGTGGGATGCTCGGCCTAAAAGAAAACAAAACAATTAAACCATCAGACAGCCCTAATGGAACCATGTTCCCCAGCCTACCCCATAAAAAGCTGTATTTTTTGGTTCTGTTCCTCCTCACGCCTAAGGGTGCGAAGGGGGCGGGGGGCGGGGACAGGAGAGATGTGCTGTGCTAAAACAACAACAGCAAACAAGTAAATCATTTTTTAAAAAGAGGAATTTGGAGCTTCTTACCAGTGTAAATTGTGCATACTGTTTGTCCTATAATATTAGAATGGTTAACATTGGCACAGCAAGATCATACAAATGACAGTGTTAAGGGCACTCATGCATTGGCCTGTTTGATAAGATTGATAACTGTAGCCAGCAGCTTAGGAGAATCGATTTCCACGGTAGGAGCCTTCTCTGGGAGCATAAATCTTTTCTTCTGCTTTTGGAAAAGGGTAGCTTTAAAGGTGTTTTCTATACTGATTAAAAATAATGCATAGTTATAAATGATATATATTTTTTAAAATTCAAGGATGAAATTTTAAAACATAATCATGAAGGTTGAATAAACCTAGAAAGCTATTACTCATCATCAGCCAACATTTGGAAACCAAAACCTGCCTATAATCTAAAATGGGTATCTCATTACTGGTTAACATTATTTATTTAGGAGGAGATACGACCTCTAATTTTCCTTTAAATGATTAATTTAGTGTTTAAATAAGTGCCTTTTATTTAATAATGTTTTCTTTAAGCAATTCACTAATGTCAATAAACTCTTTGTTTAACCTTCTTAAAGGAAACATTTTCCCGGCTCTGAGGTAATTAATGAGTTACCAAATAAATGGGTATAGGAAAATGAGCTAAATAATTATCTAATATTAAGGGTTGCCCAGATCAGAGACATAGAACATAAAAATATTCTTTCATATGTATAATAAACACATCTGACTAATAAAATGAACTAAAGTTACACTCAATGGTTAAGACCTTAGATAAATCTGAGATTTCATTTCTATTTCAATTCCTGTCAGGTATGGCACTCATTTTTTAATTTCCCAGCATGTGGAAAAGCCTACAAACAATGAGGGATAATTTATACCAATTACAGTATCTTTAAAGTTAGTGGGGAAAATTATGAATTGTGTATAGTAAAGGAAAATAATTTGCATATGATGTTAATTTTTCTGTTATAGACAAAAATGTAAATTTTCTGGAAATTCTAAAGTAATTTTTGAAAGGGGGTTTTATTTAATGAAAAATGCAGGACAATATATGTATAAAGTTATGTATATGCATATGTGTGGGCATATATAACATATATTACAAATATATACATATAAGTTCTTATTTACAAATTTAAAGTCATTTTTCTGGTTTTTGAACATAATGCAATGTAGTAAAAAGGTTTCTGGATTTACAGTCAAAAGACCTGGGTTACTTCCAATCTTTGTTATGTACCACAATTTGACCTTGAGCAAATCATTTTTAACATTTTTACACTTCAGTTCTATAAAATAAAGAGGTTGTATTAGAATGTCTGTCCTAACTCCAAATTCTACAAATTTATGAAAATGTTTTGTTTGAACATAAAATTATTGCTTGATACGATAACATTTTTCAAGTATAGCTTGAATGGGCAGCTAGATGGTGCAGTGGATAGGATGCTGGGCCTTAAGTCAGGAAGACATCTTCCTCAAATCCAGCCTAAGACACTTACTAGCTGCGTGACCCCAAGCAAGTCACTTAGCCCTGTTTGCCTCAGTTTCCTCATCTGTAAAATGAACTGGAGAAGGAAATAGCAAACTACTCCAGTATCTTTGCCAAGAAAACGCCAAATGGGGTCACAAAGAGTTGGATAGACTGAAACGACAACAAAAATTACACCTTTTCTAATTGTATTTGCTTTTCCGACTTTGGGCTACAAGTAGAGGTTGCTATTAGGTGCTAAACTAAAGAATCTAGAATCTCGTAGAATTTTACATTTCAAAAGGACCACAAAGATCTTGAAACAACAATTCTTTACTAAACATCTTAACATCTTAAACAAAAGACAGTCTAATCTTTGCTTGAAGACCTTCAGTGATAGGGAGCTTGGTATAGGGGATAGAATGCTAGAACTGGAGTCAGGAGAGAGCTAGTCCTACCCAGGACACCTGTTAGTTGTGTGATGATGGGCAATCTCTGAGTCTCAGTTTCCTCAGCTGTAAAAGGAGAATAAAAATATCCATAGTATTTATTTCATAATGTTGTGAAAATCAAATGAGAGAGACAGAGAAACAGAGACCTAGAAAGACAAAGACAGAGACAAAGAGAGAGACTTAGAGAGATAAACAGAGACACACAACACACACACACACACACACACACACATACATGCACACACAGAGACAGAGAGACAGAGAAAGAGAGTTATATTATCATGGAGAACTCATCGCCTCACACACCATTTCTGGACAGCTCAAATTATCAGGAAATTTTTCCTTAGTTTGATCGAATATCTGTCTTCTGTAATTTCTGCCCATTGGTGCTAGGTATTCCCTCTAGGGCCAAGCAGAATAAATCTAATCCTCCTCCACACAAAACAACCCTTTTGATATTTGAAGAAAGAAATCCTCCTCTTTCTATACCCAATTCCCCTGTCTCCCCCTCCCCACTACTGTGCTCTTCTCTCTAGGCTGTTTATCCCTCTTCTCCTGAATCCTCCCCATTCCATTCCCTATCCTCTGAAGAGCCTCCAGCATGTCAATGTCCTTCCTAAGAAAGCCATTGGTATGTAGCATCTCAGAATCTAAAATGTGGACCCATTACTCCAGATGTGATCTGACTGGGGCATGGTACCATGTGCAATACTGTTCTCTACTTCTTTCTGAACACTATGTTTTTTTTTTTATGGAGCTTGAGATCACGTGATACTTTTGGACTGCCAGGTAGTGATGACAACAATAATGATAACTCACATTTATAGAGAGCTTCAAGTTTTATGAAATATTTTCATTATAAGCACTCCATAAGGAAGGTAGTCAACATGAGATTGTTGATTCTTGTTGAGCTTAACATTTATAATCTTTCCATATGAACTGCTTTCTGTAGCTCTTCTTATATTAGCCTAATTGTTTTGGGTTTTTTAACCCAAGTGCAAGCTTTCATTTTTGCCAACTTATGAGACATGAAGAAAGATAGCATGACGTGGTAGATAAAGGATTGAGCTCAGAGTCATGAAGACCAGGATTCAGATCCTTCCTGTAATACTTACTGTGTGATGCTACATGCAGCACTTAATGTGCCTCAAGCAATTCCCTGGGACTTTCCTACTAAGCTACAGATGGGTTATGATTTGTGTAGCTATAAAGGGAGTTCTAGGACCCAGAGTTCCCCACATTGACAAAATCACAGCTCATTTACATATTCATGTATGAGAACCAGGCAAAAACAAGAGACCTGAAGAAACCACTAACATTCCATTAAAACAAAGAAAGATATTGTGTATTCTGAATGATGACCTCCAGAGTGTCAAGCAGATAGAGGAAGCACTCATTTTCAGAAAAGAAGCTGAGAAAGGAACAAAAAAAAACACAACTTCTTTAATTCAAAGAACAGAAATGAAGCTCTGGGTTTATATTAATTGGGCTCAATCTTAGAGGCTTCTCAATAATCACTCTTTCTTTGCTTCATGCCTGTATGCATGGTTTCCCCTGGGAACACTGGAATTTTCTTCTCAGCCTAGTCTCTATTGAAAATAATAATAATAGCTAACACTTATATAACACATTAAGACTTGCAAAGCATTTTACAAATACTTCATTTTATCCTCACATCAATGCTGGGAAGTGGGTGCCATTTTTACAAATGAGGAAATTGAGGCAAAAAGAAGCAAAATAATTTGCCCAGAATCACACAGATATTAAATGGCTGGCTGGTTGGATTTGAACTTAGATTTTTCTGGCTCCAGGCCCCATGCTCTAATCCACTCAGCTCCCTCCGATGCCTATAAAGGTAGTGATAAAGGACCCTCAGGTCCTACGTAAGCACTCAGACTAAAAATACATTCAGTTCAGAAGACATTTCATTTCATCTGGCAGAAAATGTGCATAATCCCATCAAAAAGCAAAATAACTCTTTCCTATAGGTGAGCTTCACCTCCACCAGGACTACTCCATGATTGAGGCCCACCCACAAAGGGAAAGCACTCAGGATCTGTAGTCAACTTATTTCCCCACGATGATCTCCACTTTCCTAGGTACCCATACAGTCACCCCCAGAATTATACTACCCTAATTGAAGCTCTTTCCCCTGATAGGAGAAAGAAAGAAATTCACACAGGAAAAAGCAAAACAGCAAAGACTAAGAATATGAACAAGCAGTGTGCCTAATACAATGAATAGATAATATGTATTAAAGTATACCACATAGTATTTTATACCAGGATTAAACTCCAGAAAAGATAATAATTTTGCAACAACTATAATTAGATCCACAGAAAAGAGGATGAAATAACCACAAGAAGCCCACAGGTGTTTGGATGAATTAATAAAAGAAACAAATAAAGAAGTTAGGAATAAAGTTAGCAATCAGTGAAAAACTCAAAAGCGTAATAGGTGACTTAATACAGAAACTAGAAAATTGTAGCAAAAATTGAGAGGTAGTATAGCATAGGAGATAGAGTGATGGATCTAGAATCAGGAAACTGGGTTCAAATCCCACTTCTGACGCTAACTGTGATGACAGGCAAATTACCTGACCTCTAACAGAGATGGGGAACCTGTGGCCTCAAGGCCATATGTGGCCCTCTAGGTCCTCAAGTGTGGCCCCCCAGTTAAGGGCCATGCTTGAGGACAGGAGAAGGCCACATGTAGCCTCGAGGCCACAGGTTCCCCCACCCCCGCATCTAGTACCTAATTCACTGGGTTGTTATGAGTCTCAAATGAGATGTTGTATATTAATTGCTTTGCAATCATTGAAGTGCTACTTGCATATCAGCTAACATAATTAGGATTAACAAGGAATAAATACCATCAAAAAAGGATGAGATACATACCTAAAAATTGAATCATAAAATAAGAAATATTAGAATTAACCTAAAATATAGCAAAATCAGAGCACATGAAATATCTATATTTTTAATAGTCTGAAAAACAGGTTTCAAATGACCTAAGAACCATTGGTCTACATTGATAAAACAATTAAAAATCCTAGATCCATATTTTAGGGCCTCACAAAAACTATTTTTGACTGATAGGTAAAAGTATAGTTGAATAGACTCTATAGAGAATTCAGAAAGAAACTACATATTTAACTCACCCAGAAATGTAATTGGCAAGCTCCAGAGGTGTCAGGTAAAATTATTGATTTTGATATCCTTTGCTCTGTTTCCCAATTTAAGGCAATAATAACTTATTTAAACAGATCAGTCTGGAGTTCTTTTAATTGAACACTATGTTTTTTCTCATTCTCATTATTTGCACTGTAGTTTTGTATTTTTAATTTTTACTCTAAGAAGATCCTTATATAGACAGCTTAATCAGGAATGACCCATCAGTAAGAAGTTATTTTTGTCAAAACATAAGTCTATTTAATTTTCATGATATTGTTTTCTCAAATAAAGTATCCCGTACATAAGTACAAGGTTTCTAGATAGTTTAGGAGCCTCTCTCATTCCTTATTCCTAAACCATATTTCCCAATATATACATATACATATAAGTATATATGTATACATATATATATACATATATGTACACATATATGACTATGTGTTACTCTTCTCAATTTTTTGCATTTAAGTAACAAAATATATATTGATTTGAGTTAGAGAGGCTTATTGAGTTCTTCATAGAATACATTTCCAATGGATAATAGTATAGAAGCTCCAATTATTTTCAAAGTGATCTTTGATATATCATGAGCACTGCAAACATGAGCTAACCAAACATCCCATGAAATGATCGTTTTTATTGACTTTGCAAACACAGTAACCATAACTCCACCAACCCCTTTATTTGCCTCCTCAAAGAAAACCTATGAACTATTGTTCCATTTAACTGAAACTTTCTTCTGTATTCCCATTTCGTTTATAGCAAGAATATAAAGATCGATATGATTCAGTTCTTCCACTGGTACAACCAATTTGACATTGGACAAAGCCTTCACATATAGAGTATTAACAGGTAAGCTAATGTTCATATATGGTCTAAAAATTATGTTTTGTAATAGCCTCTGCCCCGCTCACCTTCTCTTTCACTGGTCTGCTACCATTGCTATGATAATAGAAAGAGAATATGTAGCATTGAGGATCATTTTGTGTTTTTGTTTACTTCAAGTGTTGTCACAACCAAAAAAATTGATCACCAAGGGTCCAGACTGCCTGTGATGAGGTGCTATCTTAGTCAAGAAGAATAAATACTTTTTCCTCAGAATATCATTAATTGCTAGAGAATGAACTGGAAGAAAACCCTATTATTCTGTTTTATAGAAGAAGAGACACAGGCACAGAAAATTAAGTACCCTGATTTGATTAATAGTCAGGGTGGAAGTAAAAACCCATGACTCTCAGATGTCACTCTGCTGTTTAAGCCTCCATTAAACCCAATATTCTCCCTAATATAGGAAGTCGCTGACTTAGGAACAATTAACTACATAATGTCTCTTTCACACAAAAGGCCACCCCAATTAAAGACTTATTTTCCATTGCTCTCAGTAACTCCTCTTTCTTTTTGCCTCATCACTTGTGTCACTGACTCTTCCTGCCACCACTACTGTGGCTATATAACATCTGCCTCTTCTTTTCAGTACTTTCTTTATCATTGTCACTCAGTCACTTCCTACTCTTCATGATTCCATCTGGGATTTTCTTGGCAAAGATATTGGAATGGCATTTCCTTCTCCATGTCATTTTACAAATGAGGAGACTGAGGCAAATAGGGTTAAGTGACTTGCCCAGGTAAGTGTCTGAGGCCAGATTTGAACTCAGGAAGATGAGTCTTCCTAAGTTCAGGCCATATACTCTATCCATTGCACCACTCCTCACTCCTACTGAGGCCTAAAGATTTCCAGTCTTCTTATTGTGACCCTTTTTTAAGGAAGTAGAGATGAAACACCCATTTACAATTTTAGGTAGTGGTTTTGGTAGCATCCTGAGTTAGAAATTGGAGTGACTTTTTCCCCATAGAAATGATGTCTTAAAGTAATGGTTGCTTTATCACTAACAGCACTATAGTTTAGCTAGGTTATGGGTTTAATAGGTTTTTTGTTTTTTGTTTTCTCCTGGACTGACCCTAGAAACCTGCCATTCATCACACTGTTTTCTAAGTAAGGTGGAATGCTATTAAACCTCATTACGAGATACTACTTCTTTGGTTTGTGGCATTATTGAAGAGTTTACATTAAATAGTTAAGGCAGGTAACTGTTCAGAGTTGTAAAATATAGTTTAAGGATATCTCCTTTATATTTATAAACCAATCACCCATTTGTAAGACCATCTTTATACCAGGCTGTTTGATCATGTGTAGTACAACAAGCCTGACCCACACTGGTTTGGTACTCAATTTCTAGAGCAGAATGAGAAGAGACATTGGAGAACATATAAGCTTAACTAGCAGAGTTAAGACGTTAACATAGCAGAGAAAACTTTATTTAGTCATAGCAGAAGAAGGACATTAAGAGCAAGGCAAGGATACTCATCACATATACAATCTTGATTTGTCTGAGCATGGCTGCTCTGCCTCTATGGTGCCCATGGTGGTCAAGACTGAAAGAGCAACTGGAGCTTGTCATTATCTGGGCTTTTTGTACTCAGGAGACTAGATATCAACATCGGTAGCCTGAGCCTTTATCCCCTGAGTAAGTTGAGTATTGAGGATGACTCCAATACCTTTAGAGGTCCAGGAATGGGTGAAAATTTTGTGATTTATGCTACTAGGGAAGGCTGATTGTAATGGATCCCTTGAGTACAGGAGTTCTGAGCTGGGTGTTTTTACATGTAGAGCATCATGATGGAGAGTCCCTGAGAACAGGATCCTACTTGGTTACATAAGCAGAGATGAGCTGGCTCAAATCAGAAACAGAAAGTGTCAGAGTTCCTGTGTTGATCAGCAATACAGTCAGGCCTGGGAGTGGCCTGGGAGTTCACTTCTAGCCTGGGAGAGATAGGCAAACCCAGACTGAAAAAAAATTCAATACTTTTAAAGGAAAAGAGCTATGGTAGCAGGTTTCAGGAGATATTGCTCTTATCATGGGCAGCTAGGTGGCACAGTAGATAGAGTTCTGGGTCTGGAGTCAGGAAGACTTATCTTCCTAAGTTCAAATCTACACTCAGACACATATTAGACATGTGACCCTGGGCAAGTCCCCTGTTTGCCTCAGTTTCAGTTTCCTCATGTGTAAAATGAGCTAGAGAAGGAAATGGCAAACCACTCCAGTATCTTTGCCAAGAAAACCCAAATGGGGTCATGAAGAGTCAGACACAACTGAACAACAACAGCAGCAACAAGCAAATGTACTAGGCACTGCATCAAGTACTCTACAATTATTATGTCATTTGATCCTCAAAACAATCCTGAGTTAGGTGCTCTTATTATCTCCCTTTATAGATGAAGAAAGTAAGATAAACAGAGGTTAAGTGATGTGCCCAGGGTCATACAGCTAGTAAGTATCTGAGGCCAAAGTTGAGAATTCAACAGTGTTTGTTTTTAATGAGTTTTGAGAATACGGATTTTAATAAATTTAGAGAGCTCATCAGTATGCATACATCTTGAACAAGTATAATAAGTTAGACCTGGGCATCGAATAGGTGAAAGACATTAGAATGGATTCTAAATAAGCAATAATAAGGCCTAGAATATGCTAGAAACCCACCTAGATAAAATTATACATCCTTCAAAGCATCAAAGTTGAGCCAATAGTGACAAGTATCCAATGAGAAGGAAATCTAAGAAAAATAGAAGCCAAATATATCGGAACAATTCTGTAGGATCCTTAGACAACAGTCCTTAGGAATGCAGGAGAAATGTGCAGACATCCTGTGGGTTAGATCCAACCTTAGCAGTGACTTCAGGGTAAATTGAAAACCAAGTGAAAAGTGGGTCAGACCACTAAGCGTACCATATATTAATTATGCTACTGTGAAGGAATAATATGACAACAGCATTTTCTTTTAAAGGACAAGAAATATAGGTTAAAAGATACAGAAAAGATAACAAATATGTTTGAAAATTTTGCGTAAGGCTAAAAAGGACTACCAATTCAAATTTTCTACTCTGAATTTTTGTAAAGCTGATTATAGAGGAGTAGCAGATGTTTTAATATTTTTTAATCTCTACTTCTGATGATTTGTGACCCATTAATCAAATGGATCAAATAGCAGATAGTGGAAAGGTAATTAAGACAAGCCTGAATGAAGGGGAAAACAGTTAAAGCATGCATCTCTTTTAAAATATCATGAGAAGGTAAAGAGAAATGTCAATTTTGTTTTAAAGATATTGCCTGTTACTTTTAGGATCTCGTGAAGAAGGGAGTCCTTTAAATATTAGAAAGGCCAAATAAGATTCATATCATTTTTAAAGGAAGGAGACAAGACTGACTCTAGTCAATTAAAGCTGAGTTCAATGGATATTTGAGAAGACGGTAGAACAAATCACCAACAAAGATGAACAAATTAAATAACCTGCAGCCACCCAGAAATCAAAAATTATAGAGAAGCAACTTGTGAGGTTTTACCAAAAACAAACTGAGGCAGGAGAACAATTTTCTGTGATGAGAAAATTTCAGGAGAGCTATAATTCATGACCCTATAAAGGAACAATAGCTGAAATTGGGGAGCCAAGATGGCAGCTAGAAAGCAGGAACTTGCATGAGCTCCCCGCCAGGTCCCTCTAAAAACCTATAAAAATGGCTCTGAACAAATTCTAGAACTGCAGAACACACAAAATAGCAGAGGGAAGCAGGCTCCAGCCCAGGACAGCCTGGATGGTCGCTGAGTGAGATCTATCGCACACAGAGCTGGGAACAGAGAGGAGCGGAGCCCAGCGTGGGTGGCAGCAGGACCAACCAGACCAGGAGCAGGGCGGAGCAGACCCTAACACCCTGAATCAGTGAGCTGTGGAAGTTTCCAGACTTCACAACCCACAAACACCAAAGACAACAGAGAAGGTTAGTGGGAAAAACTGAGGGAACAGAGTGAAAAGAGTTTGCAGTTCCGCCACTGCCCCCGGGACAGCGGAGGTGGGGCAGCTACAGAACTACAGCTGCAGTTGCTTCCTGCCCCAGGCCCACCTGGTGGGAGGAATCAAGTGGCAGATCAGAGCAGGAGTGCAGAGCCGGCTTAAGATCTGAGTCAGGTTCAGGTTGATGGTTCTTGGGGAAGGAAGAGTGCTGGTGTGGCAGAACTGGCTGTATAGAAATAGCTCTGAAATCAATGGCGCATTCCCTCAAGCTTGGAACAAAGTACCCTTTACTCTACAAGCAGTCATACCCTGCTGAAAAACTCAAGAGTCAAGTAAGTTGGCTGGGAACATGGCTAGGCAGCGAAAATGGACTCGGATTCAGTCTCAGACTAGAATCTTTCTTTGGGGTCAAAGAAGACCAAAACACACAGGCAGAAGAAGTCAACAAAGTCAAAGAGCCTACAACAAAAGCCTCCAAGAAAAACATGAACTGGTCTCAGGCCATGGAAGAGCTCAAAAAGGATTTGGAAAAGCAAGTTAGAGAAGAAGAGGAAAAACTGGGACAAGAAATGAGAAGGATGCAAGAAAACCATGAAAAACAGGTCAATGACTTGCTAAGGAGACCCAAAAAAATACTGAAAAAAAATATTGAAGGAAACAACACCTTAAAAAATAGAGTAACTCAAATGGCAAAAGAGCTCCAAAAAGCCAATGAGGAGAAAAATGCCTTGAAAGGCAGAATTAGCCAAATGGAAAAGGAGGTCCAAAAGACCATTGAAGAAAATACTACCTTAAAAATTAGATTGGAGCAAGTA
>CM053624.1:168551068-168577768 GCA_028646595.1 Phalanger gymnotis | reverse complement strand
CCAAATGGAAAAGGAGATCCAAAAGACCACTGAAGAAAATACTACCTTAAAAAATTAGAAATTGAAAGAATCCACCAATTGCCTCCTCAAAAAGATCCCAAAAAGAAAACTCTTAGGAATATTGTTGCCAAATTCCAGAGCTCCCAGATCAAGGAGAAAATACTGCAAGCAGCTAGAAAGAAACAATTTGAGTATTGTGGGAAAACAATCAGGATAACATAGGATCTAGTGTCTTCCACATTAAGGGACTGAATATACAATATTCCGGAGGTCAATGGAGCTAGGATTAAAACCAAGAATCACCTACCCAGAAAAACTGAGTATCATGCTCCAAGGCAAAATATGGATTTTCAACAAAGTAGAGAACTTTCAAGCTTTCTCAGTGAAAAGACCAGAGCTGAATAGAAAATTTGACTTTCAAACACAAGAATCAAGAGAAGCATGAAAAGGTAAACAAGAAAGAGAAATCGTAAGAGACTTACTAAAGTCGAACTGTTTTGTTTACATTCCTACATGGAAAGATGATGTGTATGATTCATGAGACCTCAGTTTCATAGTAGCTGAAAGGAATATGCATATATATATGTATATGTATATATATACACATATGTGTTTGTCTATGTATGTATATGTACATGTATGTATATGTATATATATATATATATACACAGAGAGAGGGGGGCACAGGGTGAGTTGAATATGAAGGGATGATATATAAAAAAATAAAATTAAATTAAGGGATAAGAGAGGAATATATTGAGAGAGGGAGAAAGGGAGAGATAGAATGGGGTAAATTATCTCACATAAAAGTGGCAAGAAAAAAAGGGGTTCTGTAGGGAAGGAAGAGGGGCAAGTGAGGAAGAATGAGTAAATCTTGCTCTCATCAGATTTGACCTGAGGAGGAAATACCAAACACACTCATTTGGATATCTTACCCTACAGGAAAGAAGCAGGAAGAAGATAAAAAAAGAGGGGATGATAGAAGGGAGGGTAGAGAGGGGGAGGAGTTAATCAAAAAGAAACACTTTCAAAAAGGGACAGGGTCAAGGGAGAACATTCAGTAAAGGGGGATAGGTTAGGAAGGAGCAAAACATAGTTAATCTTTCACAACATGAGTATTGTAGAAGGGCTTTACATAATGATACACATGTGGCCTATGTTGAATTGCTTGCCTTCTTAAGGAAGGTGGGCGGGGAGGGAATAGGGAAGATTTGGAACTCAAAGTTTTAAAAACACATTCAAAATCAAAAATAAAGAAAGTTTTTGCATGCAACTAGGAAATAAGCTACACAGGCAATGGGGCATACAAATTTATCTTGCCCTACAAGAGAAGAAGGGAAAGGGGGATGGGAGGGGAGGGGGGTGATGGAAGGGAGGGCTTACTGGGGAATGGGGCAGCCAGAATATATGCCATCTTGGAGTGGGCAGGAGGGTAGAAATGGGGAGAAAATTCATAATTCAAACTCTTGTGAAAATCAATGCTGAAAACTAAATATATTTAATAAATTAAATAAAATTTTAAAAATAGCTGAAATCAATTTCTACCATTTCTCCGTCGAAGTTCATCTAGTGTGTGTCCTAGAAATCATAACGTCATGGAATGTTAGAGGTAGAAAGTTTATGTAGTCCAACCCCTTTAAAAAGTGTGGAAACTGAGATGAAGAAACTGAGGCCAAGAGCACATTGGTGGAGTGGCTTCTCACTGTGGTTTGGCTATTGTTGCTAGGGTTTGCTATAAATTGTTCATCCAATGAGCATTAAGTATCAGCTATGTACTTAGCACTGTGCTAGGCACTGAGAATATGAAGAGGAAAAATTCATCTTTACTCTTGAGGCAGTTACATTCTATTGGAGGAAAGCAACACATTCACAGAAAAGTACTTCAAGATATGTATGAAGTAAATATAAAATAATGGAGGAAGGGGGTTGTGGATGGAACTAGCAACTGGGGTGATCAAAATAAGCTTCCCACATATAGGAGGAAGTATCAAACTGGTCTTCTGAAGGATGCTAAAGATCCTATAAGGTAAGGGGGAAAGTGATAGAGATTCACCAACTAATAAGTGATCAAAGGATATGAACAGGCAGTTTTCAGACAAAAATTAAAGCTATACATATTCATATGAAAAAATGCTGTAAAGCACTATTGATTAGAGAAATGCAAATCAGATCAACTCTGTGGTACCATATCATACCTATCAGATTGGCTAACATGACAAAATAGGAAAATGATAAATGTTGGAGAAGATCTGGGAAAATTGGAACACTAATGCATTGTTGGTGGAGTTGTGAACTGATCCAAATATTCTGGAGAGCAATTTGGAACTTTGCCCAAACGGCTATAAAAATGTGCATACCCTTTGACCTAGCAATACCACTTCCAGGTCTGTATTCCGAAGAGATCATAAAAATGGGAAAAGGACCCACATGTACAAAAATATTTATAGCAGCTCTTTTTGTGGTAGCCAAGAATTGGAAGTTGAGAGGATACCTATCAATTGGGGAATGGCTGAACAACTTGTGGTATATGAATGTAATGGAATACTACTGTTACATAAGAAATGATGACCAGGCGGACTTCAGAAAAACCTGGAAAGACTTATATGAACTGATGCTGAGTGAAGTGAGCAGAGCCAGGAGAACATTGTACATAGTAACAGCAACATTGTACAATGACCAACTTTTATAGACTTACCTCTTCTCATCAATACAAGGATCTAAGACAATTGTCAAAAGATTCATGATGGAAAAAATGTTATCTGCATCCAGAGAAAGAACTATGGAGTCTGAATGTAGATCAAAGCAAACTATTTTCTTTTTTTGTTGTTGTTTCTTCTTTATCATGGTTTTTCCCTTTGGTTCTAATTCTTCTTTACAACATGACTAATGTAGAAATATGTTTAATATGATTGTACATGGATAGCCTATATCAGATTGCATGCTATCTTGGGGGGAGTGGAGTGGAGGGAGGGGGAGAAAATTTAGAACTCAAAATCTATAGAAGCAAATGTTGGAAAGTAAAAACAAAAAAAAAATTTAAGTGACTGGGATAGTTGGAGGGGATATACAATCTGTAGAAGGCACGGAGATAGGAAATGCAAAGTTGTATGTAGAAAACGATAGGTCACTTTGTCTGGAATGAAGAGTGAATGAGAGTAAGGTGTAATTAGTCTAGAAAGGTTGGATGGAGTCAGACTGGGAGTAATGTTAAAAGTTAGACAGGGATTTGTACTTTTTTCTAGGAGCAATAGGAAGCTATTGGTGGTTCTTGAGTAGGAATGCAGCACAGACAGACTTGCACTTTAGGAAGCATACTTTGGCTGCTTTGTGTAGAATCAATTGGAGCCTTCTCCAATTGAGGAAATGGGAGTAAGAGAATTAACATTATACTATTAAATTAATAACTAATTATCAATTTGTGATCCACTGTTTTCCTTTTATTTTTGTTAAGGCTCAATTCTTGAAAAGGTCAGTCAGCCTCTGAAGAGCAAGGCTGAGTGATGAGACTGCATTTAGCTCCTGTCTCATTTTTTTGTTAACTAGGTTGTGTGGGACCCCACCCAATGGGGACACCCAATTTCTGTTTGGAGAACAAACAGAATCCAGTCAGAGAGAGCCTTTGCCTGGGGGAAGAATATGTGTGTGTGTATATGCATACATATACGTGTGTATATGTATGTGCGTGTGTGTGTGTGTATATATATATATGTATATATGGGTAAATATACACAAATAGACAAACCAACATGGTTGTATGACTTTCTCTCTTGACATTCAACAGTACATAAAAATGAATAGAGAAGGCGTGCATGGTCAAAGTAATCCAGAGATGAAGTTTAAAAAGTGACAAGCAGTGATCGGACAAAGTAACAAAGACTTCAAGGGTAAAGGACAGCAGTTATGATCATATAGTGGAATATTAGAATTACAAATTGTGGAGATGGAGTAATTATGAATGAAGATGAGATTAAGATACCATCACTGTGTGTGGCTGGGGTGTAATAAAATATAAATCATGGGTATTAAGAAGGTCAATAAACTAGGAGGCACTGGTATTTGACAAAACATCAGTTTGTAAACTGAATGCTCCATAAATAAGGGGGGGGGGAAGTTGGGAAGAAGTGGATGGGATGAAGATAAGGACTGTGAGCAGGTTCTAAACTCCTTGGGGGAAAAAAAGTGAAAATTACTTCAAGGCCAAAAGAGAACAGCCATTAGGATCTGGATAGGATGATCTATCTAGATGAATGGAACCTTTCAAAAGAGGAGAGATTACTGAGTGATGGCAGTTGGAGGAGAGTCTGGAAGTATGAAATGAAGAACAAAAGCATGACTCTAGTTCGGGTTAGGGTCATCAATGGAGAGAGTAGCCAGCTACATTTTCTGGTAAGATCCAGGTCTATGACTTCAAGATGGAAAGGGAATGAGGGAAAAATACTTATGATGAAGGAAAATTTGTCAATGATAAGTCAGGGTTCCATGGAAAACAATGGAAGAGGAGACATTGGAGGGAGATGCGGATACAGAAAGATATGTGTGGGTAAGGGGAATCAAGGAGTGATGGCCAGTGGAATAGAGCTTCTGCCTTGGTAGCCTATGACTAAATTACAAAGATTCTAAGTGGAGTCATAGTGTAGCTGACTTCTTTACGGCATAGTTAACCTGGAGGTGCATTCTCTTTCTGGAGCATTTATCTAAGTATAATGGAGAACACTTGGCTTATCAGATTTATCAAACCTGCTGACCTGTATCCAGTTTTAGTGACTTATGCATGTCTGAAACCTAGAAATGATCTCTTGAGAATACAAAGTACATAAAAAAAGGTTGGATTAGTTGGGAAAACAAGTGGCTTCTTCATTACTTCTTCAAGTTGAATGGTACTTCGGATGTAGGGGAGGATGAACACATTATGAAGTGTGGGTAGTGTATACTGGATAATGTGGATAGCAGCAATGGAATCTGGATTTCTGTACCATAGCTTAAGATAATGGAATAATGTACCCCTGGACTATGGAGAAAAAGCTTGTCATAAGGACTTGAAGGAAGACATTTGCCAGCAGATTTAACAATCTGATTAAGAAGGCCTTTAAGCTGAAAATGGAGGGGGGAGAGAGAAAAAATCTGAGATAAAAGTAAATCTGAATGTTGACTCTGGAGGGACTTGCTTTAAAATTTAAGGTGGCTTACTGTGAAGCTTAAAGGGGCTGCATTATGTGTCAAGCTAAAGCTTATTCTTATTTAGAAAGAATTCTATGAAGGTTTTAGCTTGACAGGATATGTCTGCTCTTGTGCCAAGATCCAGGGTCAATCTGGAGGATGAGAGATGTACTCTATTAACCACAAGGTCAACCTGAATAGGATATTCCCCAAACACAAATTGCTAAATGCAAAGGTCTCAGCAGCCATTGAGGTCCACAAAAATTTACCTGGCTATCTCCCAAGAAGCTCTTCCTTGAAGAAAATAGTTGATGGTCTGTATGTCTAGAAAATGCGATAAGAGCTTAAAAATAACTACCATAGACTCATGGTTGTGACACAGTGAGGAACAGAGGTAGTGAGGAGAGAATTTGGAAAAGCCCTTTTCATGGTTGGAAAGAGAATTCAGAAAAGTCCTTCCCAGAACTTTGTTCAAAAAAGACAACTGGAGAATTCTAACTTTTATACGTCACTTTAAGGTTTGCAAAGAATTTTATAAACATTACCTCATTTTATACTCACAACAATTGTAGGAGATAGGTGATATAATTATTTCTTTATTGCTGAGGAAACTGAGGCACACAGAGGTGACTTGACCAAGGTCACACTGTAGGTAAGTATCTGAGGTCAGGTTTCAACTTCAGACCTAAGGTTCCCAATATACACAATTAAAGGTCCTAGAGCCCTGGGCTTTTTGTGATAAGAGGAAACAATAGCCAAAAAACAGATTCTGACCCAAGCAGAATACTACTGAAGATGAGATATTTATCCTAGAATGAAGGATAACCATGAGACCAGGTGCAGAATGAAATAGAAACAAAAGAACAATACACATATTGACTACACCGACATAAATCCAAAAGAACGCTAAAAGGCAAACCAAGTAATTTAAAAGCAATTTAAAATCTAATAGTGATCCCTGAGAATGGATTATGAAGCATACCTTTCTCCCCTCAGCAGAGAGGTGAGAGAGGTATGAGAACAGAATGTCGCACGCATTGTCAAATGTGAATACTACAGCCATTGCTGTTTGTTTGTTTTTATTGCTACTCGGGGGCTTTGTTTCGGTTTGGTTTTGCTTACTTGTTTTTTGTTTGTTTGTTTGTTCCAAAGGAGGACTCAATTTGGGGAGAAAAAGAAATATATCCAAAAATGACTCTAATATGAAACATAAAGGCATCAAAAATATTTTGAAAAACATAATGGGGAAGATGATAGAGTACAGCCTGGGACCCAGATGACCTCTCCCAACATTCCCCTCCAAACAACTTTAAAATAATACCTCAAGTCAAATTTTGGAGCAGCAAAGAAACAGTCAGAGGGAAACATTTCTCCAGCCAAAGAGAATTCAGGAGGTCCAAAGAAGAGATCTGTAATGCTGGGATGGGCACAGGCCTGCAGTTCTGCAGGAGTATCACTGGTGGGACTTGCAGGTAGCTACAGCAGCAGCAAAAGCAACTTTGGGAACAGTCAACCTAGAGACAACCAAGAGAGGGAATCAGACAACTGGTCAGAAAGAGATTACAGGGCACTCTTTACTGGTATTGGGTGTAGCTGGTGCTGATTGATGGTTCTATTATGCATAAGAAGTTCTAAGTTGCAGGGGAGTGCTTATGATCAGTTACGAGGGAACGGGGCCCTGGTCACAGTCCCAAGGCCAAGAGGCACTCTACAGGCCCTTTCTGGGTAAAAAACATGGTACAGACCAGGAGCACAGCTCTCCCAAGATAATACCACTGTGGAAACACCAAAAACTTGCAGACCCTCCAGAACTAGCTCGGAAAACAGCAGCATAAAAAAGCCTGAAGCTTGGCATAGTGTTTCCCCACTCCCAGGTGAGCAGAGTCCAACTTTAACATAAAGTTCAAAGTGAAGAAAGAGACTGGAAAAATAAGCAAACAACAAAAAGCTTCCATGATGGCAGGGAAGATCAAAACATAAACTCGTAAGACAACAATGTGAAAATAGCAAAGCCTCAAAAAAAAATGCTTGGACTTGAGACCAGCAAGAATTCCTGGAAGAGTTAAAGAAAGAGATAAGAGTGATAGAGGGGGGGAAATGGTAAAAGAAATGAGGGTAGTGAAAGAAAAATATGAAAAGAGAATTAACAAGTTGGTAAAGGAGGCACAAAAAATATTGAAGAAAAGAACTCCTCAAAAAGCTGAATAGGCCAAATGGAAAAAGAGGTATAAAAGCTCACTGAAGACAATAATTCCTTAAAAATGAGAATTGGGCAAGTGGACACTAATGACTTCAGGAAACATCAAGAAACAATAAAACAAAGTCAAAATGAAAAAAGAAAAGAAAATGTGAAATATTTCATTGGAAAAAAAAGCTGATCTGGAAAATAAAATTATTGGACAACCTGTAAGCTATAATCCAAAAAAAAGATAATTATAGAAATTATAATTTGCCAAAAGGGTCATAGGCAATGAAGTAATGTAAAAAAAATGTTAAGGGCAAATTTCATTGATAGAGGTCTCATTTCTCAAATATATAAGGAACTGAGTCAAATTTGTGAAAAATAAGATCCAGTAACCAATTGATAAATGGTCAAAGGAGATGAAAAGGCAAATTTCAGAAGAAGAAATCAAAGTTACACGTAGTTAATGGGAGAAATTCTCCAAATCACTACTAATGAGAAACGGACAAATTAAAATAATTCTGAGGCTCCACCTCATCTCTATCAAAAATGATACATGCTAGAAGGGATGAGAAATAGGTACATTAATGAATTGTTGGTGGAGTAGTGAACTGGTCCAACCATTCTGGAAAGCAATTTGGAACTATGTACAAAGGACATAGTCCATACCCTTTGACCCAGAAATGCCACTATTAAGTCTATATCCCAAAGAAATCAAAGGAAAAGGAAAAGGACCTATTTGTACAAAAATGTTTATAGCAGTTCTTTTTGTGGTGACAAAGAATTGAAAATTGAGGGATGCTCATCAACTGGGGAATGGCTAAACAAGTTATGGCATATAATTGTGATAGAGAACTATTGTGCTATAAGAAATGATGAGGAGAGGTGATTTCAGCAAAAATATGGCAAGACCTAGATGAAAAAGTGAAAGTGAGAACCAGGAGATCACTATGTACAGTAAAAGCAATGTTTTAATGATGATGAACTGAAAGACTTGGCTACTCTGATCAGTACAATGATTCAAGACAATTCCAAAGGATTCATTTAAAAATGCTGTCTACTTCCAGACAGAGAATTGATGAACTCTGAGTACAAATTGAAGTATGATTTCCTCACTTTATTGTTTTTGCTTTTTTATTGCAACATAGCTAATGTGAAAATGTTTTGCATGATTTTATGTGTAAAATTGATATCATATTATTTGTCTTCTGAGTGGATGCAGGAGGGATGAGAGGGAAAGAGAGAACCTGGAACTTAAAATTTAAAAAGAAAAGAATGTTAAAAGTAAATTAATTTCTTCTTGAATATCTTGATAAAAATGAACAAAATATAGGTAATAAAATGAAGTTGGGATTTTAATGAAATCAAAAGCTTGGTCTCATAGGTATTGTGGAGACTTGATGTATAGACCTATCAATTATAGCAGCTATAATATATATATATATATGTCTCATATATATTATTCATTTCTAATGTACTATATATAGAATGTGTAAGTATAGTAGCTATAATAGTGGAAAGTCATATCTTGCTCAAAAGAAAAAGGGGTGATTGGAAGGCATGGGAATTGACATCAACAGAACTGAGTTTAAAACCTGGTGTATTGGGGATCAAGGTGGGCTCTTAGCCCTTATTCAACCAAGTGCCCTCGAAGAGTTTGACCTTTGTTTCCTTTGATTAATTCAGTGTCTTTAATTGAGTGTTATTAGGTGCTAAGCCTCAGGCCCAAACCCATATCTATTGGGTGCTAAGCCTATGTGGGCGTGAAGCTCCCAGAGTCCTAAGGGGAGGTGCTAACTCCAGAGCCAATAGTAAGAGCTTAAGTTCTGATTGCTCAGATGACGTTTTATGACGGCTAAAGAGTGCATGAAAA
Organism: Phalanger gymnotis; assembly: GCA_028646595.1. NCBI lineage: Eukaryota > Metazoa > Chordata > Mammalia > Diprotodontia > Phalangeridae > Phalanger > Phalanger gymnotis. Next base: position 168,568,556 of record CM053624.1, on the reverse strand, counting down.
GAGAAGACAGAGCTATTTGCTTAAGGCTCTCACTCTTGGCTGGTGTGCTGATGTGGAGACTCAAGGCAGCTGTTAAGAGCCCTCCAGCTTGTAAACCTGGATGTTCAGACTTTGTTAAACTCTGGTAATTATGCATTGAGATTTGAATCAGACAAGGTCTGTCTGTTGATGTTTTTAATTTGTTTGTATCTGCTCTGAAGTTCGGGGTGCTGGCTTTTTCCCCTGAACTAAGTGAATGATATTTGTATATTGGATTAAAGTAAGATTGTTAACCCCTTAACATTGCTGTCCTTGGTAAAGCAGATCAAAAAAGCCTGGGCTTGCAGCACTCTGTGAGCTGGTTGTTGTTGGTTTTACACCCCTCACAGCTTGCTGCAACACCTGGTTCTGCCACTTACAATTGTTGTGAACTTGGTCAAGTTGCTTCATTTCCCTGACCCTCAGTTTCATGTAAATCACAATATTTGAAAGCTGAGAGTAACCTCTATAGATATTTAATCCAACCCCAGTTTGAAAAAATATCCCTACTTTGGCATATTCAACATAATATTACTCACCTTCTGCTTGAAGACCTCCAAAGAGGGGAGCCCATCACCTCTCCAGGCGCTCCAGTCTACTTTTGAATGGCTCTGATTGTTGACATTCTAACATCAAGCTCAAATTTGCATACAGATGCGATTACTAAAACATTGTTGATAATCTTTGAGAAATTGTGGAAAATAGGAAAGGTGTGGAGTACTAGAGAAGAATGACTGTCCTAATTCTTGAAAAGGAGGAAAATTATTCTGTAAATTACTTACCTGTGAACTTGAACTTGAACAGCAAAATTCTTCAGTAACATGAATTATTAGGAAGTATTTGGAAAAGCAGCTACAATTAGGGGTCAACCTGGGTTCATTTAGAACAAACCATTCAAAATTAACCTCATTTCACTTTTCAGTGGTTCATTGAGTGTTAGAACTGGAAGGAACCTCAAAGAACATATAGTCCAATAGTGTCATTTTTGCAAAATAGGATGCCTAGCACATAGTAAGTGTTTACTAAATACGTGTTGATTTGACAGAGATCCCATAGTGGTAGGTCAGAGGGTTGCTGTATTCATCTTGTATTTGTATCTCAGCAAAGGGATTTGATATCTCTTCTGTCTTACATTGAACACATTTATTGAAATAATTATAATCCTGTAATTAAGTTGTAGATTTTTTTGACAGAATGATCATTTCCAGAGAGGATGAGGAACAAGCAACACGGATTAAGTGTTTGCTATGCTAAACATTTTGCAAACATTATCTTATTTGATTCTCACAACAAATCTAGGTAGGTGCTATCATTATCTTTACAGTTAAGGAAACTGAGGCAGGCAGAGGTAGGTCACATAGAAAGTGACTGAAGCTGGATTTGAATTCAGGTCTTTCTGACTTCAGACCTAACACTCTATCCACTGTAGCATCAAAGTACTGAATTCGGAGTCAGCATACCTAGGTTTGAATCCTAATTCTTCTATTCACTGCCTATATGAACTTAAAGACATTTAAACCCTAAAAGCCTCCGTTTCTTCAACTAGAAAATGTAAGAGAGTTGGACTTTTGCTGTTGTTGAGTTTCCTGGTCATGTCCGACTCTCTGTAACCCCACTTGAGGTTTTCTTGGCAAAGATACTGGAATGGTTTACAATTTCCTTCTCCAGCTTATTTTACAAATGAGGAAACTGAGGCAAATAGGATTAAGTGATTTTCCCAGTGTCACACAGCTAGTAGTGTCTGAGGCAAGATTTGAATTTAGGTCTTTTTGTCTCTAGGCCCAACGTTCTATCTACTGTGCCACCTAATTGTCCCTAAGTAATCTCAAAAGTACTTTCCAGTTCTAAATAGATGATCCCATGAACACTGAAGGAAGTCTCCAGTGGACTGTCCTCAACATTTTTGGCATACATTGATATCAATGTGTTGAATGAAAACACAGATGACTTCGTTATCAATATTATAGATATCATAAAGATGGAAGGGGGAGCACAGGAGGAAAAGATAGCTAATATGTTGGCCAAAAGAACTAGAACCAAAAAAGATCTTAGTTTGCTGGAGTGATGTGCCAAATTAAACAAGATGAAATTCAGTAGGGAAAAATATAATATATTGTACTTAGGCTAAAGATTTCCTATTAGCTGTCTATAGGGAATTAGAGATTAGAGCTATGACTCCCTAAGCAAGTTATGTGAAAAAGATCCGACAATTTTGGTGTACTATAAACTGAATATCAGCCAATAGAATAACATTCATTTTTTTGCTTAGGGCAATTGGGGTTAAGTGACTTGCCCAAGGTCACACAGCTAGGACATGTGTCAAGTATCTGAGGCTGGATTTGAACTCAGGTCCTATTGACTCCAGGGCTGGTGCTCTACTCACTGTGCTACCTAGCTGCCCCTTAATATTGCACTTTTTAAGCTGATGTTATCTTAGGCTTTCTGAAAGAAGTAGGTTGACTAGATAAGGGAATCATTCTGCTATCCTTGGCCTAGTCAGACCATATTTTGTAGTATTATGTTCATTTTCAGATGCCATATTTTAAGAAGGATCTTGTCAAAATGGGTATATATACCCTTTGGCATAATGGATACAGTATTAAGCTTGAAGTCCTTAAGACCTAGAATTAAATCTGCCTCTGACACTTATTAACTAGGTTAATACCAAGTACATTATAATCTCTGATGTGTCAAGTAGCTAGCTCTCTCAGACTAACCTATTCAATCTTCCCATAGGTTTTTTGGAGGGAGTTTATACACTAGGAGTTTTACACGATAGATGGAAATATCAGATGCTTCATATCTTTACTTATAGTCAAGCTGAATCTTATTCAAAGGAGGGTTTCCATGTTGCAAGAGAACTCAAAATCATGACAATTTGTTGATGGAACTAGGGATGGTTAGCCTGAAATAGACAAGACTTAATAAATAACTATCTTCAAAGACTTTAATATCTGCCGTGTGAAAGAGCAGGTATGTTCTGTGTTGCTCTAGACTTGGAAGCTGTCTGTTCAACATAACTAAACTCAATTCAATACACACGTGCTAGAAGAAAGAAACATTTAATCACTAGAACTGCCTTATATGGTGCTCAATTATCTGTCACTGGAGATATTCTATAAAAAGTTTTTAAAACACACTTTTCCTAGATGTTTTAAAAGGAATTTATATTTTCAGTAAATAGCTTGCACTAAGTGTAATGTGATATCTTCCAACTTTTCTATTCCTTTTTTATACACATATACACACTCAAAAGCATACACATATATTCATAGAACATTGGAATCATAAGGACTCAAAGGGGCCTTAAGGATCATTTAATCATCCATAGGCAATTCAGGAAGCACTTATTGACAGCTGTGTTCTAAACACTGTGAGGGATATAAATCTGATTGTCATTGTGGGCTACGCATTTGTAGTATAGACATGTGCACAAAAATTTAAAAAAAAACAAAGCATTTTTGATATGCACCATAACAATAATATGAGCCAAGTGTGGAGTGTATACTAGGCCAGTAAGGCCCTCCTGAATCCCTCTTGTGTCTCCTGAAGGAATCTTGAGTTTCTTTTGGTGAGACTGATTTTTCCACCATGGTACAGGCCCTTATCACCTTATTCCTAGACTATTATAACAGCCTACTGGTGGGTATGCCTGCCTCAAGTCTCTCCCTTCTCCTCCATTTAGCGACCAAAGTGATTTTTCTAAAGCATAGGTCCAACCATGTCACTCTTCCTACTTAATAAACTTCAATGGCTCCTCATTGGTTCTAAGATCAAAGACAAAATCCTATTAGACATCCAAAGCCCTTCATGCCTTAGCCTCCTCCTACCTTTCCAGTCTTCTTATACCTTACTCCTCATACATACTCTTTGGTCCAACATCATCACTGGCTTCCTTGCTATTCCACAAACAAGAATTTGGACTTCATTATTCCTGTGATTTCTGTAGCTTTATGAAGACTTTACAAGTCCAAATGTCTAAGGGGTTAACCTTTAAACTATGTTGAGAGCTTTCTCAAATCTGAAGATGTTGAAGGGAGGTTGGTGAGTGACATTTGACTCAATCCAGGGCTGGATAAATCTGAAAAACTACATAGCTCTTGGTAAGACCTCAAGAATCTCTCTTCAATCTCCCTAAAGAGGTGTGAAATTCTCTTACCAAGAATAATTCCTTGTAAAGGAGGTTAATGAGAAGAGGACTTTGCTATGACATTGATATTGTCTTTTGATAAGGTAATAACTCACCTCTTATTGCTTATTCATTAGTCTATTGTCACTGCTTTGAGAATTATTGATTGATTCACCATTCACCATCACCATGATTCACCAAGGCCATAAGAGTGGGAAAGGTTGTGTTGACTCAGCTGGGTTCAGGGTCTTTGGCTTTTTGTTTTCTTTTGGCTAGGCCTGAATTCATGTAGGGGAGTTGAAGTCCTGTACCTTTTATGTAGAGAGGTAGACATGAGCAAAATCATGGTGTTCCCAGGGGAAAGTCAACAAGTGCTACAGGCCAAGGAATATTATTACAGAAAAACTTCTAAGATTGAATTCCATCATCATTAAAATGAAGGATGGGTGGTAGATGTCGTGCAGTGGAAAGAGTGGATAGAGTGCCAGGCCTGGAGTCAGAAATACTTATCTTCCTGCATTCAAATCTGGCTTCAGACACTTACTAGCTTGGTGAACTTGGGCAAGTCACTTAAGCCCTGTTTATCTCAGTTTACTCACGTGTAAGATGAGCTGAAGAAGGAAATGACAAACCACTCCAGTATTTTTGCCAAGAAAACCCCAAATGGGGTGACAAAGAGTTGGATACAACTGAAAAATGACTAAATGACAACAAAATGAAGGAGTTGGACTGGATTAGACTCTCCAAATTTATGATCTTATATTCCTACAAGTAAGGCATTGCATTAAGTTCTGGAGACAGAAAAACTCTCCCACACATGAAAAAAAGGAGACAATCCCTGTTCTCAAAGAATTTACGTTCCACCTGATGGATAAGATTTGGATAGGTTAATATGTGGGGCTGGGGGGCAGGAGTCATTCCAGAACACACCAACCTATAACAAACTTCTGTTTCTTAACTCCTGTAGGTCTTGCTAGCTATATTGCTCACTTGACACTTACCCTACGCCTCCTTGCATTAGCGGTGTGCTTTTGAAATGTATATATCTTATCTTTCATTTCACAGTATAAAGTCCTTATGATGAAAATGGAGTTGAATTTAGTGCATTGAAACATCTGAAGCTAAGTAGGGACAACACTAGAGGTGACAATTTTCTTCATATCATTCTTTGAAGTTGTTCTATTTCAGTGCCACAGGAATTCTTCTTGAGTTTGAGGGCCATGAAAATTCAGAAAAGCTTTAAAAGCTTTCTGTTGTTCCAAAGGGGGTGGGTTAGAGGGAGCAGAGAGTGACTAACACAGCATTCACTGTAGGCTATAGTTTTAATCTGTTAGCCATACACCAAGCCTAAATCTACTTCTTTTCAATTTCTGTTTTTCCTCTTTCTACACTCTGGGCCTTAGCAGCAGGAGCTTAATCTATCTTCCATATGACACCACTTCAAATACTTGAAAACGTGTGTTCCTACCCCACCAATGGTATCCACCATGGCTCTGACCCAAACCTCTTCATCTTCAGTCTAATCATGCCCAGCTCCTAAAACCAATAATTATGTCTTGATCTTAAAGTCTTTCATCAAGGTTGTCCTTCTCTTAATACTCTGCAGCTCATGAATGCATTTCTTAAAATGTGGTGATCAGAACTGAACATAATACTCTGCTCAGTCTAATGGGGGCAGAGTATAGAGGATTGTCACCTTCAGAGTCCAAGATATAGTGCCTCTATATAATATATATATGTATATATATATAGTATTGTATATGTTATAATATATAGCCTAATATAATTTAGCCTAAGGCCTTTTTATTTTAAAAAAAACATTAAACTCTGGTCCATGTATTACAGTATTAACTCCATTTCATTGAATTCTAACTCTTGAAAAACTTGTAACTCAAGTGCATTACATGGAGGTAAGTTTTTCATAGGATTATAGATTAAGAGCTGAATAGAACCTTAGAGCACATCTAATCTAACCCCTTCATTTTACTGATGAAGAAACTGAGTCTTAGAGAGCCTTCGTGGCTTACCTCGGTTCACACAGCTAGTAAATGGCTAAGATGGGATTTGAATTTTGGTCTTCCTGTCTTCAGGTCTAGCACCCTAGCCTATTCCACATGGCTTCTGTGATTAAGCAGAAAGCCCTATATCTAAACCATGGTGAGTAACCTGAGAATTTATTGTATCTGATCATATCCAAAGCTGCTAGATTTTTTTTATTACCATAAATGTGGAGTGTAGTTTTCAGAAATGGTCCTTTCGTGGTTTTGTTTTTTTCATTGTGTGTCTTCTCACTGTATCAGAAATCTCTTCTGTTTAGTCTTTCCAAATTATTAATTGTCACTCAGAAAGCAGTATACTGTTTGATGAGAACTAGACCTGTAGATAAAATTCTGATTTGCATTTAGTATATATTTGTACATTACTTTAAAAGAAATATTTTTTTTCTTAAAGAATGAAAGAGATTAAACTCATAAATGTGGAAACAGCCCTAACATGTTATTTTTATGTAGGTGCCACTCCTCCAAACCAATTTAATCATATCCTATCTTTTTCATGGAAGCACGAAGTAATAATCCTTCATGAGAAAGCACTTCTTTCTTTTCTTATAGTAAATAAGGATCTACGTTGATTATTTCATACATTTATCAGCTTCTTTTCTCCCCAGTTTGTACGCTAAACAAGGCTCAAAGACACACTGCACTACATATGAGTCTGCTTCTGTTTGGCACTCTTATTTTTCTTTCCTCTCTTTAAAATTAATTCCCCTATAGTGTCTGAATGGTTTTATCAATTAGCTTTTGCTGGGGAATTCTTTTTTTGTCTAATATAGTGTAATGATTTTTTTCATCTGTCAAGGGGGGTTATTAATAAATTCCACCACTGGGGTTAGAACATACTCTGGTGTTTGCTTTGGGGGAACCAGGGGATTGTAGGAAATCCTAGCCAAACTGAATCATAATTAGAAAGAAAATGCTAGCAATTAGAACTATACATTAGGCTTTAATTTACTGCAATGGAAAAGTCAGGGGTGGTATTTTTATTCAGTTTTTTTAGGTGCAACCAGATGGAATGCTCATTATTGAATAATTTCCATCAACCATGTGCATTTCTCAAAGCAACAAAGCTGCTGAAAATACAGTGGAGTACAGTGTCTCAGCTTCTGCTCTTTTAAAGGGTAGGAGGGTGGAGAGGGGAGTGTTCAGAAGTTTTCATTTTCCACCGCATGCAACTGATCATCTCCCTCTGGGGAGTCTTTAAATATATTGTGTAATTTCAAGGGGGTAAAGCACTTTGGGAGTACAAGTATATTAGCAGGGCTCACATTTTTCTCCTCTCCTAAATTTATTGAACTGGTTCTTCAGTTCATGTGGCTAATTAAATGATCTAAATCAATCGATGCCCTTCCTCAGTGTTTCTGATTTTGTATTTCTCCAATGACCAAAATGACCCTTTTGTGTGTTTATTTTGGAAGATAATGTTTTCTAGAAAGATTATAAAAACTGATACAGGATGAAATATACAAGACCAGGAAAACAATATGTGTAATAACCATAATGAAATAAATGGAAAGATAAAATGAAACTAAATACTGTGTAATTATAATGACCAACCTTAGAACTAAAGAAGAGTTAAGAAAATGCACCTCAATTCTTCATTGCAGGTAGTATTTCACATGCACTTCCTGAAGTCCCTCATATATGAAATTTTATAGAACTCCTATAGGGACGCCCCAGATGTTTTAGGTATGATGATAAAAAGGGTGAGAAGTCATCTTGAGATAAATATGCCATGTGAAGCATGTCGTAATGGAAATAGCACTAAACTTAAGCAACAGAAGTTTAACTCCCATCTCTTAAACTTACTTTATTTCAATGAGCCTTGGTTTACTTATCTGTTAAACAGGAATGATGAAACAGTAAATACAAGGTAATGTGAGGATAGAGAAACCATTGACAACAGAGCAGGATGGGGAAAAGGCTTGACAGAGGAGGTGATACTAGAGCTGAGCCTTCAAGGAAGATAAGGATTCTGAGAAGAATTCATGAAGGAGCAAGGGAAAGATGGAGGATTTGTACAAATGCACAGGAGTAAGCAGCAGAATGATGAGTTCAGGGGATAACTAGCAATTACATTTGCCTGGAACACGGAGTGTGCAATGCAAACTTGTGGGAGATAAGACTAGAAAGCCTAATATGCCAGGCTGAGGAAGTTTGTACTATATGTAAGAATGACTAACAGCTTTTGAGAGAGGTAATGACATGGGAAAATAATTTTGGCAGCTACGTAAAGGGGAACACCTAGAAACAGGTTAGACCAAATATCATAGAATAGACCAAATATCTATCATAGAATCTATCATTAAGGTGGTGGTCTTGTGAGTAAAGAAAATGGTAGAATTTTATGGAGGGTGGAGCCAAGTCGGTGGAGTGAAAGCAGGGCCTCACCAGAGTTCTCCCATAAATTCTGTTGGGTCCCTCCAAGAAGTGAATGTGAACAAATTTTGAGGAGGTGGAATCCACTGGGAGATACAGTGTGGCAGATTTCTAGTCCAGGCCAGTCCAGGAAAGTCAACAGGAAGGATCTGTTGTGCCAGGCTGGGAGATCACAATGTGCATGGGCTACACTAGTGCAGACTGGGCCATAGCAGAGCAGAAGCAGCCCACCCAGCAAACTCAATCACCAGTAACAGTAGCAATCCCCAAACCTCTCAGCACAGTACTGGGTGTCTCTTGGGACTGCATGAGACAGAAGCACAGGGCCTGCAGCAGCCACAGCAGTTACTGCTGGAGATGTCAGCCCACAGATAAGTCACATATTTGAACTTCTGGGATCCATGACAGCAAAGTAAAGTAAGTGCTCTCATTCCCCCCTTGGTAACCTTTAAAAACCTAGAGAATATTGTCCCAGGAAAAATCCTGGAATAGTGGATTCTAGGAGTACAGCAGTCTTTTAGCTCGGGAGGCTAGGGAGATCAAAAGGAAAGGACCCTCCTGTGGTGGCTAAAGGGGTTCAGGGCAGGACCAGAGTCATTCCAGCAAGCCCCACCTCAGCAGACCAGCCTAAGACCCTGAGCCCCAAGGGGGTGGAGCCAGCAAGCACCAACACCAGGGTCCCAGCAGGAGTGCCTCTGCACAGCCAGTGGAATTGGCAGACAACAGCATGGGTGTCCACTGGTGGCTGAGTCTATCCAGCCCTAGGGGAGGAGGTGACTTCCAGTGGCCAGACCACCCCTCCCTCACATCTCTTGCTACGAGCTTCAGTGTAAACCTGGGGAAACTCAGAAGACCTGGCCTTGGCACACACCAGCCAGCTTCAGCTCAGCACCAGGTGAGCAGCAGCATTATATATATATAGCTTTTAGCTGACAGAACCAGAGGCTGCAGCACACAAAGCCAGTAACCAGGACCCTAGCTCCCACCACAAGAGGTGTGGGACAGAGCCCCTCTGTGCCCCAGAGACAGAGATCTACTTTAAAAGCCAGGAAAAAAAGCAACTACCATGAATAAGAAGTGAACTAGAAAAGAAAAGACCATCGAATCATACTATGGGGACAGAGAAGATCAAAATACTAATTCAGAAGAGAAGAGTGTTGACACCATACTCACATCCAAAACCCCAAAGGGAATATGAACTGGTCTCAAGCCCAAAAAGAATTCTTGGAAGAGCTCAAGAAGGAATTTAAAAACCAAATTAGAGAAGTAGAAGAAAAATCGACCAATGATTTTAAAAATGACAAAATGAAAAAAAAATTCACTGAAGAGCACAATTTCTTAAAAAGTAAAATTAAAGAAATTAAGAGGAAAAGTTGACCAAATGGAAAAAGATGTACAAAAGCTAATTGAAGAGAACAATTTGTTACAAATTAGAATTGAGCAAGTAGAAGCCAATGACTCTGTGAGGCATCAAACAAAATTTAAAGAATGAAAAAATAGAAGAAAATGTAAAATATCTCATTGGAAAAACAACTGACCTGGAAAATAGATCCAGGAGAGAAAATCTAAGAATTATTGGTCTACCAGAAAGCCACGATGAAAAAAAGAGCCTGGACAGTATCTTCCAACAGATCATCAAGGAAAACTTCCCTGAGGTCCTAGAACCAGAGAGTAAAATTGTCATAGAAAGAACCCACCGATCACCTCCTGAAAGAGATCACAAATTGAAGATGCCAAGGAATATTGTATCCAAATTCTGGAATTATCACATCAAGGAGAAAATACTACATGCAGCCAAAAAAACCCAAGTAAAATATCAAGGAACTACAGTCACAATCACACAAGATCTTGCAGCTTCTACATGGAAAGAATGGAGGTATTGGAATATGATATTCTATAAGGCAAAAGACCTTGGACTACAACCAAGGATCAACTACCTAACAAAATTGAGCATAATCTTTCAGGCAAGGAGATGGACATTCAATGAAATAAGGGATTTCCAGAACTTTCTGATGAAAAGACCAGAGCACAATGGAAAATTTGATCTTCAAATACAAGACTCAAGAGAGACCTAAAAATGTAAACAGTGGGGAAAATAGAAAAAAAAAAACCTTGCTATTCAATAAGGCCGAACTTTACATTCCTATATGGAAGGATGATACTTGTTAATCTTGAGAACTGTATATTTATTATGACATTTAAAAGGGATATCCACAGATAGAGGGTGTGGGAATAAATTAACTGATGTGATGATAAAAACCTAAGTTGTACAAAAAGATTGTAATAGGAGAAGAGGAAAGGAGGAGGCAGAAAAGGATAAATTATATCACACGAAAAGGCACAAAAATATATTATAGTAGAGGGAAAGAAGGGAGGGAAATGAGCATTGTTGCAGCTTTACTCATTGGATTTAATTCAAAGAGGGAATAACATACTGTGTTAAGTATAGAAATCTAACTTGCCCTACAGGCAGTAGGAGGGGAAAGGGGAAAGCAAATGGGGGTGGTGGTTAGAAGGGAGGGAAGAAGTAGTAATGGAAAAGGTAAGATAAATGAGGGAGGCTGATGGGAAGAGAAAAGTGAGGGAGATGGTGGTCAAAAGCAAAACTTTTGGGGGGGGAGGGAGAAGGGAGAAATAAAAGCATAAAGGAGATGAGAACAGGATGGAGAGAAAGACACAGATAGTAATCATGACTGTGAGTGTGAATGGGCTGAACTCTCCCATAAAACAGAGGCAGATAACAGAATGGATTAAAAACCATAATCCTACAATATGTTGTTCATAAGAAACACATTTGAAACAGGAGGATACACACACGGTAAAGGTAAAAGGCTGGAGTAGAATATATTATGCTTCAGCTGAAGTATAAAAAGCAGGGGTAGCAATCCTAATCTCAGACAAAGGAAAGGCAAAGATAGATCTAATTAAAAGAGATAAGGAAGGAAACTATATCCTGCTAAAAGGCACTATGGATGATAAAGTAATATCATTACTTAACATATATGCACCAAGTGGTATAGCATCCAAATTCTTAGAGGAGAAGTTAAGGGAGTTACAGGAAGAAATAGACAGAAAAACTATCCTAGTGGGAGAACGCAACCTCCTCCTCTTTGAACTTGCCCCTCAAAATAAACAAGAAAGAAGTTACGGAGATGAATAGAACTTTAGAAAAGGTAGATATGATAGACCTCTGGAGAAAACTGAATGGGGATAAAAGGAATATACCTTTTTTCTCAGTGGTACATGGCACTTACACAAAAAATTGACCATGTCCTAGGGTATAAAAACCTCACAATCCAATTCAGAAAGGCAGAAATAGTCAATGCATCCTTTTCAGATCACAATGAAATAAAAATTATATGTAATAAAGGGCCATGGAAAGATAGACTAAAAATTAATTGGAAACTAAACAGTCTAATCCTAAAGAATGAGTGGGTCAAACAATAAATCACAGTAACAATAACTTCATTCAAGAGAATGACAATAATTAGGCAACATACCAAAACACATGGGATGCAATGAAAGTGATTCTTAGGAGAAGTTTTGTATCTCTGAATGCTTACACGAATAAAATAGAGAAAAAGGAGATAATGAATAGGGCATGGAAGTGAAGAACAAATTGAAAATCCCCAATTAAAGATGAAATTAGAAATACTGAAAACCAAAGGAAAGATTATAATAAAATTGAAATTAAGAAAACTATTGAACTAATAAATAAAACTAAGAGCTGGTTTCATGAAAAAAACAGTAAAATTGATAAACCTTTGGTCAATTTGATTAAATAAAGAAAGAAGAAAACCAAGTTACCAATATCAAAAATGAAAAAGGTGAATTCACCTCCAATGAAGAAGAAATTAAATTAGGAATCATTTTGCCCAATTGTATGTCCCACAAATTTGACAATCTTAGGGAACTGGATGAATATTTACAAAAATAAAAATTGCCCAGACTAACAAAAGAAGAAGTGAAATACTTCAATAACCCCATATCAGAAAAAGAAATTGAAAAAGCCATCAATGAACTCCCTAGGAAAAAATCTCCAGGGTCAGATGGATTTACAAATGAATTCCATCAAACATTTAAAGAACAATTAATTCCAACATTTTATAGACAATTTGGGAAAATAAGTGAAGGAGTCCTACCAAATTTTTTTATGACACAAATATGGTTCTGATACCTAAACCAGGAAGAGTCAAAACATAGAAAGAAATAGACCAATTTCCCTAATGGTTATAGATGTAAAAATTTTAAATAAAATATTTGCAAAAGGATTACAGCAACTTATCATGAGAATAATATGTTATGACTAGGTAGGATTTATTCCAGGAATGCAAGGCTGGTTCAATATTAGGAAAACTATCAACATAATTGATCATATCAACAACAAAACTATTAGAAACCATATGATTATCTCAATAGATGCAGAAAAAGCTTTTGACAAAATACAACACCCATTCCTATTAAAAACACTAGAGAGCATAGGAATAAATGGAGCCTTCCTTAAAATGATAAATATCTACCTAAAACCATCAGCAAGCATTATATGTAATGGGGATAAACTAGATTCATTTCAGGAGCAAAACAAGGATGTCCATTATCACCATAGTGATTCAATATGGTACTAGAAATGTTAGCATTAGCAATAAGAGAAGAAAACAAAATTGAAGGAATTAGAATAGGCAAAGAAGAAACTAAGTTATCACTCTTTGAAAATGATATGATGATATACTTAGAGAATCCTAGAGAATCAAGTAGAAAACTACTTGAATTAATAAATAACTTTAGCAAAGTTACGAGATATAAAATAAACCCACATAAATCCTGGACATTCCTATATATCACTAACGAAGCCCAACAGCAAGATATAGAAAGAGAAATTCCATTTAAAATTACTGTAGACGTTATAAAATATTTGGGAGTCTATGTGCCAAAACAAACCGAAGAACTATATGAACACAATTACAAAATACTTTTCATACAAATAAAGTCAGATCTAAATAATTGGAAAAACATCAGTTGCTTGTTGGTAGGCTGAGCTAATATAATAAAAATGACAATTTTACCTAAATTAATTTACTTGTTTAGTGCCATATCAATTCAACTACCAATAAATTATTTTATAGGGCTAGAAAAAATAATAACCAAATTCATCTGGAAGAACAAAAGGTCCAGAATATCAAGGGAATTAATGAAAAGAAATGCTAGGTGGCCTAGCCATACCAGATATTAAATTGTATTATAAAGTAGCAATCATTAAACTACTTGGTACTGACTAAGAAATAGAGTGGTGGGTCAGTGGTACACAAGACACAGTAGTCAATGACTATAGTAATCTACTGTTTGATAAACCCAAAAACTCCAGCTTCTGGGATAAAAACTCATTATTTGACAAAAACTGCTGGGAAAACAAAAATAGTATGGCAGAAACTGGGCATAGACCAATATCTCACACCATATACCAAAATAAAATCAAAATGAGTTCATAATTTAGATATAAAGGCTGATACTATAAGCAATCTGGGAGAGCAAGGAATAGTTTCTCTGTCAGATTTATGGAGAAGGGAAGAATTTATAGAGATAGCATAATAAATGCAAAATAGATAATTTTGATTACATCAAATTGAAAAGGTTTTGTACAAAGCCAATGCGACCAAGATTTGGAGGGAAGCAGGAAATTGGGAAAGAATTTTTACAACCAGTGTCTCTGATGAAAGCCTCATTTCTAAAATATATAGAGAATGGAGTCAAATTTATAAGAATACAAGTCATTTCCCAATTGATAAATGGTCAAAGGATATGAACAGGCAGTTTTCAGAGGAAGAAACTAAAGATATCTATAGTCATATGAAAAAAAATGCTCTAAATCACTATCAATTAGAGAAATGCAAATCAAAACAACTCTTAGGTACCACATCTCACCTGTCAGATTGTCTAACATGACAAAACAGGAAAATCATAAATGCCGGAGAGGAAGTGAGAAAATTGGAACACTAATGCATTGTTGGTAGAGTTATAAACTGATCCAATCTTTCTGAAGAGTAATTTGGAGGTATACCCAGAGGGCTACAAAAATGTGCATATCCTTTGACCCAGCAATACCACTTCTAGTGTAACCCAAAGAAATTATACAAGTGGGGAAAGGACCTGTATGTCCAAAAATATTTATAGCAGCTCTTTTTATGGTGGCAAAGAATTGGAAATCAAGGGGATGCCTATCAATTGAGGAATGGCTGAACAAGTTGTGGTATATGAATGTAATGGAATGCTATTGTGCTATGAGAAATGAGGAGTAAATGGACTTCATAATAACCTGGAAAGACTTATATGATCTTATGCTGAGTGAGGGGAGCAGAACCAGGAGAACATTACACATGATTACAGACACATGGTATTTCTGATGACTGACTTTGATAGACTTGGCTCTTCTCAGCAATGCAAGGGTCTAAGACAACTACAAAAGACTTATGATGGAAAAAGTGATTCACATTCAGAGAAAAAAACATATTGAGTCTGAATGCAGATTGAAGCAAATTATTTGCTCTCTTTTTTGGGGTTTGTTTTTGGTTTTGTTTCTGTTTTGTTTCTTCTTTCTCATGGTTCATTCCACTGGTTATATAGTTCTTCTTTACAACTTGATGATTGTCAAAATATGTTTAGTGTGAGGGTACATGTAAAACTGATTGCATGCCATCTTGAGTGGGAAGGGGGAAGGAAGAGGGGCAGAAAATTTGAAACTCAAAAACTTGAGGAACTGAATGTTGTAAACTAAAACTAAAAATAAATAACTTAATAAAAAAAAGAAAATGGAACAGATGTGAGAGTTGTTATAGAGGTAAGACTGCTAAGTCAGGGCAGATATTTGACATATATCAGGGAAAGAAGATAAAGCTGTGGAAAAGTATGTGGTGACTCAAAAGTTCTGGACCTTGATGACTGGGAGGATGGTAAGGTCATCAACAGGAAAAGAGAAGTTTGAAGGACAGGCAGACTTATGCAGAAAGACAATGAGTTGCTTTGAACATTTTGAGTTTGAGTTTCTTATATAGATGCCCAAGAGAAGAACATAATCTTCATAAGACATATATCTGGCTACCACCTGCTCCCAGCTCCATTACTGATACTTTGTACTTCTCTACCAAGCTGCTTTCTCACTCTAGAAGATCCCATCGCTCCTGTAGCTCCCTCCTCCTCCCACTGGTGATTTGTTCCCAGAGTCTCTAGTTTGAGGAGATGCCTATGGTAGCTGTATTTACTTCTGTCACAGAGCCCATGAGGGTATTTTCTCTCCTTATCCCTTGCTTTCAGCTCCCTTTTGATGTTGTCTTATTCCTTTGGAATATAAATTCCTCAAGGGTAGTCATTGTCTTTTTGCTTTCTTTGTATTCTCGTTGTTGTCACAGTGCCTGGAAGATAGTAAGTGCTTAACAAATGATTATTGGCTTGACTTGTTGATTAGTGAGTTTACTAAAGGAAAGAATAGAGAGAAGAGTGCCCAGACAGAACCTTGAGAAGCATGCTTGCTTAGGGGGTAGAAGATGAATTATGAGCAAACAAAAGAGACTGAAAAACTGTGGTCATGTAAGGTAAAAGCCCTGGGGTTAGTTGGTTTGAGAAACTGCCTTGACCCCTGCCACAGGAACTTTTACTCCACCCCCACTCCCCACCCCAGGATAATAAAGGGAATTGGGCTTCTGAGCCCAGGAAGATAGAAGGAACCTCTGCTGATAAGGACACCAGACTCAGCTGTGCTGTGAAGAGCCACAGGCAAGAAGGAACTTGCACATGCCCCTGAGTGCAGAAGCAGTGAGGCAGAAAGCCCCTGGATGTCGGCTTTTACAGGAGGTTGGAGGTTTCCCTTTGATTCCGGGCTAGAGGGGAGAGCTGAAGATTTGGGGCAAGAGGCACTATTCCCCCATATCCTAGGACTAGAGGTGATTACAAAAATTAAGCTATTGCCACAAAAAAAATGCACAGGCAAAAGAGAAAGAATCCAAGCACAGAAAGCTATGATAAAAATAGAGAAGACCATGCTTCATCTTCAAAGGAGGATATTGAAGTAAAGAAACTCCCAAAGAGTAAGTTCAAATGGTCACCTCCCCAAAAAAGAATTGATAGACCATCTTAAAAAAAAAAAAGGTCTTGGAGGGGGGCAGAGCCAAGATGGCGGCTGGAAAGCAGTGCCTGGCATGAGCTCCCCACCAAGTCCCTCCAAAAACCTATAAAAAAATGGCTCTGAACCAATTCTAGAGCTGCAGAACACACAAAGTGGCAGAGGGAAGCAGGGCTCCAGCCCAGGACAGCCTGGATGGTCTCTGGGTAAGGTCTGTCCCACACAGAGCTCCCAGCTCCCAGCTGAGGGGAGCAGAGCTGAGCCAAGCAGAGCCCAGCGCGCGTAACGCAGACCGCGGACCGACCAGACCACAAGCCGAGACCATGAGCCGAGTGGAGAGTGCCTTAGCATCCTGAGCTGTGGCATTTACCAGACCTCACAACCCACAAACAGCAAAAACAACAGAGAAGGTTAGTGGGAAAAGCTGCGGGACTGAGTTTGCGGTTTGCCCACCTCCCCTGGGGCAGCAGAGGTGGGGCAGCTTTAGAAATACAGCTGCAGTTGCTTCTGGCACCAGGCCCACCTGGTGGGAAGAATTAAGTGGCTGATCAGAGCAGGAGTGAAGAGCCTGCTGAAGATTTAAACCCATTCCAGGTAGGGGGTTCTTGGGGAAGGAGGAGTGCTGGTGAGGCAGCGCATCCGCCCAAACGTGGAACATAGAACTCGTTAGTCTACAAGTAGTCATACCCCACTGAAAACCTAAAGGGTTAAGTAAGTTGGCTGGGAACATGGCTAGGCGGCGAAAACGCACCCAGATTCAGTCTCAGACTCTGGAATCCTTCTTTGGTGACGAAGAAG
>CM053624.1:168529042-168550568 GCA_028646595.1 Phalanger gymnotis | reverse complement strand
GGGCAAAATAGAAATTGAAAGAATCCACAGATCGCCTCCTCAAATAGATCCCAAAAAGAAATCTCCTAGGAATATTGTCGCCAAATTCCAGAGCTCCCAGATCAAGGAGAAAATACTGCAAGCAGCCAGAAAGAAACAATTTGAGTATTGTGGAAACACAATCAGAATAACACAAGATCTAGCAGCTTCTACATTAAGAGATTGAAGGGCTTGGAATATGATATTCCAGAGGTCAAAGGAGCTAGGATTGAAACCAGCAAAACTGAGTGTAATGCTCCAAGGCAAAATACAGATTTTCAATAAAATAGAGGACTTTCAAGCTTTCTCAATGAAAAGACCAGAGCTGAATAGAAAATCTGACTTTCAAATACAAGAATCAAGAGAAGCATGAAAAGGTAACCAAGAAAGAGATTTCATAAGGGACTTACTAAAGTTGAACTGTTTCATTTACATTCCTGCATGGAAAGGTGATGTGTATAATTCATGAAACCTTTCTCAGTATTAAGGGAGTTGAAGGGAATATACATATATATATATAGACAGAGGGCACAGAGTGAGTTGAATATGAAGGGATGATATCTAAAAAATGAAATAAACTTAAGGGATGAGAGAAGAATGTATTGAGAGAGGGAGAAAGGGAGAGATAGAATGGGGTAAATTATCTCACATAAAAGTGGCAAGAAAAAGCAGCTCTGTTGGAAGAGAAGACAGGTGAGGGGGAATGAGTGAATCTTGCTTTCATCAGATTAGACTTGAGGAGGGAATAATACACACACTCAATTGGGTATCTTACCCCACAGGAAAGAAGGGGAAAGGGGATAAAAAGAGGAGACAATAGAAGGGAGGGCAGATAGGGGGAGGAGATAATCAAAAACAAACACTTTCAAAAAGAGACAGGGCCAAGAGAGAAAATTGAATAAAGGGGGACAGGATAGGATGGAAAGAAATATAGTTAGCCTTTCACAACATGAGCATTGTGGAAGGGTTTTACATAATGATAGACATTTGGCCTAGGTTAAATTGCTTGCCTTCCTAGGGAGGGTGGCTGGGGAGGGAAGAGGGGAGAGAATTTGGAACTCAAAGTTTTAAAAGCAGATTTCAAAAAAAAAGTTGTTTTTGCATGCAGCTGGGAAACAAGATATATAGGGAATGGGGTATAGAAATCTACCTTACCCTACAAGAAAGTAAGGATGAATGGGATGGGGGGGGCAGGACAGTGGGGTGAAATAAGGGAGGACTGACTGGGGAAACAGGCAATCAGAATATACACCATCTTGGAATGGGGGGAGGGTAGAAATGGGGAGAAAATTTGTAACTCAAAATCTTGTGGAAATCAGTGTTGAAACTAAAATATTAAATAAAAATGATAAAATTATAAAAAACACTTAGTCTCATATTTCATTTAAAAACTTGAGTCCATTCACCCAAAGCTCCCTTTTCTCCACTCCTCTTCATCTTACATCACTCAGGTGCCTTCCCCCAACATCTCCTCCTTTAGTCTTGTCTGATATTAACAAGCAGAGTTTTCATTGCCAAGGCAAAAACTCCTTTATATTAGCAAATGATCTTATTCCAACCCATCTTCTCTATCAGATATTCCCTTCTATTCATCCCCACCACCTCATTAATTTTTTATTTTTACTTGTTGAATAGCTACTCTTCTGCCCATGTCTTACCCATCCTCCATCTCTTGATCCATTCAATCCTGCTCGTTTGTGTCTAAACTCCTTGAGACAGCCATTTACAAAAGATACCAATATTTTCATTCTTCTCACTTTCCTCTCTGTAGTTTAGCTTCTGACTTCATCATGCAAATTGAACTGTTGTCTCCAAAGTTACCAGAGATCTCTTAATTGCTACATCTACTCTCCTTCTTGACTGCTTTACAGCCTTTGACACTAATAATCACCCTCTTCCCCTAAAGAGGAAAATCTCCCTCTTCTCTCTAGATTTTCAAAATCTTCTCTCTTTTGGTTCTCTTAACTGTCTGAACTGTTCTATTTAGTCTCCTTTGCTGGATCTTCATCCAAGTCATGCCCACTAACCTAGGTGTTCCCCCAAAGCTTTGCCTAAACCCTCCATCTATACTATTTCACTTGATAATATCAAATTTTGTGGGTTCAACAAATATTTCTATATAGATGGTTCTCAGATACAGTTATCCAGCCTTAATTTCTCTCTCTGACCTTCAGGGTTGCCTATCAGACATCTCAAAGTGGATGCCCCATAGACGTCTTAAAGTCAATATAGCCAAAACTTAACTCACTATCTTGCCACCTTCCTCCAAGACTTTTGTCTTCTTAATTTTCCTATTACTGTCCAGGCCCTCATCCTCTCTGTCATATATAGACTCACAACCTAAGTATAATTTTGACTCTTCGCTTTAATTATTTGTCAAGTGCTACCGATTCTACCTTCATAACACCTCTCAAAAATGCTTCCTTCTCTCCTTTGATACTTCCATCACCCTAATGTGGACCTCATCACCTTACTCTTAGACTATTCCAGTAGACTCCCTGTCTCTATTTTCTCCCAATTTCAGGTCATCTTATACACCCTTTAAAGTGATCTTCCTGAAAAGCAGGTCTGACTATGTCACTCCACTATTCAATAATATCCATCGGTCCCCTATTACCTCTGGGATAAAAATAATATTTTGTTCAAATTTTAAAGCTTTGTGTAACCTGGTCTCTTCCTGCCTTTCCAATCTCCTTTCACTTACTCTCCTCCACATACTCTACAATAGTGACACTGACCTTCTTGCTTATCTTCCGGCAAGATACTCCATCGATTGACTCCATGTCTTTTCATTGGCTGTTGCCCATACCCAGTATTTTCTCTCCCTTGTTTCTGCTTCCTGGTTTACTTTAGTTATTGATTCAAATCCCACCTTCTGCACCTTTCTTTGTCTGTCTCAATGCTTCCCTCTGGGGTTATCTTCTATCTATCTATAAAATCTTATTTGCACATAGTTGTTTGTATATTGCTCCCCCAAACCCCAATTAGATTGTGAGCTCCTTGAGGACAACGACTATTTTTGCTTTCTTTGTATCCCCAGTGCTTAGCCCAGTGCCTGACATATAAAAAGTTCTTAGTAAATACTAATTGACATAATTTGACTTGTTTCTTACTTGGTAAGGTCTCAAATATTGTATATATCTTCCCACTATTTTGCTTGGAATTTGTCTTTCTATCTCTTCCTGTTAGATTTTTATTGGTAATATGCAGAAAGTCTGATGAGTTATATGGGTTTATTCTATATCCTGCTACTTTGTTAAAGGTTCCAATTTAATTATTTTTAGTTAAATCTCTAGGTTTCATTCATCTGTTCCTCTCTAAGCCTTCTGTCTCTCAGGACTTCATTCTCTACTATGTCCAGGAGCTTTCTTATTCTGGAAGATTATTTCTCCCAGTGGCCTTCCTAGCCTGGAAGATCTCCTTTTCATGGCCACTTCCTCTGATTAGTCAGTTACTGTGAGAACCCCCATTTTAAAGAAAGTGCTCAGGCCAGCCATCTTCACTCCATTATTCTCTGAGCTTCCCTCTTCACTCTCTGAATTTCTTTCATAGCCATGCCCTCACTTGGACACTTTTTGACTCCCCCAACTTTTTAGCTTCCTTTTATGTGTTTTTTTTTCCTCATCAGAATGTAAGCTCCTTGAGGGAAGGTACTGGCTTTCTTTTTGCCCATATTTGTACTTCCAGCACTTAGCACAGTGCAATACATAATAAATGTTTAAAAAATATTTGCTGAATTGAATTGATTAGGATTCTTCCAGTAGACTATCATATCATCTACCAAAGGAAGAATTCTGTTCACTCTTTTCTGATGGCTATTGCCTCAATTGCATAATCTTGTTTTATTAAAATAGCTAGCATTTCAAACAATAGTGAACCACATAATAGTAGTGACAATGGACATCACCATATAATCATGGTGATGATGATCAACTTTATTTTACCCCTGATCATATTGGAAGAGTCTCTTACATTTCTATATTGCATACAATACTGCCTCTTGGCATTAAGTAAGGGTCATTAGAAAAGGGTCATTAACTCTACATTTTTTGATGTTTTTAACAATAATAGTTGTATTTCATCAAAAACTACTTCTGCATTGAATAATATAATCATATAAATTTTACTATTTTGTTATTAATATGTTCTATTGTGTTTATAATTTTAGTAAAGCTGAATAAAACCTTCATTCCTATAAATTCAACCTGGTCATCATATATAATTTTTTTCAATAAGTTTCTATAACATCTTCATTAATATTTTACTCAATATTTTTGCATCAATATTCATTAAGGATATTGCTCCACAACAGAGGATGGAAAACTATTACTAGGATTATGTTCCTTCATCATACTAGTCATCCTCCTCTGAATGTGATCTATCTTGTCAATATTCCTCCTAAAATGGGATGTACACAACTGGACATGCTATTCCATATGTAATCTGACAAAAGCAAATAGAACATTATCACTTTCCTTGTTCTTCACACAATATTTTAATTGATGCAGCCTAATGTCTCCCAAAGGGCAACTAGGTAGGGCAGTGGATAGAGCACTGGGCTTGGATTCATGAAGGTTCATCTTTATAAGTTCAAATCTAGCCTCAAACATTTCCTAGCAGTGTGACCCTGGGAAAGTCACTTAACCTTATTTACCTCAGTTTCTTCATCTGTAAAATGATCTGGAGAAGGAAATGTCAAACCACTCTAGTATTTTTACCAAGAAAACCCCAAATGGGATCACAAAGAGTCAGACATGCCTAAATAACAGCAACAAGATCTTCCTAACACTTTTGACCTTGTCATGTGGACTTATATTGAGCAAGCATACTAAATCCATCAATATTTTTCATATGAATAATGATCAGTAATGACGATGATGATGATAGCTGGCATTTGTATAGCACTTAAACATTTGCAAAGAACTTTACAAATATTATCTCATTTGATCTTCTCAATAACCCTGTGAGGCAAATGCTAATATTATCTCCATTTTACAGATGAAGAAATGGAGGCAGACAAAAGTTAAGTGTCTTGCCCAGGGTCATTCAACTAGCAAAGTTTCTGAGGACAGATTTGAACTCAGGTTTTCCTGACTCTAGGTCTGCCTCTCTATCCACTATACCATCTAACTTTCTGAACTTTCTGCATTCCAGCAACTGATTATTTTTTAGATGCAAGTGAAGGACTTTGCATTTTTTTCTACTAAATGTTATCTTATTAACTTCAGCCCACAGTAACAACCTGTTGAAACCTTCCAGATCCCAATTTTGTCATCTTGTGAATTATCTGTACCTCTAAACTTAATGAAACCCACTTATTTGATACATAGGCTATATTGTAAATGAAGTATTAATATAAAAGTTGAACAGAATTGGATAAAGTATAAAGCTCTGAAATACTCCACTAAAGAACTCCAGATTAACTTATATTCATTAATCAATACTCTTTGTATTCATCATTCAACCAGTTCTGAGAGTGCATATCTTTCCATCTTGTTCACAAAGATATTTTGAGAGACTTGGTCAAATGCCTTTACCAAAAATTCAGTTCTACTACTTCCATGACAATTCCCGAGATCTAACAGAGAAATTTATAAAGTGCTCCGCAAATGTTAAATGCTAATTATAATTATTAGTAACAATTATTGTTATCAAAATAATAATTAGCAGCTGAATAAGATATCTATTTTAAATGGGACTTTGGTTAGTCTGGCATGACTTATTCATGATAAATCAATGCTAAACTTTATGGAGGACACTAAAGACATGAAAAAAAATCAAAGCAATTGATAACTTTTGTCAATGTATACTATGAGATGCTGAGCTACAATACTTCAAAGATCTTTGATCACATCCAAACGTGTACCTTCTTCACAGGTACACTCATCCAGGGCTATTCTGGTCCACATTCATCTGCTCATCCTTCATAATGGCTCTTCCTATTGTGCTGGAGATCTTTCTCTGTTTCTTTTAATATGTTGTTGATATCTGTCACCAATGTGTCAGTGAGGGTACCTCTGTTAGTATTCACATTCTTGCTACACAATTAGCCTTCACTTTTCCTACTTTCCTCACCATATATATCTTTGATTATTTTATGCCACTTTTCATTCAAAAACAACATTTGGAAAAATGGAGAAGCCAACTAACAGCCAGCCCCACTATATAATCTTCCATTTCTCTTTGGATTGTCTCTAATTCTGATTCAGACAAAATTTTTTTTTAGTATTTATAGGTTTTAAGTTGCCATTATTGATGCTGCAGTGATTTCCAGAGTAGTTTGTGCAGTGATATTCTAGGATAATGTAAGATTCTTGATGACAGAGACATTTGCGTGTATGTGTGTGTATGTGTGTGTGTGTATCTTGTATTCCCAGTTTAAGCACATAGTGAGTGCTTAGTAAATATTTGTTGAATTAGCTTAATAGAGTGATGTTGAATATCTTCTCAACCGTTGCATATTCCTGATGCCCAACACAACACAGATTCTAGCAACCAAGATGGGATCACTCATAAGTACTTTAGTAAACAGATGAATACCCCTTTTACCCTGTAACCTAAGTATATCTGGGTTTATAAATGGCTGCTTTGAGGCACAGAAAGGAGTCTGATGTTAGCTAGCTAACTGATATTCTTATGTAGATAAAATATGCTTCCGTCCTGAAGCAGACAAGACAAGCTCTGAAAAGAAGCCTGCAGTACTCTTGACTATCAGTGAGACTAAGCCATACATGACAGTAAGACCCCTAACCAACTCTATTTCACTTAAGGCAAGGAAATTTAATGAATTCTTAGGATTATTAAAGGTGTGCTTCTCATCATCACCACTCATCATTGTTCAGAGATTTGTTTCACAAATGACCAACTGCTTAATAAGGGAATTATTGTTTTCATTGCAGAGCTGTCCTCTTACAGATCTCTTAGAAGGAAAAATGCAGGATATCTCTGAATGTGGAGTTCACAATAAAGCCCTCCAAAAGCACCCCTTAGCTGAAAAAAAAATGATATCTATGATAACCCAAGAAAATGCCCTTCTTAACATCTTACATGTGCCACTAAATGTATCCTTCAATTTAGTGACACTGACCTTCTGGCTGTCCCATGAACAAGACACTACATCTGTATTGGCACCAGATATTTTCTTTGGCTGTCCCCCATGCCTGGAATGCTATCTCTCTGCTCTGACCTCCCTGGCTTCTTTTAAATCCCCACTAAAATTGCACCATCTACTTTCCCCAATCTGTCTTAACTCCACTGCCTTCCCTCATTTAATTATCTTCTGTTTATCTTATTTATAAGTAAGGTATATATAGCTTGCTTTGCATATTTTTGCTTCCATGTTATCTCTTCCATTGGATTGTAAGCTTCTTGAGGGCAGGGACTTTTTTTGCCCCTTTTCCTATACCCAGTGAACTTGAGTAGGTGCTTAATAAATGTTGATTGTTTAATCAATGAAATTGTCACCAAATCCAGCCAAATTTAAAAGAGCAACTTGGATATATCAACAAACATAAACACTTACTATGTGTCAGACATTGTTCAAACAAAAAAGCCTAAATAGCCTCTGCTTTCAAAGAACTTTCATGCTAATGGGGAAGACAACATATATAAATTAGCACATACCAAAAGAAAAAACAACAAAAACAGAGTAGATTGAAAAGTAGCCTTAGAGGGGAAGGCACAAGTAAGTATGGAGATTGGGAAAGGTCTCCCAGAAGAGGTCAAGTTTGAGCTGATTTTTAAAGGAAGTCACAGATAGGAAAAGAGAGCATTCCTACAAAAACAGAGAGATGGGAAATGGAGTGTGATGTCTGAGAAGCAAGTAGCCAAAATGACTACTATAGAGTGAATGGGGCAGCTAGGTAGTACAGTGGATAGAGTGACAGGCCTGGAGTCTGGATCTCTCTGAGTTCAAATCTGGCCTCAGACACTTCCTAGCTGTGTGACCCTGGGCAAGTTGCTTAACCCTGTTTGTCTCAGTTTCCTTATCTGTAAAAGAAGTGTGTGTGTGTGTGTGTGTGTGTGTGTGTGTGTGTGTGTGTGTGTGTGTATCTTGTATTCCCAGTTTAAGCACATAGTGAGTGCTTAGTAAATATTTGTTGAATTAGCTTAATAGAGTGATGTTGGAGAAAGAAATGAAAAATGACTAACAAGTAGAGTGGATGAAAGAGGATAATGTTTTAAAAAACTGGAAAGATGGAAAGGGCCAGATTGTGAAGAGCTTTGAAAGTCAAACAGAGGAGTTTATCCTAGAGGTCATAGGGAGTCATTGTGGACTAGTATAGAGTGATGTGGTAAAGCCTGTGCTTTAGGAAAATCACTTTGGCAACAATAGGGAAGATAACTTGGAATAGGGAGCGACTGGAGGCAGGGAGTCCAATTAAAAGATGATTGCAGTAGTGCGAGTGAGGGATGCTGAGGACCTGAAGTAGGATGGTGGATTCATGAGTATGTGAGAACTGTTGACCAAGATTTGGAAGCTAATTGTACATGTGCGGTGATGCTGTTCAAAGCAGAAAGCACTTCCTACCAGATTCTGCAAAACTAAGGAAATGCATATCCCATAACATCTGCAGATTAGCTTACACATGCAAACTAACAGTTAGGCTGTGCTTACAGGTTCAGGGATGCAAATGTAAGGAGATCTAAGGTTTCACCTCATACCATCCAAATTGACAAAGACAAAAGAGATAGAAAAGTAATGGCCAGGGGTTTCTGGAAGATATCTGTGAAGTGGTTCAACTATTCTGGATCTGAGTTTTGAACCATACAATAAAATATCTGCTGTTTATACTCATTTTTCCAACAATTTCATTACTGAGCATATGTGTCCAAGGAAGATTAAAAAATAGTTCTCATAAATATAAAAATATTCATAATATTAGTTTTTGTGGTAGCAAACAACTGAAAACAAAGTGGAGAGCATTATTTAGGGAATGGCTTTTTAAAATGTGCTATATGGGTAGAATAGGATATTATGAAGCAAGAAATGATAAATATGCAGAATTCAGGGATAGATGGGAAGATTTACATGAACTGATATGGAATGAAATAAACAGAACCAAAAGAATAATATGCACAATTGTCATGACAATGTAAATAAAAAGATCACCAAAAGAAGGCTGCATTTTGAGTAATAAAAAGCCAGGGAAAGTCCTGGAAAAGAGATATAGTTCTTTGGAAAGCAGGGAAAACAAATGAGATACTAGGAGATGCTGCAAAGGATTATGTAGATTGACACAGTCTCTATATCATATGTTTTCATTTATTTGTTATTCTTTATCTCCAGGGAAGATTTGAGTGGGAAGGTGGATAGGAAATTACTATGTTGGTAAAGACAAAAAATATCAATAACTTTTTAAAGAATCCTTATTAATTTTTCAGTATGATAAACATTTATTAAATGCCTACTAAGTTTCAGGCACTGGTAAGCACTGGAGATACAAAGAAAGTCAAAAGATAGTACCTCCTCTCTAGGATCTCACAGTCAACTGGGGGTGACAATATGCAAACAACTACATACAAACAAAATTGGATATAGGATAAATTGGAGATAATTAACAGAGGGGAGGCATTAGCACTAAGGGGGATCAGAAAGACTCTATAGAAGGTTGGATTTGGCAGGACCATTTCAGGGGAAGAACTTTATTGTACTAGACTCCTCTTCAAAATTTCTCTAAATACTGCTAGTTCCAGCCTAAATTTCTGCTACAGCCCCCACAGCTCTATACCTGTTATTTGCAATACGAAGACTGCTAAATTTCTGACAACTACCTTCATTAAGCTTATGGGGAATTTGGGAATAGAAACCTTGGTGAGGACGCTAACAATTTACTGAAACAAATTGCTGGAGGACATTAACCAGCAACATTTCCTAGATTTTTCATTGGTCACTCCAGATTCAAAAAGAGACAAGCTCAATTGAGCAAGACTTGAAGGCTTGCATCAGCCATCTTTATCTAAATTTTCTTGAAGATTTAGAGAAAAGACTTTATCCCATATACAGCTGCTTTGTGTGCAACTGTTATTTGGACATTTTTACAGCTGTTAGCTTCCACAAAGCTAGGAAGCATAACTGATATACTATTTATTATGATCTTTTTATTATATTTAGGAATGAGACCAAAGTGAGGTCCTACCACTAAAAGGAATATCACAAGATCTATGTCATAGAACAGGGCTGTCCAACCTTAGGTTTTTATTGAAACAACAGACAATATATTTTGATTTGCCATTTTAGTGAGAGCTCATCGGTAGCTCGGCTTCATTTATTAAAGCATTTATGTAAATTTCAATGCTTGTAGGCAGGCCATATAAATCACACTGTGAACACAGGGGCCACATTTTGGACAGCCCTGTCATAGAAGATCCAGAGTGCAGAAATGGACCTGTATTGTCTTTCCATGCTAATCAATTAAAAATGCTTATCCAAGGGTGACTTGACAACTTTTAAAACTATTATCAGTGTATTCTCTAGAGTAGGGGTTCTTAGCTTTATTGTGTCATGGACTCCTTTGGCAGCCAGGTGAAACCTATATACCTGTTAGAATATTTTTTATTTTGAATTCCCAATTGAAGGAAATGTTAGATTTCAGTTAGAGGTTAATAAAAACAAAGATGTGATTTTTTCCCTATTCAAGTCATAGATCTTTGAAATCTATACACAGCTTTAGAGCTACCTTGCATTCTATTAGATTAGAAGCTCTTTAAGAGCAGAGAATGTGTTGTTTTTCATCATTGAACACCTAGTTCCTTGCAAATTACACGGATTTAATGTGTGTCAATTTGAATTGAACTGAATGCTTGCTGGATAAAAGATTGTTAGCTTAAATGAGGAAGGGATGTATATGTGTACTAGGAGATACTATGGTTCTATATAGTGATAAAGAATTTCTTAGATATATCTTCTATAGATATAAGACATATCTTAGATATATCTTCTATAGATATTGAGTTTCTTAGTTTTTTCACACACTGCACCTGCCACATTTGAACCTCTGAGAATTTCCAAAGTCAAGCCTGTGGTGATAAAGTCATGTTTCTATCCCTCCTTGTCCCTTGCCAATTAATAACACTTGACAGAATATGTTTGAAGTTCCTTAGCATAGATTGTAAAGGCTCATAGAGCATAAACCATTGGTTATGAAGTCAGCTATGCTTCAGAAATACAAGATACTCTTGACATTAAACGTGCAGTGAGCCTCTTGTATCTTAAATACATCATCAATGCTAATACAATTTCAGTTCTGTTTCCTGGCTTCCTAGAAGCCAATATGTATTGGAATATTTTTTTTAAATCCAAAATTAACATTGCTCCCATTTTCAAAGGAGTGAAAATAAATAATAATGGATTCACATTTATGTTTTTCCGTAAGGTTTATTAAGCATTTTACATGACATTATTTCGTTTTATCCTCATAACAATTCTGTAAGACAGATACTATTACTATCCTCATTCTACTACAGATAAAAAGACTAAGGCTCAGAGGGGTTAAATGATTTGCCCAGGATCACACAGCTAATTAAGTACCTCAAGGAAGGTTCTAGCCAAATCTCCTCATTCCGAGCCCAGCATTCTACCGGGACATAGCTGGAGGGCACAGAATGAGTCAGTAAAATTAATGGGAATGATTTTAGAAATTTTTATTTCAAGCCATATTTTAAATTGCTTGTCAATAAAGGGATGTATGTATGTAGATGTGGGTGTGTGCATATGCACGAAAAAGAGAACTTGTAACATAATTCTGTCCCTAAGATGGATAAAGGGCAACATTTTCTATTTGATGCCCCACCCCTAATTTAATAATTATTGTTTTTATAATTGCACTAATTGCAAATTAAATAACAGGGGAAATATGCATAGCCACCCTCTGCTCAAACCCCTGTCGATGAGTGAATTCTTGCTGTCTAAAACATAAAAATAAAACCAGAGTTTTCAACTAATTCCATTTTACCAAATGGGGAAGGAAAAAAAAAAAACAGTGCCACCCTGGTTAGATGCTTTAGCCTGGCTTTAATTTTCGCTCACAGCTGTTGCAATTAGAAAGTGTACTTAATGGAGTGTCATGTTAATTGTTTTCCTGAGTTAACCAATTTCTCCATTTAATTGTCAATTGATTAACCTATTGAAATGTTAAGTGACTCAGTTTCCTTCCAGAACAAACAACAGCAACACATTGTAGCTTCATCAACTGGAGAGAAGCCCTCATTTGCCCAGATTCAATGTGCTGGTATTTTTCTACACCTCCTTGAGCTTTTAATTAGATGAGCCAATTTTACATGTATTTGTCTGCTGGAAAGGTTATCAGTATTGGAGCTGACCTGCAGAGGCAAGGTTGAGCCCAGCAGCTTTAATAGAAAAGGTTTTCAGCTATTACTGCTGTAGTTGATTGCATTGTAATGCTAATTAACTTGAGACTTTGCCTTCCTCAGTGTGTCTTTTTTTCCTGTAGCTTTAACTATGCAATGAGATGTTTCCTCTGTCATATATATGCACTTATTAAGCACTCATTGGATTCTAATATGCATGCAAATTGTCAAGAGTTTCTTAAGGCTAATACTACACTATTTAGATTGTGGTGCCATTAAATCAGTACAAAGATAGTGCCTACAGCACATTTGTAAGGTTCTTACTAAGAAAGAAAAAGGGATCCCATCAGTCCTAGACTTTTCCTCCTTTCTTTTCATGATGTCTTAGCCTAGAGGCTCTTTACAAGTACAAAGCAGAAACAGGAAGATTTCGTTTAAGGAAGGGAGGGCAACAGTTAGGCTAAAAAGTGGGATTTGGATTGTAAAATATTCTCCCAACTTTCAGTGAAAGATTTTTTTTTTTTATTTCAGGGGCCATATTAACACAAAGTCCTTGTGTCAGAGCTAGCTAAATTCTTCTGCATCTCATCTCCCACACGCTCTGGTTTGTTCATTTAAAAAAAAAACTGTATGGCACTATTGTTTAATTACAAGACAATCTACAACAACGGACAAGCATTGTCATCATGGATAATGTTGGTAGCAAGCAACTGACACAAAATGATTACAAACCTATGTTGGGCTCAATAGTCCTTTAGAGGATTTCTCTCTTAATAGTTCTAGTTCATTCATGTTTGATTCAGCACATTTGCTCTTTAAAGAAGGCACAGATTAGAAGAGTTTCAGGGTGGGTTAATAACGCAACTGAAAATGGCCGCTCGCATTTTCAAAGCGTGTTCCTGCAGTCGCTTGGGTGCTTTCTTCAGTTTGGCTGCTCTGTAGCTTCGGCCCAGTTGGTAAACAGCTTAAGTCCAGACATCTTTTCATTCTCTGTGCGGGCGGATTGAAATAAAAATGCATATAAGTGGCCACTGACTGGCGCTGGCCTAACAATAGCCTGTAACATTATGCAAGGGTATTTACATAGGAATAAGGCTTCTGTAAAGAAGATAGGGGCAATTAATGACTAGGCCCACGCATATAGGGAAAGTTTGTCCAATCTTTTCCTCAATAAAGATCTTTTTGTAAAGTGCTATGGAAACTCATGGAGGCCCCCAAACAGATTAAAAGTGAGCCTTTGGTGGGGCCAGTTTCTCTCTCTCTCTCTCTCTCTCTCTCTCTCTCTCTCTCTCTCTCTCTCTCTCTCTCTCTCTCTGGCAATTAAAAGACTGGGTTGCATTTGAGAAAAACATTTAAAAATGAACAGGTTGTCGTGTGTCTCGATCCTTTCAGGTAGTTTCATAAACCCTGGGCAATAAGCAAATCAGGACTTTTAAAATCTCATGCCTTTTTCTTTCTGCAGCAGGCAATAAAGTGCAAACTGCTCCAAAATCATTGTCCTCAGCACACTTCCACCCTGTGTGCTTGAAATAAAAGGTGATTTGAATGAAAGTATTTTAAAAGTTTGGCCTTCCCTTCTCTCCACATTCCCTTCCCCCTTCCCAGCTCTCCACTCCTCACCCCCATCCCCTCCAAATGTTGCAGGAACAGAGAAAATTGTTCTGCCCCAGGCTCTGGAGAGGCAGATAGATACCTGAGCATTGGGAGGTTGGTGCAGGAGTTAGCTTGCACATGCAACTGCAGTAAAAACTGGGTTGGAGCTGAGGGAAAATCCGAGTATGGAAAGTTTATTTTGACAAGGTATTAGTTCAACTCTAGACCCCTGTGAGTTCCACTCCAAAGAGGTACAGAATGTAAAATTAGTTATCATAAGAGAAAAAACAAAATGCTTAAATTTAAATTTATGTTATCCCAAGACTATTGTCACTGATATTTTATGTAGAGGTGATAATTTTCTGGCCCTGCTCCCACCTGTAAAACACATCTCAAGTAGTTTTTTTCACCCAATGTGACCTTCTTATCTGAAGCTCATTGCCTGTTTCTGTCCCTGGCCAAAAATAACCTCTACTGTTACTTCTGTCATTATCAACAACCAGGCCTGTATAGAGGGTTCTCTTTAATGATCTTCCTCTAGGGATAATGCTCAGCACCTGCTTTGCAATTTATAACCTTGAAGAATTGAATGGAGGCACTAAGAGCTAAGGGACGAGAGTCAAAAACCAGGCTAGGTCCAAGGCAGAACTTGAATTCAGAGCTTCCTAAGTCCAAGGCCAGCTCTCAATCTAATATGCTAGGCTGCCTCCCGATTCTGCTGCTGATGCTGCTTCTCTTTTCTTTCTATGGGTCCTGGGACATGTTGCTATCATGGTATTATTCTTTTATATTTAATATTCTATACACTACTACACAGGTGGATAAAGTAACTGCTTTTTACAGTTGAATAAAAGTGTTTAGGGTGGAAGCTTATCCTCTGTGGGTTCGCAGCAACCATCCTTGGTACAACTGCATTAACAGAACTCCAAGAATGCTACACATCCTGTTCCCATATGTTTATGACCTCCTCTGCTAAGTCTCTATATATTTTGAAATTTTTTCATGCCATACAGTGTGGAGATGATGAGTATGACATACAATAAAAATGTTATTCTTAAGTTTTCATAGATCAATACTGTGTCTGCAAAATAGTGGGCTACTATTCAGTCTGTAATAAAGGATCTATTCCAGTACAGTTAGTATTTCAATTCACCAGCATATTTTGATAGCTACACTTGTGGCACAAGCATTTGCCATTTGTCTCTTCATAGATAGCAAGTTTAGCAAGTTTCTGAGGCATAGCTCTAACCATCAGGTCATGTATTCCTTATAGTTATTACTAAGTATCCTAATAATTAACATCTTACACTAACCATAAAAATGTTAACACTTTACAAATAGTTGTATCATTTAACAGATGTTTTATACCCTGTTCTTGAGTTAAATCCTTGAGTTTTACCCTATGCAAAAGATATTTTCTGTGACAACAAAACTCTGACAGGAAATGTATGTAAGCTTGCCCAGTGGCGCTTGTCCTATCACCCAAGGCGATGACATGCTAGCTTTTTTTTTCCTTTAAGGTTGGTCCATAAATTACTCTACAGACAGGGGGTGGGTAAAATGAAATCTTTATAAATGTTCATAATATCTGTGTGTGTGTGTGTGTGTGTATGTGTGTGTGTGTGTGTGTGACAAAGTGATTTCAGCCGCAGCCCAGAAAAACAGCAGAAATCAATGCCTCATTCAAGGCTATTGATCAGTACTAAATTAATTAGACTCCAAGGCTTATGGCAGTTGATAAGACAACTTGTTAATTTAGTCAATGATAGTGTTTTCCCTAAAGCAGCAAATATCCTCTTCTTTAGAAAAGGCATTTCTAATACTTGCTATCAATCTGATTTCTTTTTTTTTCCCTCCTTTTTTTCTGGGGATGAGATGGAGACAGTGGGGTAAAAGATTAGGAGATAATTTTCAAAATGTAAGTGAAGCAAAAGTTACATAACCTATATTAATTCTCATTTATTCTCTTTTGCCTAATGTGGTCACCCAATGCTGTAAAGAATTTGTCAAGCTTGTAACCATACATTACGTTGTTAGGTGGATTTAGATGAGCCAAGGACATGACGTTCATTTGGAAGGAGAGAATACTTCCTAAACATGCATTTGCAATTGGCAAATACGTGTTGCTTTTGCTTTTCATTTAAACTTGCCTACCATGATGGTCATAGTCAATAACAAAGACATTTGCCCTGTCGGTTATGCAAACTGTGAATGGAATGAAGGTATCCCAGAATGCCCTGAACATGGGGCAGTACTTCCTGCTGGCTTGGAAGGACAAAAGGACAAAGCATTAGGAGTGTAGGGGTCCCACCAACAGCTCTTGGAGGCAACAGTCTACTATCAGCAGCACTCCAACCCTGTGAGAATGCTAATAAGCCAGTGAAGGGCCCAGCTTTCTTGCCATAATTCTATAGTGCAGTCGAGGACCCCATAGTGCTCACTAAATAAAGACAACTAATTGAGAATTTTTTGCACATTTTGCCCAGGGGACTTGTTGTTCACTCAATTCATTGGGGAGAATGTACCCCTACTGACAAGAGGACCTGATTGTTTTGGCAGCCTCCATGTTACTATTTCCTGGGTCTAGGTCTGACTTTTGAAGTATGACAAAAATGTTTAATTTTGATGTTTTTTAATTAGGTTGCTGTGAATTATTTTAGCCTCTCAGAGAATAGGCCATACAGTGTTCATTTAAAAAAAATGCTGGCAGAATTTCTTGAATTAAAGCCTTGTTGGGTTTTTTTCCTTGTTTTTTTTTTCTTCTTTTTTTTCTGAACTGCATTTTCTGTGGTGAGGTCTACATTTTTGTTTCTGCAGGTGACACGTTGATTGAAACTAAAATTAATAAATCAACTGAAAAGCTCACACCTACAGTTCACAGCAGGGCCTGGAAAACACGGTTATAAAGGAAGCTTTATGCCCTCGTATAAAGAAGGAATAAATTACAGAAGCACTTGTTGCCCTTGGACTTGATTTTGCTTTGCAATCTGGTATCTTATTTTTGGAGGCTTATTGTTAATCAACAGGTTCCTTGTAGCTTTAGCAGGTGACTTTGCTATTAATCTCTCATTTGACCATTATAGCATATTAATGAGGTAGGCTTCTAGATGTGGCTCTATCTTCTGACCAAGGAATTAGTTTTAAAAGTGCACTTTTTACTCAATGGCTTGCAGTTAGCAATGTTGCAGACCAAATGCAAAATAGCATTTTCTACAGCTTGGGTAGTATTAAAGAGTGTTTTACTAACATTATGTCTCTTACTGTGCTTTTATTCTCTCCTATACTTATTTCTTCACCATGGAGGGCTATTATAAGGCTTACTAGTCCTTGTTCCTTTTTTTTTTTTTTTTTACAAAATAAAGAAATTATATATAAATAACAAAATGATATCCCTTCTTATTAATGTGCACCTTCATTTTAATTAAACAATGTCAGTGTTCTTTGGAGGTATGCTTGGATTTAAATTATGATTTTGGAATGCCGGTAGCTGAACACTGCTCACCAGAATTAGCTTAATAAATGTCATTACAAGTGTAGGAATTTAACCATCCACATTTCAGCTTAATGTAATTGAAAATGTTAAAGTTTGACAAAATAAGGTAGTAAGAACACCTAAAGGCTGAGAATTTAAGTCTTAAATTTGTGTTTACAATCATCTATCAAGCACATGATGGTATGAATAAGCCTAGACAACCCTGTATAAAAGAAGAACAGTCCTCTGGAAATTTGCAGATACTCTGAAGACCAGATGATTATCCCACTTTTAGTATTTTAAAGCAGACCTCTCCACACCTCAATCAGGTTTTCTTTTTAAAAGCTAATATATCAAACATTTCTCTCCCTATTTTCAACTGTTACTTTATTATATTTTATTATTAAGGATTCAGGTCAGTTGAGGCATTTGAGTAGCAGAAGTGTCAAACTCACCTTTTCAACCTAAACCCTGAAGTGTCTTCCTTCCATGGATTAATGTCAAAACTGTCATGTTATTTAATAAGATATTTTCTGGTTGGGTTCTTGGAGGATTTTTTTTAAGAGTAGAGTCAAAAATCAGTCACAAGAATGACACCATTATTATTGACAACTTCTCCAGGTTTGACGTAATTTGTGAAGTGTTTATTTTTTTTAATTCACATTGACAACCAAACATGAAAGCTTTTCTAGGGTTGTTCTTTTGATTGATTGCCATAAGATGCTGCTAGAAGATAGCAAACACTGCTACTTCTAAAGCTGCAACCAGAATTAGTTGCTTAGTAGAACAGTTCAAAACATACTTAGATGGAGGCTTTTTGGAAACATAATGCCAAGGAAATTGTGAAATTCATTCTTCTGATAGTTATGAGGTGGGTCATTTTATCATTGTTACCATCATTTATAAGAAGACGTGAACAAGAATCTTGCGAACATGGAGAAGGTATGAAGGGGTTGAGGTCCAGGTCAATGAAGAGAGTAGCCATTCCATTAACATCATGGACCCAATCAAATACACCACCATGGCCACGGTTTTAGTTGAATTCTTCAAGGATCTTCAGTTTGTCTTGACGGAGCTCCTTCCACCTATGTATAAAGCAACTCCTCTGCTATTTAGTTAATGCTCTTTAAAAAAAAAAATTGTATCACTTTCCTGCCAAACCATCATTGAACCTTTCTGGTCTTTAGATGGCTACAAGTCTGTCACTAGATCAGTACTCTCAAGTCTCTTCAGCTTGGTAAGATTTCTTAGAGCTGATGCTCCACAAGCATAGCTTTTCTGAACCCAGGGTCATCTCCACACTACAGTGAAATGCTAGAATAGGACTTTGGCAGAAGGTTTGGGGGATTGTTTTTTTCCTTGTTTGTTTGGTTTTTCACCATTTTGCAAGAAGAAAGTCAAGATGTTAAGAATGAGAAACCAAATAGTTATATGAAAAGAGTACTGAAATGAGAATTAATTCAGTTCCAACTTTGCTCCTAACCAGCTATGGGACTGATCCAAGTTGAACTATTCCTCTGTGCTAGTTTTCAGTAGAATTTAGCTAGATATTCTTTGAGACTCTAGCTCTGAAATTCTGGGTTGGGTCCTAAAAGCCAAATCAGTGAGTCTGATACCAAAGCATTGCTGTTACATAGTGTTCCCTAATTCTGTACTTAGAAATATAGGCCAAAAGATCATTTATTGGATAGGTTATTTTGTCAAACTAGTCAACTCAATAATCAAACTTTAAAAGCCTGGATTAGAGGAAATCTGTGCTAAACTTTACAGAACTCAACCTTCAACTCACCAGTAAGGTCGGTTTTAAGTGTCACATATAGAATTCCTAAGACCTCCCCTAATTTCATATGTTCTCATGGGGGGAAGGGGGGGAGGGTGAGAAAAGGGGGAGGAAGAAGGGACTGGAATGAAAGCCCGCATTAAGAGTGAGGGAGAAATATCAACTCTAGGATCTGCCAAGAAAGAATTTTGATAGCTAAGACACAAACTGGAAAACTAGCTTCCAGTTTTTGCTCAAGTGGAGCTAACAGCCTCAGCTGTGATGTGTATTTAAAAGGAAGGGTAGTTAACTGTTGCAAAGCATTTCCCCTCCCCCAGTTCTCTCTCAACTACTTAAAGCTAGGGAACTTTTCAGCTCTTTTTGTCTTTTCACAACTTCCCAAGATCAGACACATTTCTGCAATGCATATGCAGATTTTACCTCTTGTTACTTTCTCTAATGAGCTTTCACTTAATCAATTTGACAGTAGCCTTTATCCCCTCTTTTGCCTCACATCCACTAGGAAAGAATTCAGGGGAAAAAAAAGTGTTAACAGATTCAAGGAGTATTAGCAAAATGAAATGGTGACTGCCCAACACTGGGTGGACCATAGAGGGCTTTTCTCTCTGCCATCTCCTGTGTCCTACACCCAAAAGCAAGATGCATGTCTATCAGTCCAGCCAGAAAATATGTATTCTAGGAGCAAATGGGAAATTAGTTGTTTTTTTCCCCTTTATCACAAAGAACTAAATGCAAACTTATCAAAATGTTGAAGTATGTTGTTTTAAGTGTCTATTATTCTATGTTCTCTTCTCCTCTCTCCACCCATACTATCCCCCACTGCCTCTCACTTTTAGAAGGTTTTTAGTAGGACCAGCCTTACTTACCATGAGGCAAGTCGAAGGGAAGATATTTCATGGCTTGGAGACTTGTACCGTCCTAAAGTTCTGTTTGCTACTGGAATTGTACTGTGGATGGTTTCAGTGGGCCTACAACAAATAGGCTTACATTTTAAGAATTTTATCCCACTACAGTTACTTCATCCATATATACCATAGTCTGTAAAATATTAAATACAAATGAATAACAGTAGGATAGCAACTTGTCCCATGACTATGTCATTTTGAACACCATCAAAAGAGATGAGGCCCTTTAACACACTGGGAGCTAGACCTTAAAACTGTTTTTGATTTAGATGTACAAATAAGAAGTTCAACTCTAGAAAATCCCATGCTGTTGCAAAATTGCCAATGACATTTCAACATCCAAAGGTACTTCTAGATTCTTGGGAACATCTGAAAAAGAAAACCTAAAAATTCTCTCCCAAACCCAGCCATGCTTCAATTCCTTTCCTTTCCTGGTAAAAAGGGACCCAATACTCATTGCATTGTAATAGGCCTCCCTCCATTCTGAAGTGAATCATCTTGACATGGGCAAGAGGCTTTACTTCTCCAGTTGTTGGAATTTGGTGCAGTGGTGAGAAATACTGATTGTTTGGGTTTTTCATCTTTTCCTGTGAAGGTAAAATCAGAATTAAAAAAAAAAATAGCTGAACATTCCAGGTCCTTAGATAAAAATCTGTTCAACCTCCAGAAAGGGTCATGATTTGCAAAACTTTCCAGTCTACAAGAAAGCCATGTAAAAAAGAAGCAAAAGAGGAGAAGTTATCCTAAATTGTGTCATTCTTGGTATGTAATGAAGCATTTCTTAACACCTCTGAAACGTTGCAAATTCAGATTTCCTGACTTCAGAGACAGAAAACTGGGCGTTTTACTATATTGTTTGACTCAGGATCAATTTAAAGCTTATGTTTTAAGTGCTTGTGTTAGAGGTGTGGGGGGTGGGGAGGGAGTGGTAATCCTTAAAAGGCACATGTACATCCTAGGAACAAGCACTTCTCTGCATGGTTTGGATTATGTCAGCATAGATGAATTGACTCCAAAGTTAGACCCTCCTTCTTAATAAGTTCACTAGGAATTATAGTTAATCAAGTTCCTTTTATAAAGAACAATCTGATAAGGAGCAGGGCTTCCAATGGGTCTGATAGATCACTCATAGGAATTCAGATTCAATCATCTTTCCCACCCCTGGCAGATAAGGGGAGAATGGTTTCTGAAATTCAAATTCCCTAGACTGCTAAAACTAAACAGGGGATTGGTAGCTTTTGAAAATCACAAGAAAACCTGACTGGAAGGCAGAAGAACTCTTACCCATTCTCTGTGGTAAATAGTGTCAGTGTTTGACCTGGACAGCATGAAATGCCTTCGTTATGTAGTTAGCTAAAGACGGTAGGTTAATGGAATGTCCAAAAAGGCTCATGTCCCCATAATTCTGTGCCTGTGGACTCAGGAAATTGAAATCTTTCTTTAAATTTA
>CM053624.1:168527405-168528942 GCA_028646595.1 Phalanger gymnotis | reverse complement strand
CATATCATATCATATTATATTATATTATATTATATTATATTATATTATATTATATTATATTATATTATATTATATTATATTATATTATATTATATTATATTATATTATATTATATTATATTATATTATATTATATTATATTATATTATATTATATGTAGCATGATACAATTAACAAATGGGTAAATTTATCAACATCAATTCACCATTGTCCTTCGATTCTTCTGAAACCTAACGTTTCTAACTTTCCCACTTCTTGAAACCACTTTAGAAATATGCTAGCCATTTGGGCCAGCACCAAAATAGTTTCTTCTAACTGGACAAGAACTTTGAATTAATGTTAGCCCTTAAGTACAGTTAAAAACAAACAAACAAATATTTAGATTTTGATAAAGATATAAAGTGGATAGCAAATTCAAAGAATAGAGTTCAAATAGGTTGCATTTTAGGAAAAATTTTGATATTCCAAATTGCTGAAGCTTTGTTAAGGTCTTTTTTGGGGGGAGGGGAAGGAAGATGCTCAAATAAGTAACCTCTAATCTTTGTCCTCTCAAGCCATTTACTTCCTCCTTAGCAAAAGTGTGAAGGACTTAAAAAAATATCTGCTCAAATCATAAATATTTAGGTGGAATTAGAGGAATAGATTAGTATATTGTAGTTCTCCAATTACATTGGTATGGAAATCTAAACTATTTGGGGCCATTAATGATGGAGTAGAGATGTCTCTCTAATTTTGATAAAATAGTCAATGATCCCTTTATGTCAAACTCGAAGCAGATCGAACTTTAAGACTGAACACCAAAGAATCTGATCTGTTGAGGCTGCCCATTTCTCAATGGAAGAACCAAGCATTTTTACTACCTCTCCCAAAATGACCAAACGAGGAAAACATCCAGCGTATATCTGTTTGAGTTTTGCATTTTCCACCCTTGGTTTTATTCTTGTTGCTAGTAAATGCCCTCCTCCCAACAGCATTCACTGCACTGGCAGCAGAGCTCTGTCTTCTAATCTGTTTACAAATATGTATTGTGTCCTTCTTGTTTTAAAACTAGAGTTGCTGTGAGATTGTCTATAACATTTTCTTGCGGGTAATTTTGTTTTCATAACTGTCAGCAGTGTTTTGGCTATTTTGAGAATGTAGGACGGGGTTAGGGATTAGTACAAGCATTCTCCTCTCTGTGTATCAGAGCTGCTTAGTGGTAATTAATCAGGACATCGGGGTTTTGTGCTCCTGCTTCAGGTCATTTGCCTATGAGCAGCTCAAGCCTTTTACAAAGGCATACTGCATATGTTTCTGGGTACCTTTTTGAGAGAAGATTTAAATTGCCCAGATGAATAATACTTTGTTACAAGTGTTTTGCCCCAGGCAAAAAGGTTTTCTTCATATTATCATTGCCTGAAGCTGCAATCCTCAAGCTTGATATGACTGGTGTTATATCATCACATGGCAATGATGTAAGAACAGGACCCTCTGTGTCAGACAAATCTGGATTTAGGGGAATTATAGCAGATGTTGCAAAATGGCAACAGTTTAGCAAG
>CM053624.1:168489905-168522405 GCA_028646595.1 Phalanger gymnotis | reverse complement strand
GAGTCCTGGACTATTCCTTAGCATTTAAAATGTCAGCCAGTAAGTACTAAAAGCTAAATCATTACAAAAATGTAATTCACAGTATTTTGGCTTCTATTTTCACCAGCTTCTGAGCAATATATTGTGCAAGAAAGAGGTCTTTGTTGTGTTTATAATATGTGTATAACCTGGTGGGAAACAGAATAAAAAATGTATATTATTTGCATATCTTGAACTAAAGAACCTGGTGATTGGGTCTTGAATGTCTTAAATTTAAGTAAGCAGCTTTAAAGTGCAATATTACTTTATTACTGTCCTGTAATTCATATAATGAAATCATACCGATAAAAAATTAAGGTCTTAACATTTACCAGTAGAGCTTGATTTTTGAACTCCTTTTAATGAAAACAGTAATTTGTAAACTGGCAAATCCATATCACTTTATTTGCTGACAATAGTAGGCTATTACATTTGCATCTTTTCATCTCTCCTTGGTGCAGTGAGTAGGGTGCATTTAGTATAATGGAAGTTACCCATACACTGTAGACCAAAGGGAGAACAGGCCTCCTGGAAAAATGCTCTGATTTCTAGATACAAGTGGAATCCCTATGAATATCAGTGGGAGACCCACGTAGGGAAGTGTGTTGCTTGATGTGTTATGATAAATTCTCCCAAAATTGTCATTCAGTTCAAACTTACTGGCTATTACATATAATTGGAAGGATATTGTTTGCTTATGGTTGAGCTGCACTAATGTAGTAAGAATGATATTAGCCTTGACATTCCAGTGAGTCTTTCTTTCTCACAGAGTCCTATGCAGTCTCTACAAGCACCTTGGTTTACATTTTACCCAAAAGGTGGAATAAGAGAGGGTGAGAAGAGGCTGCTTACTTACTCTGTCCAAGTAATTCAGAGTATCAGCAAGCAGTGATGAGGTACAGCAATTTGGCCTCTTTTCCTCCCCTGTCACCCCCAGGGATATAGCTTTGGTTCTTCAGTTGCAGGAGTCACATTGATGATCTTCTCCCTTCTTTAGGAAATACACTTTTGAAGAAATCTTCTCCCTTTATAAGACTGTTTGCTTAAATCTTGAACTTAGGAATTCTTGAACTTGGGAACTCCTGAATTCAAAGTCAAGGGTCATCTGCAAGGCAGCCCCCAAGGCTAGGAATCCCTTCTTTGGGCCAAATGGACATCTATTTTTGCCATGTTTTTCTTTTTTTAATTCAGATTTAATTTTCTTGTAACAGCATATATTTCCTCCCTTTAAATTCTTTCTTCCAATTAATAAACAATTTATTTTTCTCTCCATCCTATCTCTTCCTTCTCCGTTGGAAAAATGAGAGCAAAACAAAAAGCTTGCAACAAATATGCATAGTTAAGCAAAACAAATCCCCATATTGGCTATATCCAAAAGTGTATATCTTTTTGCACTCTGCATCCATGATTGCTTTGTCAGGACATGAGTAGGTAGCATGTTTCATCCTTTGTCCTCTGGAATTATGGTTGGTTATCAAGTCAATCAGAGTTCTTGAGGATTTCAAATTCTGCCATGTGTCTCTACAGGAAATCTCTCAGTGACCAGGCTATTCTCATCTCTGAAAGGTTCATTCT
Organism: Phalanger gymnotis; assembly: GCA_028646595.1. Lineage (NCBI taxonomy): Eukaryota > Metazoa > Chordata > Mammalia > Diprotodontia > Phalangeridae > Phalanger > Phalanger gymnotis. Next base: position 168,520,812 of record CM053624.1, on the reverse strand, counting down.
CGAGATTTCTCCCCTCAAGCCATGTGTAAACACAGGTAACTCCCATTTGCTTTTGACCCCAACAGGCATTTTCCAAAACGATCACTCTGTTACAGGCTCGTCTGTCCTCTGAACAGGAGCAAAAGGAAGCAAACAAGGAAAAATTTTTGAAAGCCAAGTTATGCTGTCAGCTTGCTTTTATAAACCAGAGAAGGGAAATTTCTCTAGCAAGAATCTACCTTCCTAAGTCCCAATCAGCCTAGAGGTAGCCCCAGTTACTGGGAAATAATCAGGAATTCTGCTTTCTTTCAGCAAAGTGCTGCTAACAGGCAAGTCCATAGAGAGGTTCTCAGAATCAGGCTCATGGCTTGTAACCTAATCAAGTTTATGGGGGAAACTGATCAACCCCTGCCTTACAAAACACTCTATGTAGGACTTAAGTTGAAGAAGGAAAGTTCTATGGTGGGTGTGAGCAAGTTGCAACACGTTACACTCAAGGTATTGTGCAGGATAAATGATATATCATCAAATAAAATGGGCTCATCATGTGACAAGAGCAATACATAACACATTGACAGCTTACGTATTCCATTAATTTCTTTTCAATAACAATAGAAAATGAGGAAGGCCTACAGAAGGTTGGGTAGATCACCTCTGGAGAATTTACAGAAGGGTACAAGTTACGCACTATGATGAGGGATGCATAGGTAGCATCAGGATTCATTGGAGAATAGAGTCTACATCCATAAGCCCTACCTGGAATATTGGAATCTACTTCCTTTTGTGACAATACCCTTATTTGTCACTTTTATGAGTGATAGAGGTGGATATCTCTGTCCATGCCCCTTCCCAGAAAATTTACTTTCAAAAATAGTGATATAATTTAATATTATTACATGTGCAAAATGAATTTTGGTGTAAAAATCAAGTGAAAATGTTGATAAGATGCCCTACAAACCTTAAAAGCACTCTATTAATGTTAGTTGCTGTTCTTATTACAGACTTTAAATTAATATCATAAAAATGTGCTTCAGTATTACCCTATAGATATTTTTACTTTCTTTCTATGTTTCATAGCTATTATTAGATCATAATAATAACTAATATTAATACACTATCTTAAGGTTTATAATATACTTTATATACATTATCTCTTTTGGTCAACATAACCAAAACAACAACCTTGCAAAGTAGGTGGTACAGATATTCTTTTCCTTGTTTGGCAGTTGAAGAAACTGAGGCTGAAAGAGGTTTAAATGACTTGCCCAGAGTCTCACCCCCAGTGTTAGAGTTTGGTTTTGAATCCATGTCTCCACTGATTTCAAGGATAGCATTTTTCTGCTTAACCACACTGGCTTCTTAGCTGTATTTGGAATGAAATAAAATGTGGACATAGCTCATTTCAGAATGTTTCCTAATATCTACATTGATAAATGTCATTGTGTATCTGACGCCTTGACTACTCTGCACTTCTCTTTGAATAACAGAGGTAGCAAATGTGAAACTAAGAAAAAAGGGTCAAATATATTTGCATAAAAGTCAAAAGAAACATGCTCAAAGAGAAAGAAATGCTGCATTTCTGATGCTTTCTCGTAGCCTTCACTATGGAAGCTCAAAAGAGAAATAAAATTGATTTTTATCATTTCTCTATCAATCTCTATCAATCATTTGTTTTAGTTCAAGAACTACTAAAGGGATTCTGGGCAGCTAGGTGCAGTGCTGGGCCTCCAGATGAGACTCATCTTCCTGTGTTCGAATCCAGCCTCAGACACTTACTAGCTGTGCGACCCTGGGCAAGTCACTTAACTCTGTTTGCCTCAGTGTCTTCATCTGTAAAATGAGCAGGAGAAGGAAATGGCAAACTGTTTCAGTATCTTTGCCAAGAAAATCCCAAATGGGGCCACTAAGAGTTGACAACAAGAAAGGGATTCTATTTGGGTGGCATCAGTAAGACACTTGTGTAAATTTCATGTGAGATGATTTATAAAAGGAGTTTCCTTAACTAGTGAATTCACAGGTTAGACCACAAAGAGGGTTCTTTACAATGAGCTTTAACTGTGATTGTATGTGCATTTTCTTCTTCCTCCCCTTATAAAAAAAGGAAATCTTTTGATTGAATTGGTATCATGAATGCAACCAATGCACATTACAATGTACACACATATATATTTTTTATTTTTGTTGAGACCTTCGATATCATGTTGTTGGGAATTCCTTATGTGGAAACTCCCTCCAGCTATGCAGATCAGATACTTGTCTATAACTTACAGTTTTAGAGAATACCCCAGGGCACTGAGAGTTCAGATGACATTTACAGTTACCCTTCTAGAATGGATCTGAGACAAAATCTGAATCCAGATTCCAATGTCTTCTGATCACCTATACCATATTCCTTATAGATAGATAGACAGACAGAAAGACAGACAGACAGATAGTATGTGTGTATGTACACACAGAGACACATGCATACATATATACATCCATATGTATTCCTTTTTAAATGTAAAAATTTAAAATAGTTCAGTTACTCAGGATCATTATTTTACAGAATTGACTAAGAGTTTCTAAGATTATAAGACTGTCTCTCAATAAGAGCCCCCAAAAGAAAACAAAAAATACAGATTATGTTTTGGGCATGGGGTGGGGAGGTAATGTGCCCACAGGTGTGCACGCACTCACTCACAAACACACATACACACACACACATACACATGTACAGTGTGTGTGTGTGTGTGTGTGTGTGTGTGTGTGAGAGTGTGTGTGTTTTGAAGGAAAAGGGAAATTTGGAGGAAAGGTGTTGGCTTGAGAAATAGGCTTGGATGACTTGCAGGCAAATTTCTTTATCCACAAGCCAGGTTGGAGAGCATCCACAGATTGCTATTCCAAGCCACCCCATTCCAGTTGAGAAGACTGCCATTCCAGGATGGCATGTGAGCTGTCTTAGTTTTTCCTGCTTTTCAAGCCTCAAGTCACTCCTAAGTGAGAAATGCCAGTTATTGCCAGGTTGTGTTGAAGAACATATGGTGCTTTGGTGATATAGACTCCTGTCTACCTGTGTGGAGCTAAGATCACAAAACTACTTTCATTGGCATTGCAAGCTGGTCTTGAACTAAGGTCACAAGGTAAATAGCCAGTACTTTATCCTCTCAGCCAAAGCCTTGATAATGGGTGCTCTTTGATGTTGAGAAGGATGGCTGACTTTTTTCTGAACTAAGGTCCAAGACAGTAATGCATAATGAATCTGCTTCCATTTTAAATTTCCTGGTATGGTGAAAAGTTAATTCAGATATTATTTAATGACAAGAGAGGATTTTCAACCAATCAAATGCCAAAGAATGGGAAAACTATTCTCCCATTCCACATGTGCCAATGAATAGGCAGGCAAACATACCCATCCTTTAAAAGTTCTTCAGAATAATCATTCCTCCCCCCTTGTTATAGAAGCCAGCATCTGTCTAGTTTTGGCTTCTTTACAGTTATTCGTGCATTAATGGTCTTCCATGTATCATGTCTTTATCACATGAAGAATTCACAGTAAAATATATTTTTAAAATTTTGATAGAGCTTCATTGCTATCTTTGTTTTTAATGTCACCTACATTTCCCCTGCACCCTTCTCCCTGCCCCATCCCAGGAATTTATCCCTTGGAACAAATAATCTTTTTTAAAAGAAGAAGAAGAGAAAAAAATCAGAAAAACCAATCAGCACATTAAAAAAATAATCTGACATTATATGAAATATTCCATACCTTTGAATCCCTGTCTCTGAAAAATGGGGAGTGGGGTGGTGGGTAACTCTTGTCATGTGTTTTCTTGTCTCTCTTCTGCTGCTAAGCTTGATCTTTATAATTAAAAAAAAACTAAATTTCTGCAAATGTAATATAAATGATTGCAACATTTTTTGTTGAAACTCCTGGTAAAGAAACTCCTTTTACTGATGCAGATCAGCAACTGTTCCACAATTTTAGTCTTAAGAGAGTTGCCTGGGGCACAGAGAGATTAAATGACTTATCCAGGGTGTTAGAGGCAGATATTGAAGGCGGATCTTGCTGACTCTAAGGCTGGTCTTCTATCACCTCTCTCAAAGCCTTCCTACACTGCCTCACATCTATTATGTTAATAATAAATGGCTTTCATTCAAGTGCCTGACGACTATAAAGACTATCATTCTCTTATATTTGCCCTTGATCTTCAAATTTTGTGTTTCACTAACTAAGCAATATCATTACCTTGAAGTACAAGGTGCATTTAAATTAAGCAAGCATGGATTTGTCTGTCAGACATTTGTAGTGGGCATTATATATCGTCACAGATAACACCCACCTAGTTTCTACTCTTTTGTCTAGATAGAATGATTCCTTCACCTGGGCATCCCAGTAACCTGAGTCTTTATTGTTTCTCCTGTGAACACCTGGTTTGTTCAAACCTCACCCTGTCTGGCTCTCGGGAGGTATTAAAAAGGGAACCTGTAGAGAACTGAATTAAAAGAAAAGCAACAGACAAAAATAATAGTAATGAAGAAGAAAAGTAGCAGCAAAAGGAAAGTTGCGTCCAAATGGCAACCCAGTTTTCTGAACAGGATGCTTTGGGAAGATATTCTAGTTCAATTTTAAAAAATGATTAAGAGCTCACTATTGTATGTGACATATGTGCTAGGTGGAACAGTGGTCAGGCCTAGAGTCAGAAAGACTCATCTTCTTGAGTTCAAATCTGGCCTCAGACACTTATTAGCTGCATGACCCTGGGCAAGTCACTTAACCCTGTTTGCCTCAGTTTCCTCATCTGTAAAGTGAGCTGGATAAGAAAATGGCAAACTACTCCAATATCTTTGCCAAGAAAACCCCAAATGGGGTCACAAAGGATTGGACATAGCTAAAAAATGACTGAACTGAGTTAAACATGATGCTTTATTGCCATAGCCATTACCAGTGCACAACTACCTCCACCTCTTCCAAACCTCGCCTTTCCCAGGAGAAGGGTTAAGAAATGGAGCTATGAAGCTCAGTCTTTCTGGAAAATATTTCCTTGCATGAGTGAATAGAAATACTCTGATAATTAACTGAGTAGTATTGAGTCTTTCCCAGTCTATTCTTTGTACTACTATTTTTCTTATAGAATTTAGATTTAGAAAGGACCTTAGAGCTCTAATTCAACACTTTCAAGTTATAGTTGAGGAAACTAAAGCCTAGAGGGTTTAATGTGACTTGCCCAAAGTCACACATAGTGAATAACATAACTGAAATTTTAATCTTGGTCTTTTGGCTTCACATCCAGGGATCTTTCTGTTGTACCATATCACTTTCTCTAATGTGACAGTGATAAGTAACCAAAATCTTTTTAATGATAAGATGGGCCCTGGGATGAAAAGTGGTGTATGATCCCAACATTCCACAGTTCTGATTCCCTTAAGCTTCATCCATGTGATACAATTGTATTATTCTGTAACAGTGATGTTTATCTTGTTCCATTTAACTCTGAGCCCCGTAGACCCAATGGCTAAAGAGCCTTTCCATAACCTCTTTGATAGAAAATGGCAGTGTCTTTATTATGAAGGAAATACTTTGTTATAAAAAAGGCTCTGAGGAGGAACTACCTTGGGGTCTAACAAAATACTGATGATAATCTAGAGTGCTTTTCTAATCAAAATGGAAACCCAAAGGCATTTTTTAAAAATCCAGAATCAAAAATTGTGTGTCATCATCTGAGGTCCAACACTAATCCAAAATATCTCCCTGATAAGACTTTTATCTCCCAGTTCTCCTTGTTATTTGATTTCAAAATTTCATACCATTAATGTTAGTTTAGATAATTAAATATGCCCTTGGCATTCTTTAACTAAAAAGGCAGTGTAGCAAAGTGGATAAAATACTGAAATTAGAAATAGGAAGGCCTGTGTTCTAAGTCTGCCCCTAGCTACATAACCATGAATAGGTCACAGTCTCTTGTAGCCTCAGTTTCCTCATTTGTACAATGGAGATAATACAATAAACTGTTGTTGTGAGGTTTAAGTGAGATAATACAAAGCACTCTTCAAATCTTAAGAGCTCTAGGTAAATGTTACTTTTTATAGAAAATTCAAAATACCACAACCAATAACCACAAATTAGACCAACAGTTCTCTAAGTGCGATGGGGGTTCCAAAGATCTTTTTAGGGGGTCCATGAGGTAAAAACTATTTTTATAGTAATACTAAGATATTTCAATTTCTAATATGGTAAATATTAATAAATATAACTCACATCAACCAAGTTCTTGGGGAGGTCCTCAATAATTTTAAAGAGTATAAAGGGATCCTGAGACCAAAAGTTTTAGAACTGATGAGCTAGAACATCCACTAATAAATGAAAACTAGAAATGAGTACAGAAACTATAATTATAGGTTCTTGTGTTTTCTGGATTTATCTATGTGTTTCTGACTATTGTTTCTTTAAAGACACTAAAAGAATATTGAGAGAAACAAAGAAAATAACCATTTGTTACAGTATAATTTTATCAAAGGCAACATGAAAGAAAATATGGCTTAGTGGATTGCCTCAGTGTCAAGAATATCTGTGTTCAAGTCTCTCCTCTGCCATAATGATGTTACATTACCCTCAGCAAGTCATTTAATCTCTCATAGTTCCAGGAAACTCTAAAATGATAAGTTGTGATTTAAGTGATAAGTCGTATCTGCTTTATGTGCTAATGCAATCTCAGGCCTGGTTAAAATATATATATTTTACATGATATTTATATTACATGATATATATAATATATACACACATATATTTACTTACGTTTTATATATTAGTGTGTGTTTATATATTCATACATACAAATATATAATATATATGAGAAAGTTACCAGATAAGTTCATTTAAAGCCTGTAAGTTATAAAATATGTGAAATAAGAAATTAATATCAGTGTTTTCCCTTTTAACATAGCATCACTTTTCCCCTGTGGTTGAAATAGCACAAAGATTGTGTTTTGGGACAATATTTAGGTTCAGTAAAAAAAGGTATTTCAGCTAAAACTTAGAAAAATACAGCCTAAGATGGTCTTCATGTAAATTTGCTACATTTTGATCTCAAAATTTTTTTCCGTGTTTAAGTTAGAGTCCTGGAAAGTCAACAGAAGTTTGGAAGGTGGGTGGGGATGGCAAGACAGCAAGCAAAAAAAAAAAAAAAGAGTAGGGATCAGAATTCAAATGGGAAACATTGGAAATCCTTCTTTTCTCCCTATGGTTTTCAGAATTCCAAAAGAAGATAATAATTGCACAAAAGAAGCCACGAGATCAATTTTTCCTTGAAAGTCACAGCATTTTCCATTTCTTTCATCAGAGAAAGGTATTGAGAGTAGAAATAATTTTAAATCCTAATAACTAGAATTTATGCTTTAAGGTTTGCAAAGTGCTTCAAATACTTGATCTAATTTGACCCTTGCAACAGTCCTGTGAGACAGGTGCTATCACTACTGCCAATTTACAGATGAAGAAAAGAGGCAGACAGAGATTAAATGACTTTCCCAGGCACATACAGCTAGACAGTGGATGTCTTGGTAAGGATTTAAGCTCAGGTGTCCCTGACTCCAAGTTCAGTGTCCAATTGGACAATAATAATAATGATGATGATAACAATAATAGAAGCATTATATAACACTTTCAATTTTTCAAAGCCTTATAAATATCGCATTTTGTCCTCACAAAAATCCTGGGAGGTAGATGCTATTATTAGCCCCATTTTACAGATGGGGAAACTGAGGCAATTAGAGATTAAGTGACTTGCCCAGGGTCATACAGCTAGTAAGGGTTTGAGACTAGATTTGAACTCAAGTCTTCTTGTGTCTACGTCCTCCAGATTGAGCCATTGAAGCACTAAATACTGATACTGCCAGCTAAGTGATATCTTTCATCCAATGCAGCCAGATACATGACATAGTCCTCTAATAGTTCTTTCTGTCACAATTTGCAATGCCAAGAAGGATCTAATACGTGTGAGGTTATGAGGGGGCGATGCACTGTGTGTGATGTGGGTCTCCTTTCCTTTGAGTTTCTTTGTTTTGATCACACTGCTACTGTTCATTACCAAATGTCTTTCTACAATTTTCTCAGCACAGCAGTTTGAACGCTTGCATGAAGTGGCAGACATATCACCACGTACGAACCGTGAAATGTATTTGAAAATAAATGTTTTAATTTAAATTGACATTTCTGAGCCTACTGCTGAGGGTAACTGCTTTTGCTTTAGAATTACATTGTCCATCTCCGTGGGTGCCCAATATAAGAGGAGTTTCCATCCCATTTTAATACTAATTTATTATCAAAAGAACAGCATTACTCTGTATACACAGATTTTCTTCTTTAAGTTGTTAAATCAGTACAAACCAGACTAGAAACTGGCTTTAGTGGTCTTTCAAGATTGTGCTTCTCTTGTCTATATCCCAAAAATTTCTGTTGTATAAAATGTTTGTCAAGGTGGCTGCCCCAAATGGATGAAAAATGAACTCACCTAATGGGATTCACCCTTAGTGCAGTTGAGTAAAGCAGAGGTTTACTGTTATCATTCCCTTCTAAATCATGCTGGAGACATTATCATCATATCTTATTATAGATTTAAAGTTGGAAGAAACGTACAAGGACAGCAATTCCAACCACCTCATTTTACATACCGTCACTTTCTTCAACCATGCTGGAGATAACATTGTCATCATATCTTATCATAGATTTAAAGCAGGAAGGCACCTTAGAGGCCATCTATTCTAACCTCCTCATTTTACAAATGAGGAAACTAAGGCCGAGAGAGGTAAAGTGACTTTCCTTCTACACAGTAGTAGAGCCAAGATTTGAACGCATTTTCTAGTCAGTCAACAAAATGACTCAAATTAGGCAAATAGATAAACATACATGGAAAAATGCAAATATTGACTAAGAAAGTATGAGAAATGGCTAATGGATATGTCATTTTTGTTCAACAGAGCAGAAGTGTCAAGTATATTGTCCTTGCTCATTGTGGCTCAGCACTCCAGAATGAACCGGAACCAGATTAAAATGTAATTGGGAAATAGATAACAAAATAAATAAAAATATAACAGAACATGGATAATGTTAATAGGTGGTTTTATAAGTCAATATATGGCTCTAGTGATCCTTATGTACAATTTTGTGGCCCCCTATTCTATTGGAGTTTGACACCACTAAAGAGGTGATGGTGGTGGTGATGGTGGTGTTGAAGGAGGACTAGGACCTCTTGTGGGAGGGCTTGCTGAGACCTTTCAGGGCTGCTCATCCATCCTTTGTGTCCACCTGTCACCTAACTCACCTGTGGCTCCAAGAAGCTGTAGCACACACAACAGCCACATCCCACTGCAGAGTATTCACAGAATGATGGATGCTTTGGAACTACACAAGTTTCATTTATCAGGGAAATCACAACATTATCTAGTCACTAGGGGTAGTAAAAGCTTTTAGAGGTTGTTCCTCCAATCACTACTGTCTAAGGCCACCATACACAGAATACAACACTTGACCCGAGAATGTATTACATATAGAACCATGCTTCAAATGTTTGTGGTCAGCTCATTTATTTCCAATGATGCACTAAGGTATTTGCAAGTCCTAAGATATCCTAAATCGTAGGTGAATTAACAGATCATTCATGTATTCTAATCTGAGGGACACTCCCCATCAAAATATAATCCCCAATAAAACTTCTGTGGTTCATCATTTCTTCTACCTGATGTAAAAATCTCATACTATTGCTGGTCTCCAAGGTAACACAATTAAGACTATCATGTCCAGAAGATCACTGTTAATCCTCAGTGAAGAGGAGGTCCCTTGATTTTGATTGGTGGACTGGAAGAAGGAGGCTTCTCCTACAGCACTCTTCCATTAATGTATTACTGTGGATACTTTATCAGACTACATAACTGTCATCTTGTATTTTCTGAATGACATGGAATGACACAGAAGATACTCCATCTCCTCATTTTATGTAAAAGGAAATCAAGGCCCACAAGATAAAAAAAATGGGGTGAAATTGTCTCACACAGCAGCAGCTAACTTTGCATGTTAAGACCTGGCTGATGGCCATGGCCAGCCACAATAAATGTGAATCCCCCACACCATATTATATGCATTACCTGAAGCCTGGGCCTAAAATCCATTTGCAGCTCAAGATTATTGTGTCTTCTTGAAGCCTCAGCATCATAGACTATTAACATAAACCAAATATCACAAGCAACGAGACAATAGAGGTCTCAAGGAATACCTAGAGGAGTTCAAAAAGCGATTCATCCAAACCTGCCTTCCTTTAGCATCTGGATAGTTAACAAAGATGGTATCTGTGACCTAGGCACCCCCTTCCTGTCCAAGTAAAGGTCCTAACACTCCCCCACCCACCTGACAATTCACTTTTTTGTTGTTCTTTCATTATTGTTTTCTCTGCTTTTGAAACTTGCTATTTGTGGAGAATTAGATAATATAAGTAAAGCTAGATGTTGATTCCACCAAGTCTCCCCTCTCCCCCAACAAAACTCACCCAAGTTCATACAAGTAGAAAGTATCAGAACAAGTATTCAAATCTGAACCCTTTGACTTCAAATCCAATATGTTTTCTAGTACACACTCCTGGCTCTCCAGGCGGTCAGCATGACCACTTATGAGCTCTGTTACTGATGGCATCCATGTTCAGGTTGAGGTTGGACTAGATGATTTCTGAGGTCCCTTCTAGCTCTGAGATTTTATGATACTTTGATGATAAAGGTCATCTAAAAAAATAGGTCCTAATTGCTGGAAACCCAAGACAGGTGATGGGATAGGCCCAGAGGTATGAGGTCAGAAAAGATAATAGAAATGCCAGGGGATGATTCTGGGAAGATGGCAGAGTAGGTCAGAAAATTTCAAGCTCTCAAGATTTTACTCCACAAAAGAGGTAAAATAGCACCTCTGGGCAAATACAGAGCCATGAAAACAGATAAGAGTAGGGAAGAACAGGGGTCCTCTTGGGACAATCAGAGAAGACCTGAAGAAAAATCCCAGGACTAAATTTCCTCCCTGTGAAGAGTAAACACCTTCAGGCCAGGGTCTGCTTAACTACAACTAACTAGCAAGCTGCTTAAATAACAAGCTGTAAACTCTTGGGTTAGCTGTATTGGGAGGCTGCCTCCACCTTCCACAGGAACTTTTATCCCCGAGACAGTGGGAGGAGCTGGGCATCTAACCTGGGGATGACCTAGAGAACTTCTGCTGACAAGGAACACCAGACCCAGTGGGGTGAGAAGGAACCAGCACACGTCAGTAAGTGCAGAAGCAGTGGGGCCGTAACGCCTCTGAGGTGGGCTCTTACAGGAGGCCAGAGGTCTTGGTTTGAGTTCAAGGTCAGAGGGGAGAACTGAAGAGGATCAGAGGCCAGAGGAACCAACCCCTGTACCCTAGGACTAAAGGTGATTATAAAACTAAATTATTTCCCCCAAAAAATGCACAGGCAAAGGAGAACGAATCCAACCACAGAGTTACTATGGCAATAAAGAAGACTGGGGTTCATTTCATCTTCAGAGGATAATACTGGAACAAAGAAACCCTCCTCTACCCCAAAGAGTAATGTCAAATAGTCACCTGCCCAAAAGGAATTCATTGAAGAACTTAAAAGACTTTAAAAATCAAACGAGTCCTCCCTCCAAGAAAGAAAAAAAATGCCAAAGACAAACTTTTCCCACTTCGGAATTTTGCCTAAGACAGCAAGGAAGGGTCCATACCAACATGGCCAAAGGCAGCCAATTTGACACCTGTCCCTAAAAGGAAAAGATAGGGCATCATCCTAGCATTTAACTTCTCTTTTTGCTCCTGTTACATGTGAATTTGAGCTTAGGAATTAAAATACAGTTCTGAAGTTAAATGGGAGAGGTACCAGTTGGTGAACATTCACGAAATAACCAGTCCATGACAGTCAGCCCTGCCATTTTAACCTATCTAGCCTATTACAAGTTTAATTTAGGCAGGTCCCACTCAACACAAAAATGTTCAAATTGATCTCTAGTCTGGTCAATGTGGTTTCTCCCTCCAACGTAGACTGCAGCTCATCAGTCCATGCCTACCCATCGGGGCAGCTCTTGCTCATGTGTTCCCCTATATTCTACACAAGAGGCCTTCCTCAAATTCTCTTGACATATCAATAGTGTGTATGAGATTATTCGTTGGTTACCCCTCACCCTCACCACATAAACTACTCTTATTTTTCAACCACCTATTTCTTTGATGACCTATTTTATACCCCTTCTCTTCTGTAGTTTCCTCTTGGTAATATGTTGCAGTCTGCTTATGTCCACCATGTTCCTCTTTGAATTGTCCTGTGAAAGACTCACCATCTCAGTTCTTTGGAGACTATAGTGTGCCATGAATTGCAGCTATAAAAATAGATAAGACAAAAAATCCCCTGTGGCATCATGCTGTGGATTTTCTTATGGAGTGGACACATTCACGATCCACAAGGAATGGACATATTTTTTTTTCTTCGGGTGTTCTGTATTTTCAAATCTTAATGAAACATGTTGAAGGGGTGAGGAGGTTGGGTGGAGCTGGGAGTTTAATGAAGTGTGGATTCTTTTACTCCTGAGTCATTGTTTTGCCTCCAAACAGAGGATGTCAACAGTTGCCCAGTGACCTCTATAAAATGTTTGTGATCTCCTGTCAGTTCCTAACAACCAGTTGTCCACATAATAGAAGTACTTAATGTATTGTACATACTTCTTTGATGTCTGTCAAGTTTTTTTGTGTGTCCCTATCCTTTTATCTATTTTTACTTGCTTAATATTCTCTAATTCTTTTTTTAATTGTACTCTCAGATGGAAAGAACTGTGTTCATTTGATTAACTTTGCACAGCAACCAGCATAGTTCCATGAGCATGTGGATGCTTAATAATTTTGGGAAGATGATATTACCCAAACCATGCTGACATTGGCACCTTCGTAGGTTGCATGAGCTAAAAAATCTTAAAACCAAATCTGATCTATCTACTCATGTTGTGATATCATGGAGACTCTGACTTCCATCACTTGCCCCTTTCTGCTTCCCAAAATGTATGGCATGGCAACTGTTAAGAATTAAAGAACTGAAGGAGTTTTTTTATATAAGACTCTGCCCACAGCAACCTTTTGATGAAAAACTCTTTACAAGTCAAATTCACAACTCTCCTGCAGCCTGTCTCCAGATAGGACTGAAATTTTGGAAGCACTATTAGGCCTGCATAAGGAAGCAAGCACTTTACCCCTTCTCCTCTAAGGCCTCTGAATACTCTGTAGTTATTCTATGAGTAAACAGAAAATTTGGTTCTCCTTGTTGTTGTCAAGTAGTTTCAGTTGTGTCTGACTCTTCTCGACCTCACATGGGGTTTTCTTGTCAAAGATACTGGAGTGGTTTGCCAATTTCTTCTCCAGCTCATTTTACAGGTGAGGAAACTGAGGCAAACAGGGTTAAATGACTTGCCCAGGGTCACATAGCTAATAAGTGTCTGATGCCAGTTTGAACTCAGGTCTTCCTTAGTCCTGATGCTCTATCCACTGTGCCATCTAGCTGTTAATATGGTAGTTGGCATCTTTTGTGAACACTAATGCTGATTGATAAAAATAGAACAAATCCAAAGGAACATAAGATTTGAAGCAAAGGAAAATGAATCTGGAGTGAAAACTTTGTCTAAAAAGAAATTGGAAAACACCCCTCCTACCCCAGCTCCAAATCATTCAGAGCCAATGGGGGCTCAGTAGCATTTGTAAAGGAAAATTAAAATAAGCCAGAACATCAGGACAGAAGAAACTGAAAAAACTCTCCTTGTTTAAATCAGCCCACAACACATGACAACGGGGCCGGATGCCAGGTATTGATTCCAGTGATGGGATATGTGGAGGATCAGGAATGTCATCTATTGTGGAAAGCATAATAAGTCAACATGGGGAATTCCCTCTAAGAACAGAGCATCATAATTGTAGACACGGAGCATGTTTATGCTTTGTTACTTGCTACTTGAAGCCACTGGTTGGAATGCCCTAAATATTGGCTCCCTTAAGCCTTTCTGGATTGTCTCTCATTCCAAGTCTAGACAGACCCAAGCCCCCTCCTGGAATGAATTGAATTAGTAAACTAGAGTCATGAACCTTTGAATTAAATTTAAAATCAGTTATTTAATCTTTTTTGTGTGTTTTTTCAATGAACCTTTGGAAAGTAGGAATATTTGGACTATTAATAACTGGTTTCTTATGTATAATAAAGATTCGAAGCTAGGGAAAGGGACATCGATATTTCCATCAGGTACTTGATTATAGCATTGCTTCCATGCAAATGGCTTGATTAAAAAGAAAATGTAAAAATAAGGAGAAAGGATGACATGTAACATGCATACTTATTTGGCCCATAAACTTTCACTGCATGCTGTGGAATCTTGCAAACTTGATAATACCAATACGATATAAAAGTCAGTCCTCTGTCAGTCAGAAATTATATTTGTGATGATACTCAGTGAGTTCCAACAAATATGAGGCTAAGCATTTGTTCCTGTCATTGTTATATGAATATAATTGTATTCATCTGATGATCAGACTCACAGTGCCTTGCAGAGTATGGAGAGCATTAGACTGAGATTCAGAAGACCTGGCTTCAAGTGCCATCTTGGCCACTAACCAGCTGGATGAGTTGAGGCAAATCATTTTAACCATATCTGAGCCTCAGTTTCTTCAAATTGTAAAATCAGACCACTGGACTGATGATTTCTAAGGTCTTTTCCCACTTCAATATTCTATATATTTGTAAGTTGTTGCAGGACTACTAATTTAATTTAGATCTTAGTGCAAAGTTAGCCAAATGAGCTAATACCTTCACTAATTTAGAAAGAATTTCTGGATAAGATAAACTGGCTGGTACCTTTGGACTAACTCGATATAATATAATATAATATGATATGATATAATATAATATAATATAATATAATATGATATAATATAATAATAATATAGTATAGTATACTATAGCATAGTATAGTATAATATAATATATGATATAACATAACATAACATAATATAATTAATACAATACAATTAATATAATATAACATAATATAATATAATGGTCATAATATAAGCCTTCAAGGAACAAAAGTATTATTGTCATTAGCCATGAAGAACTTGAGATCTTTCTCTGCCTAACTATGGGGCAAAGTAAATACTAATCAATCATGAATATCATTTTGTCTAGAATTTGATACAAATTCCAACTAGTACAAAAGAGAGTCAAATATAGCATCTCGTAGGTGGTAGGGGGCAAGGTTGGCTCAGTTTTATGTTTTTTAATAGTTCACTACAGGGTCTTTTGTATGAGACTATTCAACCTAACTTAATTTAACATTTCTTAAGCACCTACTATGTGCTAGGAGATATATGGGTGTTTGGGGACGAATAGCGCTTCTGGTAGGAGGACTTGCTGAGCCCTTTTCGGAGTTGCTCATCTACCGTTGGTGTTTGCCTGTCACCCAACTCTCAACTGTGGCTCCAAGAAACTGTAGTGTGCCCAGTGACCACATCTAGGTAAAACGTCTCAACAGATGGATTAAACGAGCTTGAGGGTAACCTTAAGGCCTCAAACCTGTTGGTGAGTTAGGGAGATGTGAAGAACACCCCCAACAACTTGGGAAGATGAGGACAATTTCTTCCAATGGCCATGAAGGAAGCTAAAGGAGGTACTGTGGAGAGCTTAGAGCTTGATCAGACCGTTGAAGATGCCAAGGTCATCCACTATATTCAGTCATCTTAATTTTTGTCTTGCCACTGGACTTTGATGCTGGAAGAGTAAGGCTGGATGACTTTATGAAACTCTGCCTCACTTAAATCCAGTTCACATGCAAGTCAAGACCTCACCCCCGGATGTCATTGGTCCTTTTTGGAAATGAAGAATGAACAACTATGTGCTAGGCACTGGATGCTAAAAGAGTCAGAAGAAAATTAAAATATTCAATTAAGTATCTGGACTTCATGATTTCTAACCCTGGACATGACAGCTACATTCACATGAAGCCAGCCTGAGATTCACAAAAGAATATAGTAGCCATAACTAGTCAGATTATAGTAAGACTGAGTTGTGATTGAAAAGTAAGCTCTATTTGCTATAAGCCTTTTGTTTTTCTTTCTTTTTCAATAAAGGGCGGGGGGCAGAATGAGAGAGAAAAAAATCGACTTTTTTATTAATGGAAAAAATAAATTTAATTTTTTTAAAAAGAGAAGTAAACTCTTCTGTAAAGTCTGTCTCTCCTTTTTAACTCTGTTGTTGAACAGTAAGGCTGGAGCTACTGACTACCCTTATATTTAACCCCTAGCTCTGCTTAAATGCCAAGCCTTTCCACTCCCTAACAACTGGGAGCTACTTTGAGGTTGGTCTCTGACTCAAAATCCAGGGCTGCTTCCATTCTCTTCCTCATTTGATCCTCAAAAAAAAAGCCTTATATTTGTGTAGTAATTTACAATTCACAGCATTTTACATACACTTCATTTGGGCCTCACAATAACTATGTGAAGCATGGTTGGTTTTTTACATGTTGGGATGCTGGGGCTCAGAGAAGCCATTAGTAAATTAGTAAGTCGAAGAGTTAGTTAAGTAGGAGAGGTCTCAAGGATAAGGCATACCTATAGCCAGCCTGGGGCAGATAGGTAGCACACCGGGAGTCCAGGAGACTCATTTTCCTGAGTTCAAAACTGGCCTCAGACCCTGGGCAATCACTTAACGCTGTTTGCCTCAGTTTCCTCAGCTATAAAATGAGCTGGAGGAGGAAATAGCAAACCACTCCAGTATCTTTGCCAGGAAAGACCCTAAATGGGGTCATGAAGAGTAGGACTATCTGAAACGACTGAACATCGGCAACAAACCATAGTCCTGCAGTTTAGCAGTAAATAGCTTTACATAATATGTTACCTTTTAGCACAGTGTGATAAATGATGGTTCTTATAATGATAAATCGCAAGGAAAATCTTTAATGATAATTAATGATAAGAATCCAACATGACTGAAACTACTGAACCACAACCAATAGCCAGTGTGAGGGTTGGGAGCAACTGGAAATTATATCTGCTTCAAGGTGTGTTTAGAATTTGGAGCAGAGCCTAAGACTCATAGCTCCTTGATAGTGAAGTCTGCCTTTTGCCTTTCTTTGTATCACCAATCACGAAGCACAGTGCTCAGCACATAGTAGGTATTTAATAGATGCTTCTCTACTGACCTCCTCCTTCCAAATCACCTCTGTATTGGGAATGATCTAAGGCCAGGCCAGACTTCTGGGGAACACTTCAGACTGGGGAGACCCCTCCTCCATGAACCTTTTAAGTCTAGACCTACACCCCAGGGGCTGGGCCAGATCCAAATGAGTCTCTGAGACTGACGGGATGGAGAACAGGGAGACTAGTTAACCTGTTTCTAGAAATTCTTCTACTCCATGTCAATAACCCTCTGTCCCTATGAGGCCTAACACCAAAATCAAAGCAATTCTCTTCTAAATTCAATAATTCGGGAATAGTAATATGTATTTTATTGCCCCGTAGGCTTCTGAAACCATAGGATCATGTGAATTCCACATGTCCATATTAGCACAGAAACATGATATCTACCCGGCACCTCTGTCTGCTCCCTCCCTTCTTCCTCCTTTTTCAAACAAACAAAAACAAACACAAAACCCTAGCCCTCTGGGGTGGGGGGTGGGGGGACGAAGGTTGATCTTGGAAGTAGCCACTCGAATTAATTTTGAATCTATGCTTAGCTCTTGTTCACATTATCTATTAAAAACAGTAAAGCACAAATTTATAGGAGGGAAGTTGTGCTTTTGTGGAGTGGATTCCCTCCTTCCCCACCCCCTTTAGTTTTCTTGTTCGTTTCCAGCTCTTTAAGACACCCAAGACCTTTAAATTCCTTGCCATTGAATTGGCATGTTTGCAAATTGCATGCAGCGAGATGCTTCCATACCAGCAGCCCTGTCTCAGATTCCCCACCATCTCTGCCAAACTAGTATGGCCTGCACATTTTCTTCATCTTTTCATTGAGTTCAGTGTGGCAGCCAACACATTCTTTAGCAGAGGCTTCAGTAGGCATGGTAACTAGTTCCTGACTGCACTTTCCCTGACTGTGGAAGTCTTATTTCTTTCTGGATGTGCCTTTTTTTTTTTTTAAAGGGTGGAAGGGAGGGAGTAGGAGGGGGTTGGGAATTGATTGGGTTGGGCTGGGGTGGGGGATGAGGCGGGTGAGTTAAAGGTGTTTTGAGTTATCTGGTCCATCTGTGATGGTGGTGCTAAATTGCTTAGACATAATAAAAAGTCCTAATTGAGGTGGTGATGCATTGAATTACGCAAAGCTTGTTCATCAAGCCTTGAATCGTGCTGCTGAGGGCTGCAGGTACCTCAAGGCTGTTCTGAATGATTGCTGTGTTGACTTTGTCTAATTGCAGGGGAGGAGCTCTAGGAGCAGTGATGGGCAGAGTTACAAACAGTGGGGTGGCTGATATATACTGGCAAAACCATGCCGAGCTAAACAAACTGACTGACAAAGCTCTTGGCATATTAAAAAATCTGGCAAAATGTTCATCTCTTGTCAAAAATGTAGAAAGCCTAGTAATGCATAACTTCATCCCATGTTGAATTTTAAAGTGGCTAGTGCCAAGTTGTCTGTCAAAATTAATAAGCCATTGCTTCTTCTTATAGAACAAAAAAAAATTTTTCCTTCATTTTATTCATTTATTCATTGTTAAAAAATCATGTCTCTGCTAAAAATTCCATTTAGGAAAAGGTTCAGTGGTGACCTCTTTGATTTTCAAAGAGCTGCAAATTAAAAGCTACTTTTGCCCATGTTTGTTGTGATCAAACCAAACCTTCGGTTAAAATACAAACATTTCTTCCATTGGGGGTAAATTAAAGCTCTATGTACACACTTCTGTTTAGAGAGCTATAAACTTCAATTTTCAATTATAACTTTATCTTAGTTGACGTATTTTTCTTTTTTATCTTTTATATCTAGAAAACCATTAAATGGTTAATTGGCCATTGAGTAGATAATCTAGATCCTCATAAGAACCAATCAATACATTGACTTTTTTGGATCTATCCCGCTTGCTATTGAATCTGTTGGTTTCACTGTTCCTTCATTTTACATGGATTCCCCTGGTGACTTTGGAGAATTTTCTTTCATGAAGCCCAGTTTTCATAACAAGTTCATTTTTGATACATATAGGAAAAGTAATGACTCCATAAACCACACCAGAGAAAAGTTTCTGCTCATAAATCTAAACTACACTTAAGCTACAAGCATTGAAACCCGGAGCAGGAGCTCTAAATAGTTTGATTTAGAAAATAAGGAAAGTAGCTGCAACTTATACACAACATTACAAACACTAAAGTTTGGTAATAAAATGAAGATGGAGAGGAATATTTTTTTAGGCTTCTCTCATTGATTTCACATTCTAGTCTGGTTGGTGATATCATGAACACTTCTAGTGTTTATGCTTTATAGACTTTAGTTTATAATCTAAGTACTGATTTTGAGGGTTAAAAAGAAACCTCATTTTTTCCTGAATGGAATCCTGGCCATGCATACTCCTCATCCCCCATAGGGTCCAGTGCTTTTTCAAGTCCGCTGCCCCCACCTCACCCCCAACTCTTTGAACATTAAGGAACTCACAGATCAGGGAAACATTGCCTTTACCCTAAATGGATTTAGTTTGATTTAGTACTTTCTTAGTATTTTGTTTGGAATAGCCCATAGCCTCTGCCAACTTCCTTCTGAAAATGAAGGCCTTACAATGCCTACCCAGGTGGATGGCTAAACTGTGACTCCCAACTACAAGCAAATTATATTCATATTTTCTGACCGATGATATAACAAACATGTAAATAAGAGATAGGCTGATTTCCTCCCTTAGTATTTGCTCACTGTGAACATTTGGTTCACTTGGCTTGGCTTAGTATTTCAGCTGGGAAAGTCACTATACGAATTAATAGCAAATTTCCCAGGTGAAAATAAGTGTTTACCAGTGTAAGGGGTTGTTCATTTTTGTTTTTGTTTTGGCAGAGACCTGGCTTCTGTTCTGCCTGACTCCTCCTTGGCCTGCATATCCCTGAGGTGTGTAATTAAAGTAAGAGAATTTGTACAAAGTGCTTAAGGGGTTTCACGAATAGAAAACACAGGATATTTCAGCAGTTTGGTGCCTAATATCAGAGTGTGTATTTCCTTTGTGAGGGATAATAGAGCCCTTCAATAATACAGGTGCATGCAATTCCATGCAAAGAAAAGAGATTTGTTTCTAAATTCCAACACAAAATAGAGGGAAAAAAGAGAGCAATTTAAAGTTCAGGGATAAGACTGTTTCAAACTTGAACCTGCCTCAGAATGAATACAAACTTAGTGACTGTAAACACAGTCAAACTTTTCTATTCATGACGATTTCCTTCAGACTCATATTTAGATGAAGAGCTAGGAGGAAACTCAGAGACCACCTGGCGCAATCCTCTCAAGTTACAAATAAAGAAACTGAAGCCTTGGGTTTTAGCTGTTGGTATTTATAATCGAACACACAAATACCAAATCATCTCAATCAAAACGTTTGAAATTCTGATTGTCAGAAGATACGAAAAGCTCACTTTGTAGAGAAATAATATTAGACCTGAGAAATATAAAAAAAGAAAGTTGGAGGAAAACCTTTTACTTCCTTTGTTGCTATTGTTATGTAACAGCCATTGAAGACAGAGGGGGAGAAAATATCCATTTTCTCCCACGTGTTCCATCTGAAGGGAGATTCACACTCATACTTCATAGATGTTACAGTACAATTTAAAAAAAAAACAACAACAACAATAGAAAGGGGTGAATGTAATAGTTACATAGAGGAAGCCCAGTCATGCGTATACTGCCAGAACTGAAAGAGACTGAAGGACATCCTGAGACCATAGAGAGGTCTAAGACATTATCTCAAAACATTCTCAACCCCCACCTCAAAATGGAGACTGACTGGATTCTGACTGGGTGTCAGAGAACAGTACCGTTTCTAAATAATTGAAGTTGAAGAACACCCCAAGGGCAATGGAGAGGTGAAACATGGGCATAGGTATACAGCGACCTTATAAAGGAGGAATTGCCCAGGAGGAACATGCCATCAAAAAGTCCCATTAGTAGCAAGATTGACTGGTCATATGGCAAAAACAAGCCATAACAGAGGGGCATCTCGTGTCTATTGGTAGCCTCTTAGTGTCAAAAGAAAATCACGGATGTACCCAGCCTTTAAATAAATTCATTGTGGTGAACCTATGGAAGGAGATAGACAAGTGTCTCACATAATGAGCAGGTATGCATAGATAAGAATCTGCATTGTGAGAGGGAATTTCCACTTGCCTGGGATGTCATATCCCTTGAAGCATTGAAATAAAATGAGGTTTAAGGGAATACCAAATGGTTTGCATTATTGGGAAGCTAGTGGAGTCACTGTTTTCTATAAGCCTCTCCAATCAAAAACCACAAAATAAAAAAAAAATTTAAAAAGGAATTATGCACCAGATATAGAATAACCAAAAGCTGAGTCCTTGAAATAAAAAGCAGAAATGTAATACAAGGTTAAAAAAAGGAAAAAAAAACATGTGAAATGACATCTGTGATGCTTAGAGACATCATCATGACTATTTGCTACTGGTTAAAAACTGAAAACTAGATCAGTGGGACAGACAAGATAAGCAAGAATCAGAAATAATCAAATTATATACATGTTCTAAAAAACAATTTGGAATAACATTTTGGCAATGTATGCATGGAGCTGAGCTTCTCTGGCTACTTAGGGATACATGTGCTCAGTGCCACAGAAACTTGGGATGACAGAAATCTTTGGGTTCCTATGGAAGCAAGGAAGAGCCACTACATCAAAGAGTTGTCCATTGAACTAGGAAGAGTCACCCATTGAATAAACTTTGAGGGAAGAGAAAACTTGCTTTCTCACTCTCTTCCTATATGTTGGATATGTGGAAACACTACAAGCTTTGTTCCTGGTCTTCTCCCACAGAAGAGAAGAGGCTCTTCTCCCTACTCTCCAAAGCTATGGCAGCTGCCTAAATGTGGAAATGAGCACATGTATTATCTAGGGAAGCCTTCACTTGTACCTTGTGCCCTTAGCTGTCTCCTTCACTTTGTGTTTTTCTCCCTGAACATAGGTGCCCACACAGTAAACATGAGATGAACATTGTCAGCCCTGGAGGCAACTTTATGAGTTCAAGAGGTCAGGAGACCTTGGCTCCTTCAGTCAGAGCTGATTCTCAGCTGAAGTTTCCTGTAACTACATGCTTCTAGGAGATGACCACCAACAGGATGAGACTAAGCCATGACTTGGCTTGCCAGAGGACATAGACCTTGAGAGAGCTGCTTAGAAAGTAATGAGCCAAGATCAAGGTTTTATGTTTTGATGTTTTAAATATCAACCTCCAGGAACAAGTTTTTTTGTTTTGTTTTGTTTGGAGTTACTGCTTCATGTTTTAAATCTGTCAGTGTGCACTTAGGAGTCTTGTGTTCCTATGAATATTTTGGAATTTTTCTTTCTGTCTTTAACCTTTAAGATATGTGTTGAATAGTGGTCTGGATAAAAAGGTCAGGCTCCTGTCTCTATGACTCTTTATGTTTGTGTGGAGGAAATAAATAGCTGCCCTATACCTGATCTACAATGTACATGGAACACTTTTTAAAACTTCCTTTGAGAGACGTTAGACAAACTGTAACAAATTTTCTCCAAGTTCTAGGGTAAAACATAAAAAGTCATAGAGACAGGAGCCTGACCCATCTCCTTAAAGACTAGGATCCCCGAGGACCAAGCCCAGTATCTGTATGAGTATAGAGTTTGTTCCCCTAATGTCCCAGCTTCTATGAGTCCAAGGGCAATCTATTGTTATGGAGAAATGCCACTAAACTACACCTTTTTATCCAGACCATTATTCAATAAAGGTTAAAGATAGAAAGAAAAGTTCCAAAATATTCATAGGAACACTTTTTTTGTGGTAAACACAACCAAAAAAATGAAAACAAAGTAGATGTTTATTGAATGAAGAAATGGGTGAATACTCTATGACATACAAATATAGTAGAGGGAGAGATGCCTTTGGAGTCAGGAAAATATCAGTTCAGGTTCTACTTCTGACACATGCAAGATATGTGACTCCCATACAAGTCATTTAACATTTCAGTGTACCAGGCAACTCTTTAGAACCATGAATTGCACAACAGTTACCAATATACAATGAAAAAAATTTTCTCAATAGATATTCCCTATGCCAAGGAAATCGCAGCAATGGTATGACCTCATTAGACGCTATTCATATGAGGAATTCAGAAAAACATGGAAAGACTTTTATGGGCTGATACAGATGAAAAAAGCAGAGTGAGAAGAATGATATGCACACCTACGATATCAATGTAAATGGAAATAATTGCCAGAGGCAGCTGAACACAAGTTAAATGCAATGACTAATTTTAATGCCAAAGGGTACATGATGGACTATTTTGGAAAACAATTTGAAATAACATGAGATGACAGAGATGTGAATGAGTGGAGCAAGTTTTGCGTATGTAGTTACTTTTGTTTTCCTTAACTGTGTTCCTTTGTTACTAGGGAAGGTTCTGTTGGGGTAGGGGGGAGGAGTTGGTATATCAAGAAATGAGTGTTGTGTAAAAACCCAAAATGGAGAATTTCTTTTTAAGAAAAAAGAAGAAATAATAAGGGTGGCCCTAAAGGGGAGAGAAATCACAAAATAGCACTCCTGAAGCTTGTGAAGAAGAGAGGAGATGACAGAGTCCTGAGTGGGAGGGGGAAGGGGAAGGGAAAGTCAGGTGTGGGGTTTACCCCAAACTATGTGGGTTGATGTCCAGAAGAACTACTATGGGATGATGATATGCAAATGAACTCCAAGACTTTCCTATCAAGAGCAAAACCACTTCTTAATCCACTTCTCAGAATGACTGCCAAGCTGCTTTCCAGAAATTGGGTAGGAAAGTGATAATATACTGGGTCAATGGCAGTTCTGCCCATTTGGTCCTTTGTGAGCTTTACTCCTTGCCTTTTGCCCAGGAAGCATCAAAGTGTAGGATGAGGGGCTCCCATACCCTTTACAAAGCGGTTCTGATCTTATAGACGGGAGTAACTGTTCAACAAACCAGCAATGACTTAGGTGATCTCTGAGGTCTTTTCCAGCTCTAGAATTATACAACAAAGTTATAGAATTATAGATTTAGAATTAAAAGAGACCTCAACAGCCATCTAGTCCCACCACTTCATTTTACAGCTAATGGAACTTCTGAGGTCCAGGGAAATTCATTGACTTGCCCAAGGTCATGAGGTAGTGTTAGTGGTAGAATTTGAACCTAGGTTCTCTTATTCCAGAACCAGAACAATTCCAGAACCATGCTCTTAAGTCTTCTGTGTTGGGTGGGCAGTAATTCTACTCTCAACCCATCATCTTATGGTATAAGCCAATATAAGGTTATATAAATTGACCCCATTTCTCTGTCGTGGTAAGGAGATAGAAATAAGAGTAGTACTATTTTATCTTGGGACAATAAATGCAGATGGAGATTTCTGACTTGTAGACCCACTCAACAGTAGGAGCTATCACTTTCGGGATTCTGAAATATAGACTCCAGTAAGTTTGGCCTTACTGATTTAATTACAGTTTAGAAAAGAAGGTAAAACTCCTGAGATGGCCAAAAACCCTAAGACAGAAAATGGTAGAATGCTGAACAAAAGCCAACACTCAGTTTCCTACCACATTTCTTGAGGTCAGGGATTATGCCTTATTTGTTTTTTTGTCCCTCTCAGTACCTAGCACACAGTAGGTATTCAATGGAGGCTTATTGAATTGAATTAAAAAGAAGGTTAAGGGTAATATGGGAAAAGCACTAAATCTAGATACATGGGCTCTACTTATCTCATTCCTGCCACGAGCCAATAGGCAAAGAGCTTAACTTCTCTGAACCTTATTCAGTTTCATAGAATTTAGACTTGGAAGGAACTTTATGTTTTGTCATTCTAGTTCAGCTCCCTCATTACATTGAAGAGGAAACAAATAAAGAAAAGCAAAGAGACCTCCCCAAGGTCATTCAGGTAGTAAAGATGCTGGAATTCAAATACAGAACCTCTAACTTCAAATCCAGTGCTATTTCTACTATATTATGTTGCTTCTCATCTGCCAAATGAGGAAATAGTAATAATGATAATCATAATAGTAAGCATTTAAATAATGCTTTATGTTTGGCAACATGTTTTACATATATCCTCTTATTTCATTTTCATGACAACTCTGTGAAGTAGATGTTATTATCCTTATTTTGCAAATTAAGTCTACAATCCCTTCTAGCACCAAAACAATGTTCTCAATTATTGTGGCTAATGGCCTATGAAAGAAGAGGAAAAGAAATTAGAGAAGAACAAAGTTATAGGCATGAAAATTCTACATGAAAACACCAATCTTTGAGTAATTGCATTGGTCATCTATACATAAAGATACCTATGGAAATAGACATTGATTTTTAACTCCACCAAAGTTTGGGGGAATTTTCATTGGTTTGCTATGTCAGAGTAATTCAGTTATCACTCTGCTTTAGAAACTTAATTCTATTTTTTTTTTTTGCAGGGGAGAAGGCTGGGCAATTGGGGTTAAGTGACTTGCCCAAGGTCACACAGCTAGTAAGTGTATCTGAGGCCAGATTTGAACTCAGGTACTCCTGACTCCAGGGCTGGTGCTCTACTCAATGCACCACCTAGTTGCCCCCTTAATTCTGTAATGTTGAAGGCTATGGTTGTATCCCTTGGGGCCATTCCTAATTCATTTATTGTCAATTTTCTTATAACATGTTTTGCATATCAGTGGTTTCCAAGGGGAAAGAGGTAGAATAGCATATATACCATAGATAGTACACAAGATTATCCATTGGAATGTAGGAAAATACTAAAACTTCTATTTTATCTTAAAAATGAAAATTATGATATACAAGTATAATAAAATATTATTGCACTATAAGAAATGAAAAGTTGGTTTCAGAGATATCTGAGAAGACTTGTATAGGCTGATATAGAATCAAGTGAGCAAAACCAGGAGAACAATTTCTGTTATAACATCAATATTGTAAAAATATACAATTTTGAAAGACTGAAGAACTCTAATTAGCCCAATAATCAATCATGGTTCCCGAGGCCCAGTAATGAATAATGCTACCCATTTCCTGATAGAGAGATGATGAATGTAGAGTGAGACCCATATTTTTGAACATGACCAACATGGGGATTTGTTTTGCTTAATGGTACTTGTTTGTTACAAGGGCTTATTTTTTCTTTCTTCTTTCAGTGAGGGGCTGGAGAAGGAGAGAGGGAAAAAAAATAAATGCTTGAGAAGTGAAAAAATAAAATTTAATTTAATAAATATTACTTTCCTCACAGGGTTGCTGTAAGACTCAAATGAGATAATGTATATAACATGCTTTGCTACCTTAAAGCACTAGATAAATATTAGCTACTATTATGAAAAAAAAGAATTAAGCCCTACTGATATTTAATATATGAATTGACACTGATATTCTCCTTCAGTCTGTGTGTCAGAAAATTGTGTCTCACATATGGTATTTGAGATACCCTGAGGAAAGATTGGGAATTTGACAACATGGAGAGGTTTGCAGAAGTGTCCTCACTTGTTCATTTGCTTTCAACATTTTATAACATTTTGCAGTTTATGAGTACCCAGGTAAATAGGTCCATGGCTTTTGTTATCTAGTTTAAATTAAACTTACCCTCACAAAATAGACAAGTATCTTAAAAATATTACTACAAAGAAATCATGGATTGGAGATAATAGGAATACTAGAAAGACAAGTGAACAAGAAAAAGGCAGAGATGATATCCTACAATTGGGATGAGCTCGTTTTAGCCACGTTACAAAACAAAAACAATGATCTGGCAAAAAGCAGGTCTAAAAACCAGAAATTATCAAGAATATTATTTGAAATGTGGATTAACACCCATAATTATAATGCACATCTCCCATTATTATCTCCCTAATAATGATGAACATTTTGTAGGGTCTATATTGTGGCTTAAGAGGTTAGCTAATGATAGTATGCACTTGTAATCAACTGGCAAGATATTTACAAACTAGGCTTGTGTTGCCCCAAAACATTATACTTTTTGGGCAACAAACTACTAAGATTCTCATTCCCATACACTTCTTAAAACTTGGGAACAAAATTTCCTAATCTGTCTACCATATGTTTACTAATTGAATACCATATGTGACCCTGATTTTCTGACACCTAGACTGAAGGAGAATATCAGTGTCAATTCATATATTAATATCAATAGGGCTTAATTTATTTTTTTCATAATAGTAGCTAACATTTATCTAGTGCTTTAAGGTTGCATATTCTTCCAAATTAAAAGTTTCAGGTGTTTTTTGGCCCATTTGTTAAAAACATAAAAATGAAAATTCTTTCAATTAGCTGGCAAGAACAACTGATTGACATGAAGGAAGATGGATTATTTTCAGCTCAATTTCAATGAAATTCAATTTCATTCAATTTCAATGAAAACTTTGGTATAATTGTGGATGGGATTGAAAAATGACTATCATGATTTAAACAATGCACTTCTTCTACTTGGATCTGCATATCTTTGTGAGGGATCTTTTTTCAGTTATGACAATCACTAAAGTGAAGTATCAAAATAAACCAAATCTACACCCAGATCTGCCAGAAAGTGATTAAACTAGATTTTCCAAAAATCATATTGGTCTCACTAGAATATTATTAGTAATTTAAAAACCAAAATGTTTTCTACTATCAAAAATAATTAAAATTGCATTAAAATGTTCATTTTCAATTAATCCTTTTTAACTTCAATTTTTGGGCATGTTTTATGACATGCAATTTACAGTAGTACACATATGTGATTTATAAATGCACATGTATGTGTTGGAGGTGCATGATCAAAAAGTTTAGAGAGTAATGTTCTATGTGGGCATTTCTTGATATCACCCACAAATCTGTTCCCTGTGGTAAACATTACTTTACAAAGGCTCTCTCTTCCATCCTCTTTCTATCATGAAATCCAGGTGACTTTTCCCCTTATCTTGTTCTTTCGGTGGCTTCTTCCCCTGCTTCTCCATTGACCTTTGAAGAGTCATTAGAAAGAGAAAGCCAGCACCTACCCTAATCCCTCTATGTACCTATTCAGGCTTTATTTCTTCGCTTCTTTCTTTTTGCCCTCTCCACTGGCAGAGCACACATTTTTTTTCCGAAGGATTTTTCTCCTTTTTCCTTTTGCTTCTCCTTATTCCAAGCCTTTGCTTTTCTAGTTACTTTGCCCAGGCAAACACAGAAAGGGATAAATTTTAGCACATAGAAAACTATGAGACATTTTCCCTCTCCTTATTGGCCTCCTCTCAATAAGCCAAGAACCATTTGTTAGGCATCTATTATACATCCAACACTAATGAACTCAGGGAATGCATAGTCAGAAGTAAATAGCTTCTTTGTCCAAGGAGCTTACATTTATATTAAGGATGGCGGCATGTACATATATAAGCACATACAAAATATACACAAAAACGTATGATAATTTGGGATGGGGAGGAAAGCATTAGCAGCTGGAAGGATCAGGAGTAGTCTTATGTAGAAGGTAAGCTGGTCTTTGAATGAAACAAGGAAGCCAAATAGGTTGAGGTGAGAAGAGAGTATATTTTGGGAATGAGAGATGACACGTGCAAAAGCATAGAAATGGGAGATAGGATGGCCGTAATGTGCAATGAACAGCAAGAAAACAGTGAAGAAGAGTCATAGACATGGTAACTTTTGGAACATTCTGTATAATAAGCCTAGAAAGGTAGGTTGGAGCCTTAAATGACCCACAGATGAAGTTGTGTTTTACTTTGGAGGTAATAGGGAACCTCTACAGTTTATTGAGTAATAGAGTGATGTAGTCAGAGCTGTGCTTTAGGAAAATCACTGATAGCTCTGTGAAGGATTCATTAGAGAGGGGAGAGATTTAAGGGAGAGAGACCAAGTTTCCCTCTCATCTTCTAGGCTAGGAATGCATAAAACTGGCAGCATTTACCCCTTTTTGGAGAAGACACTCACCTAGAATCTACAATATCTCTCTGAAGGAAGTAAGGGAATTAATGTCATTGCTAAATTAGCTGCACCTTAAGGACAAATAGATCTTACCATCACTTCTACCATTGTGCATTCTGGACTCTCAGGCACTGCCATCTGTCCTGCCACTCACCCTCCAGAATACTGAGCCTTACTATCTTCCCTGTGACTGCATCCTTAAGGGCTACTACCCCTTTCCATTTGCCCTGAAGCTAAATTCTCTTGTATGTGTGGTCTTCTTTTTAGAATGTAAATTCCTTGAGAGTAAAGACTATTGCACTTTTCCATTTATATCCCCCAAACTGAGCACAGTTCTTGGCACTTAAGTACTTCACTGCTTAATTGATTCATTCATTTTTCATCCTTTTTTTTGATAGATAAGGACATTATCCAATCAATAAACATTTGGTAAATGCCTATTATGTGCCAAGTACTGTGATAAGCACTGTGGATACAAAAAAGAGGCAAAAGATAGTCCCTGCCCTCAAGAAGCGTATAATCTAATGGCTTAAAATTAAAATGTTGAAAAATTTACCTCACATTCTACTGTTGGGGGAGAGAATAGAAATATTTCTAGCATTTACCCCATAGAGACTTTTTATGAAAGAGAATTATGTAGTTGTTACCTCTTTTTAAGTATGAGGAAAGGAATCCAGGGGAAAGACCGGAAGGGTAGAAACCAATTAGAAGGATATTGCAATAAAACAGAGGAGAGTCTTAAGGGGAGTAAGAGTAGAGTGTCTATGTGAATAGAGAAAAGGGGACTGAGTTAAGAGACATTGTGGAAATAGAATCAGTAAGATTTGGTAAGAAATGAAATGAGGAGAGGGAAAAGGAAGAGTTAAGGATGATGTTTTGGGCAGCTAGGTAGCATGGGAAATAGAGTGCCAGGCCTGAAGTCAGAAAGATTCCTCTTGGTGAGTTCAAATCTGGCCTCAGACACTTAGTAGCTGTGTAACACTAGGCAAGTCACTTAACTCTGTTTGCCTCATTTCCTCATCTGTAAAATGAGCTGGAGAAGGAAATGGCAAACCACTCCAGTATCTTCACCAAATTTTTTTTAAAAAAGCCCAAATGAGGTCAGAAAGACTCGGACACTGCTGAACAACAAAAGCAAGAACAATGTTCTGAACTCAGGGGGCCAGATAACAATTGGACCCTTGTGAAGAACAGAGAAGTTTGGAGGAGGGACAGGTTTAGAGAAAATAGCTTTTTTTTTTTAACCCGGACCAATGATTTCATCAAAATAGGGGGCTTCCAATGAGAAATTTCGTTGACTAATGCAGATCACTCAATTAATACATATTTATTAAGCACTTACTATGTGCTAGACACTGTACTAAGCACTGAAGATGCAAAGGAAAAGCAGTCGAAAAAAATCCCCTCTCAAAAAGCTCTCAGACTAAAGGAGGAGATGACATGTAAACAACTATACACAAAGAAGCTGTGTGCAGGATAAACTGGAGACAGTCAGCAGAGAAGGCCATAGAATTGAGAGAGTTCAGGAAAGGCTTCCTGAAGGAGGTAAGATTTAGTTTTAGGTGGGAGTTGAAGGAAGAAATGAGGAGATAGAGAGGAGGAAGGAGAGCATAAGAAGCATGGGGGACAGCCAGAGGTGGAAGAAAATGGGGGTTTTACTAAGGAAGAGCAAGGAGACCTTTAGTACAGTATACATATATGGAGAGAGGGGATAAAGAGAGAAGAGAAGCAAAAAGAAAGGAGAGAGGAGATGGAAGAGGGGTGTGAGAGAAGAGAAGGAAAGAGAAGAGAAGAGAAGAGAA
>CM053624.1:168461627-168489405 GCA_028646595.1 Phalanger gymnotis | reverse complement strand
TGGGGCCCTGCTTCCCTCTGCCACTTTGTGGGTTCTGCAGCTCTAGAATTGGTTCAGAGCCATTGTTTTATAGGTTTTTGGAGGAACTTGGTGGGGAGGTCACGCCAGTCACTGCTTCCCAGCCGCCATCTTGGCTCCACCCCTCTTGGAACCACCAAGATCTATTCTTATCTTAAATCTTAGGATTTAAGCTTTGTGTATAAGACTCAGAACATTGTCATAATTGTCATGTAGCAGTGTAACCCCCTCATGAATTCTCATGTGGCAGGGCAACCCCCGCTAATTAAATGTAGAAATTATTTTTTTAATGTGTCATTAACCCTCTGCAACATTTTGAGAGAACGGTGAAAGGAAAATTCCATCCTGCCTAAGTTGTAGGAACAAGTTTACAAACCCAAGTCTAGCTCAACCCTAGTAAAACCTGCAAGATATCATATGGAAGGAATAACCTAATTTCTCTGAGCCTTTCTCGTTGGACTGCCATACATAAGTAACAATATAAGTGCTCCATTCCTTAGAGCTAGGCCTATATACTCAGTGTTTCCTTTGACCAGGGTAATTGAGATTAGCAGTGACATTGCACAAAAGTTTGTTTCACTCCATGTATATGAAAGAAGGTTGTATGTTTTCTCTGATGAACACTTAATCCCTTTAATTTGTATCCTAATGGTTAATTTGCTTCCTGATGACCAAGTCCAAATGACCAAATCAGGTATGTTGTTAGAAGGAATTCTTGTTCAGATCTTGGTTGAATGATATGGCCTCTGACATCTCATCCGACTCTAAGAGTCTATGATTCTGTGAACCCTGGGAGTAGCTTGAACAAGCATTAGCATTATCTTCATTTTACATACAAAAAAAAATGATGCTCAGTTAAATGACTTGCTTTTGGAGACCAGTACTATCACTACTACATGACACTGCCTCCCCTGGTCACACTGGGTAATACAAGAGTTTCCTTCTTCCTTATACAAATAGGAGGAGAACGCCTGGCTCAGAAATGCATGACTCAGGACCTTCAGAACTTGGATGAATATGAATTAGTTATTCAAAATGATAGATCTAATATCAGAGCCAACACTAGGACCAAATGCTGTAACTACAACCTTACAAACTAGCATGTCAAGAGCCTCCAACATCAAAGCCAATTGTTCCTATTAGATATCACTAGCCAGACATTACCATGATCTGTGACTGCTTATTCCTAGTTATTTACCTTGTTCCTTGCTTATTGACCTTAAAATTCCCCACAACCCTTAGCATTTTCCCACTTATCTGACTTCTTGACTTCATACAAATGACTCAGTGACTTCCTATCTAAACTCAGTAAACAGCCTCCTCACTTACAGATTGGCTAGCTCTCCCATCCTCTGTTAACTCCTTGGGCCCTGGCCTTCTTCTGTGCTATGATGTGTGTCTTATTAACAAGTCCATGACTCAAAAGTCATTTATCTGTTGTAGGCAGGATCTATATTATAATCTGACCATTTAAGTGGTTCAAATGGAAAATCTTGAAGGATGAGGATAATGTGTAAATTGTACAACATTATCTTGGCAGTGTTCTTGAAATGACTAGATGGATATTGCAGCACAAACAATGAAAAGGTAATTGTGTATGATATTGTCTACCAGGATGTCATGACTGCTCTAAGTACTAAAAGCCCAAACCATCAGGGATGTTTAAATAAAGACCAAGGAGATATCATTGAATTCCCTATAAAAAAGCAAAGGATGCACTATAAAGAGTCTGTAAGACCTCATATTGCAGATGGTGATAGAAATGGAAATTGTAATGTGGAACATTAAGAAATACATGTAACTGATGGTGAGATCCAAGACAGGAGAGATCCCAGGTCTATACCATTATATGAAAGACTTCTGCAGTACGGGAGAGTATATGTCCTCAAGCAAGACCAATGCATTGATTTTTTTTTTGGTAGACTATCTACATATCCACACACACATACATACATATATACACACATATATGCATATATATACATATATAAACACAAAAGGATACATATGTGTATATGTATGTATAATGTATGTATACACACAGATATGTGGGTATATATATATTTATATATATACACATTTGTATGTATGTATAAATGTTCTGTATCCAAACCCTACTGAAGAATAAAGATGGCTCCACAGGACAGGGAAAATATAATTATCTATTTATATTCATAATTATATTATTCACTTACATCTATTATTATTATATCTTGAATCAACTCTAAAAAAAAGTTGCTTATGGATGTATTTCTCTTTCTACTTAGCCATTCACAATGGTTTTCCCTTCTTGTCACTTTGTTGCTTTATATTTTGGAATTAATCTCTTCATTATGTTTGTTTTCTATATGACCCTCCACTAAAGTACTTCCCTGAAGCCTCACCATGGCACTGAGACAAGCCTGGCTATGCAAGTAGAATAAAAGTTTTGTCAAGACCTACTGACCAAGAAAGGCTTCAAGAATGAAGAGGGTGACGGGTTGTATATGTGTCATCCTAGAACCAGCCTAGCTAAATTCTGAGAGTCTAAGCATGAGTTGGCAGGAGGATAAGGAATTTTTTGGCCACAGCAACTCTAGGAGACAATTTATGAAGTTTAGAAGGATTGCGATCTGTGTCTGTGGAAGGGGTGCCCTCAATAATGAAATCACGGACCCTGAAAGAATTGAAATGTCCATGGTTGTTGAATTATGGAGCAGTTGTGTCCTTATGTTTATCATCTTTCGTCAGAGACATTAACCTAAGGTCCACAGATGGTCCCCTTAGGGAGTCTGTGGATAGATTTCACCGGGTCTGTGAACTTGGATGGGAAAAAATAACATCTTTAGTTTCACTTACCTCTAACGGAAATTTAGCATTTCCTTCCATTATGAATGTACGCAACAAACATTATTAGAACAAGGAATCTATAGCCTTCACTAGAATGCCAAAATGCACACACACACACACACACACACTCACACACACAGACACACACACACACATATAAAAAGTTAAAATCCTCTGTCCTAGACCACGAAGGCCGCTTCTGACATTCGTTTTAGCTAAGATATTTCCCTGTACTAGTTTTCAAGGGACTACACTCTGCTTTTTCCAAATGTTGCATTATTTTCACTTATTCTGGGTATCTATATCAATCCTTTCTGCATGTTCTACAATATTTTTAAGCATTCGATGCCATCTCTAAAGAAGACAATCAAAAGATTGACTCATTTTGAGCCAAGAATATCAGGAATCCTGCCAGGAAACAGCAGTCCCAAACAAAAACAGGTCTTACCAACTTCAAACCTCAAACCCAAGAGCAGTCTTCATATAGAATATAGAAAAAGCTACCAATTGTGCCTTGGTCCTTTCAATCTCCCCCCAATCCCACCTTGAGAAAGAGTATAATGCATCTGTCATGTCAGTTTTGAACAAGGTGGATAACAATACTTTTTAATGAGTGCCAATTTTCAACTGTCAACTTCAGAACAAGTCTGGCAGGAACCAGTTGACATTGCTGTTTATCTTTGGAAGTAACTTTGCTACCATTTTTGCAGTCACAAAGAGTAATGAAAATGCTTCTGATAAATGATACAGAGCAAAGAACATTAACTCTAGAGTTAGATGTCCTAGATTAAAATTCCACTTCTGATACTGTCTATGTGGCTCTGGGCAAATCATTCAACCTTTGTGAGACTCAGTCTCCTCATCTGTAAAATGAAGTTTCTTCCAATTCTACATCTATGATCATCTACATCTCTTATCATTTCTGGTGAGTGAAAGATTAAGATGAACTAAAGTTTAACCAAGCCTCATAACTACAATTGTCTCTCTTTTCAGGGCCAGAGTTATACATTTTGAAAGTAATCGAAATGCCTTGACTTTGCCCTTGTAGCTCACTTAGCTAGTTCTGAGAAGGAACAAGAAAGAAAAGAATAACTGAAATTTTTGGTTAAATATGTCTGTTGACAATTTTTCATACTTAGATATGTGTTCTCAAAAATTTGTAAGTCATTTACTTTCACTTCCAATAATATTGATTAATGTATAAGCAAAGGAGGAATTGAACAGTAAAACATTTTTCTTAGTTCAATTCATTAATGCCCTGTAATGATGGAAGAGTACACACTATCCCTACTTAATTCATATTTCAAGAGTCTATGATTTACTTGGTGTGAGTACTTACTTTTTCATATATACAAAAGCTTTATGAGACAATCTATGCACACATTGAGGGCATCCTTAATGAAAATATGGTAAAAGGGGAAGAAGCTTTCACAAACAAAATTCTATAATAGATCATATCTTTACTGTCACACAGTTGACTGAAAGTTGACAAGAATGCAAGATTCCGGGGCATGTATAGTTTTGTTGACTATCAAAAAAATAAAATAAAAACACAAGATTCAGTGGAGCAAAATATTACACTAAGGCTAAGTATGGTGATGTATACCTGTAACCTGTGCTACTGAGAAGGCCAAGGCTGGTGGATTGTTTGAATTTGTGAATTCTGAGCTTAAGCATTGCTAAAGACAAATGATGGAATGCTTGAGTCAGTGATTTCTGAGCTGCGGCAGGGCTGAAGTCATTCGAGTATTTACGTTAAATCTGACTCCAATATGGTGAGCTCCTAGAAATGGAGGCTCACCAGACTGTCTATAAAAGGGGGAACCAGCCCATGTTGAACATGAAGCATAATACAGTTTCTCTGTCAATTAGCTTTGACTAGACATTGCACTTCTAGCCTGGGCAAGGAAGATACCTAGTCTCAAAAATTGTGGCATCAAATGCTCTCTTCCAATAATCTCCCTTGAATATATTAAAACTCCTTGATAAATTCAACAGCAGAGAAAATTTTGTTCAACTGTCCTCTGGTCATTAATACAATTTAATCATAAAAAATACTCATGAAACATTATTTGGCACCATCATGTGGAATGGCCAGCACAAAACACAAAAGGAATGGGAATTCAGTATGGATAGTGAGACAGTCCAGGTGCTCAGAAAACAATGGGCTAATTTCATCAAATTCCAGAGTACAACAAGCCTCATCCATGAGATCCATAATCACTGAGAAGAGTTCAGCCAAATAATCTTCATAGGAAAAACAAAATTGAATGATGAATGCCAATTGTCTAAGCTATATGATAAGTAGTTGGATGGACAGCTCATAGACCACCAGTAGGCATATTTTGAACATACATGTCAACTGAACAGTGATCTGGGTGCAGAAATGACTAAAAGAAAGTTATTTAGGGTGCATTTGGGACATTGTGAAGCAGTTTTATGATGCTGAGCTTCCCCTGAAAGAAAACTATCATTTCAACACAAATATTCTTCTACTGACACTATGTAGGTATACATCTGGAGCACCACAATATTGAACAAATCATTACTGAGGCTCAAGCAAAGAGCAATGGGGAATTTTATGGGCATAAATAGGCTAAATTATATTATGACAAATTAAACTTGGACATAAATGCACATAAAAGAGATGACCAAAGATACATGATCAGAAAAGAAGGTGATCTAATCACATAGTAAGAGTGAAGGATAATATATGAATATCATACAGGCTGTATTGATACCCATAGAAATTTAAAACATCCGAAAGTAGGCCCTCCAGCACATTGGAGGAACTCCTTCCCTATAAAGGATGAGTCATTTGAGATAAGAAGGC
Source organism: Phalanger gymnotis (assembly GCA_028646595.1). Lineage (NCBI taxonomy): Eukaryota > Metazoa > Chordata > Mammalia > Diprotodontia > Phalangeridae > Phalanger > Phalanger gymnotis. The sequence goes on along the minus strand of CM053624.1, from coordinate 168,483,725 downwards.
ATGGAGAGGCTACTGTTTTAATCTGTACCCTTGGAGGGAATACCCACAGTAATGTGATCAGACCCATGGGCCTATGGCCTATGGTGCCCTCACCCACTAAAGCACCCGAGAGTCAGATAGATTAGGTTTAGTACTGAGGAATCTGTTCTCCAAATGAGGAAATCAAAGTTTTATTGAATACTATAGTTTATTATGCCCCAGGGAAAAAAATCTTTTAAATCTTAGGCTTGTTTATGTCTAGAGTTTCCCTGAAAGGGGGTTACCAGTTTCCTTTCTAGAAAGATGCTAAAAAGTACAAGGTAGATCAGATATAGGTCAGCTACTTATTTCCTCTATAAAAGAAAAACTTAAAAAATAAAAGACTCATAAATTGCATTAATAGGTACTGAAAATACGATATGGTAACTCATCACTCCTATTCTATGCTTCCACGTCATTGAAAGCCAAAACATTAAAACATGAAATACTTTGTGGAACTGCCGACCAAGCATATAACCTTCAACATGGCTCTGTATTTTTGAGAAACACGCTGAAGTTTGATATCTTTTGGTAAATATGATTCAGCCTTATCCTCCTGGTATTGGTCATCTTCTCTTCTAAGAAATTATCTCGAAAGTCAGCTCCTAAGGATGAGATAGCATCTAGACCCAGGAACTCCTGACTCCTCAAACTCATGAGGTAGTCACTGAGATTGGAAACATCCATCTCAGGATTCTTATTAATTCACTCAAGAAAATAAAATCCCAAAGCATGAGAGGCAGGTAGGGACTAGAGATCTAGCCTCAGATTCACCTATAAAAGCATGTATTCTCCCTTCCATATGAGAGCAGCTGCCATAACTGTTGGGGGTAGGGTAGAAGGAGGTGGGAAGAAGAGAAAAGTCCCCTTCTCCTTCCTAATGGAAGTCCAAGGGGGGGACTGTTATGGTCTTAAGAACCATGTTCAGAAAGAGGAAAAAGAGAGCAAGTGTAGAGAGAAGATCCTTACACACATGCACCAAGGGATGACCATTGTTATTATTAGTAAATAATTATTCATTTTACCAATGTAGCTCACAACCATTCTAGGCCTTAGACTTTATGATTTGCTGTGTTTTTTTTTTAAGTCAAAAAAAGTGGACTTTTCTGATAAGCAAGTTTGGTCCTTGGATGACAGACACAAAATGTTACTAAGCCTGTTCTCAAATCATCATCATCATCATCATAACAATAATAATTAAAGAAGGGAATAAGCATTTACATAGCATCTAATGAACATCAGGTGGCACAGTGCCAGGCCTGAAGTCAGGAAGACTCATCTTTGTGAGTTCAAATCCAGCCTCAGACACTGTGTGGCAAGCCATGTCATTCTCTGCCTCAGTTTCCTCATCTGTAAAATAAGCTGGAGAAGGAAATGGCAAGCCAATCCAGTATCTTTGCCAAAGAACTAGACATGAGTGAATACCAATAACACAGCATCTAATATATCTAGGCACTGTTAAATGCGTATTATCTCATTTGATCCTTGCAACAACTCAAGAGAGATGAGTGCTACGATTACCTTCATTTTTAAGTTGAAGAAACTGAGGCAAACAGAGGTTAAGTGACTTGCCCAGAGTCACACAGCTAGTAAGTATCTGGAATTGTATTTGACCTCAGGCCTTCCTGACTCCAGGTCCAATGCTGTATCCAGTTCGCCAACTGACTGCTACCACCAGTACCACCACTGCCACTACCACTACCACCACCAACAACAACAACATCTAGTTGGTTTATAAAGCACTTTACAATTAGTAGTTCATTTAATGCTACCATAACCCTGGGAGGTAGGCCCTATTATTATCCCCATTTTACAGATGAAGAAACTAAGGCAGCCAGAAGTAACTCACCCTAGGACACATTGCTATCAAATTTCTGAGGCCCAATTTGAACACAGGTCTTCCTGACTCCAAATCCAGTATTCTATATGCTGCTTTCTCAGCTTGGCGGGACTTGCCAGAGTCAGTGTTTTCCACCAGAAGAAAATATGAGAACCCAGGTCCAATCCAGGCCATGCTGAGGCAACAGAACGGAATTTGAACTGAGATATTTCCCTATACACTTAAATGTAGCAGATACAATATCTTTTGTGTTGTTGGCATGGGCCTCTTAACTTTGAACACTTTTGATTCTCATGTATATGAGGCAGTTGGTGTTGCAGCAGATGGAGGGCTGGGCCTGGAGTCAGGAAGATCTGAGTTCAAATCAAGATTCAAATACTTACTAGCTGTATGACTCTGGGCAAGTCATTTAACCTCTGTCAACCTTAGTTTCCTCAACTGTAAAATGGGGTAATAATAGCACCCACTCCAAGGTTGTTGTGAGGATCAAATGAGACAATACTTGTAAAGCACTTGGCTTAAGTAGTTATTTAACAAATACCTGCTCCTTTCCCCATTTCCTTTCTTTTTCCTCTTTTAAGCTTTGGAACCTTCTGTTGTCACTGTTTCTTTGGACCATTTGCTATGCCTTTGGATGTAAAATTTTTGAGTTTTGACACTTGGTGTTTTAAAACTGTATTTCTTCAGTTAATGAGTAGCACATTTAACAATATCACCTAATGAATAATTATCACCATTTTACTGAATCTTTTGTTCTTGACTAGTTCAAATATCCCAAGAATCCCAGGGCTTGTCTAAGTAGTAAACTAATGCCCTGAAAAAGATAACCTTCATTTTGCTGTAATAAATATAAATGCAGGCAGGGTAACATAAATCTGATATATTTTAAACTTTATTAAATCTTTCTAATTTTCAGTGGCTTAAAATATGTAATAACCTGCTCAAGAAACTTCGAAAAATATAATTAAGTTCAGATATTAACTTTCTAGCTGAAAAAGCAGGTCAAATGTTTCAGTCTCAAAAAAAATAATCTTGTAAAAACTTCTGGAAGAAAAAAGTTTTAGCAAAATTTCGCACTGCTATAAAACTGCCAAATACGAAAATTAATTTTGATTTATTTTCATACAGTTCCCACAACCATTGTTGTATCAAAGAAAACTAAATATGTTATTTCTCAATTTTCCTTAATTGGCAAGAAAACTACAAACATCAACAGTAGGAAGCTGAATGTCGACAGACATTTGCACATTGGTATCGTCTGGGATAGGTTATTAAGAGATTAATATTGGCAAAAAAAATCCAACTTAAAAGGATTTTACAAAGTGGAACAAATATTTAGAAGTCATGTGTATCATATGCCATAATTCTTTCCTTAATACACATGAATATTATTTTTCATTCTTAAATTGTTACAATTTCCTTCACCTCCTTTGTGTTTCCATGTCCCAGTCATACACTATTTGGTTAAAATTTGTACTAAAAATGGTCTCATTCAAGTGAAAAAGCTTCATCCCATCTCAGCCATAAGATGCTGTGAGATGCTCAAGAAAATCCCTTGTCACTAACTGTCTTTGAGTCAATAGGGCTCCAATAACATCTAGAATTGTTTTCCTTTTTTTCAAAATATAAATGGGAAGGTTTGTTGAGCATCTTGATTTACACACAATTGAATGATGTATGTCGGGCTGCTGCGGATATTCTGAGATCCTGATGACATTTGAAAATCTTGGATCTCCAGTCTCGATTTTTAAATAACTCATATGTTCAGAGGGGGAAGCCTTTAAATTTATCATTAAATTGAGCAAGCATTGTCTATGCTGTTTAGAGGCCTTTGTTATACCTTTTTAAAAAGAAGCATATTCATCAAAATTAACAAAAATATTTTTTATCAGCCACTGAACATATATTATAAAATTCCATATTTATATTGTATTGGAAATATTTTAAGGATATTATATAACATAGCGCATGATACGCAACTCTCTTGAACTCAGACACATTTACCTCTAATGAGTCATTAAAACTAAAGTTTCTAAAAATAAAGCAAAAGAGAATTTAATCTTAGTCACCACTATTAGTAAGCCAATAAAGGGTAAAAGCTACTATTAAGCAAAAAAGGCTCTGCTTCTTGAGTAAATGTGTGTCGAATAAGCCACAGATCCCAATATTTTATTTACTAAAAATGATTTTCACTCAAATTGCTATTTAAAAATACCTACTCCAAACAGATAGATTATTTTCCCCATTACTATATTCCTTGAAACATTTGCATATTTGGGACCAATAGAGAATGGAAATGAAGTAAAGTTAAAGACAGCTTTGAAAAGTGATTTCCCAAAATCTGGGGAACCACTACATTTCATTCTTCTCCTCTAACCCATCTGAAAGCACTGAAAATGCTTTACACAGATATTTAATGCAGTTAAATATTTTGACTCTTTGGCTACTATTGTTCATTGTCATAAGTGATCTTCTTTGGTGGAGGTAGTATTGCATAATGACTACACTGATGGATTTGAAGTCAAGAGGGCCTGGGTTCAAATCCTGCTTCTGTTACTTACTAGCTGTGTGCCCTGGCCAAGTCATTAAACTTTTGTTTAATCTCAAGCAATGCCTTAGGACTTCTTCCCTACTGAGTCATATATTTACTCCATTGGCAAAGAGAGTTCCTTCACTCAGAGTTCTCTACTTTGACAAAAATCACAGGTTTGAATGTAAAAATTCATTATCTATAAAGATTGATAAATCAAAATAAGAAACTGATTCTTAAATTTTAGGAAATATATTAAAACATTGGAAAAGAATTATATGAGTTTCTAATTTTGGACTTATGAATCTTTGTAAGTGGATATTTTTATGGTTGGAAAGACCAATTTTTTTTAGATTATCTCCTAATTTTTTACAGATGACAATTACTTAAGACATATAGAAACTCTTAAGGATTAATTAAATCTAATTACTTTTTCATAATAAGTAAAATGGCTATAAAGGACTGTTTCACATTCTAAGCCATCCTAGGCAGCACAGGTTAGCATCAGAAATAAGGAAGCAGCTGAGCAATTTTGTAGAATATATTGAGGGAAGACTTTGGATTGAATAATTCAATTAGAAGCAGCTAGCATGGCTTTGTGAAAGACATATCTTATGTACCTTAGTAGTTGGAGTACTTTACAGGGCATTATTGCCATAGAAAGCAAAATGAACACAATGGATGACACATAGTTGTTAAAAATCCATTGGATGTTGTTAACAATGAAGATTATTGGCTAAAACCACATCTATTGTGTAAGGTAAAATAGCTTGTTGGATTAAAAAAACATTCAAACCCTGCAAAAGTGAGTGAATGTTAATGGTAATTTTTTTAACTGAAAGGGGGTTATCAGTATGGTGAAATAATAGCCCTGAAAGGAAGTAACTAAAATTGGAAGAACATAAAATCCAACCTCATTACATTTGACTATTGTGGTATCTTCCCTAGAATAAAAGTACTAAGATTTCAGGTATTTTTAAGTCTTTTCTATTTATTCTCTCATACTAACCAGTACTTCTAGTTGCCTATAGATGAGACTCAGAAAAAAAGGAGAACATATGTAATGAAATAGAAGCCTAAGGTTTGGGTTGTAATTATGCAAACACAGATCTTCGAGACTCTCTCATCTTAGACTTAAGCTATATCCAAAAGCCCAAAACAAAACATGCTTCCCTTATATGCATAGAAAATGCCAACAAAAAAGATCTAGTATTTACATGTAATATTAATTCTCCATTCATATCCCGCTAGGATTTGTGTCACATATATTTATATCATGGATATAGATATATTAATAGGATATATGCATATATAAAATGCATATATATGTACTATTTTTAAAACATGCATATCATATATGTGTGCATATATGTGTGTGTATATTGTATTTCATTCAAATCGAATATATCTAAAAGCTCTGGCTAATTGTGTCCTGCCAGCAGAGTACTATGAACATCAAGTATTCAGGAATACCAGTTCCAATAAAGGGATCATCTTTAAAAAAACCTCAATAAATCAGAATAAATGGATCACTTTATACCATATAATTCAACCATAAAGACATGAATATGTCTGCAGTCTCAAATCTAGTAACTCTTTGGTAGTAAAAGGGGTCCCCTCCCCATTGGTTTTAGTTTTAACATGCTCTATGGTTTTTTTCAACAGTGATAATGTGTGGGGGTGGAGTGGGGAAAGAGTTGTGTGTGTGAATAGTCATACATTAGAGAGCAGCAGAAGTCATATTCTTTAGTAATTATTACATTTTTTAAAATGCTAACTGGGGTAGGTGCAACATAAGATGAATGAACGAAATACTGACTGTCAGTTTTATTTTCTTTTTGTTTAAATTTCATTAACATAATTTAAGGAAGAGAGGCAGGGTAAGATCATGGATAAAGAACTGCAGGGCTCAGTCTTGGAGTTATTAAGACCTGACCTCCTTCACATACTGACTGTGTGACCCTGGGCTAATCACTTACTCTCTAAATATCCCAGTCAACTCTCTAAGAGAAAGTCATAGAATAGTTGCCAGTTTACATGGATAAAGGAAATTTATTCCTCCAGCATTACCTGCACCAATGAAATATGAATTCTAGATGCCTCCCTCCATCCAAAACAAGTTTAAGAAACTGAGAGGTAATATTAAGTTTTCCAATTGATAGAGGAATTGGTTAGTGCATATGTTCATCTGCATATTCTTTATATTAAAAGTTATTAGTAATGTAAATAGAGAACTGTATAAAATTAATTCAGATACAATAATCCACTGGTAACTGCCTGAAAAATGTTAAGAATTATTCAAGTAAGAATTATTCAAATTTTATGGCTCCTAAATGCTTTGCGGTAGGTACCTTCAGTGTGTATGTACTGTGTCCTGTGTTACTAAATGTATTTTATATGACTTATTGCACTATTAATTCATTTGTAGATTTTCAAAATCTATCAAAAAGTGATTTCTGATGTGATATAAACTGTTTAGACAAAAACAAAATGGAGATTATAAACTGATTTTTCATGGCTCTATACAGAAGCAGCACATTTCCTTTTCATAAAATAAGTATAAGGAAACAAGAAGTTAATGGTATTTAGAACATATAAGAAAGTAGTAACAATTGAAAATTAACCTGAAGTGCAAGGAGTAAACTGGCATTTGGGATTTTTTTTGAAAGACTAGATCTTCCTATCTCACCTAGACTGGACGTCATGGGCTACTCACAGGTCTTGTTCCGTTCTGATCAATTTGGGAGCTTTGATTTGCTCCATTTCCAACCCAGACCAGTTCACAGGGTTTGGTTTGCCTCATCCCTTGCTCCCGGAGGCTGACTATATTAATACCAAAGTCAGTGGAGACAGTCAATCTGCATAGCTCACTGCAGTTCAGAATTCTGGAGCTCAAGAGATCCACCAGCCTCAGTCTCCCCACTAACTAGGATTCAAGTGTACATCAACCCCAAGAGGGACTGTTACATTTCAATGAAAGGAACATTTAGAACTAAATCTCTGGACTTTTATTGATTCCCAAAGCTTTTGACTTTCAATAAGCCTTTCTATAATTCCTAGTTGATATGAAAGATACTAAATTTTAGAATTTATCATACATTTAAATATAAGAAATAAAATTAAGAGATAAATTTTCATCAAGAAAACTTTATTCAGTACAAAATATTTTCTTGTATTATAAAGTTGTTAAATGTTTATCAGAACACGGTCAAATCAAAAGACTCTTGATTCTATTTCTTGCCAACCAACAATTTTGTTGTTGGTATAGTTTTTAAAGAGTTCCCAACACATCCTATTCAGTCTTTAGTTTGTTTCTTACTTTGGATTTGATGAGAATAGGACTGCAAATCATGATTCGCAGAGATAAATTGTTATAAACAGAATTAAGTCACTGTGAGCATGTTTGGTAAGAAGAAGTTTTCTACACCAGTAAACCAAAAATTTTGTATCTTCACTGATGGTGTGAAATGGTTTGTGGTTATTGCAAAGATCATTTGGCTTACTTTGACTAGGTTCTTGCCATGCATTTTTTCCTAGCTCAAAATGAAAAGAATTTAATACACAAACCTCATTCATTTTAATGTGTTCATGGGATTTATTCTTTCTACTATCTCTTTTAATTTTTTCTCATGTACTATAACTTTCTTCCCTTTTAATCCCATCCCCCATTGTCCTTTCTTCAATCCACAAATGTTTTCACTAACATTAGTTTTTAAATATCTCAGTTTTTAAATATCTCAGTAGGATAATATATTTATCAAATAATACCCATACTTTGCCATGTCAATCAGTTTGTCAATTAACATTTATTAAGTACCCACTATATGCTAGACACTGTGCAAAGTCCTGGGGCTATAAAAGGAGTCAAAAGGCAGAGACAACAAGTAAATAAGTATTTACAAATATGCTATATATAGGAGAAATAGGAAATAATTAAAAGAAGGAAAACGCTAAAATTAAAAGGTACTAGAAAATGCTTCCTGTAGAAGAGAGAATTTTAGTTACAACTTGAAAGAAGCCAGGGAATCAATAAGTAGAGAGGAGGAAGGAGAGGATTCTGGGCATGGGGGACAGCCAGAGAAAAATGCCTAGAGCCAAGAGATGGTGCTCGAGGAACAGCAAGGGAGCCAGTGTCATTGGATTAAAAAGTACATGGGAAGGAATAAGGTACAAGAAGACTGGAAAGGTGGGGGAGGAGGGTTAGGTCATGAAGGACTCTGAATGCTATACAGGGGGGTTTATATTTGATCCTGGAGGCAATAGAGAGCCCCTAAATTTAGAGGAGGGGTGGGGTGACATGATTGGACAGATGTTTTAGGAAAATCATTTTGTTGGATGAATGGAGGATAGAGTGGAATGGGGAGAAACTTGAAATAAGCAGACCAACAAGCAGACTATTGCAATAGTCCAGGCATGAGGTGATAAGGGACTGAACCAGAGTGATGGCAGTGTCCAAAGAAAGAAAGAGATGTGTTTAAAAGATGTTGCAAAAGTGAAATTGACAGGCCTTGGTTAACAGATAGGATACAGGAGGTGAGAAATAGTGAGGAGTTGAGGATAATACTTAGATTGTGAGTGGAAGAGACTGAGAGGATGGCATTGAAATGATGAAGTAAAAAACTGGGTTGTAAGGAGTTAAAAAGTAAGTGAGAGCTGCTAGGTTTATATCCCAAAAACTTCAAAAAGTGGGGAAAGGACCTATTTGTACAAAAATATTTATAGAAGCTCTTTTGGTGGTGGCTAAGAACTGGAAATCAAAAGAATGCCCATAAGTTAGGGCATGGCTAAACAAGCTGTGGTGTATGATTGTGATGGAATACTATTGTGTTATATAAGAAATGACAAGCAGGATGATTTTAGAAAATCCTGGAAAGACTTACGTGAACTGATGAAAAGTGAGGTGAACAGAACCAGAAGGTTGTACACAGTAAAAGCAATAATGTTCAATGAAGAAGTGTGAATGACTTAGCTATTCTCAGCAAAACAATGATCCAAGATAATCCCAAAGGACTAATGATGAAGTATACTATTTGCCTCTAGAGAAAGAACTGATGTTCTCTGACTACAGACTGATCTGTGCTATTTTTTTTCATGCAGATGGCTTCATTTTTTCCCCTAAAATACGAAGCAAGGTTCTCAGTTAAGAGAGTGAGGGTAGGAAGGGCCATGGAAGGTTTGAGGAGGAATGGGAAGGTTCAGAAGAGCTACTATGGAGAGTGAGATGATGAGTTGATAAGGGAGGTGTAGAAAGCAATGAGGGCCCAGTTGAGATTGTATAACATAAATTTGTGGTGGGTCCAGTAAGAACAGTTGTGTGATTTTATTTACCTGTATTCAGCAGTATATATGTAGGAATGAAGGTGATAGATGGTAGGAGTCATCCAGGGCTGAGGTTTGGCAAGGAGTAAATGGTGATATGATAAGGGGTCCAAGGACCCATGTTTTCATATTCCCTGGGGAAGTTGGGGCTGGAGATAATCCTAACTAAGGTCTAGAAACCTCTTACATCATTAGAAAAGTTGTTCTATTATGGAAAAAAATATTTACATAAGACACCACCAAAAAAAAAGAAAAGAAAAACCAACTTTAAAATTACCTTTCTCTTATGGAATAGGAAGTGAAAGGAGCCTCATATAATGGCCTGATTTCCTTCAGGTAGGTTAATATCAAAACCATGTTGAATTGAAAGTCCTGTCTTCTCATCTCTAAAAAGGAAGACTCCCCACCTTCCCTCCATAATATAGGCCAGTATTTTACCTCACTTCTTATCCAGAAGGTGTTCTTTCTGTTCAACTACTTTGCTACTTTATCTTAAATTTCTTTTTGTTCAGTCCTCTGCAAACACAGAAAACCCTTGATCATCATCCATTTTTTCAGAAAGCTTCTACACATTGGGAAGAGCAAGCAAGCTATTATTTAGTTTCTGTCCTCTTATCTAGATTAATCAAACACAATTCTTCTATCTAACTGCTATGGGACTATTTTAATACATATTTTGTCATTATTAAGGTTTTTCTTTGAAATCATTCTAGTTTTTTCAACACTTTTAGTGTCTTGACCAAAACTAGAAACAAGACCCTAATAAAGCTCTGGCTTTATTAAAAATTACATAATAATTGATTATATTATAATAAAAGTAATACATTAGGTCATATAATATAGCATAATACAATGTAATATAATACAACATAATATAGCATATTATGTAGTATTATATTATATAAGATAGTATAAAATAATTGATAATTATCCCTGCCTAATGTAGAATTCAGAGAATAGCTCTTTATAATCTTGATCCTTTTTAATATATCCCTGTGTCCCGTAGTAGGGGAAAAAACTTTCAGAAAGATTAAGTTTGCAAATGTATGAGTGGTTCTCCTATGAGAAATAACTTATCAACATTTTTTATTCTAATGTATTTTTATTCTGATACTGCGAAAAGGTTTCTAGAGCAAGACTTCATTATTGAGTCAATGGAGTCACACTCAGGAATTACAGTGGCTCAAAATTCAGGTCTGAAAGTAAAAATCTAGCAAAGGGTTATCCCCAAAGACCATTCTAGTATTACCTTATTCTTCTCTAATCTTGAAAATGTATCTAAAACTGACAGGACAGTCAAATGGTTTTCAGTAGACTATATTGTTAACTATAACTATCAATGTGTATTTTCTAATCATAAGTTTGCAATGCAATTATGCTTTCTAAAGTGACATTGTTCAGATGTTCCTATTAATAGATGACATAGTAGTATAATGAATTCATCTTAGAACACTATAAAGTCTCTAGTAAAATCCACAGAAATTCAAGAGATTGCTTTTGACCATCACACAGCAAAAAGAAAATAGATGTAAAACAAATATTATTCAGACTGCAGTCGTATAGGGAGTCATCAGACTAGTCCATTTACACATATGTGTACATAAAACATATATTCTACAGATGTGTTTTATAATATACTTAATACCGATAGGCATACATGAGCATGTATGTAACCTGGAAATATATAGGAGATGGACAATGATCTGGGCCCACAATTGAGTAGAAAATGGAGTTACAGCTTAATGCCACCTGGAAAATGATTCTTTCAATGATCTCAAGCAATGTGCAAAATCTTATTTTTTTAATAAAATAATTTCCTACAGTAATCTAAAGAGTTTCAAATCATTGAACACCATAATTTCAGAAGAATCAAAATGATTCTTCAGTAAGAGAGTGATGAACAAAAGTGTGATATATCATGTTACCTGACCAACAGACCCACCAGGCCCAGATTCCCACTCCACTCTTGCCTTGAGGACTCAAACACATCTACTGGGGCACAGACGAACAGGCTGTTACACAGGCATCAGGACCTTGATGGAGACCTTGAGGTGAGACCACAAGGCCAGGCAAGACCAAGAACACTCTACTCATCATTCTTCATCATTAGTTTTCTTTGCCACTGATAAACATATTTCTCAATAGCAAACTTTCACCTCCTCTCATTATTTCCAATGTCCCAGTCTAATCTACCTACTCTTTCCATCATGCCTACTGGAACTTCTGCTCTATAATTAACATACTGCCCTCCATCTTAGATTTCCTTTCACTCTTCTTCCATCTTACTGAGACCTGGTGCTCCATGGATGACAAAACATCTTTGACCTTGTTTTTCAGTACTAGTTGCAACTTCTCTCATGCCAACTATAATGGAGGTCTAGCACATGCATAGAGTGCATCAGTATGCTCAGTTTATGCAGCTTCTTCACATGAAGAGTCTATTTCTGGCAAAGTCTGGTGGTTTTGAATGGAAATGTCTTGCAGAAAGAGAGAGAGTAGTGTCATGAAAATCTAGAAAGCTGAGAGTGTCCAGGAGGAAAAGGTGGTTAACAGTATTAAATGTTGCGGAGAGGTCAAGGGATATGTGCATTAAGAAGAGACCATTGGATTTGGCAATCAAGAGAAAATCATTGGTAATATTGGAGAGAACAGTTTCATTTGACTGATGAAAATATTCCACTGTGGAGTATGTGTGGGCATTCTATAACTGCCTGTGGCCTGCTAATCACACAATCAGGATAAGACTTTTTCAATTAATTGTACAGTGAGAACCGGGAGTGTCTTCAAAAAGTTTGCGACCTTGCAATATTCCCTTTTGCCATTTCCCCTTTGGTGGTTTTATTGTGATGCTCATGGCATCTAGTGAGAAGCAATGCTGGAAAAGGAGAGGCCTTGAGGTCTTCTCCCTATGGAGCCATGGAGTCACAAGAAATAGGCACTGGTCTTGGCTTCTGCATAATTCTAATAATATACATAATATAATAATATATAATTATATGTGTATATAATTGTATATAAATATATATCATCATTGTCATGTAAGAACTGAGCTAAGTTTGAGACTACCTGCCCCTAAGCCCAAGTAGCAAAGATAATGTCCTCCGGGTGCTAGAAGAAAATGCCTATACTTTGTTTTTACTATATCTTCAAAGTCAATATTCTTTTGTAAAAGCTAATTTATGTTAAGTAGTTAAGTAGGTCTGAGGTGCTAGCCACTACTGACTAATAGTAGTGGTGGTGGTGGTGGGGGTTGAGCTGATTGCAAAAGGGAAGAATCACTGTCACCTCCACTCCCCACTTTCCCCCGAAAAACCATTCAGAATAATGCTAGAACCTTGGAGGACAGGTGTAACTGGCCTAGCTTGAGAGAGAAAGTCAAAGGATACTGGCTATATCCTCCAATACAATGGTTCTGGAGGTGAAGTTAGAATATTCTTTGCTCCCCACTTCCACCAGTCATATTCTCATACTACCATACTCACTTCCTTAGAGATTCACTCTATTTAAATTTATTACATCACTCCAGATCTTAGAGGTCATTATACACTGATGCTTGTGTCATTGACCTTCATTTCTCATTAAGTTTGGTGTGTAGCTCACTGTCTCCTCCTCCACTACAATTACTGCCCTTATTCTAGGGGACTTCAAATGCATGTTGACATTCCCTCACATACATTAACATCTCAGCTCTTTAGTTTATTCAACTTGCATGACTTACTCCTCCATTCTATCTCAGCTATATACAAGTAGGGTCAAAACATTGACCTTGCTATCATTTACAAGTGTTCCACTTCTATAAATAAGAATTCTGAATGTCTTTTTACCTAACTATGATCTATCGTTCCATGTTTCCTTTTACTTTACTCATTCAAAACTCGTCCTTTGTACTCACTGTGACCTACAATTCTTAGCCATTTAAGATTTTTGGCAGGCCATCATCCCTATTGTGACTACGCATTCCTCCCATCCTTACTTCAACTTTTCAATGAACCAGTTCAGCACTACACCATTGAATCCCATGTTCCCTTGCCCTATCACCTCTAACATGTGTCAAACCCCACTGGATTACTCTCACCATCCATTTTCTTTCCTCCTACCCACATGCCCTGAATGGAGGAAGTTACATAATCATGCTTATTGGGTCCAATTCAAATTTATGTCTTCTAATGTCAACAAGCAAGGCCCTCCTTTAATTCCTTTTTAGTTGATTCTCTACCCCTCTCTCTATAATAGCTGTTCCAAAGCTGTCCTTTCCTCAAGATTCCTAAAGAATACCCTCCTTAGCTCCTCACCTCATACTTTATTTAAAAAAAAATAGGCCTTGAATTGCAAGCTCCTCCATCTTCCCTTCTCCTTTTCCCATGACTCCACCCTAAATTCACAACCTCTTGACATCATCCCTCACTATGTCTTCTTTTACTCCTGTCTCTAATGAAGTAAGTAGTCATTCTTGACAAGGCCAGCCCTACTAGATGCACCCTCAACCCTCCCTTCCCATCCTACCAAGCAGATTGACCCCACTATCATCTTCCCCATCTCTCTAAACTTCAATCTTTTTCTACTGGATCCTTTCCTACGGCCTACAAACATTCTTAAATCTTGTCCATCCTTAAAAACCCCTCATTCGATGCCTGTTAGCTATTACCCAATATGTCTCCTCCCTCTTGCAGATAAATTTCTAGGAAAAAAAGGTGTTCATTCAGTGTCTCTACTTCCTCTCTTCTCTTCCAAACTCTCTGAAATCTGGCTTTTCATCACCCAATTGAAACCGTTTTCTCTGATATTACAAGTAATTTTCTCTTGAATGACAAATTAGAATAACCCATATATTTGTTGATCTCTCTTCAAACATTCAATACTGTTAACCACCTTTTCCTCTTGGACACTATTAACTTTCTGCACTCCACATGTCTGGCCACTCCTCAGTTTCTTTTGCTCATTCCTTCTTCCTGCTAGGCCCACTAATTATGAGTGTTCCCCAAGGCTCTGTGCTAGATACTTTTAAAACAATTCTATACTCTCTCACTTAACAACTGAACATTGCAACTCCCAGCCTTCAATTGCCAATTCTATGCGGATGACTCCTCAATCTATATATAAAGCCCTAGTCCACGTTTTGGGGCAGCTAGGTGATGCAACGGATAGAGGGTCAGGTCTGGGGTCAGGAAGACTCGTCTTCATGAGTTCAAATCTGGCCTCAGACACTGTGTGGTCCTGGGCAAGTCACCTAACCCTGTTTGCTTTAGTTTTCTTGTCTGTAAAGTGAGATGGAATGGAGAAGGAAATAGCAAACCACTCCAGTATCTTTGCCAAGAAAACCCCAAAATGGGGTCATGACATGACTGAACAATAACAATGGCACATTTCCAATTGGAGATCCTCTTGGCATATCAAATGTAATGAAAAGCATTATATTCAATATGCCACAAGCTCAATTCTCTTCCAGATTTCTTTGTTACTATTGAGAACACTATCATCCTTCTAGTTACATTGTTTCACAATTTCAAAGTCATCCCAGGAATTACTCTCACTCAGTCCACATGTCCAATCTAATGCCGAATATTATCCCTTCTCTCTGACTCAAATCTCTTTCCATTCCAATCCATTCTTCACAGAGCTGCCAAAGTGATTTTCCTAGGATGATTCCCCCTCCTACACACATACACACACATTCAATAAACTCCAGTGACTCCTAATTACCTCAAGAATCAATATAAATTCTGTCTGGCATTTAAAGTTCATCACAATACCCCTAAGAAAGCAGCACCAGGACCAGACCTTTCCTCCAGAAGTATGCAGTTCCCTAAAATCAAGTCCAAATGAAAAAGAGATAATCTATTGCCCTAGAGGAATGGGACAATGGAAAAATGCTGAACCCAAACACAACCTGTGGAGAGAGAAGAGTAATTGATTAGAAGTGGAGCTTGGAAGGTTCAGAAGTCAGCCTCCCCTGGCTCTCCTCTCTTCTTTAATTTTCTTTTTCACCATGAAATTATATAATATATGAAATTAATAAACATCAACAAACACAACCATTTCTACATATGTAAAGAACAGAAAAAGGTTTATGCAGTGAAATGTAAATATTTATTACATATAGCTTTTAAAAATACATATTAATTTTAACACGACAGCACCAGCATTATCCATTGTCCCACTATGAAATTCCTTTTTCTCTTTTTTGTGTATTTTAAAATATAAATTATTTACATTTATATGTATTTAATATTATATATGTGTACGTAGGTATATTTGTATGTATATTTGAGGCAGTTAAGGGGGCCCAGTGGAGAGAGTGCCAGGCTTGGAGTCAGAAAGACCTGAGTTCAAATACAGCTTCCCATGCTTCCCAGCTATATGACCCCGGGCAAATCATTTAACCTCTGTTTGCCTCAGTTTCTTCTTCTATAAAATGGAGATAATAATAGCACCTACCTCCCAGGGTTGTTGTGATGATTAAATGAGATAATAATTGTAAAGCACAGCACGGTGCCTGACACATAGTAAGCGCTATATAAACATAGCCATATATATATGTGTATATATATATACATATGCATGTATGTATATACATATATTTCATTGATTTTTTTGTATCACTATCACTGCTTCCTTCCTATATCTCCTCCCTCCCAAACAAAAGCCTTTCATTATAACAGATAAGTTTAGTTGAGGAAAAAAAACACACTGGTTATATCTGAATACATGTATGTATGAAATTATGTATATGTGTATATATATGTAATCTATCTAAATTTTGCACCTCTAGTCCATCATCTTTCTCTTAAGAAGTAGAAAGGATGCATCATAATTAGTCTTCCATAGTTATGATTGCTTCTTTCATCAATCTTGCTCCCTTTCTCCAAAAGCGAAGAGAAGCAGGGCAGCGGTCAATGGTATGACCACATTAAATTTGTAGGGGTTGGGCTAAAAGTTTTTAAAACGAATTTTTTTTTCTTTTCTCTTATCCTTTGGGTTTTTGAAGCAGCTTGATAGAGTTTTGGCATACTTCTTTGGTATGAATGAGGAAAGCTCTTCATCAGTGAACATTCTGTATCACAAACTTAACTTTTGTGATATTGTACAACTCAGGAGAAGAGCAAAGACTCAAAGTAAGAACTAAGGTTAAATTGAGGCAGCTTCTGAAGACATGCTGGCAGCTACCATAAGAGCTCTGAAATTAGGGACTTGGTTATTATGTATTAATGAAATTACTGACACTTTGTGTAGCATGACTTGTGCCCCTCCTGTTTTGTTATCTAATATTAAACCTCCCTAGCCAATATGGTAACTTCTACACATTTTTGCCCAGGTTTAGATTCCCTTATACATTCTTCCCTCTGCTTAGATCTATAAAACTCTCATCTTTAACATCCTATTTAGAGCCTTTTAAGAAATTTGGCTTGGGGCCAAATAATTCAATATTATTAGAATATTCTGTCCATGTCTCAGTGACAGTGGATAAGGCAATGTGTCCTTCATTTTGAGTCAAGCGAGTTTTTTATAGAGAATTTCTCCTTAGCTGAACAAAAAATACACTTCTTAGAAATGTTTTAGTGCCTATCCTTTAAAGAAATACCCTAAAATATATCTGTTATTATGCCAAACCAACTCTTTCAAATGCAGTGCTGGTATGCGTGTGGGAGTGGGGAGGGTGGGGGGAGTAGTCAAATCAGGTTTGAATAATTTCCTAGTTAACTCATGCACAGCTCTGATCATATCACTCACTCTACTGCCCCAAACTCTAATGAATGAACGCCGGCAGATGAAACAGTTCAATCTCCTTAGTCTTACGTTCTGGGATCTCCACAATAGCCTTACCTAGCCTTTACTCGTATACTCTTTATTTCAGCCAGAGCAGACAGCATGCTATTTTCTAACAATGTGTAATGTTTTCTCAACATGCACATGCAACAGTCCTCCCTCACCACCAGTCTCACTGAACCATCCATCTTTCAAGCTGTAATTCAAGGGGTACTTCTTCCACAAAATCTTTTCTTGTCCCTAGCCCAAAGTGATTTTTGCCTCCTCTGCAGACTCGATAATGTTGTGGGATTCTTTTTCATCTTACATGGCATTTATAATTCAATTTTGTGTTTTATTTGAATACATATCTTATTCCCACCCCCACTTGATAGTAAGCTATGTAAGGACAATTACTACATCTTATTCATCTCTGTACCATTCTCAGCTCCTATTAAAAATGTCAACACTTAATAGGAACTCATTTACTGTTTGTTCAAGAAATTAATGACCAAAATCTCACTATAATGATGATGTAGTCAAAGCAACATTAAAGGACAGAATTGGTTTCCAAGTTGAGAAATAAATACCAAAATGCACAAGTCCTATATATGTGTTTCCACAAAATAAAGTCTCTAATTGCTTATAGTTTTCTATTCATTAAAGAGAAGTAGAGTATACTATATCTTAGACATGGGCATTACACTAACTTAGTGTTAAAGCTTATTTTAAGCTATATTTAATTATTATATCAAATATGAATTAAAGCAAAAATAAAAGCTATATTTGATGGAAAGTCTATGCCAACTAGAATAGTAATGTTTATCATTGTCATTGCTGCTATTATTATTATTATTATTATTATTATTGTTGTTGTTGTTGTTGTTGTTGTTGTTATGAGAGGCAATATGGTATAGTGGATAGAAAACTGGCCTCAGAGGCAGAAAGACCTGGGTTTAAGTCCCACCTCTGACATATACTACTTGTGTACACTGAGAAAGATTGAGCACATCACTTAACTTCTCAGTACTCTAGCCAATTTCCTAATACCATAAGTTGCAGAGAAGATGCTGACCTTCATTGGTAGAGTTTCCAAATTCAAGGCTTTCCTCTACCAGTGGAAATATAGATTCAGTGTCTATCCCTAATAGTAATAATAACCCTCCTCAGGGAAGATGGCTGGGGGGAGGGGGTGGGCAGTGCTTAGATTCAGCACCACACAATAATACTGATCAGTGTAAGGCAATTACAAAAAAATCTCATCCCAGAGCCTAAATTACATGGATTAAGGCATGTAACAAAGAAGTTGCTAATATTTGGAGGAAAACTTGAAGAGCCTAATGTCACTGAAAGTTTTTGCTTAACACAAAATTCAGAAATTTTGCCAAATAATGAAACAGATGATTTAAGAAAGAACAGTTATCTCAAATGATTTCAAAAGGGAGATGAACATAGAATAGCATAGAATTCCAAAGACTTTTTCAAATTTGACAGCATAAATCCAGAAACCAATAGTATTTGACAAAAAGTATTTGAACATTTCAGAATCTTCACAGAGCAGTTTACATGACAGCCTTTGCCACAGTAAGAATTGTAGAAGGAATGGTGGCATTATCCAGGATTATCCTTATGGAAGACATCAAACACTATCATGACAACTTGAGAACTATCAAATATCTGTAGGGAAGCACTGGAAGATTAGTTCAATTCTAGCTCACATACACAGTGGAAGGATTGAATGCCATGCTGCCCAATTAAAGGCCGCAAGAAAAGAAATATACAGAAAGAAATCCAGGAAGAAGAGCATATCTGAAATTCTAGAATCCCTTAATCAGCAACTGAAAGCAAAAGTCAAATGGTTAATGTGGTACAAAGAGGCACAAGGAACAAAATGAACTATTAACATCAATCAAAAACTTTATTACAGAGGCTTGAGAAGTAAAAAGAACCCCCTAAGAAGGAGAATGTAAAAAACAATCTGCAGCTCTGTGTGGTCACAAGAAATACAACACAACAAAAACTCAAGTTGGATCAAATGACAAACAGATTGTTTCATTATGTTAATGAACAAGAGAACAGTTATATCCAAGGGTATAGTCAAAACTCTAGCTTATCTACAGAACTGGAGAACAGCAGAGCTGGAAGTGATCCATAATTATGGATTGATATACCTCACACTGGACTATAAGTTACTAGCAAGTATTTCATCATCTTCGTCTCAGATGCAAACTCAATCCCACCTTTCTTAACAAAAGGTATCACATATCAACAAAAGATTAGACCATTTATGACCCCTTCCAATATATATCTATTGTATGTTTATACACTTTATACAAAATATTCTGCTGCTGTCACTAAAAAAAAATCAATAAACACTTGACAGGGAGCAATATATTTACTGAGAAGAAAAAGTTTGCCCAGAAGTCCCAAGGGTGGAAAGAACAGCTGCGTATCAATTCAGCTATTGAACAAGCTGCCTAAAAGCATCATAACATTTATGCTGCCTCTATTGCCTATCACAAAGCCTTTGATTCAGTTCTGCACTCATTACTTGTCCATGTACTACAAATATATAAAATAGACCTGACAGAGAATTCTAAGTATTCAACAACCATGTGGTAAACTTTTCTCTCTTTAAAAACCGCTAACACAATAATGTCAAGAACAATTGGTACAAAACACAGCATTTCACAAGGAAACAATTTAAGCCCATTACAATTCTGTCTATCTTTAAATCCATTAGCATTTCCCATAAGTAGAACTAAGACTTCCTTCCAAGTTAAAGAGGGAGAGAAATGAAACATGTTCTTAATCACTTGATTAACACAAATGACATCAAGCTTTATGGATCTACTTTAAAAACACATTAAACAGTTCCTTCATCTTTTGGAATCTTTCTCCAATGATATCAAAATATTATTTGTATTTAATGAGTATAAAATTTCTTACCATACACAAGGAAAGATATACAAAAGCTCTGAGTTGGGATCCAGAGGGTCCACTGAACTAGTGGACCAAAATAATATCTATACATATCTGAGTCTCCATCTGGCAAGAAATATCAAGTTTTAAAGCATCAAAAAGAAGACAGTGGTTGAATACATTGAGGCTTACTGGCATCCTGAAATCAGGGGAAATAAGAAAACATTTAAAGCAATTTAATAACAATGTATTATTAGTCTTAATGTACAAAAAAATGGTCCATAATGGAAATGGAAAATATTTTCACAAAAAATCAATGTGCAGTATTAGAAAAACACGATGCCCATCACTCTAAGACAACAATGAAAAGATCAACTTTGCCCCACCAAAAAAAAAGGAGGAAGAGGATCGATGAACATTCTGACGAACAGAGTACAGGATAATGGTCAAAAATCTAGAGTACAATTTTTGTAACGAATAGTCATCACTTCACTGAACAGTAATAAAAAAATAAACTGATAACAAGTAAATGCCTTTGAATTTATCAAATGGAACAAAAAGTGATTTACCTCCTGATGAAGTTTATGAGACAGCTAAGATCCAGAACTGCAATCAAATGGCCCTCCAGGGGGTTCGAGCTTCGTGAACCGAGCCAACTATATTTCAACAAAGAAGCATCCAATGGCTGAATCAAGTGGCTTACTTGAGGAAATGGTGGGGTTTATGATGTCCCATCAGGTTGAGGTTATAGACACCAGAAATTGTAGAAAGGTTATCCTTAAGGGTCGTAGATTTTAATGATCAATGCAGATTATGTAAGGAAATTATGGAAACTATATGCACTATACACGTCACTGTACTCATAAATACTTAGCAAGATATGACCTGTTGGTGAGAATTACAAAGCAGAAGCCTGCTATCTGTCATTGACTAGCAGACAACAAGTATTGTACTAAAAATACAGACCTTTCACCAATAAATTATACTGGAACGGGACCATTATTTCAGACCCAACTTTCATTCATAGTCTCCTAGACATTACATCAATCCATAACAATTTAAAGATGACATTTTAAATAGCTGCCACCACACCAAATACTCATAAAATCCAAACTGCAAGCAAAGAAACACTTTCAAAATATAGAGAATTAGCAGAGAATATGAAAAACACATAGGAACAGGATGAGGTTTATATCATCTATGTTGTCTTGTCTCCTACTGGAATTTTACTGAGAATGCTTTCAATGGGACCTCAGAGGATAAGCTTATGTACTAATATTTGTATTCAACTGCAAAAAAACCAGTTATTTTATTCCCCCTGTGTATCAGTTCATAAAATATCAAATATAAAAGAATAATAGCAAAATAGGAAATTATCTTAGGAGTATTTGTATTTGAATCTCATCAACAATAATGAGAATAAAGGATAAACAAGCTTATACAGTAGAAAGTTGCAGTTTTATGTTTACTCCCTTTTTAATGTTCTACTGTGTATATAAAAATGGGGAAGGAAGAGAGGAAGGATTTATTAAGCACCTACTATGTGTCAGATATTGTGCTAGGCACTTGAGAAATCTTAACTCATTTGATCTTCACAACAACCCTGAGAGGTAGATACTGTTATCATCCTCATTTCACAGCTGCTGAAAATGAAAGAAACAGAAGTTAAGTGACATCCCCAGAGTCACATAGCTAGTAAATGTCTGAGATTGTATTTGCACTCAGA
>CM053624.1:168412298-168461527 GCA_028646595.1 Phalanger gymnotis | reverse complement strand
GGAAAGGAAAGGAAAGGAAAGGAAAGGAAAGGAAAGGAAAGGAAAGGAAAGGAAAGGAAAGGAAAGGAAAGGAAAGGAAAGGAAAGGAAAGGAAAGGAAAGGAAAGGAAAGGAAAGGAAAGGAAAGGAAAGGAAAGGAAAGGAAAGGAGGAAGTGAGGAAGGGGAAGGAAGGAAAGAGAGGGGGAGGGAAAGAAAGAAAGAAAGAATAAAAGAAGAAGAGAGGGAAGGAAGGAAAAAAGTAAGAAAGGAAGGAGGAAAGGAAGGAAGGAGGGTGGAGAGAGGAAAAGAAAGAAAAAAGTTTAAAATGAAGATGATAGGAATGAGATAATAATGCAGATTGTGCAAAGAAATGATTGAGAATTGAGCAACACATCACTGAAGGCTGCACAGATTGAACACCTACAAGATACTTAGCAAAGGCCAATATTTTACAACAGAATCTCACCATTTTTCTATCATTCATAAACTAGCATATGACAAATCCTCGAATTACAAATATGGACTTCAAAATATCCTTGGGAATTTAACAAATAAATGACAAACAATGGAACCAGACCATTATCACAGATAGAACTGTTATCCACAATTGCATAAACATAACATTGATCTGTAAAAATTTTAGAACCACATTTTAACTAGACATTCCCATACCAAAATACTTGTAATCTCCAAGCTAATTGCATCAAAAAGCTTTTAAAATAAAGGAAATTAACAGATAAATTCAAAATCATGTCAAAAAAAGAATGAAGTATGTATGTATCATCTCAATCATCATATCTGTTATTGGAGCCACCTCAAAGAAGCTTTTAGTGAGCACACAGAAGATGAGTTTACATTATAATGATTGTATTCAGTTATAAAAAGGAGTTATCTTATGCACCTGTGCAATTGTACCCAGAACATTTAATATAACAGAATAATATCAGGGTAGTGATTTTTGTTGGGATCATTTCTAACTGAACTCCATGGCGGGGGGAGCGGAAAGGATGCTCCTATTCATACTATTAACAAAATAATAACATTTCCTACTAAATGATGCTTTGATGTTTGCAAAAAAAAATATACAATATTATGACAATAAAGCTTTCGGATAAAGAGTGAAAACCATTTTATTTGTCTATATACTAAGCATCCAAGATATTTGGAAACCTCTGTATCTTTTTTTTTTTTTTACTGATTTCTTATATTCACTTGGATGAATGGCAACACTTAGACAAATCCTAAATTTTGCCATTCACAAAAACAAATATATTTACATAGTTACAAATATTCTTACTATCTCTATGGTGTAGCATCACCTACCCAACCATTTTAAGTTTTGGTGTTTTTTTTCTGTTAGCAAGTATTTATTTTCTCTCTTTCCCATTGCTCTTCAATTTTAAAGAAAAATTAAAAGAAAATTCTTGTAACAAATACAGTCAAGCAAAACAAATTTTTGCATTGGCAAAGTCTAAAAATGTATGTTTCATTAGGTATCTCCAATTTATCACCTCTCTCCCAGGAGGATAGATAGTGTGCATGATGTCATTGCATTAATCATAGTTCTTAAATCTTAACAATGTTGTCATTGTGTAAATTGTTCTCTTGGTTCTGCTCACTTCACTCTGCCTCAGGTTATACAAGTCTTCCCAAGTTTCTCCCTTTTGTTATTTCTTATGGCACAGTAGTATTCCATTACGTTCACAGACCATAATTTGTTCAGCCATCCCTTAATTGGTGGACACCCCTTAGTTTCCCATTCTTTGCCACTATAAAAAGAGCTCCTATAAATATTTTTGTACATATGGGTCTCTATCCAATCATTTTGCACACCCCAATCAATACCTATCACCATGGCCAAATCAATAATACAATAATCCACAGTGATCACTGAGATTAGAGAAATTAGCAAATCTACTGAGCTTTATTTCATACTGAGAGAGACAGTAATATGAAGGGACTTCTCCCACCTCCCTACAATTCAATTCAATTAATGTGTTAAGTGTCTCTTATGTGAAAACCATATAGTAATGGATTTTCGTATGGCAATATAAGGTTTATAAAGGGATTTGCATATGGTATCTCATCTGATAAATAAGATATATACCCTGCCCTCAAGGAGTAATCTATCAAAAATAACAATTTTATTAAAAATAGTGATGCTTACTGTTGCAGTGTTCTGAATGAGTCAAAGAAATATAATTTTAAAATTAATTCATCTATCACCCACAGTTGCATATATTAATAAACATAAGTGAAGAGGTATTGTTATAGACCACAATATTACTGACCACTAGCAATAAAAATGTTTACTGACTTCTCAGATATTCAAAGCCAGGATGAGTTATTTCTTATATCTAATTGTTAGTCATATTATTCTATTTATTTAAGAGATATTTGGTGAAACCCATAGCTGTCATTATATAGTTGACTTGATACTACCATCGAATACAATTTTGGATTTTTGTCAACCAAACTGCAGGATTATACTATGGATACTTCATAAGATGAATATGAAACACAATTCTGAAAATCTGTGCTATATTGCAAAGAGATCATCTTCTGTGTGTGCTTAATTTCATAGTATTCTGTCACTAGTGAAATAGTTAAGCATGGCCCATAAATCTAAAATAAATTTGAAGACTAATTTAACAAACCATTTGATTTTTGCTAGAACCACGTTGCCTTCTCATATACTTTAAGACCATTTTTAAATGACACATCTTTTAAAATGTGTTTCATACAGACAGCATTTTAAAGATCAGTTGTTAAGAGATATGAATAAACAGTTCTCAGAAGAAGAAAGGCAAGTGCTCAACAATTATAAGGACAATATGCCAAATCACTAATAATAACAAAGATGAAAATTAAAACAACTTTGAGCTTCCACCTCACATCCATTGGACTGGAAAAGATGAAAAAAGTAAACTAAGTTAAATATGAGAGGGAATATGGGAGGACAGGCACACTAATTCACTGTTGTGGAGTTAGCCTTCCATTATGGAAAGCAACTAAACTCTGGCCCTTTGGACCATTGATGTCACTACTAGGATTATATCCCAAAGATCTCAAACAAAGGGAGAAAGAACTGATATACACAAAAATATTTATAGTAGCAAAGAATTGGAAACAAAATACATGCCACAAACTGAGGAATGGCTGAGCAAATTATGATTTATGAATGTAATGAAACATAATTATACCATAAGAAATGACAAAAGGGATGAATTCCAAGAAACCTGGGAATCCTTGTATGAACTAATGAATACTGAAATGAGAAGAACAAACAGAACAATTTACACAATAAATACAGCATTATAAAGGAAAACAACTCTGAAAGACTTAAGAACTTTGATCAAGGCAATGACTATGATTCCAAATGACCAATGATAAGTCATGCTTTCCACCTATTGACAGAGAAGTGATAGACTAGAGATGCAGAAAGAAACATACATCTTGAGGTACAGCTAATATGCAAATCTGTGTTATTCAAGTATGCTAATTTGCTTATAAGGAAAGGCTTTTTTTGAGGGGGTGAAGTCACAGAAAAGAGAGCTGGAGAACTAATGGTGATAACAAAAAATAAAAATAAAAAGAAGAAAAGAAAGAAAAAAGAGCATCAATGAAACATTTTAAAATGCAAGAAGAGGGCAGAAGGAAGTTCAGAGAATGACACAGACAGGCAGGACAGTGTTGGAACTACTATGTTTAATCTGTTATATATTTGGTTTTTTTTTTAAGTGAGCTGAATGTAGTAGAGATTTCTGATTTCATGTGCAATCCTTTTTTTCTGTTCTTCTTTGTATATAGAAATGATCATATTTGTTGAGATTGTCAAGTTCATAATAATAAAAAAGATTTTTTAAAAGATAACATTTTAAAGTAAAATACCATGATGGGATGCTGAGATTGAATTCATCCCAGCATGCCACACCACTGCTCTTTGGATGGCAATCACAGGACCCAGACATCAAGCTGTGGAAGAGATTCTTCCAAGCAACAGCATCTGGCTCTTTGGCAAACTGAACAGGCAGTTACACTGGTGACTTTGGAGTTGCCTCTGGGTCTGTCACATGGTTAGACTGCTGATAGAGTGTCTGAATCCTCTCATCCTTATGTGTTAATGTTCCTTTTCAAAGAGTTTTTTAGAGTTAGAAAAACTCATATCCTTCCATATATGAGTATTTTGTCTTCCTCAAGTCATGGTGACTGTGTTACGAACCCTGTGGTAGTGCCATAAGCATCTCTTTCCATTCCCAAGTCATTCATATCTGCCAAAAAGATAGGCAAACATGCTAGCATCAACGACACTCCATTTTATATACCACCAATGCACAGCGTCGGAAATGAAATATTCTATACTCAGCTCTGAGTACTTAAGCCTATATTTTCATCTTCTTTACTTGCAACACATCTTTTGCCATATTAATTTTAAAAATCCATGTGAGTAGATACCTAATGTAATGCTTTTTTTTACTCTCAAGATCGCACAATCCAGGTTGATGCCATAGTTTCAGAAACATCAGCGCTTAATATGAAGAATTCATTGTGCTTCAAAATTGCAATTTTTGGAACAAAGATCTTGAACATGAAAACTGGCAGCTCCAGTACGAAAGAGTACTCTCATTTTCTTAGCAGTTAAAGAAATCTTGAAGACTAAGTTTGGTCAATTAAGAACTGAGTTCATTAATAGTTTCCAAGATTTTTTTTAAAAATCATGAATAGTTTGGGGCAAGAATATTCATTAATAAATAATATTTGAAACTGATTTCTCTTCCTATATGTCAGAAACTAAGCATAAGTGCCAAATCCAAGATATTACAAATGATATATCTACTTTTCATTAGAACAGGATAAGTGGAAAACATTAATGGTCAAACCATTTACAGCACATTAATATGGCCTTACTATCTATCAATAAACATTAGGTCTCTTCTATTAGAGTAATAATATGGAGAAGGACTACAGTTAATTGAACTAGTTAAAATTTTAACTACAAACCTGCTTAGACCAATTATAATCTAGTTCTTGGTTATTGTACTAATGATCTCAATTAGTTTATCCTTAGAAAACTGGTGATTAATATTATTACATGATAGAAGGGAAGCAAGAAAAGGAAAAGGAAGAATAAACACACTTACTAAATATGAATTTTTTAAACTGGGCCTTTGGTTTCTTCAGTGCAAAGAGCTTCAGGTAAGGAACTTCTGCCAATACATTTTCTCTTATTACCTTAGAAAGTTGGCTAATATTAAGTATAAATTATTACTTGGGAAGAGGTGGAGTTGAAAGAATAATAAAATCTTCCACTTCCATATTTGACAAGGAATTGAAGTTAGAATAGTGATGAATAATTATTTCTAGTCCAGGAAAAACTTTCAAAAATAAATAAAATGGAATATCCAAAATTATATCTTACTATTTGACCTATTGTGGTTTTTCATGCATTTAGCAATGCCATGATGAGATAATTCCTCTTTCGGAGAAAGCCAGATGGTACAGTAGATAAAACATTGGATCCAGACCTTGGGCAAGTCACTTACCCTCTAATTGCCTCAGTTTCCTCATCTGTAAAATGGGGATAATAATAGCACCTACCTTCTAGGGTTATTGTAAGGATCAAATGAGACAATATTTATAAAGTGCTTTGCAAACCATAAAGTCCTATGTAAGTGCTAACTACTATTATAATTAATCTAATGGTGATTTATAGTAATCATTATTGCATTTTAAAAAATGTATTGTTTGGTACATATGTCATAAGAGTACCTAGTCTGTGCAGGGTAACTGTTACTGCTATGACGATATGTGCATGAAATATGTGTGTGTGCATATATATATATATACATATATATATTTATGTGTGTGTGTATATGTAGGCTGATACAACACACAACATGCCTTTTTAGACATTAGATAAAATAAATTAAAATTTAGAATATTTTTCATTCACATTGTGAAAATTTTCTTCTGCTTGTGAGCATATAATCTATATAAGTACATAACAAATTACACACTCAGTTGCGTCCTGATCTTATTTTTCAGAAACAAATCAAATTTGTACATTAAGAGCCATCTACTTTCGTCAATCCATGCAAACAACTCCCACTGCTCTCCCTGGGAGTTCTGCTGTGGATGATCAATCTGAGTATGTGGTCCTTTGAGCAACTGACAAGTCTTTTCAGATTTCAATTTTGCTTCACAAGTATTTCTCCATACTCTGAAAAGTAAAGGCTTCAAAACTAGCTCTGACCCTGAGTTTCATACAGTAGTTTGTTCAGAGGAAAAGTGGATTATTTGGGTCAAATATTTATGATAACATTTCATGCCTGCTTCAAATGATAGATGCACTTCTGAGAAGTATCAATAAGTGACAAGGTGGGGGAGCACACATAAAAGGGAAATGTATAGCCCTTTGTTACAAATGACTTGACAAAAATTTATTTCTCCTCAGATGTAAAGTCCCACATCTTCCCCCTAAAGCTACCTTAATGGAAATGGCCTTTGGAGAGGTTGGGGACAGAATTGTCCACTAGATCATCATCCCTTTATGGGTTAATATAAACAAGTGATAGGATTGCATTGATCCAAATATATAATGCAGTTTGAAGGCTACATATTTCTTCATACTCTACTGCAAAATGTCTTCCTTTTCTCAGATAACTTTTTATTCTGAAATACTACATCTTAGGTTATATCCCAGTGGCAGCTATTTGGAAACATCTGAATGTGAACTCTTGCACTTTTCTTTCTTTTCTTCATGTGTAGACACAGGCTCACATTAGCAACACCTTAGTAGAGATCTGATGTTGACAGTGTGGTTTAAAAACAAAACAAAATGAAAACAGTATTTCTGGCAAAACAAAGCAACCTTTCCTACTGGTTTTTGTTTAAATATTTCCACTAAGACTAGTAGTTGAGTGCCATATTAGTTTTAGGCTCACCATTCTACTAATACTGTATACCTATAGATCAATACCATGCTTATCCTAATAATCCATGCTTATGGAAGTTGCCAGGCTTCTCTCAAATGTTTTTACACACTCACATGAAAGAACATGATGATAAGAAAACTTTTGCCAAATATAATCCAGAATATACTATGTTATATGTTGCCCACTTGCCTTAAGTAATGAATTTAACTGTCGCTTTAGGATGTAAGCATTGGCAGCAATGTTTTCATTTTGTCCTTACTCACTATTTAAATAAGCAGTTCAAAAAGTGTCATTTAGACTGAGAACTACTGTAAGTTACTGTAATAGAGTAAATGATTAGGAACAATGTTGTAGTGTCCAGTCACAAACAGGTAGATAAAGACAATGTCCATAAGCTAAACACTAGGAAACAGGTTTTGGCCTATGGCTGACATACATATACAGAAAACCCTCTGCTGTTCCCAAATACGCCAGAAAACTATGTTTAGAGAGAAGACAAGGAGGGAACATATTGCAGTTTCATAAGTATTGACACTCCTCCTTCTTGTGAATATAGTTGACGCAGGTTGTATTTCAAACTACATTATATATGGGTGACAAGAAATGCCCAGGCCCAGTATTTCAGCACCTTTCTATCTAGAAAGTGATATGTAACGAAGCATTTGAAAGAATTGCAGAATCCGAGCTCACCATGGGAAGAAGAGAGAGGAATCACTAGTTAATTCCAAGTAGCCGATGACCTAATACCTGTTGCTGTATCTGGTTTTCACCAAAGAGAAATTATGTTGGGATCAGTATTCCCCAGCCGTACATGGCCACAGGATGCCCAGACAAAACCACCAGTCTGGCACCTTAGAGAAAATCTTAGATTTCCATGACTTTTTGATATGGTGTTGTAGAAGAGTTGACGGAATGAAAAATATAAGAAGATTGTGTGTAAATGGGCAGATCCGGTACCAGTTTCGAAACGTTTAGCACCTGGAAAGCAATACTCAGGCTGAAAAAAGTCCAGCAAGGCCTTTGAAGCTAGATTAGAGAAAGTTGAATATTTTAAGTTAGAGTAAGATGAATATGCTTTCCACTGCAAGCACCCTTGGGAGCACCGATTCAGTCAGATCAGAAACCCCTCAAAGTATTCTGGATGTGACACTGCCCCCATCCTAGTTTCATTTAGTCCCTCAGTGGCCCAGTAACCCCAAATAGGAGACCTGAGTCTCAGGTGGGCTGGCAGCCTTTTTTCGTCGTTCTCTTGTTCCTATTCGTCCAAGGGGGCGCAGCGCCTCCCCATTGCACATAGACAGTCACTAGTCCGGGCAGGAGGCCGAGCAAGACCCTGCAGCTACAATCTGCCACGGACCAGCCTTGCTCCCCCCTGACCAATGGGAGCCACCTCCGGTCTCCGTGGAATCGGAGCCATTCTTCCCACCGCTCTACACCCAATCCTCAGGGAGGGAGCTGCAGGACTTAGGTCGTCTGTGGCCAGCCATCTGATGGATGATGACCAGAGAAGTCTTCTTAGGGGGCGGGGGGCGGAGCCGGGGTTCCGGCGGGAAGGGAAGGAAAAGGAAGGGGTAAAGCACCAAAGAAGTAGGTTGGCTCATCCTCTCTCAGCTGGCTAGACGGCGGTGGCGGATACCGGGAATGCTGCGGGCGAAACAAAACGTGCCAAAAAAAAAAAAAAAAAAAGTCGAGGGCCGCCCCCAAACCATTCACCATTGACGCTCTTCTTTTTCCTTATGTTCACCAAGTAGTATAATACTAAACACCACCTCCAAAATCCCTTTCAGTTTATGGAACCCCAAATCAGACGCTATCTCCTGTTTGGGGCAACTCAGGATCCCCTAATGCTTTCCTAAGGCATCCCCTAGGCTGAGTGGAGTTGCAGTTATGGTACACAGTCCGAGGGGGACCAAAGGAGTCGGTGGGGGGAGGGTGGAGAATCCCAGGGTTGGGGGAGAGAAAAGGAGGTCTTTCAGAGCTCATCCCCTGCACCCCCCACCAACCCCAACTCTTTACAGGCCTTTCTTTCGATACCTCACCCTATGCTCGATTTTATGGGAAGGAAGTCATAAGCCCCACCAAAAAGAAAAAAAAAGTTCTTAGAGACTTTGCAGAAGCTTTTCAGTTTCACTGGCCTAAACAGATCAAATTCGGGAGTCAATCCTCTCCACTTCCCCAGGCTCAGCTTTAATCGGGTGGCTTTCGGATCTCGGGAGAAACCAGTAGCACACCTCCTATCTACCTAACAGTATTGAACCGGTGGCAGGAGACTTGTTTATTGGACTACTTTGCCTATTGTTTAATCGAAAGGCCATGCTAGCTCATTAATAGGAAACAACTTTTTTTCTCTCTCCTTAAGTGAGTAAAGCTACAGATCTATCTCTCCAGGGTAGCCGATTCCCATTTGCAAACTGCTTGGTTAAACATTGCATTTCGACATCGTGGTAGTAATTTTTCAGATATTGTAAAGGATACACTTGTCTAAATGGGCGGATGTCAAAGGATGCAGTTATCTAACTCAGTCTAATAAGGTGAAAGACGTGAGGTTCTGTTTAAGAAATGGGTGAAACTCCTGCTTGCTTTGTTCCGCTGGGTTTGTTTGTTATTATTTTAAAGGTACGATTCTGTAGGCTTTCTATCTAACTCATTTTATCACTTTACCCGAAATACTAAGGTTTCACTGTTGTTTCTCATCTTGAACAAGGTGGAATCACACGGTATGGGATCCTACATCCTTATGAATGAACAGGAGAAGGGAGACTAGGGAACTTTTCACTATTTCAGGTAGTGACATTGATGCAACTACATTAGAGTTAATGGCAGCAGCCTGCTCCTCATTATTAATTGTCTTTGTGTTTGGATAAAGTATGTAATCTTCTTCTCAACCACACCATTAAAATAGGTTGCCTTTTCAATTAAGAACTATCTTGAGCACAGCAGTCAATTTTCCTAATGAAGATGCATTATATTTTCACTTTTTTAATAATGGAAAATCCCAGGTTTTCATTAGAAGTGATTACGGAGAAATACAAGAGGGCTTGTCTAAAATAGATGTGGTCATGTAGTGCATTAAACACTAGGCTTTTAAACAAATTGAAATTTCTTCAGATAAGAGAAAAGCATTGGTTTCAAATATGTTCAAACCCGCTTCATTTAGATTTAAAAATATGGAGAGTCCATTCTTTAAAACGCACTTATCAGATAGAAAATGGTGATGAAATGAACTATAGCTAGCTCTATCTTCAATTACGCCTGTAACTTTTTACTCATTCTAGCTTACAAATGGTTGCAGACGTTAAGCCCAAGACTGGTACTGATTAAAAATGCACTTTTAGATAATGTGCAGCTTTTCGAACAAGCAACAAATAGTCTAATTATTCAAGAGCTAAAGTATTCAGCCTATGCACCTACAGTTAATTTTCTTTTTCCTTTCCTCTTAGTTTTTTTTCTTTTTCCTTTTTCTTTTTAGAATAATTATAAAGCCAATGAAATTGATGGAATTGTTCAAAATTTTTATCTTTTATGATGAGCAAAGCCAGCTCTGTGACTGTAAAAAGTGAAATCATGTGACTCCCGATTTAGAAACACTAAAATCTATATAAAGTGTGCAATCAATTAGAGAAAAGGAATGGATTAAATTTGGACATCAACAAAATAGCAAAAAATGTATAGGGTACATTTCCTAATCTTGGGCATTCAAAAAAAATGCATATGGTTAAAAGACTTCCTGTGAGCAACTAGTTTGGGTCTTTATTAATTTGAAAAATCATTTTTCTTTACATACAACATAATATTTCAAGCAAAAATTTTCTCTGTCTTCACTGCCTTCATTTAAACACTAAAGGTAACACCCTAGACACTGATGTGAAAAAAAAAAATCAAGTCAAAATCCAAGTTGAAGTAAAAAGTCCAAAATCAGTTAGGCTTTTTCTTTGTGAAACAACAGTTGGTTTCTTACAAACATACATAATCTTTTTTTTTTTTTCAGGTTTTAGGTCATTAGTTTTGCTGTTGTTGTTGTTGTTACTGCCAAAGCCCTGAACATTTTTTAATCAACTAGCCACTAAAGATGATCTACTAAAGAGTGGGAAAGGAGATTTTCGATTAAAACCTTATCCCATCTTGAAGGATTACTTTATATTGATTCTTAAATATGGCTACAATTGATGGACTCTAATTAAAAATCCAAGGGAAAAGTCTTTCGTGCCTAAATAAAAGAAGCTTTTCATATATGGGAAATAAAGCTTATAAAAGGTTACAAATAAAAGATTAGAGATTTATCCAAACTAGTTTCAAGCTTCACTGTGGCTTTCTTTTCTTCTTCTTTTCCTTATTTACAAAAACCATTCCTGGGTCTTTTTTCCTCAATTGTATATGAAGTTTGAAAACAGTCAAGATATTGGACTGTAATAGTTATTTTATGTCAGGTCTGTAAACTAGAGACTAGTAGGTGCAGTAAAACTGTTCTTCAAGGAAACTTTATGATTGCCTGTATGAAAATTATATTAACTGGCAACTAACTCCCTCCTTTTTATCCTTATCCAGAGTCAATTCTTCCCCCTCCCTACTCTCCCCATTCCAACATGCTTTTACTCCCCAACACCTAACATCCATCTCATCTCTTTCTCTGTGTCTCTGCCTCTGTCTCTGTCTCTCTCTGTCTCTCTCTGTCTCTCTCTGTCTCTCTCTGTCTCTCTCTCTCTCTCTCTCTCTCTCTCTCTCTCTCTCTCTCTCTCTCTCTCTCTCCCTCCCTCTTCTCTCCCTCCCACCTCCCCTTCCCACTCTTATGTTCATCACTACATATTTGGTGCTCACATTCTTATTGTCACTCCAGTTTTACAATTATTTTGAAAAAAAAAAGCTTCACACACCCACATTTCTCACTTGTCACACTATCTTAATGAATTTCATTCCAGAACTTCACCGTCTTTCCTTTTCTCTTATGCCTTTGAGATTTGATTCATACTGGACAGTTCACACCTGCCTATCTTCTAATTTAAGTTACAATTTTCCATTCTTTTATCTGAGAGAAAAGCATTATTGGAGATGAACTACCGATTCTGAATTATTAAGTGTTGATGTCTGTTATGCTTTCGAAAAATATTACCTTAAATATCCAGTCTAATCCCCAGCAAATAGGTAACGAAAGTTGATTTCAACAGAGTTTACACCGGAGAAATCTAAAAATCTGGAGGAGAAAGTGACTTATTTTTAAAACTGCCACAGAATTTTTTTTAATCAATAAAGTTCCCTCCCTCTGCACTAATCACTGAGAAGTTTTGAAATTCATTTTAATATTCCAGAAGTACGCTTTGGGGAGGGGGTATCTAACTCCTCGCCATACCCAGCCCCCCCCCAACACACCCCCGTCGTCTGTTCTTGAGCCGAAAATGTGGTTTGTTCTTGGTTTTTTAATTAGTCTGAAAGAGTCCAGAGATCTCCCCCACCCCCACCCTTGCAGTTGATAAACTTGAAGCAAGGTTTGGAATATTTTAAAGTAGCAAACCCGTGGGAGTGGGAATGAGGGTAGGGAAAGTTAAATGAGCGCCATGCAGAGATTTCAGAATATCCGTCATGTACTGGAAGCTAGATGCAAACGTCACAAATAATTTGATTCAGGTTTATTTATTTTCTTATCTTTAACCTTCTAAATAAACGATTTAATAAGCATATATAAAATAATCATCAAAACACAACAATTTTAAACCGTTGGCTTATTGGTGCAAACCACCCGCTAAATACCAAAAAATCAAAAATTCATGGAAAATATATTCAAAGACACAGAAAATTGAATGAATAGAAATTACATTGGAAGCTCAAGGACTTACTGAAAATCAGGAGTTAGATTTTTCATCCAAGGAAATCTTTTTTTTTCTCCTACAAAAGGTCTAAGGCTTTCAGTTCAACAGACCATCCACCCACCAGAGACCAGTCGCTTTGTCCCGAACTAGACTGGGTTTTGCTGGGACTGTAGCTGTGACAGAGCTGCTCTGAAATTCCCAAATTGACAAGAAGAGACTGGTAAGTAAAGAGCATGTTCTTACAGGTGAAGAGCAATTTAGCAACTTTTCCATTAGACACCCAGGAGAAAGCTGGTCTGTTACCAAAGGCTGCAAAGTCTGTGCAGAATTCCTCCAGAAAGAAACAGAAAGTCCCCCCTTTTTTTGTTCTCTCTCTCTCTCTCTCTCTCTCTCTCTCTCTCTCTCTCTCTCTCTCTCTCTCTCTCTCTCTCTCTCTCTCTCTCTCTTCTGTCTCCTCTCTCCTTTCTCTTCTCTCTCTCTTCTCTCTCAGATCCAATCTTTGCTTCACCCCCAGCATATTGCTAAGCTAAAGGGAAATTCTCTTTGATGGAGAGGTGTTTCCAGCTTCTGGGTTTTTAAAACCTAAATCTATATTCAAATCTGGCTGAAGGTGTGTTGTGGGATTTATGAAAGCCTCTTAAAGGGGTAAATTTACCAAACCGTGACAAAATCATCACAATCTGACTTTAGATAGCTGAAGTGGATGAGAATTTTAAAGAGACCCTTGTTTATTTAAGTAACACTGTCCATTTCTGTCTCTGGGTTTATTGGCCCCCATGCTTATCCCAAAGTTATTGGACTGGAGGGCAAAGCAGGGGCTAGAAGCTGTCTCTTTCCGTCCCCCTACGTGGAAAGGAGCTCACACGCTTCATTGCTCTCCAAGCTCTCCTAGTAGCGCCCAAATTCTAAAATTTTCACTGTAACTGTCCACCCACGATTTTATATAAAGCTCTAAGCTTTTTCTACAGGGCAAGGTAGACACCTCTCCCACTAAAGAATTTAATGTATTTCTTAAGAACTACAGGCTTTTCTGGGAAAGTGTCTTTGGTCACATTTCCTGACATTCATCTCATATAACTTTCTCCAAGGCCTTCATCATTACCGATCTTTTCTGCCACGTACTTTACATTTCATTTTTTTTTTTTGGCATTCAATCCCCTAAAACATTATGGTCCTCTAAAACATCATGTGCAAAAACATATGATGTCTTTGAGATTTTTCCCTCCAAGCTAGCCAAATGTTAGTTTTGGGTGGCAGTACGGGAGAGAAATGGAGAGGAAGAGGGGACATCAGGGGTAGTGATGTTAAAATTGGGGCTCGATATGTTTGGCTTTTGTCATCATCATAGCTCTTTTCTATGGAGATAGAATATATTATAGTCTATGGCAGGGATGCAGGTCTCTGAGCAAGGATTGTGACTTATATAAACGGTAGCCTTCTGTACAGGATTCAGTGGATGAATGGGGGCGGAGGGAAAGAGAGAAGGAAAGAGAGAAGGAAAGAGAACTGCGCTCCTCCCCTTCTCTCCCCCCTCCTCCTCCCTCCCCACACGAAGTTCTGTCTCTCAATGAGTAGACACTCTTGACAGAAAATTCATCCTCTTTCTTCTTATAGGAACTAGGGACAGTAAGGGGTTAGGAGTGGGATTGGGAAAAATCAACCCTCCAAATCGACTAGAGCTGGAGTCTCGCAGTAAGCACAACTCTCACAACTGAAGTCAGTCTCTCCTATCCTTCTCCAGCCTGGAAGATGGAGGGATTCAAAGAGGAGGCAGAAAGCTCTGCCCCAGGGAAGCAGGCAAAGCCAACTGCTGAAAGCCCGGCTGCAGATTGCTTTCTGACTCTCACGAATTCACATAATTCATTAATTGCTGTAAATCCCAAGGACAACCACATTTGATTACACATACAGTATAAGAACTAGCAACAAAGAGACGAATTAATTACCAACTTCATTAACATAGGTCCCCAAATTAAAACCATTGAGGTTTTATTTGGGTCGGCTTGTGGGGGAGGGGGAGGGAATTGTTGAGCGGGTGGTAAAGAGGTTTAATTTTTTTTCCTGGGGTGCGGGTCCGTAGTGACGGGTTTTCCTGTGATTGCCCCCACTCCCACCCTTTCGGCTTCCCGCCCTCCTTCACCCCGCCTCCCAGCTCAATTTGTTTCTGCTTTTACCAAAACCCAGATCTGCTTTAAATTTGTCATTTCCCAGTCCACTCTCTAAGGCGAAAAGGTTAACACCTGCGGGCTGTACCTTCTTCCCTTCCCTTTCAAATTCTCCTTCTGACATTACCGCGACTCACAGCTCTGCTTCCTCAGTTGTTTTCAAGTCTTTTGCAGCTGTCTCTCTTGGTCACATCGCGATTCAACTTTAATTTTTGTTTAACCTTCAATTAGTTGATTGGTTTAAAAATTGGGGGAGGGGGGATGGTAGGATTTTTACCTTCTATTCTGACTCTGTTGATTCCATGTAGGAATCCTAGATCCCAAGACTACATTATGAGGTATCTTTCCAAATCTGCCTGTTTCACGAAATCTAAACTTCTTATCCCTGAAGCAATCCCTTGGGCTAGAAACGGCGCAACTAGAATGATCATTTATAGTCTGGCTTCTAGTTAAGGTTACTTGGTTGGGGGTGCGTGAAGATGACTTGGTGAAGCCGTCAGGTTTGAGCTAGGGTCTTAGTTTTTAGCGGTTTGTTCTTTTATCCTCTCATTTTTTTTGTCTCATTAGCATTCTTCCTCATTCTCTCTCTCTCTCTCTCTCTCTCTCTCTCTCTCTCTCTCTCTCTCTCTCTCTCTCCCTTCCCCTCTCTCCCTCTCTCTCTCCCTCTTTCCCTCTCTCTCTCTCTCCCTTCTTTTTTTTCCTCTTCTTCCTCCGCCTCTACTCCCTCTTCCTTTCCCTCTTGCCTCCTATCTTAGTGTCCCTCCACCACCCTTTTTCTTCCCTCAGCTTAGTCTCACCCTGTTTGATACTGCAAATTCTTGTTTTTGACATGCTTTTTGCGTCTGATCCAAACACTTCTTGGCAGCTTTGGCTGGGCATTGCCCATATTTACCAACCTCCCCCTTTCTCCCCTTCCAAATGTTTACTTAAATATTTTTGTGCTCCAATCTTAGATTTCATTTGTTTCCTCTTCCCTAGCAAAGGGAGAGAAAAAAGGAGGAAGAAAGGGGAGAAAAAGGTAACATGATCTCTGCTGTCCATCATTTTAATTGTACAATTAGTTCATATGCTCTGGCCCATAATGTATATTTTAAATCTAGTATAGTTTCTTTTATGTATATTCTATGTAATTTTGGGAGCTGTTATTTGTTGCCTCGTCGTCCCCCTGGTGCAGCAGTGGCCTGTTTTCCTCCCCCTGTTGTGTGTTTTTATTATTTTCCCTCTGGCTTAGATGTGTCAATCATTCTCTCCCTGCCATTGGTTGGAGAGTTTGCGTCAAAAAGTTGCCAGAGAGGCGCTTTCTCAGCAAATCTCCCTGAGAGAGGAACGGACCTCAGCTCCAACTAAGTCTCCACTATTATTAAAAATAAAAATCATTAGACCATACACTACAAGATCTACTTTGTATGTAACCCACGCCGGTTAAAGAACTGTAGAGTGGGGTAGCCTTTTTCTATCTTTATTTTTATTCTTTTTTTTTTCCTTTTTTGTTTGTTTTCATTTGATTTTTTGGTTTTTGTTTTTTGGGTTTTTTTTTTTGATCGACTTCTTATGAGAAGCTGAAGAATGCAAGATTTCTAACTTACTGCTCTTGATTTCTTTTAGGACAGCTGTTTATTGGAATTTGAGAGTATATTTTGGTCATTTTTTTCCCCCAACCTTCAATGCGGCTGTAAGGTAAGTGCCTCAATCTATCGCTGCCGGTATAGCGTTCTTCTCGAGAGGCCCGCAGTTCGCGTTTGTTTGTATGTATGTATGTGTGTGTATGTATGTCTATACGTACGTATGTACGTATGTGACTATGTGTAGAGCAGGATAAACATGAGAGGTTTAATATAGTTTAGTTAAGTAGATCGCGCCGGCTTGGGTGATCGTCGGATCAGCTTCGTTAGTTCTTTGAAATAGTTGAGTGTGTGGAAAGGTGAAGCAGGGAAGCTAGTTTTAAAAATAATTTTTTAAATCATTGAGACCTGCCTTTTCTGCTCAGTAAATTAACTGGTGTTTTAAAAATTAAACCCAATGATATTTTCGAAGTCAACTGAAAACGGTGGAGGTGGGGGGGGGGGCGTGGAAGACGAATCCTTTGAACCACTTCCATGGTCACCCCAGACTTCCTAGCTTCTCCTTGCCTCGAAATCCAGAATCCTTTCCTCCTCCCTAATGAACATGGAAAGAGACCAAAGCAGATAAATGAGGAGGCGGAGAAAGCATTTACCCCCCCCCCTTATCTCTTTCTTTCTTTGTCTTTCTGCATTTCTTTCTTTCTTTCTTCTTTCTCCTTTCTCTTTTTTCTTTCCTTCCCTTCCTTTCTCTTTCTTTCCTTTCCTTTCCTTTCCCTTCCCTTCCCTTCCCTTCCCTTCCCTTCCCTTCCCTTCCCTTCCCTTCCCTTCTCTTCTCTTCTCTTCTCTTCTCTTCTCTTCTCTTCTCTTCTCTTCTCTTCTCTTCTCTTCTCTTCTTTCTTCTCCTCTTTTCTTTTTGTTTGTGAATCGCAACCAAAGATGCAAACTGACCAACGGGATTTTAATTTGACATGGAGATTGGATTCTCTCCCCCCACCTTTTGGCCTGTTCCTATTGCTCCTAGCCCCCCTTTTATGGGAGGATGATGAGTGGAATTAAATCCTTCACCTCCAAGATATTGACAAACTGATTGCTGCCCAAGACTTTGATCAATAGACTACTCCAAGGAAAGTAATTTTGCAAACATGAATTTGACCAGGGAGAGCTCGGGGCTATAACAAAGACAAGGAAAAGCTCTATGCAGATTGCCCTCTCCGAATACCTTGGATGGAGTGAATTAAGTGTCTAGTTTCTTCTCCTCGGAGTCTGTCGTCCGCAATTTGAAGCTGGTGGAAAGAGTCATATTGGTTTGTGTTGCTGGCTTACTTAGTTCATTCTTAATTTGGGACGGGGGAATTGGGCAGCCACATTACAGGAAAGTATAGATAGCCTAGATATCAGGAGGGCAGTCTCGCCGGTATTGCACACTCGGAATCACCGGATTCTGAAAAATTTGTAAGCCTAAGCCCCTGGGGATCCATTACTCAATCACCCTAAACTAACGCTTACAATCTAGTTCTGGGAAATAATCGAATACCTATGTAAACTCTGCACAGCACTTTTAAGGTGAAGTGGACTAAAAAATCTTTCTGGCAATCACATATGTTAATATGTTTATGTACTATTTAAAAATTAACAAGATCTATTATATATCACTTTAAAAATAATTTTTAAAAATTGTTCCTTCTGTCACAATCACGTTGATATAGCTATTGTTTTATAAGTAGTTAGGTGAATGGGGTGAACCAGGCCGGGGGGGGGCGGGGTAGAGGGGGACGGAAAGTAGCTTTCTTTAAAAAATAACCCCAAGTTCTGGGTTTACTTTTTTAAAGAGATGGAGAAATTCCATCCTATAGGTTTTCCATTTAAAAATTTTCCAAGCATTACTTCAAGCTCTAACAACTTTAAGAGAATCCAAAAGTTTTGCATCATATATTCAGGGGAGAAAGGAAGAAAGAGAGAAAGACTCCTCTCAGCCCCCCCTCCCAAGAAGAAACGAAAAGCAAAGTCTCGCTTAAATGATTATCTGATTCTCTCCCAAATAATAACTAGTCGAAGTATAAATACCAAGTCCACTTTTTTTCTCTTTCAGGAGAGAAAATGTTAGTCGATTCCCCAAGGCCTAAAACTTTCCCTGCAGTTAAAAGGAGAAAGGCAAAGAAGCGGGTTTGTCTGCTTTTTCTTTCTCCTTCTAACAAACAGCATGCTAGTCTATATGGGTTTTGTTTCATTTCCATCATGCAGAAAATTAATCAGCACAAATGATCAGCCGAGCTGGGGATGGCGTCCTGTAATTAGGGAACGTGTGCCCCTCGGATTATCTCGTTAGTTTATCAAGAAAACATTTATTATAATTAATTCTTGGACGGGATAATTATTATTGAGCGAGGACAGAGCAACTGTTAGATAGGGTCCTTGGAAAGGAAAAGGGGGAGGGGGCGACAGATTGCGCGAATTGGCCGTGGGATATAAGCCTGTCATTCGGCCAGGACCAGGGTCAGTTCAGCAAGTTCGCTCCACCGGCTGGGCTGCTGGGCAGGTAGGACACAAAGCGAACTTTATCATGATTTACAAGAGGTAGACTAGGGGTCTTTTAACCATTCAGTGAGAGGGTTTTCTTCTTGAATATACTATTTATATAAAAGTCATCATCACTCAAGTCCTATTGGGGCTTATATATATTTTTTAAAGGTATTTTCCTCCCTTTATCGGCTCTCCTTAAAGGGGAAGGGAGAAAACTGTCTTTCAGGGAAGAATCTTAAACTGCTTCACTTTTAAGTTAGACCTCGGAGATAGAAGCTCAGAAGTACAACTTTTTGAGGGAAAACTGTTCTTTAGGGTGACTATTAATATTTACCTGTAGATTTTTTTTTTTAAAGCAGAGCAAGTAGACCTGAGAAAATAGTTTAGTTCTGAGAATGTTAAATACAAGCAATTAGGACTTTATAGGTTAAATAAGAAACCCTAGAATCTTTTTATAGTGTTGCGTTATTAATGCCCTTTCATCTTGATGAAGGGATATATTATTTTAATGCAAGCCATATATTATATTTTAGTCATATCTGTGAGTCTAGTTACAAACTACTTTCCCCCTCCTTAACACTTTCATACTTTTTATATTAGTTATATGGTACTATTTTGTTTCATTTGAGCTCTTCAAGAGCTTTAAAGGATAAGAATATTATTTTGATTTAAAGCACTTTTTAAATGTTTAAAAAATTTCAAGAAATTCTTTAAAAAGAA
The DNA here is from genome assembly GCA_028646595.1 of Phalanger gymnotis. Classification (NCBI taxonomy): domain Eukaryota; kingdom Metazoa; phylum Chordata; class Mammalia; order Diprotodontia; family Phalangeridae; genus Phalanger; species Phalanger gymnotis. Next base: position 168,441,845 of record CM053624.1, on the reverse strand, counting down.
AAATAAATTTACTCCCTTCCTAATGAAATGGACCAAAAAGAAACTGCTAGAAAATGCAAAGTCTTTGTTGTTCAAATTTATTTTCCTGTTGGGAATAATGTAAGTTTCTCTCTCTTTTTCCTCTGCCAAGGATAGGATGGAATGCTATATCACTGTGCCAAGTTGGGAAAAGTTATTTAGCATCATTTTCACTATTAATTTAAATAAATAAAATCTGTAATTTTCCAAACTCCTTAAACACTCATCTGTGAGACTGTGCCCCCTTGATACCCTGGGCAAATTAACTCCAGTAGTCCTTAGGATAGGTCATTTTGGCAGCTCTAAAAGTGAGAAAGGAGTTGTCTCAAGCTTGTGTCCGCCATTTTGAAGAAATCTCTTACTTCATCAAAGTTGTAAAGTAATGAGATCCTTACTGGATGGATGGCACAATTCATGTAACAAATGCCAGAGTCTGAAGCTGTCACCATGGGTTGGGAGCCTGCACTGGGGGGAAGAAAGTGGAAAAAGCAAATAATTGTTCCTCCTTTTCCTTCCCATCTTTCCTTCTTTTTCCTTTTCTCCTTATCCTCAGAGAGTTGTTGGAGACTTTCAGAGTGGAGAGTCATTCTTTTGGTGTGGCAACCTTGGGTCACTTTCTTTCCTTTATTAAAAAAAAAGAAAAGAAAAGAAAAGAAAATCCTAAATAAGCTTGGGGGGAGGGAGGGGAAGAACCCAGCCTAATGAAACAGGAAACTGTCCAGGCTTGTTTCAGAGTCCAATGTCCTAATACTGCAGTTTCTAATTCTGCAAAATGCAGCTTCCACACTTCAAATTTATCATGGAAGTGGGACAACACTGATGGTACAAAACAGGGCCATGGGCATAATATTCCTCCTAATAACCTAATAACCTAAAATTTCCAAGGTGTGCTTTTTAATCCTAATTTGATCACAGCACTTCTTTATTGAGCACGGAGTCTGCAGGAATTTTTTGCAGAAAGTTTAGCTATTTGGCAAGTTTTTATTGGAAGTTAAATATTTGTTTGTTTAGCCTTAGCTCTTTAGACACATACAATCAAAGCCCAAAGAAAACCTAATAAATCTTACTTACCTCAAATCTAATTACTGAGTGTACCAATTAGGTGAAAATGATTACTGGAAATGGCTTTAAGATGTGGAATGATAGTGGTAGGGGAGTTTTCTCAAGTTTATCGACTAGCAAGTTGATATTTCAGATCCTAAACTCACCAACATTTTAGTTTCACAGCAGCTGAAAGCTATAAAAAGCTGGGATAATTAAAATCTCTGCCGGTGGAAAGGCAACAGGCCGGGAGAGATAGGTTTCTTGAATTGTTTCTTTGTTTCTCACCGGTGGGCTTTGTTATCAGCATTATTTATTTTACCAAGAAGATCTTTGTCTCTGCAAATGGCCCCAATCAAGTTTTGTTTGAGACAATTAGCAAGAGCCAACCAAGAAGTCCTATGCAAATTCTGGGATAGGAATGCAATGTGTGCATTTGAAGGCCTGGGGTTTTGTCCTTGGGTAAGGCAGAGATTGTAATTACTTTCTGGGGTGTAACTTTTTTTTAGCTGAGGGTGGGGGTGGGGAAGACGTGTTTATCTGGCCCACTTCTCCTCTGGTCCCAAAGGCAGCTGAGAGTCCTTTAAGAGCCAAAGGATCCTTTAACCTCTGAACCTCACGCCAGCTTGTCATAGGAGATAAAAGATCTGCACTAGACATCTCAGTTAACCAGAACTTTTAAAAATTATTATTGCTTGTCTTTTTGTTTTCATCTTTAGAAACACCAGGTTTAAGCCTAGCCAGCAGGGACCCTGAATCCAACAGCTCCCGAAGAATCGAGACCTTGCTGCCAGGTCTCCATTTTGGCCAACTTTTCTCCTCCAAACTTTAGCATGATGTCTTATCTTAAGCAACCACCTTATGCAGTAAATGGGCTGAGTCTTACCACTTCTGGAATGGACTTGCTTCACCCTTCCGTAGGCTATCCTGGTAAGAATGACTGCAACCCCCCTCACCCCACAAGGGGTCTAACGTCTTCTAAGATATTCCCCAATCTTTGGGTTTGCTTCTCTTCATGAGTGAGGGAGGGGAAGCAGACTACTTCTGAACTGTTCAGTGAATGACTCAGAACCTTTTTCAGTCCCTCTGTTCCCTCTCAATCCCCTCTTCTCCCTACAAAGGATCTACCTGGAACTAGGGAAAGGGGAGGATGAGAAGGCCAAAAGAGGGAGGAGGTAGATCTGCAGTAATTGAAAGACATCTGTTTCACTTTGCCAGACTGTATTGTCTGGACAATTAAAGCCAGGTCTGAAAGTTTGAATTGGAGATGCCTAGCTCTATGTCACACTCTCCCCCAAATAGTCTTTTCCTTTTCTCTCCTTCCTTGACTCTTCTTCCTGTGGCTTTTTTGTTTTACATATTTCTTCCCACTTCCCACTCTGCTCTCTCATCCCTCCAGTATAATAGTAACACAGTTGCTCCAAAGGATGTTGATTTTTTCCCACCCTTTTGATTCAGATTTTAATTTAAAATACAAGTAAAACTTTCTCAGACTTTTGAAGCTTATATCATTAATAGCCATTTGGGCCGAGGGTGGGAGAGGGAAGACATGAAGCTTCAGGTAGGTGATTTTGTAAACAGGCAGGAACTGGAAACCAGATTTTCTGAAGTCCAGTGGATCTTGACTTGGGGACAGGGACTGCCCATCTTGAGAGACTCTTTATGTCCTTCTGAATTGTTATTTGGGGATTTTATGTGGACTTTTTTTTTTCCTTCTTGAGAAGTACAAGCAAGAGACCATCCTGATTTTCCTGGGTATGGATTCTCTGAGAGTAAATCTGCAAGGCATAGGCAGAGTCTTCTTATAAGGCAAAAGCTCTGCATGTATGCTGCTGCTTAATGGGATCTGTAACTGGGGGGGGGAGCTAGAACAATGGGGACTGGCAGGCTCTGAGGAGTGGCAGTGGCATCAGGAGTCTCTCTAATGAGGTTGCTGCCAATGGGGAGAGAAGGAAGGGGGCTGCTGGTTTCAACAGTATGTTGCCTAGAGAGGGGTGTTTGGTTGAAAGGGTGAATGGAGGTGTGTCGTTCCCCCCCCCCAACTCCAGTTGGGAGGGTTGCTCTGCTCCTCTAAAAGCTGTCATGACTTTCTTGTCCTGTAGCAACCCCCAGAAAACAGAGGCGGGAGAGAACCACCTTTACCCGAGCTCAACTGGATGTGCTAGAGGCACTGTTTGCCAAGACCCGATATCCAGACATTTTCATGCGGGAGGAAGTAGCACTGAAGATCAATCTTCCTGAGTCTAGAGTGCAGGTAGGGAAAGCGTTGGTGCCATTTCCTATCTTAGACCTACTGCGTGCCACTGGGGTGGGGAGGGGGGCGGGGCACGACGCAGACATCCTCTACCAATTTGTTAACTTTCACCTAATCTTCCTCAGACTTTTGTTCAGGAATTCCTTAGGGGCACAAAATAATCTCAATACTTTTGTCCAGTGACCCTCCCCACAACCAAGGAGGAGAGATAGGCCTCTGTATCCATTCTCTGATATAGAAAACAGCTCCAATTCCCTTTTCTTCTGCCTTCCATTTGTTTTGGTCCTCTTCTTCCCTCCCACAAGTTCACCTTTCCTAAGTTCCTGAAGTGATTGAAGCAAGAATGTGGGAGAACTCACCATAGGTGAGAATGAAGGCAAAGACCCAGAGGATTTAATGTTTCTATGGGGCAAAGGCCTGGCCTTAGGAGAACTCAGTGTCTTGGATGGCTAGCAAAGTTTGCATACATGTTTACTGATATTCGCCATTTAAATATGAGTTATTATCGTTAAGGCAATCTAATTGTGTATATAATGAGAACAGTGTTGAGTGGTAGATTGACCCAAAATAGAAAGACAAGCCCTGCTACCTACAGACTGTGTGACCCTGTTCAAGTCCCTTAATCTCTGAGTTTACTGGGTATTTTTCAAGGTTATAAGTTCCATAGAAGGTGGTGACCTATGCTAATTAGTAGGAGTTTCCTCTCCTATTTAGTTCTCTTTATTAATGAAATCATAGGTCCATTTCCTGTCCCAATCCCCATTCCTTATCTAATTGCACAACTTCCACCCCTTACCTTTCTACCTACTCGGATATCTTCAGAAAATAAGAAATCAACCCAACAAAGTGAGCTGACTGAGAGCCTGTTTTCACCTCTCTGTGATTTACACAAAATTAGCCAGGGCTCTCTAAGCTTCAGAATATGCACTTTCTACATTAACCCCTTTTTTCTCCTGCTCTCCACCCTATTTTCCCAAAGCTAGGTTTAACAATTTAAGAGGTTTCTAGAGGACTTCATGTCACCCAATACTAGTCAGTTTAGGTAAGAAGAAAACTCCAGATACTCCTCTTTCTCAGAGGAGGCTTAGTCTTTAGAAAAAAATACCTACAAATATGTAATTCCCCTTCAACCAGGGCAAGCTTTGCTGAAGGATTAAACCTGGGACTGAGGTTCCAAGTCAAGGAAAAAAAGAAGAGAAAATGCAGTCTCCTTTTAAAATTTAATTAAAGGGCAAGTTGTGAAAGACTTTGACCCTTCTGAAATTGCTATCCAGGGAAATGAATGGACTGGGATGGGTTTTTCTACCCATTGGGTTTAGAAATGAACTTTAGGGCACTGGTAAAGTTAAAATAGTCTTGTGCTGCCCTGAGGGATATTTCCTTCTGTGAGATTTTAGGGATGTTCAATTCAGCAGCTCACAAAGGAGAAAATTAACTACAGTCTGTGTCATTTCAAAACCTGACACAGCGACAATTTCTTATCACCCTTTCTCACCAAAGAAACTCACCAAATGACAGTGCAAGTCCCACCTTGAAAATGCCTATACCTTTTCTGGGCATTTACTGCAATGAGGTTTTACAAATTTAAGTCCAAAATGCTGAAATCTTGACTTGGCCCTATTGAAAGTTATGCTGACTCAGCTCATTCAAGTCCCCACTCCTCCCTCACTTCCTTGGAGACTTCTGGTTACCTCAGGCCAGCACTTTACCTACTTCTCCAAAAGGAGAAGCAGGAGAACATTCAGCAGGCATTTGCTCTGAGTCCCTACCTTTTGGAGGCATTAGCAAAGGAGTAAAGTGAGAGGCCCAGCCTCTTTTTTTTCTTTTGGAGGGGGGAAGGCAGGACATTTGGGGTTCAGTGACTTGCCCAAGGTCACTCAGCTAGTAAGTGTGTTAAGTGTCTGTTGCCAGAATTGAACTCAGGTCCTCCTGACTGCAAGGCCCATGCTCTACTCACTGAGCCACCTAGCTGCCCCAAGGCCCAGCCTTTATACTAGTTATACTTACACATCTATAATTCTATGACTCTAAATATTAGAAGGCAAAACTCCTGAAGGCAGGACCTATTCTTCATGTCTTCCTCAGGATCTAACCTTGTGTTTGCATTGTAAATACTAAATAAATATTTGAACTGAATTGTGAAGGTAGGTTATTAGCCACATAGGAACTCAGAATGTTGCTTTTTGGCATTTGGTAGAGTAAGATCTGAAATACAGTATGGACTACGTATTAAGGATTAAGGACACTCTCCAGCCACGTGATTTTTGTAGCTTTCTTAAAAGTCTTAGCTCTTCCAAAGTACCCCATCCTGGAAGTAAAGATGAATTCTAGTACTTGGGGACAAAAGAAGCCTCTATAGACAGACCGATATACAGGCCAATGAGGTTTCTCATTGTGTGGATAACTAGAATAGTATTCAAATCCCACTTATCCTCCAGTCTTGGCATCTAGAGGTTGGCAAAGAGTGCTTTTCTGATCTTACTTATAACAGCAGGTTTTGGCCTGGGTCACCTCATCTTTTTGTGGAGGTTATCATGGAAAACTTCTGAAAAGGGTTCTTTCCCCTATCTTTCTCTTTTTCCCTCCTTCTCAAGGTATGGTTTAAAAATCGAAGAGCCAAGTGCCGCCAACAACAACAGCAGCAACAGAATGGTGGTCAAAACAAAGTTCGGCCTGCCAAAAAGAAGAGCTCTCCGGTCAGAGAAGTGAGCTCAGAGAGCGGAACCAGTGGCCAATTCACTCCCCCCTCTAGCACCTCTGTCCCAGCCATTTCCAGCAGCAGTGCCCCTGTGTCCATCTGGAGTCCAGCTTCCATCTCCCCACTGTCAGATCCCCTTTCCACCTCCTCTTCCTGCATGCAGAGATCCTATCCCATGACCTACACACAGGCCTCAGGTTATAGTCAAGGATATGCTGGCTCAACCTCCTATTTTGGGGGCATGGACTGTGGATCTTATTTGACCCCTATGCATCACCAGCTTCCTGGACCAGGGGCCACACTCAGCCCCATGGGCACCAATGCAGTTACCAGCCATCTCAATCAGTCCACAGCTTCTCTTACCACCCAGGGCTATGGAGCTTCGAGCCTGGGTTTTAACTCAACCACTGATTGCTTGGATTATAAGGACCAAACTGCCTCCTGGAAGCTAAACTTCAATGCTGACTGCTTGGATTATAAAGATCAGACATCCTCGTGGAAATTCCAGGTTTTGTGAAGACCTGTAGAATGCACCCTTCCCCTTTTGTTTCTGGTGATTTTTTTTTTTTGAACATAATGGGCTGAACATTCCAGTTTTAGCCAGGTCTTGGTTGAACAAAGACAGTTAGGCAAGAGCATGGTCAGATTCAACTTCTGATCGAAGCTCTGGGAAGAAATAGGAGGAAAAATGAAGGAAGGGCCTTAAAGGGGCAAATCAACTAGCAACCAGAAGTGGACAAGGCCACCCATTTACATATGACCCATGTGATAGTTTTAGCTCTTTATTGGTTTTCTTGGTTTGTAAAGGTATGGGGGGGAAAACATTCCAGCCATGATCAACCAAATACAAACAAAAACAACCCAAGGAAAGGAAGGATAGTGTCTTTCTTCACCAGAGGTTCCTAGTCGTTAGCCAATCTTGGTTAAATCTTAGGAATGGACAGTGTCTCTCTCAAGCTCATTCACGTTTCATGACCAACTGTTAGTTGGCACTGAAAAAACTTTTCAGGGCTGTGTGAATTGTGCGACTGATTGTCCTAGATGCACTACTTTATTTAAAAAAAAATGTTCATAAAGAGTCAATATGTAGTTTTTAAGAGACAATCAGTGTGTGTCTTATATAAATGGTACATCTGTTGTTTTAAATCTGTGCTAGACTTCAAAACTGTGATCTCCTGTATTGTATGCAACCTTGAACCCCGCCTCTGCAGGGGTTCTTCTGTGATTAAATAGATTATAATTATAAGCAAAATTCAGAGCAACTGAATCTGAAAAGATTGCCTTTGGCCAGAGGTGAACTGCACTGAAACTTTTTACAACAAACTTTCACTGAATGGAAAAAAAAAATGAGAGAGAGCCAGAGAGGAGAGAAACAAGAGGATACTAGCTCATCTGTTAATAACTTACTGATAGCAAAGCTATCAGTAAACAAACACACAAAGACATTGGTCAATTGCTCTGACCCTGATGAATTTAAACTGAGATCATTGTTGTTTATGCTTGCAGATGTTAACTGGAAAAGATATATATTATATATATATATGCATAAACCTTTTTTTCTTGGATTTGGCAGATATGTATAATTACATTAAAATGGTTCTAGCACAATTTGAGGTCTTCTTCCCTTTAATTTTACACAATGACTTATGGAAGGGAAACCACACCTTGACATAGAACCTCTATTTCCCAAAGTAAACGTCTTGAGGCAGAAAATGAAACAGCATTTTTGCTGTTCTTTAATTTGAAATCACTAGCTATATTTCAGTGCCTAACACAGTGCTCTGCACACAGCTGGCCTCCAATAAAGGTTCTTGACTGACTGACTTTCATGAGGATTGCCCAAGGAAATGAAGTTAGCTTTCCCATCAAGCGCTTTTCTCTTCCTCTTCTCATGGCCCCCCAACACCTCAAGCATCAGAACATTTAACACGCTAATGTTTCTGCTTTCTATTTTAAATCTATGTATCTAAGATTATAAAAAGATTATTGAAGCCAGCAAACTATGATCACAACAGATGATGTGAAAACAGGGACCTGAGATCATGAGAGAGGAGGGATCAAAACCCCGAAAGTGCAAGAAAGCCCTTTGTTGTCATTCCCCATTTTTTTCGGTGGGGGGTATAAGGTGGAGGAGGGCTTTGTAGAGAAGAGAATGACAAGAATTCCTTGTTCCTGATTGCTGTTTGGTTAAGGGACTGTTTCTCGAAGCTACTGAAAAATATTCTGCGGTAAACAGAGAGTGTAATCAGAATCTGAAAGCAACTCAGGCAGAAATGATGTCTGAACAAAAGAGTTTTGGAAAAGTTTTGAAACCTATCATTTCAGCAGTTGAACATAAAGTGCCCTGGTCAGGTTTTCTTCTTTCAAGAAAGTGCTGAGAAAATAGGTCCCTTTTCATGTCTTCCTGCATTTTATAAAAGAAGCAGAAAAGACAGAAATGCAGCAGTGATGGTAGCAATTCCCTAGGAATAATCAACTTTTATTTTAATTTTAGCCTTGTATTCTGTCTTGAAATTAGACACATTTAAATGAACCAGAATTGTACTTTTATAGGAAAAGTATTAAACTACCAGTTTCAACCATTTCCCCCTCCATATAATATCACTTAAAATTGATTTGGTTGTACCCAGTTTTCTCTTTCTGGTTATGCAAATTGTTTTGAGCACTGTGTGATCTTTCCTAATAAATCGTTTGCCTTTTTTTTTTTGTCTGCTAAAGGAAATGCATTAGTTTGCTTCCAATCCTGAATCAGAAACTTGATGGAGAAATTTTCCAGAACCTACTGATAATTGTCACTCCGTTGTACTTTATACTGAAGTGAAACTGGGACCTTTCAGTGAGCTTTCCTTTTTTATGATTGTCCAGGTTCAGATTCTTAATCCTTCAGTAAAGTAGAAACAATTCTCATTCGTGTGTGAGAATCTAAGTTCTCTCTTTGCTTTCAGTTTTGGAACGCCGCTGGGCGGGTTAATAGTATCCTTTCTCTAAAAGCGGAGTGGAAGGGCTAGGGGGAGAGACAGACAGACAAACACAAAGATATACAGAGACAGAAAGTAAGAGACGAAGGAACAGACAGGAGAAACGAGACAAGTACAAAGAAATACAGGGAGACAGAAACAAAGTGACAAAAAAGAGGGAGAGGGAGAGAGAGAGAGAGAGAGAGAGAGAGAGAGAGAGAGAGAGAGAGAGAGAGAGAGATGAGAGAGAGAATACTGATGAGAAACGTGGCAGTATAGTCCTTGGCAAAAAGTTAAACTGAGAGAGAAAAAGGAAAGGTGCAGAACGCCTTCAGAAGACAATATTCCCATCATCTTTGCGTAACTAAATACAAGACTGTGGAGGGAAATCCCTTTGCAGTGGAGAAAGAGGATGAAGTTAAAAAAGGAGAGAGGTTTGGTTTAAAGATACGCAGAGTGCTTATACTCAAGTCTAGTTTTAATGACACGAATACCAATAATAACGAAGATCTTTAGTACGCACATAGAGTCTTCCTCTGAAGACTTCAGAGGGCTTCTTCAGCGGCGTCAGAACTCTGGAGAAACTAAATCCCCCTTCACTTCACAGACTGAAAAGAGAACCTTAGAACTGCTGTCCTGGAGGGGGCGAGATGGAGGTAGTTTGGTTTTCAAAGATTTGTTTTCCCAAACCATTATCTTTTCTGCTAATGATTCTTGGTCCTTTGTATTTCACTTTGGGAGGCTTTCTTCGCCTAAAAGATAAGAGAAGAAATTCAATCAAGTCAATTAAGCTCCTGCTTTTGAAATCTTCAGATTAGAGGTTCAGATATGGACACTTTCTTAGTTCCTCTCAATCATCGTTTTCCAACAATCGCAATTTTCCTTTCGGAGTGTTTCTCCAGTCTCCACTGGTACCTAGAACTGTGTTCTTTGGCGAATTGAATACTCAGGGACTTCTTTGCTAAGCAAATCTCAGCTCATCTGGGCCTTGACTCAGCGGGAGACTGCTTGGAGATTGTGGGGAGGAGTATGGAGAACTGGAAAGATGCTTAAAAAAAAAAAAAAGTTATTTCCTCCGTCTCCCTGACCCCCTCCCCTATCCCCAGTCTCAGAAGGTTACGTTCTTATAGTTCGCATTTTCTCCACTTTGGATTCCCCAGGAGACTTAGTGTTACCTGGGAAATGCAATCAAACGTCAACCCTAGGAGCGCCTCAGGGCAGAAATCGAAGTTAGTCTAGTCTGGGCCCACCTCCTTTCCTCCGCCCCGGACACAGCTCTACCCGGGCTGCGGAAGGGCCGGGATCCGGTTCTAGAAAAATCCCCCCTCACTCGCTCACTGCCCCCCCCCCCGAAATCTGGCTGAGCTGGGCCTAGAAGCCGGAACCTAAATTTCTAAGTGACTTTCCCTGAGAGCGGAATCCACGCTTGTTTGCTTTTTGTGCCTCCTTCCCCGGGTCCTTATCTTAGAAAAAGAGAAGGTCCAGCCCAGGGAGGGGCTATGCAGAGGAACCAGGGGAGGGTAGGGGAAGGGGGGGGGGCTGGAAACGTCACAACTTTAAAGACCTCAAAGATGGGGTTTGGTTCCTCAACCTCCCTGTCTCCCTTATGACCACAGATTCCTAGCAGGGATCCTTATTTCCTAAGGACATGAAGTCTGTGCTTTTTCTGTCCTGACCAACCCTTATTTTACTGAAGACAGTGGTTTTTTGTTGTTGTTTTTTTTTTCCTTAGACTGAAAATACCGTTTAAAAACTTTCTCATTCCTCTATCCCCTCGGCTCAGAATCCACCAGCCCTCTGGGAACTCAGAGCTCAGCTCCGGGAACAAGTGCACATACACACACCATCTGAGTGAGAACATGCGGCCCATCAAGTCAGCCTCTGATGAGCAAGGCTAAACCTAGCCCATAAGGTGGGGCCCATATAATAGATCCTACACCTGGAGAGGAACTCTTGTCAGTAGGTCCATTGGGCATGACGCGAACACTGACCAGAACTTTACTCTGGGCAGCATGGGGGCAGAGCATGATTATGCAGTCTTTGGCTCTGGACACCCACTGATTAATAACGCGGGGAATGATAGCGATAGACGTAGATCCGGATGGCTAAGTGAACCAGTTAGAAGGACCCAAGCGGAAAACAGTGGGTTAGGAAAAGGGGGGGGGGGGGTGCGGCGAGTCTGGCGACTGAAGGAGTTTTCGGACATCAAGGGAGAGAGTCTGGCAGGATGAGGAGGGACAGTGGTTGGCTTTAGTGTTTTCAGGTCTTCCTGGGAAGACGCCAGACGGCGGGGTGTGGCAGCTACCCCAGCAGCAAAGGGAGCCAGGCTTCCATCTCCACAGGAGGAGAACTTCACTCCATTCAAAGTTTGCAATCTCCGGGGCTCGTCCGCCAGATGTGGCACAGAGACGCTGCTTCCAGCCGGGCTGGGCTCTTCCCCACCCCTACTGCCAGCCCCTTCCCCTCCCCCGGGGAGAACTACGCAGGGAAACTGAGGGGACTTTAGCTTTTGAGTTGGGGAGTATTTTGCTTCCTGGGCTAGGCTAGCTTCTGGGGGCTTCGGCGGGGGTAGCCCTGAGTCTATGCCTCTCTGTTTACCCCGCGCCTTCCTCTCTTCTCTCTTTATGGATGTCTTCAGCGTTCTGTTTTTAAATGTGATATCTTTTCTGCCCCTTCTCTGTCCCATTAATGTGCTTAGTCATTTGCACCTTCTTGGGGGCCCGCCCCCCTCCAGTCCTCTGGAGTGGGCGGCCACTAGCAGCCTAGCTCCCCAAACCTACCGCCGCAGTCCTATTCTACTGTAGGGAGCGGTGCCTCGGCTGTCACAGTGGGCGGTGGACCTAAAACGATTTATTTACGCTGACTCGGAACGCCGCAGTTCTGTCCTAGCTGCCTCCAGCCTGGGGCTCTCGAATGGCAAGCCTGTAGGTGAGAGGTGGAGTGGAGGTTTGGGGGTGGGAGGAAGCCGGGAAGGGTAGGAGGAGGGGAAAGGATGTCACGTGCCTTCCTTCGAGTCCCCCAGAAAAGTACAGGCAGGAACGCGTATCCAACGCACACGCAAACCTGGGGCTTGAACCCGCATCCTACACTGGGCAAGATCTTCTCTTTACAATCTAAGCCCTGTTGTTAGATGTACAAAGGTATAAGGAAAAGCCACTCATAGTAGGTGGCGGGTTGTTCCATACAGAGATGTGTAATAATCAAACAGAAAAATCAGTGAGGCAACAGGAATCATTCCACCCAACTGGCAGCTAGTCAGTCACCTGATGTTCAAAAACAGCCAAAGAGACTGTCCGTACAATACAGGCTTATTCGAGCTCTTCTCCGACGTCTGCCCACAGATAGAGGACTTTTTCTAAAAAGGAAAAGACATATCTCCCTCCTTTACCCTTCCCATCACACCACCGTAGGTCCCAAGCTCCGAATTCTTTCTCTTCTTCACTTTGCCCAATCCTGGAAATTGCTGCTCCCCCAACTTCTTTGCCTCCCCCCCTCCACGACCGTATCCCATTAGCGAAGTTTGCTGAAGGAATATGATCCCCTCTGGGGGCTCGATTTCCTCCACTAGGTAACCGTAATATAGAAGACAGGGAGCTTTCTTTCTTCGAAAGAAAAAAAAAAGGCAAGAACCTAAAACAAACAAAACCTATCCCTATGTTTTCCAGTATTATGTTTGGAAATTGCACAGATTATAGGATTTATCTGACAGAATTAATATTATGCGTGAAACCGTAATACTCTGGTGTATTGAGACATATTGTACATGATTACATAAAGCATTTCTTCAAAACTGCCTATTAATAGCATTATGAGACTTTAAAATAATAAGTATTATTTTGATACGGAGGAAAGTAAATTGAAGAACTGTTTAGAATTGTAGACGACTGTTTCTTTAGTGGCAGCAGTTGAAAAGAAATGAAGGGGGAGTAAAGTGGGTTTTCTTAGGTAGCTGTGATAGAGGAGGAAGAGGAGGCTGGCTCGACGTAGAACGAGGCATTTTCCTACTCTTCGAGACAAAAATCTGCCGGCAGTATATTCATTCGTTCGTTTATTCATGCATACATGCATACATTCATTCATTCATGCATGCATGCATGCATTCATTCATGCATTCATTCAGCGAACGTTTATTAAAGCGTCTACTATGTGCCAGGACATTATGCTAGGTACGCATGTGACTTATCATGCCCTCAAAAAAAAGGACACGGGGGGAGAGCGGGAAGACACACTTATGTACATGGAAAATTAAATATACATTTTATTCCAAGTAATTTCCATTATTAGAGAAGAGTATCCCGCAACTATAAAGAGGAACGCTCGGGTTTTATATTTTGAAACAAATGGTCCCCGTTATCTAAGCCCAAACAAACCATAAAATTAATAAAACTCAAGGAGATTTAAAAAACCCATCCCTTTGGTGTGAGATCGGATGCAGGTGCAGAGCTTTCCAGTCCACTGTCGGGGGAGAAGGCATCTTTGAATTCTTTTAACCTGGAGGGAATGGGGGAGGGGAGGGGGGCAGGGGATGATTTGAACAGTTTGAACTCTGCAGTTCACTTTTGGTCCTCATTCTCTCCACTCTTTACCTTCAATTATCATTGCAAATACAGTTTAAAAAAATAAATCGTAAAAGAAGCCCACAGCAAAATATCCTAAGGGGTCAAACTTTAGGATGACTTTTCTTCTTTTTTTTTTTTTAGCACCACAAAGAATAAAGGTGTTAGAGAACCTGGTGCGACCCATTGCATCCCATTGTCTCTGCGGTAGTTTGCCGTTGGGCGGGGTCAGTAGGGTGCCTTTCGAATTAAGAATTTCATTCTCGGTCTACTTAAAATCACTAGGAGACCTTTTCCAATGGAGAACTTCTTAAATCAAAAATCAAAACCGCGATACCGGACCACTGTCCAGGTGTGGGAGTGAGAGTGGTTTTTGTTGGTGGGTTGTTTTTTGTCTTCCCTCTTAGGACTGATTGTGAAGTGATCAGCAAAGCTTCTCCCCTCCCCCTCCCGACCTTTCCAAGAGCCAGGGAACTGCTTGCTACTCTTGCCTCTGGTTTCCCTACATTCTTCCTCCTCCTCCTTTCCCCCTTCACTCATTTAAAGGCCCAGAAAGGAGCCACTTAGAGACTATTCCAGGAAAGGTGCCGAATGAACACCAGCTTCCCAGCCCCCTGGACAGAGCCCTAGTTTCCTGGCTTAATCGCGGAATGGTGCGATTACTTGAAATTAGAAAGTCACCCATCGCAGTCTTAAACTGTTAATATCTGCTCCCAGAGTCAATTGTGACTTTTTCGGCTCATGAACCATTAATAAAAATCTCCTTAACATTCAAATGGTGCTGAAATGCGTGGATAGCGGATTACCGGTGCCTAATGGGCGTCCTGTATGATAACACGCTTTCTAAGCATCGAGGTCTGAAGTGTGTGGGTATGACCACCGCTACCTGATTATCAGCTTATGGCCAAAATGCTTCTTAGCCGTGATGCTCTTAGGAAGGGGCATTCTTCCCGGGATCAGATCCAGAGAACACTTTCATGTTCTTCATTTAACCAGATTTAACATTATCATATGGTTTGGAATAGGGAGGTAGGGCAGTGGTGAGGCGTAATCATATCTCGCTTGGGAGGCCCTCCTCCACTCCTCCCTAAATCGAGTCCATATGGAATGATTACCGGAGGCCGTGGACCAGCCAAGCAGCCAAACCTCGGGTGGGACTGGGGCACAAACAGATTGGGCCAGCTCATTGGGGGCCCTCTAGGTTGCACCTGAGGGTCAGACAGGCTGCCCCCAGCTTCATTGCTCTACCTGTATCTCCTTTCAGAGACAAGGAATTGGCTCTTTAAACTGGGACCCACTCACACAAGCCAATCTCTGCGCCAGGGCACTGCCAAACCCTGGGGCTTTCAGCTACCCCACCTAGTCTGGGAAATTTTTGTTTGTTTTTGGTGCCGGAAGACAGTGCTCTTGATGACGTTAAACTGACACAACTTGAATGCAGGGCTGGGACGGAACTTGCGGGAAGGGGAAGGAAAGACAAAATGTTTGACTCCTCGTAAATATGAAAATTGAAATTTGATTTGATTACTCCCGTTCGTTCCTTATCTTCGTGTGTGTGTGTGTGTGTGTGTGTGTGTGTGTGTGTGAGAGAGAGAGAGAGAGAGAGAGAGAGAGAGAGAGAGAGAGAGAGAGAAAGAGAGAGAGAGACAGAGAGAGAGAGAGAGTTAATGAAGTCGGAAGCCCGAGAGATCACTCAGATGAGTAATTCCTATTAGCTTTGGAGCCGCCGCTCGCTTCTTTCCTGGAAAGGCCCATCTTCTCTTTCAGTGTTCCTTTCATTGGGAATGGCGGCTGTCTCCCTCCTCTCTGGGGTTTCATTAGAAATATTGTCTAAAGATTCTAGAGGGACCGCTCAGTGACCTAAAGCCTGGGTGCCTAGGGGCGGAGGGAGTCACTGGAAGGGTTGAATGGCATTTTTCCGGCAGGCCACTTGGCTGCCTTTGAACTTGGCCTTGATGTCGGGTCAGAGAGGCCGAATCTGAATTCCCTTTGCTTGTGTGTTACCAAGACTCTCGTGACTAGGCTCTCGTGCCTAATCAGCTGAACAAAACAGATCAGGCGTTGGACCCAGGTCTACTCGAGTCCCTCACTCATAACTGCTGCAGTTCTCAGTATGCTTAGGGGACCTAGGTTGGCAGTACTCCTAGCTCTCATCTGGAAGGAATGCGAAATGAAGACAATCTCACACAAAGCGGGCGACACTTGCTGGTAGCAAGGCTTTTGCATCGAGCAGAAGCTGGTTTTGGGTCATGACCTACTGGTCCGCTATTAACCACAAAATATTCACAAGTGAGAGGAAACACATTGGCGGGCGCGTTCAGAACTCTGCTCACGCACTTAACTAAGAAGGCAAGAATAGGAGGAGTAAATTGTCCTCATCTCCCTAGTTCTGCCTACTCTCTCTTTACAGTTTTCCTGAATTAACCTTGGAGGAATGTCAATGGTTTAATATATATTCTTCTCGGACCCAGGGAGTATATGTAGATTTCCTGCCTCAGGGAAGCTGGCTTTTGGAAAGTTCAGCCTTCGCCTTCCAGCACCATGCCCACTCAGACCCTCGAGTCCTCCCAAGGTCCCCTCGCAAAATCCCAGCAGTAGTCTGTGCTCTGGCTTGGAGGAAAAAGTGAACGAGCAGCAGGAAGGGCTATTGCTGGGTGGCTGTGGGCAGCCTCCAGGGACTAGCTTGCTAGACCTTTGGCGGGGGAGGTGGAGGTGGGGGGGGGGGAGGGTGATGTGTGTGACTAGTCGTGGAACCTACAAAGTCAGTGATACAAATCCCGCGGAGAGAAAAATGGGCACAGCTTAAGGAAGACAAGCAGGCCTTCGAAGAATTGTGTCAAGCCTTGCTTCTTCCAGCTTCCCTGACAAGTTCGAAGAGGAAATTTGCCATAGAGCTAGAGAGCCTGAGTATCTCATCTGGGGTGACTATATTTCGTTGCAATTCACTTATAGAGTCACACCTTGGGATGTAAACTCGAGGCAGGTGCAGCAGATGTGGAGGTCCAGGACTCTGGATAGACAGGTCCAGGTGACAGCTTTAGGGGTGGAGATAAGGTCTCTAATCGACGACCTATCTCTTCAGGAGGAGCACCTTCTATCCCCTGTATTGGGGTAGAACTATCTTTCACCCAGTCCCTGGAACGTAAAAAAGGGAGAGAGACTCTGGTATTTGGGGAAAAGAGACTTCACCTGTTCCCTTCTCCCAATGTACAAAAGTGCTGACACAGCCTTTGAGGGACTTTCGGGAAAACAGAAATGTCCTCTGTTAACTCCCCTGAGTCTAATAGGGATCTACGGAATCCCAAATTTTTAGAACCTTGAGGGACCTTAGACTGACCCCTTCATTTTGCAGATGAGGTGACTGAAGCTCAGAGAGGTGATGACTTTCCTTAAAGATCACAAAGCTGGCAGAGATGATCCTGGAATACGCCTTTCCACAATGGGCACGTAGGCTATAGTACAGTTTAGATACCTTTCCAATTAGGGTAAGATCATAAATTTAGTAGCCCAAGGCCAAATGATTTAGTGGGTTTAACCTTGGAATCAGGAAGACCAGGGTTCAAATTCTACTCCTGCCCCTTATGACCTATATGACCTTGGGCAAGTCATAACCTCTCAGATGATCTCTAAAGTCCCTTCAAGCTCTAGATCTATACTCCCTCAATTTTAAGGCAACTTGGAGATAATTTACATGAGGAAACTAAAGCCCAGGTATTATATGATGCATCCAAGGTCAAATAGGTCATGAGAACCAGAGCCACCCCATCTGACTCCAAATTCAATACCCCTTCCACTGCACCAAACAGCCATTATCCCATTTGGAAATGGAGACTTGATTTTTAGGAATAGGATAGAGAGCAATGTTTCTCTAAGTATGGTCCAGGAACCTCTTGGGGTCCCTGAGACCCTTTTGAACATCAACAAGGTCAAAACTATTTTTATAATAATGCTGTCATAATTTCTAACACAGTAAAGACTAATAGAGCTAACTCACATAAACAAAAGCTCTTTGAGGGGTCCGTCTTCAATAATTTTTAAGAGGGATCTTAAGACCAAAAAACTTGAGAACTACAGGGGTGGAAAAAAGAATGGAAGAGAGGTAGCAGACAAAGGAAGAAACAGAAAGGGAACAGAAAAGGGAGAAAGATAGTTGATAGAGGAAGTTAAAGATTCTGTCATTGTTGCCAACTTGGATTCAGGAGGAAAAGCGGATGTTTTTGTAGCTCTCCATATCTGGTCTCATGCAACAGTCCCCCAGTAAATTCTGCTCTTTTATTCTGCTTTCATCCACATAGGTGGAAAACTCTGCAGTTTCCCAAATTGGCCTCAATATCTGCTTCTGCCATACTCCTGGTCTCTGCAGGACAGATGTGTAGAGAAAGCTTGAAAATGCAGGTGCAATGAAATTACAATTTTAAAAAGAATGCCCTGCAGACCAGAAGCCACTTTAAAAAGTCCACTGGTACTATCCTTTCTGTGTACCAATAGGGCATGTTTGCCCAATGAATGTGGTCTCTAGACCATCTTTTTTTTTCTTTTGTCTTCTTACTAAGCCCCCAGTTTTAGGGGTGATTTCTTATTTCTCCCCTCAGTTCTTGACACACTTAGTTACTAGAACTGCCCTGGGATTTAGGTACCAGCCCAGAAAAATTGGAATAGTTCCTCAAACAACTCTGTTGACCTTATCTTTTAGTTGCTCGGAATATATGACTTTAAATCTTTGCAAAGAAGTCATTTTATTTTATTTTTTATCTTTTAGTTGCTCAGAATATATGACTTTAAATCTTTGCAAAGAAGTCATTTTATTTTTTTAAACCAATTTCCTTGTAGGTTTTTAAAACATTAAATATTTTATTAATTTAAATACAGTTTTTAACACTGAAATTTTAATATTAAATTAAATCTTTACAAAGAAATCATACTATTTAAAAAATTAACTTGGATATAAGGTTTTTTAAACTTTAACATTTTAAAACATTTAACATTAAATAAATTTAACATTCAACATTTTAAAATAATTTAGCATTAACATTTAATATGACATCAAACATTTAACTTACACATTAAATACGTATGTAAAATACAAGGAAATTCCTAAGTATTAAGTAAATAGATATTTATTAGATTTGTTGTATAGACTTACCATGTGCCCCCATACCTAGTTACTGTCTCCTGGGTAAAAACCCAAACCTTTTTAAAAAGTAGTTTGGTAGGGTGGTGACTTTTAAGAACTAACTATGCAATCTCAGTTCCCAATATTGGTCATCCTCTAGATATTTTTTTAAACTTGTGGTTACAGAGTCATAGGGAGCTCTCAGTAAGGAACTTCCTCCACAGATGCAGATAGGCAGAGGCTCAGAAACTTGAAGGTTTACAGAGTTTCCTGGGGACACCAAAGGGTTAAGTGACTTATGCTCCACCCCCACTCCCTCACCCGAGTCACAAGCTGGTATTTATTAGCGTTGGTACTTATATCCAGGTCTTTATGATTCTCTGTCCATTATACCATATTGCCTCCCTTTATGGGCTTTTGAAGGTAGTTTTATAAGGGAAGTGTCATTTTTATTAATTGGTATATGTTTCAGAGAGAGAAGAGGAAAGAGGAAGGTTAAGAAAAAGGAAGAGAAAAAGGAGGGAGACAGAGGCAGAGAAAGAGAAGGAGTGGGGCAGTTTTGCATAGTAGATAGAATGGTGGTCTTAAAGTCAGGAAGATAGGGGTTTAATTCCTGTTTCTGAAACATATTAGTTATGTGACCACAGGCAAGTCAGCCTCTTTTATAAGACTGTGAATTGCAAGGAAATGCTGATTTGGGTTGGGGAGAGTTTCTCACATTGATAAAATAACCGATTTGAACCACCACTTACCAAATGAAATTAGCTACTCCTTAGAGGGGAGTCAAGTGCATTTTTTTTCTTTTTAAAAGATCGTTAGTGGAGGAGTAAAGCAGGAACTCACCTGAGCTCTCTCCTAAACCCCTCCAAATACCTTTAAATAATGACTCTAAACAAATTATAGAGAAGCAGAATCCACAAAAAGATAGAGTGAAACAATTTTCTAGCCCAAGACAATTTAGAAGGTCATCAGGAAAGGTCTGTTGCACTAGGATGAGAGAGGAGCACAGTCCAGCACAGGCCATGCCAGCACAGACCTGGCCCCAGTAAATCAGGAACAGGCCTCAAGGCAAATGAATCAGTGGCAACAGTGGCAGTTTCCAGACCTCTCAGCCTACAGATGGTAAGGGCAACAACAGGTAAGAAGTAGATTTACAAGGGTCCTTTTTCTGGAACCAGGGGCAGGACTCTGTTGCACTGTCTATACTTGGATTGGGGTCACAGTCCTGGATCTTAGTCCCAGAGTGTGGAGGAGCACTAGCACAGCACAGCTTGTGGCTTCAGAAGAGCAAGGACCCTGATCACAGTTCCAAGGTTAAAAGATTGCTTGTGGTTGATCACAAACCAGTGCACAGTACAGGATACTACTAAATACATCTCTTCCTAGATCACAGCACCTTGGAAGAGCCAAAAACTTACAGGTCCCCAAAATTACCTCTGAAAACAGCTGCGCAAAAACCTGAAACTTGTGACAGTGCCCCCTCCATTTGGAAAGCAGAGCCACCTTAGCATAGAGTTAAAAGCCAAGAAATTGAATGGAAAATGAACAAATAAACAGAAAAAAATTGTGACCATAGAAAGTTACTATGGTGACAAGGAAGACCAAAAGACATACTCAGAAGAAGGCAACAAAATACAAATTCCTGCATCCAAAGCCTCAAATAAAAATATAAATTGGTCTCAGGCCATGGAAGAACTAAAAAGGATTAAAAAAAAACAAGTAAGAGAGGTAGAGGAAAAATTTGGAAGAAAAATGAGAGTGATGCAAGAAAATCATTGAAAGGAAATCAACAGCTTGGTAAAGGAGGCACAAAAAATATTGAGAAAAATAACACCTTAAAAAACATAATAGGCCAAATGGCAAAACATATACAAAAATTCACTGAAGAGAAGAACCCCTTAAAAACCAGGACTGACCAAATGTAAAAGGAGATACAAAAGCTCACTGAAGAAAATAATTTCTTAAAAGTTAGAATTCAGCAAGTGGAAGCTAATGACTCTATGAGACATTAAGAATCAGTCAAACAGGGGGATGGAGCCAAGATGGTGGCTGGAAAGCAGGGACTAGCATGAACTCCTTGCCAAGTCCCTCCAAAAACCTATAAATAAATGGCTTTGAACCAATTCTAGAACTGCAGAACCCACAGGGTAGCAGAGGGAAGCAGGGCTCTAGCCCAGGACAGCCTGGATAGTCTCTGGGTAAGGTCTATCCCACATGGAGCTGGGAACAGAGGGGAGTGGGGCAGAGCCCAGCATGGGTGGCACGGACAAACGAGACCAGGAGCCAGGCAGAGCATGCCCTAGCACCCTGAATCAGTGAGCTGCAGCACTTACCAGATTTTTCAACCCACAAACACCAAAGACAACAGAGTAGGTTAGTGGGAAAAGCTGCTAGGGACAGGGAGTTTGCGGTTCAGCCACTGCTGCAGGGGCAGTGGAGGAGGGGCAGCTACAGAACTACAGCTGCAGTTGCTTCTGGCCCCAGGCCCACCTGATGGGAGGAATTAAGTGGCTGATCAGAGCAGGAGTAAAGAGCTTGCTGAATATCTAAGTCCAGTCCAGGTTGGAGGTTCTTGGGGAAGGAGGAATGCTGGTGAGGCAGAGCTGGCACATCCCTCCAAGAAAATGTAAAATATCTTATTGGGGGAAAAAAGCCTAACCTGGAAAATAGATACAGGGGAGATAATTTAAGAATTATTGGACTACCTGAAAGTCATGATCAAAAAAAGAGCCTAGACATCATCTTTCAATAAATTATCAAGGAAAACTGCCCTGATATTCTAAAACCAGAGGGTAAAACAGAACTTGAAAGAATCCACCAATCACTTCCTGAAAGAGATCCCAAAATGAATGTTCCCAGGAATATTAGCCAAATTCCAGACCTCCCAGATCAAGAAGAAACTACTGCAAGCAGCCAAAAAGAACCAATTCAAATACGATAGAGCCACAGTAAGTATAACACAAGATTTAGCAGTTTCTATATTAAAAGACTGAAGGGTTTGGAATATGATATTCCAGGGGGCAAAAGAGGTAGAGTTATAATCAAGAATCACCTACCTAGTAAAACTGAGTGTAACCTTTCAGGGGGAAAAATGGGTATTCAAAAAAATAGAGGACTTTCAAGGATTCCTGGTAAAAAGACCAGAACTGAATAGAAAAATTTGACTTTCAAATATAAGATGCAAAAGAAGCATAAAAAGGTACAAAAGAAAGAGAAATCATAAGGGATTCAATGAAGTTAAATTTTTTATATTTCTACATGGGAAAATGATATTTATAACTCCTAAAAACATTCTCATTATTAGTGCGGATAGAAGTATACATAGAACAAAAGCAGAGGTATGAGTTAAATGTGATGGTATGATTATCTAAAAAAAAAATTAAGGAATGAGAAAGAAGAATGCATCCAGAGAAGGGGAAAGGGAGGGGTAGAATGAGATAAATTATCTGACATAAAAGAGGCCTGAAAGAGATTTTACAGTGGAGACGAAAAGGGGGGAAGCAGAGAGGTAGCACATGAACCCTGCTCTCATCAGAATGGACTCAAAAAGGGAATAATATACACATTCAATTGGTTGTAGCCATCTATCTTACCATACAGGAAAGTAGGAAGGGAAGGGAATAAGAGAAGAAGAAGGGGAGTGCTGATAGAAGTGAAGGCAGTTTGAGGGAGGTAAAAGTCAGAAGCAAAACACTTTAGAGAATGGACAGAGTAAAAGGAGAGAGAGAGTAGGATAAACAGAGGGGAAACAGGATAGTAATTATTACTGCGAAAAACATTTACAGTGAGTTTCTCTGATAAAGACTTCGTTTCTCAAATATGTAGAAAAATAGAGTCAAATTTATAGAAATAAGAGCCATTCCTCAACTGATAAATGGTCAAAGGATATGAACAGGGAGTTTTCAGACAAAGTAATCAAAACTATCTGTGCTTGTGTGAAAAACTGCTCTAAATCATTATTGATGAGAGAAATGAAAATATTAGCTGACAGATCAGCTAATATGACAGAAAAGGATAATGAAAAATGTTGGAGGGAATGAGGAAAAATAGGGACACTAATGCACTGTTGGTGGAGTTGTGAACAGATTAAACCATTCTAGAGGGCAATTTGGAACTATGCCCAAAGGGCTGTAAATCCACGTATAACCAAACAATACCACTACTTGTTCTGTATCCCAAAGAGATTTTAAAAAAGCCAAAAAAGGACCAAAAACTATGTACAAAAATATTTATAGCAGCCCTTTTAGTGGAGGCAAAGAACTGGAAATTGAGAGGATTCTATCATTTGGGGAATGGCTGAACAAGTTCTTGTACATGATTGTGATGGAATACTATTGTGCTTTAAGAAATGATGAGCAGGATGCTCTCAGAAAGACGTGGACTTACATGAACTGATAAAGTGAAATGAGGAGAACATTGTACACAGTAATAACGATATTGTATGAATAACTTAGCTATTCTCAGTAATACAATAGACAATTCTGTAGGAATTATGATGAAAGCTGCCATCCATATCCTGAGAAAGACCTGGTAGAGCCTGTATGTAGATCAAAGATATTTCTTTACTTTCTTTATTTTTCTTGGGTTTTTTTTTTTGGTTTGTGTTTTTCTTTCATGATGTGTTTTGCATGACTACACATAAATAATCTATCTCAAATTGCTGGCCTTCTCAATGGAGGGGAAGGGAAAGGAGGAAGGGAGAGAATTTAGAACTCAAAATTTTGGGGAGAAAAGGAATGTTAAAATTGTTTTTACATGTAATTGGGAAAAATAAAATATTTTTAAAAAGATCATTATTACCTAAAGCATGGAATTTAACTCTTCATTTTTGTCATGTACCCTTTTGAAAATCTGGTGAAACCTATGGATTTCTCAGAATAATATTTTTAAATTCCTAAAATGAAATACATAGAATTATAAAAGAAACTGATTATATTGAAATATAATCATCAAAGCATTTTTTAAAAACTCAAGTCCATGTACCGTAGTCAAGAACCCCTAACATAGAGGCTAATTTTGATGCAAGTTGCTGTTGTTCAGTTGTATTTGATCTTCATGACCCTGTGGACCATAGCTAGCCAATACCATCCATAGAGTAGTTTGCCATTTACTTCTCTGGTGAATTAAGGGAATCAGAGGTAAATGACTAGCCCAGGGTCATACCACTATATTCAAACTTACTTCTTCCTGACTCCAAGCCTAGCACTCTATCCACTCAACCACCTAGCTGTGCAACTGTTTAAATATATCTTCCAACTGACCTATCTTCCATTATTTAGGAGAATGCTTTCCATTGTTGTTTCAATAGAACCAGTTGAATCTGAGAAGACTAACTGGAACTCAAGAACTTGGTTTGGTGTTAATCAGCCAATTGATCAACAAGCAAGGCCCTATGTGCTGGGCACGATACTAGGCACTGAGATAGAAATACAGTGGGGGGGGGGGAAATTCCCTCTTCTCAAGGAGCTTTCATTGTATTGTTACCTGAGGCATACAACGTAAGCTCCTTGAGAAGAGGGAATGTTTTACCATTGTATCACTGGAAGGATTTGGTATTTTAGAATGATATGGGAAATTCTGAGTGATCCTACTTAATAGCAGCAAGGGAGCAGGGTACTTCAAATAGCTTATGGTTTAGCTATCTCTGTTGCGAGTCTCTAGATGGCATAATGTGACTCCAAAAGAAGTCTACCATAGAGATTTTGCCCAGGGAGCTCTCACCCATAAAACAGAAGAAAATGGATTAGAAACCAGAATCCAACAAAATGTTGTTTCCAAGAAGCACATTTGAAACAGAAGAACATAGAGAGTTAAAATAAGGGCCTAAAACAGAATCTATTATGCTTCAACTGAAATTTAAAAAAAGTATGGATAGCAATCATGATCTCTGACAAAACAAAATAAAAAATAGAACTAATCAAAAGAGATAAACGGGAAAACTATATCTTGCTAAAAGACAATAAAGTGGTATCAATACTGAATATATTTGCACCAAATGAAATAGAATCCAGATTCTTAAAGGAAAAGTTAAATAAGTTGCAGGACGAAATAGATAGTAAAAGTATGCTAGTGGGAGGCCTTAATTTACACCTCTCAGAACTAGAGAAATCTAACCATAAAATAAGTAAGAAAGAAGTTAAGGAGATGAATAGAATTTTAGAAAATTTAGATATGATAGATCTCTGGAAAAATCTGAATAGGAATAAAAAGTAGTATACCATTTTCTCAGCTGTACATGACACCTTCACAAAAATGGACCATATATGATAGCATAAAACCTCACAAACAGGTGAAGAGAAGCTGAAATATTAAATGCATTCATTTTGGTCCCTAATGCAATAAAATTACATTTAATGAAAAGTGATGGAAACAGAAATTAAAAATTCATTGGAAAGTAAATACTCTATTTCTAAAGAATGAGTGAGTCAAAGAATAAATCACAGAAATAAATAAATAATTTCATTAGAGATAATGATGAAAATGAGATAATGTATCAAAATTTGCAAGATGCAGCCAAAGCAATGTGTAGGGAAAAATGTATATCTCTAAAGAGTAATTAAAAAGAGAGAGAGAAAGAGCAGGTCAATGAATTGGGTGTCCAACTTAAAAAGCTAGAAAAAGAACAAATGAAAAATCCCCAGTTAAATACCAAAATGAGAATTCTGAAAATCAAAGAAGAAAATAAAATTGAAAAAAAAATTGAACGAATAAATAAAACTTTGAGCTTCTGTTAGGGAAAAACAACCCAATAAAATAGAAAGGCCATTCTAGGAATGTAGGGCTGGTTCAATATTAGGAAAAATGTAAGCACAGTTGACCAGAACCATAACAAAAATAATAAAATTCATATATTTATATCAATAGATTAAGAAAAAAACTTTTGACACGATATGATACCCATTCCTATTTAAACAAAAAACCTAGAAAACATAGGAATGAATGAAGCCTTTCTTAAAATTATAAGTATTTATCTAAAACCCAGGGCAAGTATCATCTATAACGGAGATAAACCAGAAGCCTTCCCAACAAGATCAGGGGTGAAACAAGGATGCCCATTATTGCCACTATTATTCAGATTCTACTCTTCGTGCTAGCTATAGCAATGAGACAAGAAAAAGTAATTGAAGGAGTAAGACTAGGCAATGAGGGAAAGAAAACTACCAATCTTTTCAGACATGGCATATTTAGAGAACCTTATAGAATCAACTAAAAAATTGGTTGGAACAATTAACGATTTCAGCATAGTTGTTGGTTATAAAACAAACTCCCATTAATCACCAGTATTCCATGTTGCCAACAAAATAGCAGGAAGAGATAGAAAGTAATTCCATTTAAAATAACTGTAGACTATATAAAATACTTGGGATTTTACCTGCCAAGACAGACCCAGAACCTATATGAACACAATTTCAAATCACTTTTCACATAAAAGAAGACAGATCTAAACAACTGGAGAAATATATTGTTCATGGGTAGGCCAAGCCAATAAAATATAAATGACTATTCTACCTCAATTAAATTACTCATTTAATATCATAACAATCAAACTACTGAAGAATTATTTTATGGAGCTAGAAAAAATAATAACAAAAATTCATCTGGAAGAACAAAAGGTCAAGAATATCAATGGAATCAATTTTAAAAATGTGAAGGAAGGTGGCCCAGCAGTACCATATTTCAAACTATGTTACAGAAGAGTAATCATCAAAAACAATCTGGTATTGCTTCTTAGGCTGTGTATAATAGAGTGGTGGATTAGTGGAATAGATTAGGTTTACAATATGTAGTAGTAAATGAGCATGGTCATGGCAATCTAGTGTTTGATCAAACCAAAAATCTGACCTTTTGGGGAAAGAACTCACTAAACTGACAAAAATTGCTGGGAAAACTGGAAAGCAGCTTTTGGCAGAAATTAGGCATAGACCAACATTTCATACTGTATACCAAGATAAAGTCCAAATGGGCATATAATTTAGACATTAAAAATGATTTCATAAGTATATTAGGGGCACATGAAAAATTTTACCTGTTAAGTCTATGGATGAGGAAAGAGTTTATGATCAAACAAGAGCTAGAGAGGATCACAAGAAATAAGATGCATAATTTTGATTACATGAGGTTGAAAAGGTTTTTCACAAATGAAACCAACCCAGCCAAAATTAGAAGGAAAGCAGGAAAATGGGTGGTAAGAATAATTTACAGCAAATTTATCTGATAAAGGCCTCATTTCTTAAATATATAAGGAATTGAGTCAAATTTGTAAAAAATAAGAGCCATTCCCCATTTGATAAATGGTCAAAAGATATGAATAGGCAATCTTCAGAATAAGAAATACCAAAGTTATCTATAGCCACATGAAAAAATGCTCTAAACCACTTTGATTAGACAAATATAAATTAAAACAACTCTGAGATTCCATCTCACATCTATCAGATTGACTAACATGACAGAAAAGGAAACTGATAAATGTTGGAGGGGATGAAGAAAAACAGGCACAATAATGCACTGTTGCTAAAGTTGTGAGCTGCCCCATCCATTCCAGGCAACAATTCTGAATTATGTCCAAAGGGCTGTGCATAACCTTAGACCCAGCAACACCACTACAAGAGCTGTATCCCAAAGAGATTTTTTAAAAAACGAAAATAACTTATTTTGACAAAATATTTATAGCAGTGTGTGTGTGTGTATGTGTGTGTGTGTAAGATTAGGTAATCATTTGTGTGTGTGTGTGTGTGTGTGTGTGTGTGTGTGTGTGTGAGAGAGAGAGAGAGAGAGGGGGGGGGGAGAATTGGAAATTGAGGTGATACCCACTTATTGGGGAATGGCTGAACAAGTTGTGGCATATGATTATGATGGAATACTATTGTGCTTTAAGATATGACATGCAAGATAGTTTCAGAAAAACTTGGGAAGACATATATGAACTGATCCAAAGTGAAGGGAGCAGAACCAGCAGAACATTGTACATAATAAAAGCCACAATGTAATGATGATCAACTGCGACTTTGCTGCTCTGATCAATACAATGAGCTAAAACAATTCTCAAGGACTCATAATTTAAAATGCTATCCACCTCCAGAGAGAAAACTGAGTAACACTGAGTGTAGGCTGAAGCATATTGTTTTTCCCTTTGTTCTTCTTGAATTTTTTTGGCAACATGGCCAATATGAAAGTATGTTTTGCATATTTGGTTTTTTTTTTTTCTGTACAATTTATATTGCATTGCTTTCCTTCTCAATGGACGAGGCAGGGTCCATAAGGAGGAGAGAATTTGGAACTCAAAATTTAAAAAAAATGGATATTAAAATAAATTTGAAAATGTTATTAATGGGGAAAAAGATATTAGTTACCATGTTAAAGAGAGAGCAATTTATTCCTATGGTTTTGAGTGCTTTAAAACAAAGCAGAAATAGATATCATATTTTGTAAAAAATGTTTTTCACCATCTATTGATCAAATCATGTTATTATGATTGATTTTATTCATATGATCCATAATATGTATAGTTTGTGTGTGTGTGTGTGTGTGTGTGTGTGTGTGTTTACTATGAAAGCAAAATTAAATCACTGGCATAAATCCAACATGGTCATAGAGTATAATTTTTTTTTTTGTGCACTGTGGTAGTAACTGCTAAAACTTAAAATATTTAGATCAATATTCATGGATGGTATTTGCCAGAGTTTTATTTCTTTGATTTTTCTTTCCCTGTTTTAGGTATCAAGATCATATTTGTATTATGTAAGGAATTTAACATGATACTTTATTTTTTTTCAGATTTTTTCACAGCTTTTAGGTAATGTAAAAACTTGTAAAACTTGTTACTCTTTGAGTGTTTGATAGAATGCACTCATAAATTAATCTAGTCCTGAGGTCTTTTTTTGGTGGGGGGCAGGGAGGACATTTCTGGTTTGTTCCATTCATTTTTGCAGAGACTGTACTATCTAAATGTTGTATTTCTTATGTTGTTAATTTTTTTATATATTTTTTGCTATATAGTAAGACTAAAATATTTTCTAATAATTTTCTGTAATTTTTAATTTTTTTGTGGTTTCTTCATTCATTTTTGGAAATCTGGTTTTCTTTTAAAATAAGACTAGGTAATCATTTGTATATTTTATTTACCTTTTAAAAACAGGTTCTAGCTTTATTTATCAATTAAACCAGAAGCTCTTAACAGTTTTTTTTTTTTTGTATCATGGATCCCTTTGGCACTCCAGTGAAGCCTATGAACATCTTTGAAGAATACTATTTCAAACACATAAAATAAAATTCACAGGATTACAAAGGAAACCGATTCTACTGCAGTACAATTATTAAAATGTATTTTTTAAGAAAACAAGCTCATGGGGGGGCAGAGCCAAGATGGCGGCTGGAAAGCAGGGATGAGTGTGAGCTCCCCACCAAGTCCCTCCAAAAACCTATAAAAAAAACATGGCTCTGAACCAATTCTACAACTGCAGAACCCACAAAGTGGCGGAGGGAAGCAGGGCTCTAGCCCAGGACAGCCTGGATGGTCTCTGGGTAAGGTCTATCCTGCATGGAGCTGGGAGCTGAGGGGAGAGGAGCTGAGCAGAGCAGAGCCCAGCACAGGTGGCCCGGACCGACCAGACAGGGAATTGGGTGGAGCATGCCCTAGCACCCTGAATCAGTGAGCTGTGGCATTTACCAGACCTCTCGACCCACAAACACAAAAGACAACAGAGAAGGTTAGTGGGAAAAGCTGCTGAGGACAGGGAGTTTGCAGTTTGGCCACCGCCCCCAGGGGCAGCTACAGAACTACAGCTGCAGTTGCTTCTGGCCCCAGGCCCACCTGATGGGAGGAATTAAGTGGTCGATCAGAGCAGGAGTGAAAAGCCTGCTGAAGATCTAAGCCCAGTCCAGGTAGGGGGTTCTTGGGGAAGGAGGAGTGC
>CM053624.1:168372022-168411798 GCA_028646595.1 Phalanger gymnotis | reverse complement strand
GGGGGGGGGGGAGGAAATGGGGAGAAAATTTGTAATTCAAACGCCTGTGAAAATCAATGCTGAAAACCAAACATGTCAAAAATAAATTTAAAAAAAAAAAAAAGAAATGCTCAAAGCTGCACCTGCAACTGGTGACATTGGTAAAAATACCAAGAAGGTTAAAATTGTTGATAAATATGGACCTCATTACAGACCATCCCTCAGAAAAAAATGGTGGAAAAAATTAAATTTACCCAGTACATCAAGTATACCTTCTCTTTCTGTGGTAAGACCAAAATGAAGAGACAAGTCATAGGTATCTGGCATTGTGGATCCTGTATGAAAATAGTAGCTGATGGCGCATGGACCTACAATGATACCTCTGCAGTCACAGTCAAATCTGCCATCTGGAGACTGAAGGAATTGAAAGACCAGTAAAACCTTCTTATTAAGTATCTATAGCCTATAACCCAACAATAAATGGGTTAATGTATGGAATTTTTAAAAAAGAAAAAAAAACATGAGCAGTTCCAGAAAATGCAAAACAAAACAAAACAAAACAAAACCTATTCAAATAGACTATCAGTTCCCTCTAGAAAGAAATGAATTTGAGGTTGCTATCAGAGCAACCTGGTGACTTTCACATAATCCTACACATTTTCCCCAAGACTTGTTCTACTTTCTTGTGGTTTAAACTTTCCCCAGAATATAAAGTTAGTTTGAGAACTACTGAACAAGCAATCTTGTTTCCATTAAAGCTTTGTTGTTGAAGAAACTCACTGACTTTTACCTTCCAAATAGGACACTGGGTAGGAACTATGTGACCAATCTTCTTCCTTCTCCGGGGACTCTGTGTTGCATCAAGATCCCCTGTCCCTTTACGATGTCTGATCCTGAACTCTTGAACTGAGATTACTCACAGGGCAGTTCCCAAGGTTGGTGCTGCCCAATGTATTTCTCATCTCTGGATGGCACACCAGATGCTGGAATCATGTTACCTAAGGTTCATTAGATATTTTTAGTTGACTGAATGAGTGGGGAAAAAAATTAAATTATTTGTATGTTATGTGCCAAAAAAACAAAACCCAGGAGAAATACAGACCAAAAGCAAAGATAGCCCCTGTTTCCAAAGAGTACATGTTTTTTAAAAAAAATTTAACTTTTCCTATTAATCAAAATCTGTTTTTGTGCTTTCCTAGTGTTCCACTGGGGAAAAAAGAGAGATGTAAAACCTTTGTAACAAATAAACATAGTCAAGCAAAAAAATACCTATATACACATATAATATATACACATGTACCTGTGTGTATGTAGGTAAATGTGCTTATATACACATACATATGTATATATAGATACACATATATGTCTATACAAGTATAAATATACATACATATATAATATATGTGATGTAGACACATATGCTCATATATTTGTATATGTAAATATGTGACTATGTAATACATGTACTCATTTATATGTGTATACATAAGAGTATATGTGCACACATAATGTTATATGTACACATGTATACTTAAATACATATGTATATACACGAGCATATACTTATATATATATATATATACACATTTGACTATATACATATGCATATCTGTATGGATATATAGTCACACAGATATGTACATGTAAATATATGCATGTGTGTATGTCCACATGTAGATATTGCTATAAATATAGATAAAAACACACATACACATAATTTTACACTTTGAGTCAATCACCTCTCTGTCAGGAGGTGGGTAGCATACTTCATTATTAGTCTTATGGACTCATGTTTGGTCATTATGTTGACCAGAGTTTTTAAGTATTTAAAAGTTTTTTTTTCTTTATGGCATTTAAAAAAATTTACAGTATTGTTATTATATTAGTTTTCTTTTGATTCTACTTGCTTCACTCAGCATCAATTCATGCAAGTTTTTCCAGGTTTCTCTGAAATTGTCTTAGTAATTTTTTATCACATAATAGTATTCCATCACATTCATATACCCCCAAAATATTACCAGTTGATGGGCACCCCTTTAATTTCTAGTTCTTTGCCACTACAAAAAGAGCTGTTATAAATTTTTGTACACAGAAATCCTTTTTCTCTTTCTTTGATCTCTTTGGGGTTTAGATCTACTAATGGTATGGCTGGATCAAAGAATATGCACCATATAGTAATGTTTTGAATTAGTTCCAAATGGCTTTCCAGAATGGCTAGACTGATTTACAACTCCATCAGCAGTGTGGTAATGTGTCCCCTTCAGCATTTGTCTTTTTCCTTTTTTGTCAAATTTGTCGAAAGACAGATGTGAGGTAGAACCCAAGAGTTGCTTAAATTTCCATTGCTCTAACTATTAGTGATTTGGAAGACTTTTTTCATATGGCTACTGATAGCTTTGATTTTTTCATCTGAAAATTGCTTGTTCATTGATTAAAGAATGGATTTTATACATATGAATCAGTTCTCTCTCTCTCTCTCTCTCTCTCTCTCTCTCTCTCTCTCTCTCTCTCTCTGTCTCTCTCTCTTTCTGTATGTATACACATATACACACGCACATATAGTATTGCATTTTGGGGTTTTTTTTGCAGTGAATCCATTATCAGGAAACTTACTATGAGGATTGCCTCCCAGTTACCTGTTTCCCTTCTAATTTTAGGGGTATTTTAGGGTTTTTGTGTGCAAAAACTTTAAATTTTACATAATTCTAATTGTCCATTTTATTTTGTGGGATCCTTTCTCTCCCTTGTTTTGTTATAAACTCTTCCTTTACCATAGATCTGAAAGATACAATTTCTTCCTTGCTTTTCTATTTTGTCAATGATATTATTCTTCATGTCTAAGTCATATACCCATTTCCTCCAGTTCTTTTTCTTTTTTAACTTAATTTTTTTTTAGTTTACAACATTCAGTTCCTCAAGTTTTTGAGTTTCAAATGTTCTCCCCCTCCCCTTCTTCCTCCCTCCCAACCCAAGACAACATGCAATCCGATATAGGTTCTACATATATCTTCACACTAAACATATTTTCAAAAAAGTCAAGTGGTAAAGAAGAACTATCCTCCAGTTCTTTTTCATAAGAACTGCTTTCAGTTCCATGCTCTTTAGGAGTCTCTGTTTATGGGATCTTAGAATAAGGTCTAGACCTGTGATTTTATTGGTATAAGCAATATCCAGGTGAGGAAATTATCTCTATTAATGTAGGTCAGCACCTCCTCTACAATTTATAGTCTTAGAAAGTTGCCTAGGGCATTAAGAGTTCATTTCTTAACCAGGTTCACAGGGCCAGTCAGTGTCAGAGACAGGACTTAAACCTATGCCTTCCTGGTTCTGAATCTCGTTCTCTATCCCTATATCACTTGCTTCTCATGGAGTCATACCTTGTTTTTCCCTTCTGAAATTTTTTTAATCTGCTTTTCTGAAGTCAAGGTTGCATGTATAATTATGCCTGAAATTTCCTTCTTTTGCAATTATAAACTATGCGATAATAGAATCATTTTCTCTCTATTACTTCCACATCACCAATCAGTCCTCTTTCTTGTCCAAATGATGTCCAGAATACCAGTTCCCCTTCCTGTTTCTTTTACATTCTGAGTGACCAAGTTGTCCATGAAAGTCAATAATTTATCATATGCTCTACTTGCAGGAGAATAAGACTTCAATAAATGGTCCAGAGAGGTGATAATCCAGTCACTACCATATCCTATATCATAATTGTTCTGTATCTTAGGCCAGCTGCTCCCCACTCCTCTCCCAAGTAATCTAGTTCCAAAAAAAATCAAAACACCAAAACAAAAAAAAAAACCCAGAATGAGTTCAGAAACCCATGGTACTGGACCAAATCTGACCTTACGACCTCTGGTCACAGCTTGCTCCACCTTGGTTTGTTCCAAATAGTTGAGACTAAGAGAAGGAAACAAGAAAGGGCAGGGTGGGGTGCAGTGGGGTGGTGCACCAGCATCTGGGTCACAGCCCCATTCTCCCATTTGCAATCTCTCCTCTCACTTCACTAGTCCACTCAAATCACACCCTAGTTATATCATGTCTGTTCAAGTTCTCACCACACTTACGTTCCCTCTTAAGGTCACTCCCTCTACTCTTGTGCCAATACCCCCAGTGAATTGTTATGGATTCAGAGTCTTTACTTCCACTTGCTCTCATTCTTTATTCTCACTCAAATATATAAGCACAATATGTTTCCTCAGTGGTGTGCTGGTAAATATTTAACAACCAGATCTAGGTGGGAGGTGGGGGGGGGTAACAAGCTCAGCACACTCTTAAACTTAATTTGAATTATTGACATTTTCTCCATCATTTTCTCAAGTCTGGATACCAACAAAATGATAAATAAAGTCCTAATCAGCAGGGGATGCAGATTTCTTAGGTGTAAATGCTTACACTGATAATTTAACAGTCAGTACTTGTGAGCTGACTTCAGCTGGCTTCAACACCTCTGTGTGTTTTCTCCCCAAGCACAGATGTTGTTTCTGCTGCATTCACATCTCCCAAATTAGTCCTCAAACAACCAGTTGATATCCACAACCTCTATGACTAATCCTTTCCTAAATCTCCCAGGCAGAATTGAAGACACTAGACACTGGCCAGTCCTCATAATCACCCCCATAACAGTGGGAGACAAGAAGAGAATCTTGCATGATAGGTACACTTGAGTGTTCTTTTCCTCCTCTCTCCTCCACTGCATACCTCACTCCTTTTAACTTGTCTGTGCCATTTTCACATTCTATATTAGGAAACTATAGGTTATTTGCTATATGCTCCCATTGATTCTTCTCTTATTCCCACATAAATGCTCGCCAACATGCTTCTACCCTCCAATTCATATTTGTGTAACTTTTTCATGTAGTATGGGTAGGCTGGCTTACGTGGGCTAGTCTTTGAAGCATATACAGGTATTCCTTGATTGTTTTGGTCTAAGTGACCATATGGACAACCCAGGCATTGGCACTGTGTGGTGATAAAGTCTTCTATTTGGATGTCAAGCTAGGAGAACTGATGACTTGGAGGTTGCTGACCCAGAACTGAGTGAATATACAAAAGGGGTGTTTGATATTATCTTTTCCTTTATGACTGTGAGCTGGTAGGACTACTTAGATCCTGGTTCTGCAAATTGAGGAAGGGTAGGTGGCTGCCCTGTAAACCACCACGATATACTACTTCACTTGGTGATCTCCTCAGCTCTCGTGGATGTAATTTTCCTCTCTACACTAATGATTATCAAATTTACCTCTTGCCTTAACCTCTCTACTGACCTCCAGTCTAGCATTTCTAGCTGCCTTTCAGACATCTTGAACTAGATATCCAATAGATATCTTAAACTTAACATATCCAAAGCTGAAATCATTATCTTTTCCCTAAACCTTCCCCCCACTCCAAACTTCCCTGTTACTATTGAGGACACTACCATCCTCCCAGTCCCTCAGGTTTAGAATGTAGGTTCTATTTAGAATGTAGGTTCTAAAACCTACGTGGCAAACTGTTTTTCAATCAGTTGATTGACTCATCCTCAGCTCCTTATAATTTCTCACCCCTCACATCCAATCTGTTGACAAAGCTGCTCAATCTCACTTTTTCAACATCTTTCAAATATGCCCCATTCCCTCCTCTGATACTGCCACTATCTTGGTGCAGGCCTTCATCACCTCATGCCTAGACTATTATAATAGCCTATTGGTGGGTCTATGTGTCTCAAGTCTCTCCCCACTCCAATCTCACCTCCATTCAGGCACCAGAGTGATTTTCCTAAAGCCCAGGTCCAACCATGTCACCCATTTACTCAATAAACTCTAGGGACTCTCTATCCCCTCTAGGATCAAATACAAAATTCTTTGCTTGGTGTTCAAAGCACTTCATCACCTTGTCTCCTCCCACTTTTCTGATCTTCTTATACCTTTCTCTCCACTACATACTCTTCAATCTAGTGACACTGGTGTCCTTATTATTCTATGAACAAAACACTCCATCTCTCAACTCTAGACATTTTCTTTGACTGTTGCTCATACCTGAATTGTTTTCCCTCCTCAACTCCACCTCCTGGCTTCCCTGACTTCCTTCAAATCTTAACTAAAACCTTATCTTCTACAACCTCTCTTAATTCTAGCACCTCTCCTCTTTTAATTATTTCCTCTTTATCATGTTTATAGCTTTTTATACATACTTGTTTTCATTTTGTCTCCCCTATTAGATTGTGAGCTCCTTGAGGGCAGGGATTATGTTTTGCCTCTTTTTGTATCCCCAGTGCTTAGCACAGTGCCTGACACAAATAGACACTTAGTAAATACTTATTAAGCAATTGAGTGCATGATTGCCTCTGTCTCTCATGTTCATCCTTTCCTCAGCTTAGGTAAATAAGTATTCTGAGACTGAAGTCTTTAGGTAACACTATCTTATTTACACTATAGTTGTAAATAGGAAGTAATCTTTCAGGGAAAGACCCAGCAGTGGAGGGAACCAGGAAAGGCTTCTCACAGAAAGTAGGATATGATCTGAGTCTTGAAGAAATCTAGGGCAGCCAAGAGGTAGAAATGAGGTGGGAGAGCATTCTGGGCATGGAAGACAACCAACAAAAAGGCACAGAGTCAGGAAATGGAAAGGCTCATTTGAGTATCCTATCTGTGTGGGAGCAAGGAGTATTTTCTTGTCAGTTGGTTTGCTATGTTGTTAATTTCTGGTTTTGTTTTGAATTAATATATCCTCTGGGTGACTGATAAAAGTAAACATATTGATGTGGGATCACCAGCAGTAATTTTAAATGGATCCTGATTCATAGAGTGCCATGAATATAGGGTATAGACCTTGCTTATATCTAGCACTTTGCAAACATCGTCATCATCATTATTACTATTATTATTTCATTTTATGACTGGGTTGCCCTATCTCTCCCAGGCTGAAAGTGCCCAGTTACTTATTCATCCAATCTTATTGATGATCAGCACAGGAGCTGTATTACCTGTTCCTTTTTCCATGAGCTAGTTCACCCCTCTTTAGGCAACCTGTTCTCCCCTCTCCTTTGACCTTCTCGCCACTCTTTGGGGCTCACTGTATTGAAGCTGAATTTAGTGTGTGTATATGACTGGCTTAGCCCAAGAACTCCAGGGATGCAGCTGCCTCAACTCTACCCCAGTGGCTGAGAATTATCAAGTGCCCCCATACCCAGCTTAAAAAGCATTATTGTTATCATCATTATCATTAGTATTAGGGCATATGAATTCAAATTCCAACTCTATTTACTACCTGTGTGACTTTGAGGAAACATCGCTGAAACTCACTTTTTTCCCCTGTAAAAATATAAAGGATTAAACACTGGCCTGGGATTTGATAAAGACCAACAACACAAACTGTTGGAAAGGGATTCCCCTTTTCACAAGAACTACCAAAAGAAATGGAAAAGAGCTTGGCAGAATTAGGATTAGATTAGCATTTTATGCTATAAAATTAACTCCAAACGTATAAATGACCCTAATCTAAGAAATCAAATTATTTTTTTAAACTGGAAAACTGTAAGTACTTTTCAGATCTATAGTTTAAAGGAAAATACAGAGCCAAATAGATCAAAGATATCACAAAAGAAAAAAACAGATCTTTTTGATTGTATAAAATTAAATAAATTGTGCATGAAAATTGAGTACGTCTATAATCTTCTTAGAGAAACTGTTGATTGAAAAACAGTTTGCCACGAATAGTTCTAATTAGTAATTCACCTTTATATAGCTCTTTATTGTTTGCAAAGCACTTTGAATACATTATCTCACTTGACTCTCACAATAACTCTGGAATCAGGAACTACAGATGTAACAGGATAAGAAAGTTTAAGCGACTTGCCCATGGAAAGGTGGGATTTGAACTGAAGATCTATTATACAAGATATATGGGAAATTTATACAAATAGGCGATACTAAGCTATTTTCCAATAGATAAATGATCAAAGGATGATACCATCAGTTTTTAAAAGAAGAAATGCAACCTATTTACAACTATATAAAATGCTCCAAATTGCT
The DNA here is from genome assembly GCA_028646595.1 of Phalanger gymnotis. NCBI lineage: Eukaryota > Metazoa > Chordata > Mammalia > Diprotodontia > Phalangeridae > Phalanger > Phalanger gymnotis. Next base: position 168,403,807 of record CM053624.1, on the reverse strand, counting down.
AATAAGAAAAATATAAGCTAAAACAATTCTGAGGTTATCCCATACAACTATCATGTTTTCAAAAATGATAAATGATGGAAAGAGTGTTGAAGAGGCTCTGAGAAAACAAACACACAAATACACTGTTGGTGAAACCAGTGAAATGGGCCAACTCTTCTGGAAAACAAGAAAAATGACTAAGATGTTCATACCCTTCGACCCATCAATTCCAAACTTGACATATACCATATAAATCAATTTATAAACAATTATTAAGTACTTTCTATGTGCTAGACTTTCTGCATAAGAGATACAAAGGTAAAAGTGAAAGAGTCCCTGCCCTCAAGAAGGTGTTTTTTTTTTCTCTAATGGAAAGAGATAATATGCACATATATAAGTGAGGCATATGTAGGGCAGCTAGGTGGTACAGTGGATTGAGTGTCAGGTCTAGTAAGCCTCATTTTCCTGAGCTTAAATCTGGCCTCAGACACTTATTATCTGTGTGATCCTGAGCGAGTCATTTAACCCTACTTCTCTTTTTTCATCTGTCAAATGATCTGGAGACGGAAATGGCAAACCATTCCAGTATCTTTGCCAAAAAGACCCCAAATGGGGTCATGAAGAGTCAGACGCCACTGAAAAATGAGTGAATACACAACCTAAGTGTAGGAAAAGTTTCCCCCTCAATATAATCAGAAGGTGCTAACGAAGTATTAAACTAATTACCCTGATCCCTTTCTAAGGTGTGAACAAGTTTTTCTAATTGAGTTAAGAAGGGGACAAAGAAACTAGCTATGTTCTTGGGGGTTTTAACTAGCTAAGCCCAGGGGTGCTTCAGAGAATTCTAAATCAGAAGCAGAAGTGGAGAAAAAAAAAGAGGCCCAAAAGAGAGAGAATAAGTCTTGAGTGTAAGAAGGAACTCTCTTTTAACCACCAATCCCCACAGGCCATGTTAAGTGTACTGATAGATAAGAGACTAGGAACAGCTTTGTGTAGAAGGGTGGCAGTTGAGCTGAGCCTCAAAGGAACCCAGGGATTCTCAGAGGTGAAGAGTAGGAAACAGCCAGCCCAAAGATGCAGAAATGAGAGATGGAGTGTTGTGTATGTGGGACAATAAGTAGGTTAATGTGGCTGGCTAACAGAGATGGTAGAGAGGTGATAGGCTGCAAGTGAAAAAGAGAAATGCATTGTCAATTTTCTAGTTTATTTTATTTAGATGTGCTTCTTTGTTATGAGAGAAGATTTTATTGGATAGGGTGATATTGAGGATTGAGGAATACAATATAATAAAATATGATATGATATTATATGATATGATATCATATAATATGACACAATATGAAATAATATAACAATATAACATAATATAATATTACATAACATTACATAAAATTACATAATACAATATATAATAAATAATGTAATATAAAATACTACATAATAATAAACAATATAAAACCAAGACATTGAACTAGATGGCATCTAACATTTCTTCCAGTTCATGAGTTGTGCCTTAGTTTTTAGACTATAAATATTATTCCCAATCATCTATTCAATTGTTTCCTCCAAAGAATTACTGGGCACTTCCTCTTATACCTATTATCTTCCATGTTATCTGGTTTCAGAGTTTTATCTAGGGCCTATCCATGAAAATGCATGATGTCTCTGGTGGTATACCAGGCTTGGAGTCAGGATGATTGGAGTTCAAAACCAGCCTCCGATGCTTACTAGTTGTGTGACCTTGGGCAAGTCACTGTTTGCCTTGGTTTTCTCATCTGTAATTAGGGGATATTAATAGCACCTACCTCCCCAAGTTGTAAGGTTCAAATGAGACAGTAATTGTAAAGCACTTAGTACAGTGCCTGGCACATAATAAATGTTATGTAAATGTCAGTTGTTAGCATTATTAACAAAAGTTTATGATTTCTTATACAGGCTCTCTTTCACCTTCCTCTTTGTGTATTGAAATGTTTGTGTTTACTGATGTTTGGTAGATTCATGATAAAAAAAATAAAAAAATAAAAGTAAGACAAAATCTTCACCTTAAGTTGAAAATGCCACCTGTAACCCTAGATACCATTTTCTACCTAACAATTAAAAGTCACTGGAGATGTATTCCAGGTTTCTTCAGACTGTATCATTCGTCGCTATGGGAATCAGCACAAATGGGCAGGAATCTGTGGGTTTCATGAGTCTTGGCAGGCTCTCTGTCACATATTGAATATAAGCTCAAGAAAAACAATATCTATTTCCGTTAGCCACGTCAGGCTGACATATATCTCAATAGGAAGTCAGATGTTCGAGGGACTTTCCCTAGGCCAAGGCCTGCTGAGAACCTAAACCTCCCAAGGGACAAGTTAGTACTGAGAATGGACCCAAGGGGGACTTTTCTTTGGACCAGAGATTAATTTTTACTTTAATCTAACCCTTGCTAATTTCTGAAAACTCATTTGAAATATTTAGTCCTGGACTTTATTGGTCACTCGGCTGTGAGGTTCCCTGGGTTCAGAGATCTGCCACACACCTTCCCATCACTATCACCCCATGCTTACTCATCTTCCGCAGCTGCTGTCATTAACCATGATTCCAGTATCCAATCCCTCTTTTCCTTCTTTGCCCTCTGTCATTCTCTTTGTGGGCTTATTCACAAGGAGAAGAAAACAGAAAATCAAAAATATTAATTAATTAATTAATACAGTGCTGGAGCCAGATCCACTACTGTTTGCATGCCTGCCTGCCTGCTTGTCTGGCCGGCTCTCTGGCCGTCTGTCTCTCTGTCTTGGTCTCTCTGGCATTATGAGCCTGAATTCACCAGGTATGCCAGCTTCTTCCCTTTATTGGCACTTCTTTGATGGAAAGCACAGGTAATTTGGGCAGAAAGAGGTATTATCAGGATCAAGTTAGAAACTAACTGGTTGTTAAATTTTCATCGTGCATATTTATCCCTCAGAAATTGGGAAATGCTACCAACCTATTGTTTTGTGGGTTTTATACTTTTAAAAAATGGATAAAATGTTATTAAAGCAGATTGAACTTAAAAGTATGTTCTGCATACTTTGGGAGACCTGGTTGTTAAACATTTACCAGCACACTCCTGGATGTAGTTATAGCTATAGGTATTACGTAGATAACAACAACAATAGGTAACTTTATATTGCCCTTTAAGATTTGGAAAGGGCTATAAGAATAAATAATAGAGAAAGAACTCTAGATATAATTTTATTTAGTCTGAACCTCCCTTTATTTCACCAAATCATTTCCCTTAGGATTACTTTTGCTTATAGAAAGCAACAATAGACTAGTCTCTGGGGCCCAAATTAGGGTCTTACTGCCTTTTACAATTGACTTTTTCCCATCCAAAAAGAAAACAATCACCAACCTTTATTGAAACTTAAAGCTTTTCTGGCTTTGATGACCAGATGAAATGCTGGCTGTCTTCTGGACCCCGCAAAAACAAGCAGGAGAGCCAAGGTGAGCTGCAGACGAACTGTCAACTTACTGCCAACTGGAAAAAGGGATATATTCAAACCACAGCAGTCCTTTTGAGAATCCATTGATGCCAGGCACCGTAAGAAGGAAATGTGTGTTGGCAGGTTTTGTTATTTTTTTAACTTGACCCTGATAATACCTGCTGAGTTACCTGTGCTTTCTGCCAAAGAAATGTCAATAAAGGGAAGAAGTCAGCATACCTGGTGAATTCAAGCTCAGACTGCCAGAGACAGAGGCAGACAGACAGAGAGACAGACAGGCATGTAGACAAACCAATAATAACGCAAATAAAGCCACGAAATAGAAACTGTAGAAAAGGAGGGAGGGTAACGAAATAATTTCGAAGAATTCTTTTATGACATTTTCTAATATCACATTTCACAACTGGGGAATGTCAGTAGTAATTAAGTAATGTGGTAGCTCCATAGTGTGAAAACACCATGCTTCAGGTTTGAAATTTTTTATTGTTCTGCAACTCAAAATGAAACCTCTCACCTCCATAATACTGATTTGAATTTTTTTTTAATGTCCATTCTGTTTGGTTGGGTGACAATGTGTATGTATTTTCCCAAACCCTTGGGATTAAAATACTAAGATCACTCTTGGTTTATTTGCTACTGGAAGATACTTATGAAAAAGTTTTATTAAGATTTCCTGTTTTGAAATAGAGATTTTCCCACTATCCACGACACCCCAAACCCCATAGCACCCTCCCTTGTCACAAAGAAAAACACTGAACAAAACCATCTGACAAAGTAATCACTTCTGACAGGGTATGCAACATTTGACATTGATGATCTCCTACCTCCCTATCAAGAGGAAGGAAGCATATTTCATTGTCTGTCCTCTGGAACCAATATTGGTCAATAGCTTTAATTTGAGTTCGGCTGTGTTTTATTACTGTTTTCCCTCACATTATTATAGCCATTATAAATGTCATTCTCGAGATTCTGCTTTTTTTGCCTGGTGTTATGTCATTTGAGTCTTCCTAAGTGTCTCTGAATTCCTCATAGTCATCATTTCTTATGGCAGAATAATTATATTCATATTCCTTTACAGAGAATGCTGAAACTAATCAGAACATTAGTCAGGAGCTCAGATCAAGAGGATAACTTGCTTTGACTAATTACCACTAATTGAAAGCTTTCATTCCAACAAGTTGTAAGCGTTGGTTCATTGTCAAGTCCACATCAATTACATGAGGCATTGTGGTATAAGAGAAAGGGCATTAATCTGGGAGTCAGTAGACCTGAAGAAATAGTCTTTTCTAGGTGATATAATAAAAGATCCTCTATCTTTTCATCATAGCTCCTTTTTCTCTAAGTATTTATTCATCTTTGTTCAAGTCTCATTCTACCCAACATAAACTGATTGAGGACAAAGACTTTTCACTTTTGTCTTTGGGCTCCTTTATTAAGTGCCTGATATGGAATAGGTACTTAATTCTTGTTGAATGAATAAATGAATGAATGAACAAAGGAACTAACAAATGAATGATTGACAATTTGCCCTGCTATTTCCCAATTGACGGTCACTCACTTTGCTTCCTTTTCCTATTATAAAAAGTATTGCTCTGAGTCTTTTGGTATATATTGGACTTTTCTTGTTTTCTTTGACACCCTCGAGGTTCCACATAAATTCAAATTGTTTTCCAGAATAGCCAGATTGACAGATCCATCGATAGTATTCTTATCTTTGGAGGACTTCTAAAATTTACCATTTCTATCTTCTGTCATTTTGCCATCTTTCATTTTCTAGGTGAGGGGTGAAAATTTAGAATTATTCAAATTTGCAATTCTCATATTACTAGTGATTTGGAGTAGTATTTCATATTTTTTATTGTTTTGAAAAAATTCATATCTTTTGATCATTTATCTACTCAGGAATTGATGCTAATCATATATGTATGTATATATACACAGAGAGACATAGAAAGAGAGGGAGGAGAGGGAGAGAGAGAGAGAGAGAGAGAGAGAGAGAGAGAGAGAGAGAGCACTCTTAGTTTTATATGTTTATGTCAATTTCTTGTGTAAAGTTCTAGATACAGGCTTTCATTAGAGGTTTCTTGGTAGAAAGCTTTTATGTCCTCAAGAGTTTCTTTTCTTATTCTAATCACATTAATTTTGTTCGTGTGATTTTTAAAATACAGACAAGATTCCCCTTCCTTCTTTGGTAATGTCTTTTATCCCTTCATTTTTCTATTTTTTAAATGATAAAATATTTCCCTGGAAACCATTGAGTGGAGTCATTTGTTATATTTCGGTGCCACTTCTGCTGTTCCAACAAGCAGTACTGGGTCAGCGGATATAAAGCAATTATTTTGGTTGTTCATAAAATAAAAACCTACTAAAACATAAGCCATTTTTGCTATTGGCAGTACCTTTCACACCATGAGTGTGATACATCCAAGACCATATGGAGCTACACCGGTCTTGCTACCTAGAACAAATGAACAACGCCCCTATAGAAAACCTTTCCCCACATTGCCACCAATAATAATAATAATTGGTATATATGTGGTGCTTTAAGGTTTTCAATGTGATTTAAATAAATTTTCCATTAGCATGTCATAACAACCCTGTGAAGAAGCTTTTATTATCCCCATTTTACAGAGGAAAGAAACTGAGGCTTAAAGTGGTTAAATAGCTTCCATTTTAGGTGGAATTCCAGTCTTGGTATTCCTGACTCCAAAGCCAACATGCTATTCACTGTACCAGTGTAGTTGGTGATGCAGTGGATAGAACATTGGACCTAGAGTCAAGAAGATCTGAGTTCAAATCTGGTCTCAGATATTAGCTGTGTGACCCTGAAAAAGTCACTTAACCTCTGATTGCCTCAGTTTCCTCAGTTGTAAAATGGGTATCATAATTGCACCTATCTCCTAGGAATTTCTCTTTTTTAAAATAGATTTTTATTTGTATATTTTATTTTCATATAATTTACATTTCCCCCATTTCCTTCCCTCTACCCCCTCTCAGAGAACCATTTAGCTCATCATGGTTCAGAGACCTATAGAGATAAAAAGGAAAAAGGAATAAAAGAAAGAAAGAAGCAAAAAAGTAAGAAAATAAAAAGGTGAAAAGGTCAGCAAAACCAAGGTGTTTACATTGAAAAAGTCTGATATGTTCTATATTCTTTTTTAAAAATTTTAGTTATTTTATTTTTAATTTATAAAATAAAACAAGCATTACCATAACATAGAATTTAAAAAGATGATTGCACATGAAACTGTAAATCTATTATATACAACTTACTATTCCTTTTAAATATATAATAAAGTTGTCATGTAACTTTATTTTTCCCCTCTTTTTTCTTCCCGCCCATCCCCATGTCCTAGAGATAGTTACCATTAGACACAAAGGTGTGTGTGTATTTTGTGATTGTGTGTGTGTGTATGTAAAATCTTTCTAAACATACTTCTATTTATCAGTTCTATCTTTGGATGTAGACAGTGTCTTCCTTCACAGGTCTTTTGTGGTTAATTTGGGTATTTATAATGGTCAAAATGACTTAGTTGCTCAAAGTTATTCTTAAAACAATATTGCTGTCATGCAATGTTCCCTTGGTTCTTCTCATTTTGCTCTTCACTATTTCATGCAAGTCTTTGTTTTCTGACATCACTGAGCTCATCATTTCTTATAGCACAGTAGTATTCTATCATGATCTTATATCGCAACTTGTTCAGCCATTCCCTGATTGGTAGGCATCCCCACAATTTTCAGTTCTTTACCTTTATGAAGAGAGCTGCTATAAATATTTTAGAATACATAGGTTCTTTTCCTTTTTCTCTAATAATTTTTTGGAAATAGACCTAGTAGTGGTTTTACCAGGTCAGAAGGTTTAGGCAGTCTAATAACTATTTGGGCATAATTCTAGATTCTTTCCAAAATGGTTGGATCAGTTAACAGTTCTGTCAACAGTGAGTTAGTGTTTCAGTTTTTCCACATCCCCTCCAACATTTGTTGCTTTCCCTTTCAATCATTTTAGCCCATCTGATAGGCGTAAGACAGCATCTCAAGGTTTTAATTTGCATTTCTCTAATCAATAATGATTTGGAGCATTTTTTCATACGATTATAAATTATTTTGATTTCTTCCTTGGAAAACTGCCTGTTCATATCTTTTGACCATTTACCAATTGAGGAATGACTTATATTCTTATAGGTTTGAAAAAGTTCCTTATGTATTTGAGATATGAGATCTTTATCTGAGAAACTGTCTATGAAATTCTGCCCCCACCCCAATTCCCAATTTTCTGCCTTCTTTCTGATCTTAGCTACATTTTTTTATTTGTTCAAAATTTAAAAAAATTTAATGTAATCAAAATTATTCATGTTGCAACTTACACTGCTCTCTAGCTCTTGTTTATTCAATAAATTGTTTGCTTATCCATAAGTCTTATAGGTAATATGTTCCATATTCTTCAAATTTTCTTGTAATATTTCTCTTTATGTCTAGGTCATGCATCATTTTGATCTTATCTTGGTAAACAGTGTAAAATATTGGTCTATGCCTAATTTCTGCTATAGTGCTTTCCAGTTTTCCCAATAATTGTGTTTTTTTTTTTTTACCAAATAATGAATTCTTATCTCCAAAACTTAAGTCCATACTTGTCAAATACAAGGTAACTATATTTGCTGCTGTAAATTATGTGTCTCTTCTGTTCCACTGATTTATCTTTCTATTTCTTAGCCAGTAAGAAATAGTTTTGGTAATTACTTCCTTATAATGTAGTTTGACATCTGATACCTGTAAACCTTCTTCCTTCACATTTTTTTTCTTTGATTCCTTTGATATTCTTGACTTTTTTTCTTCCAAATGAATTTTATTGTTATTTTTCTTAATTCAGTAAAAAAATTTTTTTGGTAATTTAATTGGGATGGCATTGAATATGTAAATTAGTCTAGGTAAAATTGTTATTTTTATTATATTGGCCCTTCCTATCCATGAATAATTAATATTTCTCCAATTATTTAAATCTGATTTTATTTATACAAAAAGTTTTTTTTTAAATAATGTTGTTCATATAGTTTCTGGGTTTGTTTCGGCAGGTGTACTCTCAGGTGTTTTATACAGTCTAGAGTTATTTTAAATGGGGTATCACTTACTATCTCTTTTTGCAGGGCTTTGTTGGTGATATATGGGAATGCTGATGATTTGTGTGGATTTACTTTATATCCTGCTACTTTGGTAAAATTATTTCAACTAACTTTTTAGTTTTGTCTTTGGGGTTTTCCAGATATATTATCATATTATCTGCAAAAAGAGATAGTTTTATTACCTCATTATCTACTCTGATTCCTTCTGTTTCTTTTTCTTCTCTTATTGCTATTGCTAGGATTTCCAATACAATACTGAATAACATTGGTGACAGTGGGCATCCTTGTTTCACACCTGATCTTACTGGGAAGGTTTCTAGTTTATTCCCATTACAAATAATGCTTGCTGATGGTTTTAGGTAAATGCTTTTTTGATCAACTTAAGGAAAAGTCCATTCATACCTATACTTTCAAGTATTTTTTAAATAAAATGAGTGTTGTACTTGATCACAAGCCTTTTCTGCATCTATTGATATGATCATATGATTGTTTTACTTTTTTATTGATATAATCAATAATGTTAATAGTTTTCCTCATGTTAAACCATCCCTACATTCTTGGTATAAATCTCACTTGGTCATAATTTATATAATCTTTGTAATATATTGTCGTAATCTTTTTAGCTAGTATTTTATTTAAGATTTTAATCCATATTCATAATCAAGTTGGTCTATAATTTTCTTTCTCTGTTTTTACTCTTCCTGGTTTTGGTATCAGTATCACAATTGTTTCATAAAAAGAGTTTGGTAGGATCTCTACCCATTATTCAAAACAATTTATTTAATATTAGAATTAGTTGATCTTTAAATATTTGATAGAATTCACTTGTAAATCTGTCCAGTCCTTGTGCTTTTTTCTTAGGAAGCTCATTTAAGGCCTGTTCAACTTCTTTTTCTAAAATAGGTCTATTTAAGATATATCAGATTCCATGCCATCTTGGGGGGAGGAGGATGAAGGAGGGGAGGAAGAAAATCTGGAACTCAAAATCATGTGGAACTGAGTGTTGTAAACTAAAAATAAAAAATCTTAATTTAATAAAAAGATTCTCTATAAAAAATAAGATAGGTCTATTTTGATATTCTATTTCCTCTTCTGCTAATCTAAGCAGTTTGTATTTTGGTAAATATTCTTCCATTTCAGTTAAATTGTTAAATTTATTGGCAAGTAGTTGGGCAAAATGACTCCTTATAATTGTTTTAATTTCATCTTTGTTAGTGGCATATTGACCCTTTTCATTTTTAATACTAGTCATTTGGTTTTCTTCTCTTTCTTTTTTTAAATCAAATTGACCAATGGTTTATCTATTTTATTGCTCCTCACCCTTGTAAAACCAACTCCTAGTTTTATTTATTAATTCAGTGGGTTTTTTGCACTGAACTTTATTAATTCCACCTTTAATTTTTAGGATTTCTAATTTGGTGTTTAATTGAGGATTTTTAGTTTGTTCTTTTTCTAGTTTTTTTTTTTTAAATTGCATTCCCAATTCATTGGTCTGCTCTTTCTCTCTTTTTTATTTATTTAGAGATTAAATTTAGAGTTATTTAGAAATTTAAATGTAGAGATATAATCTTTCCTCTGATTACTGCTTTTGCTATCTCCCATAGGTTTTGATACATTGTCTCATTCTCATTCTTTTTAATGAAATTATTGATTGTTTTTATGATTTGTTCTTTAACCCACTTATTCTTTAAGATTAGACTGTTTAATCTCTAATTAGTTTTTAATTACATTGTGATCTGAAGAGGATACTTTAAATGTTTCTGCTTTTAAATATTATTTTTTTATGTTTTAATATATGGTCAATCTTTGTAAAGATACCATGAGCATCTAAGAAAAGGTGCATTCCTTTCTATTCTCATTTAGTTCTCCCCAGATATCCATGATATCTAGCATATCTAAAATTCTATTCATTTCCTTGGCTTCTTTCTTATTTATTTTCTGTTAGATTTATCTAATTGTGAGAGAAGATTAAAGTCCCCCACTATTATATTGCTACTATCAATCTCCACCTGTAATTCATTTAACTTTTAAAAATTTTAATGCTGTAGTATTTGGTAAATATAGGTTCAGTAATAATATCGCTTCATTGTCTATGGTACGTTTTATCAAAATGTAGTTACCCTGTTTCTCTCTTTTAATTAAATCTATTTTAGCTTTAATTTTGTCTAAGATCATGAGTGCTATCCCTGACTTTTTTGCTTTAGCTGAAGCATAATAAATTCTACTTCAGCCCTCCATTTTAACTGTATCTCTCTCATTCTTAAATGTATATTTTTGTAAACAACATGTTGTCGGATTCTGATTTTTAATCTGCTATGGTATCCATTTCAATTTTGTGGGTGAGTTCATATCAGTCACATTCAAAGTTATAGTTACTATTTGTGGATTTCCCTCCATCCTATTTTTACTTGCTATTGTCCTTCTCAGCCTCTCTTTTTACCCTATCCCCTGCTTGTTGTCCTTCATTCTCTAAGAGGACTGAAATGACATTACTATGTTAAAGTCAAGTTACAGTGTGTGGCTGACCAGAGAAATATGAGCTCAGAATGCTCTGTCACAGTTCAGGCACAAATAGTCCATGTGAACATTTGGGGTGGATTCTCTAAATGTACACATCTTGCGTTTCTTTCAATTCTGCTTTGTTCATAGAGCACAGCACTTTCTTTGATGCAGGTACACCATGCTGAGTGGTGTCTCCCATGTCATGCAATCAATGCCAAACTTCTTCAGAGAAGCCTCTTGAGTGTCCTTGTATCAATTCTTGTGACCGCCATGTGAGCCCTTGCTTTGTGTGAGTTCTCCATAAAATGGTCTTTTAGGCAAATGTACATTTAGCATTTGAACAATGTGGCCAGCCCATCGGAGTTGTGCTCTCTGCAGTAGAGTTTGGCTGTTGGGCAGTTTGGTTCGAGAAAGGATTTCGGTGTCTGGTACCATATCCTGCTAGGTGATCTTCAGAATCTTCCTGAATCAATTCAAATGGAAGCAATTCATTTGCCTGGCATGGAGCTAGTATATGGTCCAGGTTTCACAGGCATACGACAATGAGGTCATCACAACAGTTCTGTAGACCTTCAGTTTGGTAGTCAGTGTTGTACGTCTTCTCTTCCACACTTTCCTTTGGAGTCTCCCAAAGCACAGAGCTAACTCGGGCAATGTGTTAGAGTTAGCAATGTGTGCATCCCTGGATAGTAAGTGAACTTATTTGCAGTATTAAAAACATCTCCATTTGCTGTAACTTATGGTTCCATGTACAAATAGTGTCATGCTGGCTGTTGGAGCATCTGCATTGTCTTGGTATTGTTAGGCCAAAATTAGCACAAGCAGTAGAGAATCAATCCATACTTATTTTCAGCAATGTTGTCAGATGACTTCAATGAGAACGAACGCGACATCAAGGTCAGCTACTGCACTAATGGTGAATCACTTAACTTGAAAGACTACAAGCCAAGACTAAAGTGGATGGAGAATTGGTGCATGAATTTTTGTTCTCAGAGGACTGTGCACACTCTGCAGCCTCTAAAGTTAATATCCTATCCCTATTGCCTTATCTTTTCCCTTTACCCTCCTATTCTTTATTCTACCCATCCCTCTAAGAGTCTCTCCCTAATCCTGTCCCCTAATCTTCTTATTTTTTATAAGTTTAAAAGACTTTTATAGCCTTTTAGATGTATATGTTGTTTCCTCTTTAAGATTCCAGCACTATCAGCTCCCCACCCCCACCTGCTTCCTCTTTATCACTTCTTCCTTTCACAGCCCATTTGTATGATAATTGCTCCTTTTCACTTTATCTTTTCTTGCCCGATGTTGTTTTTTTAAAATCACCCCATACACAACTAAGTCCCAACCTTTCTTTCAAACTACCCTAGTAATGATGATAGTTGTGAGAATACTGATAACATTTTAATATATAAGAAGTAAACAGTTTGACCTTAAGGAGTCTCTTTTAATTAGTCTTTAATGTTAGGCACTATATAAATGCTTATTCCTTTCCATTCCCTTGCCTATACAATAATACTTCTCAAATACATTCCATAATGCGGGGATAAAATACGTGGTAGATTATGGAGTTATGGAGTGTCTTGAAACAAATTCCTGCTCACTACAATTCAAAGAAACTTTAAACTTCTTATGCTGAGTACTTTTCCATCAATTTTTAAACTGTTAACAAAGGATCCCCACCCTCAAGGCCCATAAAGCCACCTGAAATGAAAGAGTCCAATCACAGATTATAAAGCATTTATTGCCTGAGGAAAGGAAGCTTGTGGGGGAGAGAAGATCCAAGAAGGGAGCAGAGAGGTCTCAGCTGCTCAAAGAGGAATGGAAAAAGGATGAGATAACAGTTTCTAGAGGCTTTTGAGCAGAAAGTGGGGGTTAAGGCATTTCCAAATTCAGCTAGAGTTCACTCGCAAAGGATCACTGGTATGTCAAGCAGCTCTGAGCCTCAGAAATCCTTCTAATTGTTGTGTAAAAATTGTCCTGCTCCCCTGTGAAAAAGAAAAGTTCTAATATATAATATTACAGAGACCATGTTCACAAAACCTATGCCTATTTTCTGTTCCATCCAAATATCCTTGTTCTTGTATTAGTGATTAAGCTATTACTATATCTTTTCATTAATTTTTTTTTCTGATTAGGCCAACTTAGGCTCTCCAGCACAGAAACACTGTCAATAGCTGAAGTACTGCATACAGTTGAAATTTATTCAAAAGAATGGCACTGGGTTTAGGCACCAAACCCTGGAGCTCAGAAGGATATCCATGAATCTGTGAATTGGTCCAACAATTTTAGAAAACGATTTTGAATTATGTGAGAAAAGTCACCAAACTGTCCACAACCTTTGACCCAATAATGCCAGTAATGGGTATATACCCCAGATTAGCAACTTTTTAATTGCTGATTCATTTAATTGCTGATAATGGATTAAAATGTGCATTCTTCATTAGAATATACATTCCTTGACATCAGGAACTGTTTTTGTCTATCTTTGTATCCTCAGCATTTAGCCCAGTGCCTGGAACATAGTAAATACTTAATAAATGTTTGTTGTTGAGTGACTAACAGATCCAGAAGTGGAAAAGACCTCGGCTACTTTTATAAATGAAGTTTTCAAAACAATTGCAAGTATTAATAATTAATGATAATAATATAACTATATGAAAAATTGTTCCAAATTAATAAGATGAATTTTATAGAATCAGGATCAGGCACAGGAAACATTAAAACACTTGCCCATGTGTAGTAGGAAGGCCGAATTTATGATCTCAAAAAGGATCATATAAATATCTGAATGGTTCGAAATCGATGGGTATACAGAATTCTCCAAGCAGAAGGCATCAAAAAATTTATTCAGGGCCCAGAGCAACAAATTAGCGAACCAACCTCCCCATTCCAGTATTGTGAACACAAGCCTCCAGGCCCAGTAGGCACGCCTCACAAGAGTAGCCAGGAGGCCACAGACAAATAAGATGGCATAAATCATATTCACCGCTCGAACTCCTGGGTCCACACAGGGGTCGGCTCTGCTTCGGATTTTTTCCAGCTATAGTTTTCTCGCCTCTCCTTGCAGCCAAGCCTCTGGCATTCTTAAGTCCCACCTCAACATCTAGAGACCAGAGTCCAGAGACCCATTGGTTCCCAAATTGGCCCCTTTTAAGTCTTTAATCTACGCCCACAGGGGTTTCACACCTGATAGGGCTTTGGGCCTGGGGCTTAGCATTTAACAGGTGAAAGTACTTTCACCATAAACAAAAGCCAAACTCCTCAAGGGCACCCGTTAAACTAAGCCCATTTTGCCTTACTGGCACACCATGGTAACATAGGTATTAAGCATCAGATGTGGAATCTAAAGCCAGGTAACTTGATGCTTCCATTTTTTGATTATAGCATGTTTTTTCTTAATCTAATGGACTTTTTTCAGTCTTCATTCTGCATATTTCTGAAGTATTTGAGACTATTGATCACTCCCTTCTCCTGGATACTTTCTCCTCCCTGGGCTTTTCTGATACTGCTTTCTGTTGGGTCTCCTGCCACACTGATCCTCGGTTTCCTTTATTGATTCATTATTCATGTCCTACTCCTCATATGAGAATCCCAGAGAGCTCTATACTAGGAGTTCTTAAATTTTCTCTTTTCACTCTTGTTTAGTGATCTCATCACATTCCACAGGTTCAGTGATCATCTGTATGCAAATGGCTCTCAAATCTACATAGCCAGCCCTCACAAAGCTCACTAAGCTTCAGTCTCACATTACTAACTGCCTGTTGGAGCTTTTCACCTTAATGTTCCCTAGGCATCTAAAACTCAACATGGTCATAATAGAAATGATCTCCTTCAAAAACCTGCCCTCTTCCTAACTTCCCTATTTTTGTGGTGGGTACCATAATCCTTCTAGTCAATCACATCCACAACCTAGAAGTAATCTGCAACTCATTCTCCCTCATTTCCCATATACAATCAGTTGCCAAGTTTGGTCAATATTATCTCCAAAACATCTTTTGACACCATCCCCTTCTCTCCATCCATATGGCCACCAACCTAGTTTAGTCCCTCATCACCTCTCACCTGGACTACCGAAATAATTGCTTAATTGATCTATTAGACTCCAGTCTCTACCTTTTTCCATCCATCCTCCACACAACTGCCAAATTGAAATTCCTAAAGCACAAATCTGACCATCCTACTTCTGTTCAAATTTCGATGGCCCCCTATTAAATAGGATTAAATATAAACTTCTCTGTTTGTAGTCTCCTTCACAGTTTTGCTCCAAATTATCTTTCTGGACTTATGAATTCTAAATTCTAGCCAAACTGGCTTACCTACTATCCTCTGTACACAATATGCTGTCTTGAGACTTAATACCTTTGCATGTGCCATTGTCTATGTCAAGAATACTATCCCTTCTGTTGTCCATTTTGAAAATCCCTAATTCCATTCAGTGCTCAGATCAAATACGACCTCCTACGTAAGACCTTTCTTGCTCTCTCTAATGTTTAGAATTCTACCAGAATTATTTTGTGTTTACTTTGTATATGTAAGGATGGTTGATTTCACCCTCACCTCAATTTATGTAGCTACAGGAATCTTAGACTTTTCCATAGAATCAATCAGTCAGTGGTTGAAACTAGGTGGGAAAAAGTCTTTAGTCAATTTGGGAGGAGTGGAGTGCTTTGATTAGTGAATAAAAGCAGATCGTGCCATACAGGAAATACTTTATGATCAATTGAAGAGAATCAGTCACACCCTACGGGGCTATATATAACATAATCCAGTTCTGTAGCACACAGTCCTGTACCTCTTGGTGTTATTATAGAAAAAAAAAATGACAAGGGGGAGTTTTACACCCTCTTCCCACTCATTACCCACATCATCAGAGACTAGACAAGTGATAAGCAAGGAGCAGGGAGAGATAGTAAAAGATAAACTAGACACAAAGAAAAGATAGCTTTAGGACTCCCTAGCAGGGAACTGAACCTAAGGGAAACTTTATTGAGAACTCTGAAAACAGAGCGGAGGAATTCCAATAACCTGAAACTGAGAGTTTACTCTTTGCCACATGAGCTTTCTGAGTTTGAGCCCTTGTGTAGGAAAATGGAGGATGTGCCCCCAGGTTTTTTTTGGGAGGGGAGAAAGAGAAGGGACTAACATATCACATTAATAAACACCCTTTCTAAAAACTAATTAAGTCAGGTGGACTGATTATTAATGGAGAACACATTGGATGGAAACTGGCAAGCAACAGTACTAGAAACAACGCCCCCTCAAGATTATCTCTAAAATTTTGAGGGAAAAGTAGTCAGATGCACTCTAGGGCCCTGGAAGCCAAAATGAGTTGGTGCTAGGGAGTTAAATCCCAGAAAGGGTGCATGAGTATGTATACACACATGTATATACAAGTACATACATATGCATATATACACATGCATGTGTATATATACGTATATAATTTATAGTGTATATGTTGTTTTTTTCCCAGTAGAGGATAAGCTTTTTGAGGACAAAACTATTTCCATTAGCTTTTTATTCCCAACATATAACACAGTACTGGGAACACAGTAAATGCTTCACAAATTATTGTTGAGTTGAATAGAAGAAAGCATGTGATGAGGAAGGCATAAGGTGTAAGCATTTTTTCCTTTTTTATGTATCATGAACTTGACATATATAAACAAAAACAAATATTTCCCCATAAGAAAAGAAAGAAAGAAAGAAAGAAAGGAAGGAAGGAAGGAAGGAAGGAAGAGAGAAAGAGAGAAAGAGAGAGAGAAAAAAAGAAAAAGAATATATGAGACCATATGTGTGTGTATATATATGTATGTATACATATATATATATACATATATACATATATATATATATAAATTTTATACCTCTAGTCCATCACTTCTCTGCCAGGAAGTGGCAAGTATGCTTAGATATCAGTCTTCTGGAACCATAATCGGCTAGTACAGTGATCAGAATTCTTAAGTCTTTCTAAATTATTTTCATTTGTAATTCCATAGTCATTGGGCAGATTATTCTCCTGGTTCTACTTACTCTACTCTGCATTAGTTCACATAAGTTCTCCCAGGCTTCTCTGCATCTCTTTTTTTCATTACTTCTAATGGTACAATAATGCAAAATTAGATCCATACTCCATAATTTGTTCAGCCATCCCTCAGTTGAAAGGTATTCACTTTGATTCCAGGTCTTTCCTTTCAAAAAAGGGCTACTACAAACATTTGTGTATATAGGTGCTTTTCTTCTTCTATTACTCCCTTCGATATCTGTCTTTGATCTATACTAGGTATTTACTTAATTTGGATATTGCTAGGTCAAAAGGTATGCATGGGGTAGACACTTTTGGGAGACAATTCCAAATTACATAAAGTAATTTGGCTAGAAAATTTAATAGCTGCACCAACAATGCTTTAGTGTACCCATCCTCTGACCATCCCTGTGACAATTGTCATTTTTTTGGTCATCTTGACAGTGGACCTCAGAACTGTCTCATTTTGCATTTCTTTTGTTATAGTTGGTATAGAACATTTTTTCCATATGGTTGTTTATAATTTTCATTTCTTCTGAGAATTACTTGTTCATATTCTTTGACCATTTATTTATTGGTGAATGGCTCTTATCCTTATGTATTTGTAGCAATCCCCTCTATAGTGTGGATAGCAGTCTTTTATCAAAGAAATTTTCTGCAAAGATGTTTCACTAGTTAATTGTTTCCATTCCAATTCTAACATCACTGATTTTGTCTGTGAGAAAATGTTTCAATTTTATATGATCCAAATTAAGCATTTTATCTCCTGTGATCATCTCTATCCTTTAATTGATTAATAACTCTTCAATTGTCCATAGTTGTGAAAGGTATTTCCTTCCTTAGGATATGATGTTTTACATCTGTCTTGTATCTTTTTAAGGCTTCTTGGGATATGGTATAAAATATTGGTCTAAGCCAAATTTCTGTCATATTGTTTACTAGTTCTCCTAACAGTTTTTGTCAAATGATGAATTAATACCCAGTAGTTGGAAGCATTGGGCTTATCAAACACTGTGCTTTAATGTTAAATTGTTTCTAGGTCATATGTGCTTAATCTATTCCATTGGCTAACTTTTCCATTTTAAAACTACCTACCAAGTAGTATGAGTGATTAGTACTTTGTGGTACAGTTTGAGATCTGTTACTGGTAGTATCCTTGCCACTCTTTTTGTTTTACTATTTCCCTTGAGATTCATGACCTTTTATTCCTCTAGATGAATTTTGTTATTATCTTGTCTATATAAAGTAACCCTTTAGTCATTTGCTTGGTATAACATTGATTCTATAAATTAACTTAGGTAATATTTCCATTTTTGTCATATAGGTACAATCCAACAACAGTTAATATCTCTCTAATTATTTAAGTCTGCCTTTATTTATAGGAAAGGCCAGAAGAGTCTATGGCCCTATTTTCCTAGGTCTGTTTCCTGTTACACAGCTCCTGTATGCTCAAGGTTCAAAGTATACCTAGTTCTAGTTAGAACTAGCTGCTAAAGTCATCAAAACTGTCTGGTATTGGTTAAAAAAATCTAAAGATCAGTGAATGGAACAAACTAGACAAGGGAGACTCAGAAACAATGGAACTCAATAACCCAATATTTCATAAAGTAAAAAAATAGATAACTTTGGTTATGTGAAACTAAAACCCTGCACAGACAAAATTAATGCACTTTTGATAAAAAGAGAAGCAGCTGAACGAAAAAAAAACATCTATCAAATTTCTTTGATAAGAGTTTGGTGTCCAAGATACACACACATGCATACACACACACACACACACACACACACACACACACATATATTAATGGCCGTTCCTCAATA
The DNA here is from genome assembly GCA_028646595.1 of Phalanger gymnotis. Classification (NCBI taxonomy): domain Eukaryota; kingdom Metazoa; phylum Chordata; class Mammalia; order Diprotodontia; family Phalangeridae; genus Phalanger; species Phalanger gymnotis. The sequence continues at coordinate 168,384,893 of CM053624.1, read as the reverse complement.
GATTAGTGGTCAAAGGATATGAAAAAAAATAGTTCTCAAAAAAAGAATTTCAAAATATTCACAACCTAATGAAAGAATGGTCTAAATCTCTAACAAGAGAAATTCAAATCAAAACAATCCTAAGGTTTCACATTAAAATTGACAAAGATGAAAAAAAATGGCAATAGTCAATGTTGGAGGAGTTGTGGGATAATGGACACTCTAATACAGTATTGATAGAGCTATGAAATGGTGTAACTATTTTAGAAAGCAATTTGGAATTACCTAAATAAAATGACTAAACTGCTCATACCTTTTGAATTAGAGACTGCATTAATGGACTTATACCCTGAGGAAGCCATCAAAAAGATGAAAATCCCCATATACACTAAAATATTTATAGCAGCACTTTTTGTGATAGCAAAGAATTGGAAACAAAGTAGATGACCACCAATGGGAGAATGGCTAAGCAAATTGTGATACATGAATGTAATGGAACATTACTATGGCTCTAATAAATGATGTGTGTGATGAATACAGAGCATCATTGACAGGTCTACATGAATGGATTGCAGAGAAAAGCAAAAAGTTTCACACACACACACAACCAAAATTGTCTGTAGCAAAATTACAAAGACTGAGCATGACTCAAATTATGAGATATGAGAGGACATCCCAACCTATTCTTTTGTGGAGGTGAGAGGTCCACAGATATTGCATGTTGCACATGTTTTTAAACTTTTTCAATGTATTGATTAGTCATGCTGATATTTTTTCTTTCCTTTTTTTGTTTTTAAAAATACTATTTGTTATATGAGATAACTCTTGGGAAGGGATGACTATGATGATGTAAAGAACAGACTATATTAATAAGAATTTAAACAAAGAGAGTTGGCTACTGGAACTCTCCAGAAATCTACCTGAGGCAGCACAGTTCTAATTCCAGCTTTCTCATCCTGAGTAGTCCTTCCTGGTTAATTTTTAGAACCCCCTTCCTTTTCGCTACTGGTTTATGTTCCCAGATCCCGTCACCCCAGCAGTGAAATGAGAGTTGGCACAGCAGGGTGTTGTTTGAAAATCCTTTGTAAACCTGTGGCCCCAGAGGCTCTGAAACCTTGACCAGAACACATATGACATTGCTCGTTTTGACCACCACCTAGTATGTTGACTTCCAGCAAAGAGGCTACATGTCACTCACTCACTGACTGAATTAATGTTCATCTGTCCATACCCTTCTATGCAGTACTTGGCTATGAATATCAGTAAATTATTCTGACCCATCTAGCATTGCTATATGTCTTTCACCTGAACTCTGCCCTAACAAAGTGGTCTGTAGTTGATTAAGACAATTCTTGTGTGTTTCTTGGTAGCTGAATTCTGAGATATTTTATATGTTATGTAGTTATTTTGAAAGAAATTACTTTGAGTTTTCCTCCTTGGTTTTGTTGGTAGTATATGGAAAGGCCAATGATTCTTGTGGGTTTATTTTACATCCTGATGCTTTACTGAAGTTATCATTTCCATCAATTTTTAGTTGACTCTCCAGGATCCTCTAAGTAAACCATCATGTCATTTACAAGGTATCCTCTGATTACCATAGATCTAATCTTTTGTGATTTCTTGAATTATGATTGTTTTACTTGGTCGTGGTTTTCAGAGCATCCAGTGATTCTTGAATCATCTGTACTTGACTTATTTTTCATGGAAATTCTTTTTTGATAATAGATAGTTTACATTTTCTTCTTACTTTTTTCAATCTTTTGATTTTATTCTAACATTTATTATCTCATATTTGCTCCCATTCTGTTTTTCAAGGAGTCTGCAACCAGGGTTGTATTTTCCACCTTCTATTCTAACTATTCTCCTTCCAATTTTTTGCCTCAAGAGGTATGATTTCAGTTTGTATTTTGTTTCCTTTCTTTTAATCATTAGTGTAGTCCTTGTGGCCAAGCTCATGCCCTTCAAGCCCCACACCAGAATCTAATTGTAATTGTTTTGTAATTAATCTCTTCTTCTGCATTTACCTCTTAGGATTCTAAGAGAAATCCATAATATCTCTTCATTGTGTTGGATGTTTTATTCTACTTATATTTCTATCCTCAGTTATCATTTGGAACTTCGTATTTTAGCCTGTTTCTTCTGGCTTGGGTGTCCCACTTGGATAAGTTGAGTGGTTTCTATTTGGTTCCATCCCTTCCATAGTCTACATTCTACTGCTGCTTTGGATGAGATGACTGGTACTATACCCCACTTTCTGCCCCAGTATCTGACTTCTTTCTTTGTCTCCTTGACCACTGTTGGTCCTAGCTTCAGCCTATCTCTGTGTCCTCTTTGCACAATCTCCAATGAGGATTTGGTGCTATCCGTTGCTGTAGCTCTGACAGGTCCTAGTTAAATGTTGGACAGCATGCTGGTCTCAAGTCTTTTAGAAGATCCTCTGGCGTGGACTTCCTCCCATTGAGTTGGCCTTGTCTCCCACTGAACCAAGAAGTGTACAACCAGATCCTGTCTTCCTACTCTAGGGTCTATGGGAACTGGCTTTGTGCCCTGTTTTAATTCTGACAGGCCAAGACCAGAATCCAGCTTTGGGGCCCTGGTCAGTTAGTACTGGCCGGTGAATCCCCTATTCATAGAACTGGCAGGCTTCAGGATCAATTCCAGGAGCTTATGCTGATTTTTCTGGTTCCACTCCTTCCTCAGCCTCCATTGGCTTCTGGCCATTTGTGTGTGTGTGTGTGTGTGTGTGTGTGTGTGTGCGTGTGTGTGTGTGTGTGTCTTTATGGACTGAATAAAGGGGCTTACTTCTGTTTCTCTTTGGCTTTTTCTTTATCATAACTCTCTCTGGGATCCTTTTTTAATATATTTGATAGGGTTTATGTAAGAGAACTGGGTTCACCTATGATCTTTCAAGTTTCTTCTTAGCCAGAAATTCATTAGTTAGCTTTTTTCAGTAAATATATCAGTAAAGATGAAGAAAAAGAAAGGAGGGCAGCTAAATGGAATAGGAGGGTCAAGGGAAGGGTTTTTTTTTAAAGGATATCTTTTAGATAGATATAATCTGTTTGTAGACAGATTGGAAAGAATCAGTGGAGAGGGAGAGATTAAAGATGCATGAAAGAAAAAGGCTAATTGGTGGATCCAAGGTCTTAGAAGAAATGAGAGGGATGAGATCAAGGGCACAGGTAGAATTTAGTGTTAACAAGGAGTAGGAGATGGAGGAAGGAAAATGCCATGGATAATAAAGCTGAATTTTAAAGAAAAGGAGGAAAGTTGAGAGGTTATCTCATCGTTACCTTTCATGGAGGAGGCTAAATAATTTCCTATGAACATGAGGATAGAAGGTTTCAAAAAGAGGTTGCTTTGGAGATTTAAATAGTATATGAATTAGAATAGGAATATTGCTGACCAGCAATGAGGACCCAGATGATGGTATGTATCTATAGGCATGCATAGAGCATGGGCCTACCTGGTCAGGGTGGGATAAATGGACTGAGGAAAATAGGACAGGAGTCTGGGGACCAGAGGCCCTTGGAAAGTAAAGAATAGACTTAGTGTAAGTGAGGTATTGGGAAGAGGAAAACATGATTAGAGAGTAAAAATTCAAAATTCAGAGTCCAATGGAGCCATTTCCTTGATGTAGTGATAGCCAAGTGTTGACCATGCTGTTGTACGGTTCAAGAGAAGAGGAGCTGAGGATGTTGAAGTTAGAGTTTTGGAAGAATTATCAGCACCATTATGCATTTTAATGCCTCTAGCTCAGAAAAAAAATATATTCTTTATTTCATATGACTGTGCACCATGGTACTATTGTGCAACCAAGGTGTTTGTGAGATGACTAGTTGGCACTAGAGCTTGGTATCTATTTGGTAATTTTTTCAGTCCCTTGAGTAAGTCACTCAGGAGGTGAAAGCTGAAGTGTCTTCAAAGCACAGGCCAGCTTCTAGTAAATAATCATACTTTTTCATGAACAAATGCAAATCCTTATGAACTCATAGAAATCCCTGGGGCAGTCACACCATTAGTGCTATAACTGTCAAGAGAACTGGAAAAAAGGTATGGTATTTAATAAGCATATAGTTAGAGAAATTATAGAAGGAAACTCATACCTAATGGTTCATTTAGGACTAAGTCTATTTCTTTGCCAATGCAGGACTTTTCCCTGCAGTAGTTTCCAATGTTCAGTTTCCATAGCTATAAATGACTCAAGCTATGGGGTTTCTACCACTTTCCTTAAGGGCCACTTCCATGGCTTAAGAGATTTCATCATTAAGAGATTTCTCATTTTCATCTTTTTACTACAAATTAACCTTGTGAATGACTTGGAACAATTCTGCCTGCAGTGGGGGTTATACCTTTCAAATACTTGCAGGTGGTCGTCGGGTCCTTTCCCCATGAAGCATCACATTTTTAAAGGGCCCACAGACATATTTTGATTTTACAACCTTGACCAATTTGTCTCACAGATGCATTTTTTCTCTAAAATTGGATAGCCAGGCAATAAAGTTTAGCACTTTGCAAATGTGGTCCATTTCACCATTCAGCCTTTTCTGAGATATCAACCCCACCAGCCACTTATTCGAATTCTTATTATTCCCTGGAGCAACAGTCTCTAAATTTTTCTGATTACATACCTCATAAGTGCACAATTTTTAAGCATGGTCCTTAGTATATGGTGTTTATTTATAAATTATATGCATGAAGTACAGTAGCAGTAGGATATGTACATTGTAAAACATGTACAAAATAGAAAATAAAAAAGAGCAAAATAAAGAATATTTCAAGTGTTGTGTTAATTATTAATGATACAAAAATCATTTTTGCTCTCATTGAGAGCAATATGATTGAATATGCTTCATTATTTTTAAAACCAGTGTATTTCTTGGGGAATAGAGCCAACTTTTAAATAACATTTATTAGTAAATAATTACTAAGCTAATTTGGTCACTTTCGCTAATCAAAAATGTTAATTTCTTTGTTAATACTTTTTTTGAAAGATATCCAATATAACAATCAGAGAACAGGTCATCAGGAGGTTCATTTCTCTGTGCATAGATATTCATTACACACAATTCAAAAATAAGAATAAAAAATGAATTGTCTCTGATTTCAACTAAGTAAAAGTTTCAATTTAAATTTGTTCCTTTTCCTTTATGCATTTCTGCTTAATGGAGGGTATCATCCTTTGATTTCCCATTCATTTAAAAGAAAATTAGATGTTTTTGTACAAATGGGAGGGATAGCAAGAAGGTCAGTCTGAAGTACAGGAAGGAGAGTAAAAATGTAAGAAGTCTGGAAAGGTAAGAGGGAGGGAGAGAAAATAAGCATTTATATAATACTTACCATGTGCCAGGCATAGCGCTAAGCATTTTTTACAAATATGATTGCATTTGATACTCACGACAACCCTGAAAGTAAGTGCTACAATTAACTCTATTTTACAGTTGAAGAAACTGACACAAACAGAGGTTAAGCAATTTGCCCAGTATTGTACAGCTAATAAGTGGGGTTTCCTGACTCTAGGACCAGCCCACTCTTCATTGTGTCACCGCCTGTGTTGGGGCCAGTTTGAAAAGGGCTTTAGATGCTAGACAGGAGTTTCTATTTTAACCTAGAGTCCATAGGGATCCAGTAGAGCATGGAGTAGCAGGATGAAAAGGTTATGGACATTAAGGTGGTACAGTGGATAGCATGCTGGTCATGGAATCAGGAAGAGTCATCTTCCTAAGTTCAAATCTGGCCTCAGACACTTACTAGCTGGGTGACCCTGGGCAAGTCACTTAACCCTGTTGGCCTCGATTTCCTCATCTGTAAAATGAGCTGGAGAAGGAGATGGCAAACCACTCCAGTAACTTGGACAAGAAAACCCCAAAATGGGGTCACAAACAGTTGGACACAGCTGAAAACAACTGGACAGCAATAATGGTTATACCTGCTTTTTAGGAAAATCATTTTGGATGTCATGGGGAAGACAAATTGGAATGGGGACCAACTTCGTGTAGGAAGACTATTTAGGAAGCCATTGCAATAATCTAAGTGAGACGTGATGGGAGACTAAAATAGGGTGATGGTGGTTGTATGAGTGAAGAAAAGGGGATGGAGACAAGAGAGGTTGTAGATAAGAAACCCTATTTAGCCACTGCTTATATATGGATGGTGGCAGCAGGTTTGGGGTGGGGAGGTGTGTAAATGAAAGTGAAGAGTCAAGAATGACACTGAGTTTGCCAATTGTCACAATTAAAAGGATAATGGTGACCTTCACAGAAACAGGAAAGTTTGGAAAAGGGTCAAGTTTCCAGGGAAAGATAATATAATGCCTGGTACCTAGTAAGCATTTAATAAATGCTTCATCTTACTGCCTGCAATAACAATTGCAACTCATCCATGCCTGTTCATCTTGTGTGACTCATGCTGTCCTACCCAGAACAGAAAGCAGAATGGCAGTCACACTCAGAGTTACTGCCACCAGAACTCCCAGCTCCCCCTCCAAGATGTACCTGCTACACCCATGATCTGTGGGAAATGGAAAGGGTCATAGCAGATGCTATGAGTTCCAGGGTTGTGATTAGGTTATAATGGACTTAAAGACAGGTGTCTGACTCTAAAAGGGGCAGGTTGGGAGTTTTTACAGTAGAGAGAATGGTTAGAGTGGAGAATTTTGGGAACAATGGGAGGAAGATGAATGTAGTTGTGCTGGAGATGAGTCCAATGATGTCAATCCATCTTGACTGGTCTTCCCACCCTCTGACTGCCTGATCATACACTTCATGGGCTTATGTCACACCCTCATAAGTTCCCCATGTCATGGCCCATACTTTGGAGAATATTTCCTTAGAGAGTTGAATTGATATCCTCAGTAAATTCATTTCAATGACATAACTACCACACTCTTTCCTTCGTCTGGCAACAAACCCATTGACTGATTTGCAGAAAATTATTTACTCTGTTAGTCTCTCACCTATCTGGGGAGTTTTTTTAGTCATAAGTGCTATTTACAAGGGTTTTATTACTTCTTTATTATCTCAACTTCTCCAATGATTTTTTTTGTTAAATACTCATGTTTGAGAAGGAAAAAGTATGAAATGCCTTGGCAGCTCTGACTCATGCTTAAAGGAAAATTAAAACCATGTTTTGACAAGGTTTTTCTGAGATGTGTTGGTTATATAAATAACCAATAGACTTAATTACATTGCCTAAATTCTATGAGAATAGAGACAAATAGAATTCAGAAAGCTTAGAGGGAAAGAAAAACAAATATAATCTGATGTCCTATTTTGGGAAGATGTTTTAAAAGTTAAAGAGAAAGAGTGAGAAGAATGACCAAAAGACAAAGCTGGTTGTCTTGCTATTTTGGAAAATCATGTTGACCTTCTTTCATTCTTTATTATCTTAATATTTCCCCTTTCTCTTGCTTCAGTTCTTCAAAATACTTAAATATTATTGATAATAACTAGGCTGTAACTATTGAAGTGAGAAAGGGATGAGACAAGCATTTATTAAGCACCTACTATGTGCTAGGTACAGTGATAAGCGATTTATAAATATCTTATTTGATCCTCATAACAACCCTGGGAGGTGGGTGCTATTATTAACCCCATTTTACAACTGGTACCCTAGCTGAAGAAACTGAGGCAGACAAAAGCTAAGTGATTTGCCTGGGGTTACACAGATAATTAAATGACTGAGGTGAGAGTTGAACTTAAGTCTCCATGATGTTGGGTCCAACACTCATCACTGTACCACCCATATAGAAAAAAACTTCCTTGTGTAGAACACTAAAGAAGGAAAAAGTAAATTATTATAACTGTTCAGTTATTTAACATGTTATATATTATATAAATTACTGCACATTCGAATCTTTCTAGAGTTCTTCTGACCACATTCCCTACCAGGTTGTACAGTTGGGGCACCTAGGTGACCCAGTGGATGGAGGGGTCTGCCTCAGACACTTACTAACTATGTGACTCTGGACAAGTCACTTCATCCTGTTTGCCTCAGTTCCTCATCTGCAAAATGAGCTGGAAAAGGAAATGGCAAGCCACTCCAATATCTTTGCCAAGAAAACCCCAAATGTAGTCACAAAGAGTTGGACACAACTGAAATGACTGTCGACAAGAACACCATATTTTGAAAGTTTTGGTTGTGTTTTTTTGTCACCAGCCTCATAATTTCTGATTTAGAGCACATTATATACCTTCATATTTACCATATTATACTCAAACTATATTTTGTTTGGTATAGTATCCCTCTGCTTAACAGAGGTTCTGAAACTGATATCCACAATTTTTTAAAACATTTAGATAAATACAATTCAATAGCATTGGTTTCCTTTGTAATCCTATAGATTACATTTTATGCATTTAAATACATTATTCTTAGAAGATATCCATAGGTTTCACCTGACTGCAAGGGGGATTCATGACACAAAAAAAGTTAAGAATTCCTCATCTACTCTATTGTAAGCACCTTCAGGCAGTGAGCGATTCCTATTTATTCATCTTTGTATCCCTCCAGTGCCTCACACAATTCTTGGCATAAGGACCTGAGTATTGCCCATCATTTTTCAACCATCACAGATTGTACCTCCTCCATTATCTAAGTAACTTCATAAGTTACCACAGCAGAAAAAAAAATCATCACCCTATCTGGCTAAGAAAATGGAGAGTCTCTCCAAACTTAGTCTTTTTCTTGTAGATACTCAATCTATTATGGGACACATCCTTGAAGCCTTTTGAACTTAGGAGGACTTAACAGAATTTGTGCTCCTCTAGGACAAATGGAAGCAACCAGTGCTGAAGTGGAAAGAAAGCTAGACCTAGAGAAAGGATAGGCCTGAGTTCAAATCCAGCCTCAGACAGACACTTACTAGATATATGACCCTGGGCAAGTCACTTAACCTCTCCATCTCAGTTTCCTCAACTATAAAATGAGGTTAATAATAGCACCTAACTTGCAGGGTTGTTGTGAGAACCAAATGAAATAATATTTGTAAAGAACTTGGCACAGTGCCTGGCACAAATTAGGTGCCATATAAATGCTTCCATGCTTATTTGCTTTCTTCCTTCCCTAGAAATAGCCTCAGAAAATATTATGGTGACCTTCATGCTTTGATGAGAAATGTAAGTAGGACTTTAATGGGAGGGGAGAGGGAGGGTATGAGCTCTGCTCATAAGAAGTGCTTAATAAATGTTTTTTGGGGACAGTGCAGGAACTGGACTTAGGAAGACTCATTTTTGTGAATTCAAATCTGGCCTCAGTCACTTACTATCTATGTGACCCTAGGCAAGTCACTTACCCCTGTTTGCCTTAGTTCCTCACCTGTAAAATGAGCTGGAGAAGGAAATGGCAAACCACTCCAGTATCTTTGCCAAGAAAACCCCACACGGGGTCACAAAGAGTAGGACAGAACTGAAATGACTCAACAACGATAAAAATGACTTTTGAATGGATGAATGATGTGACCAAAGACAACTAGTAAGTGACCAAGCTAGGTCTTGAACTCTGATGTCCTGGCTTCCAGTCCTTTGCTTTCCCAGTCCTCCCCACTTCCAAGTCCTCTATATTAATCTATAGTCACACGCTGAAGAGAGCATCTCACCACAACACACAAATGACCAAACACATTCACAACAATCCTTTATTCCCCCCTGAGACAAGCATCAATTTGTTTCCCACACTCTGGTTATCAGATTCTGAAAATCTGAATGAGAATTGTTTTTCACACGTAGCATCTCTCTCAAGACAATTTTACATTCTCTAAAAGCAAGACCTTTGAACAATATATTTCCATATCTAGTGCCATGCATAAAAGTCAGTTCATTTCATATGTGACAAGTGGGAGACATACAAAAGCTCAGAGGTAATTCAACATACTCACATACCAAAACATGTGAGACAGTGTGGTATAGTGTTAGAGTGTTAGATTTTATCAGGAAGAAGTAGATTTGAATTCTAACTCATATTTTCATTAGATGGGTGACCAAGAACAAATAATTTATTATTTTTAAGAACTGTGCCAAGAATTCATATATTACAATGAGTGCTCTCCCTTAGGAGACAGATGGTGCCAAATGTATGTCAGTTTTTAGTGAAATCCTCAGTTTTAGGAGCTTCTAAAGGTAAGATGAAAATCAGCCTCCTTAGCTAATAGTAATTAATAAAAATAATAATAGATAGCATTTATATAACGCCTTCTAAGTGCCAGGAACTGTCTTAAGTGCTTTACAAATATTATTTCATGTCATCCTCACAACAACCTGAGAGGTAGGTGCCAATATTATCTCCATTTTACATTTGAGGAAACTGAGGCAAACAGATTAAGTGACTTGCTCATGGCCACACAGGTGTCCAAGGCTATCTCAGGTCTTCCTGATGCCAGGCCCAGTTTAGTACTAAGTGCTGTTGCTACTGAGTTTCAGTTGTATCCAAACCCATCAGGGGTTTTCTTAGCAAAGATACTGGAATGATTTGCCATTTCGTTCTCCAGCTCATTTTATGGATGAGGAAAGTGAGGCCAAAAGGGTTAAGTGACTTCCTCAGGGTCACATAGCTAGTAGATGTCTGAGATCAGATTTGAACTCACAAAGATAAGTCTTCCTGTCTCTACTCCCAGCATTCTATCCACTACACCACCTGTTTGCCCCCAAACCTAGTACTAATTACTCATGATATATTTTTGAAAGGAGTCCAAATTATAATTAAAATCTTGCATTTATATTATATTTTACAATGTACAAAGCACTTGAGGCTCATTATTTTATTTGATCCTCACAGTGACCCTATGAGATAAGTAGTATAAGTATTAGTAACCTCACTTTACTAATAAAGAAATTGATTTTAGTGGCTTACCCAGCCAGGTCTTCTGATTCTAAACCCCGTGCTTTTTTTTTCACCAAACTATAACTTCCTAGTCTATCCCTCTATGTGGAAGTTAAATACACTGAAATAAGCAAAAAGAGAATATGTCTTTATCTTTATCTTTCTTAAACACATAAGGCTGTCTAGGGTACACTATATGCAAACAGCATACTATGGACAAGAAGCTTACAATTTAAAACAATCACAATGATTCCAACACATTTGCAAAGGACAACTAGACAGCAGAATATTAGCTTAGTAAAATAAAAATTTGCATCATACATAGGTCAAGAGAAAGTTAGCGTGAGGAGGGGTGCAAAAAGAAGGACACTAGAGGCAAAGATGTAGAATTATCATGAGCACTACATTTCTAAGTGCCTCTCCTACTGGACAAATCTTATGCATCCACAATTATATGCTAGCATAAGACAGCCTGTCAACATTCATGACCAAAATTTACAAATTATTGGGGAAATCTATTGTTATGTGAAGGTATAATATTGATTTAGATTTTGCTTTGCAGCAGTTATATGTTTTTTTTAAATGCTGGTGTCAAAAGGAGAGCTATAATTTGGGCAAGGTATTTTTTTTTATCTGCTCCAGGACACTGAGAACACTGCAATCCTTTAGCAACTAGACTTAACTGAAGTCATCACTTACTTAACAAGATTAATTAGTTAAAACAGGAAGGTACTGGATAGCGTATTGCTTTCCTCCCAAGAGCAACCTAGCAGTATCATGGTGTCCCTTCCTCCAGAGAGAATTCCTTGATTCTATTCCCCTACTGGACTTTTTTTCTACCAAAGCACCATGGTATTCATCTGAGGTCTCCCATCCCTCAAATTAGTTTGTCTTTTTTAGAACATGTTTCATCAAGATATCATGATCATTTCAACACACTTTTCCTTCAATCAGGTTAAAACTTTCCCTGTGACAGGATGATAAGACTACCATTTACCAAAATCTCCCAAAATCTCTACAACATGAATTAGGCTAGCTTTTCTCAAAAAGTCCTGGGGATATATCATTGCGATCATCTGAGGGCAGAAAAAGGTTCACTCATGTAGGGTCATGGCCCTCTGAAATTAGCAAATGGCCCAAGACTATGGGAGTTACTACACTCCTTCCTTGCTAACTAGTCTCTCTGACCACAACTTGGGCTACAGAATCTACAGAGTTTTACCTGGAAGGGCGATGATCATGATAGGTAATAGATAATACTGCCCTGGTACAGACTATTGGATGCAACCACTTTTGATCCTGTCCCTTTTCAAAAGTGTTTGCATTTGATTACCTCCTCCCCCTATCTGCCCTCCCTTCTATCATCCCCCCTTTTTATCTCTATTCTCTTTCTTTCCTGTGGGGTAAGATACCCAATTGCGTGTGTATGTTATTCTTTCCTCAGGTCAAATCTGATGAGAGAAAGATTCACTCATTCCCCCTCACCTGCCCCCTTTTCCCTTCCTACAGAACTGCTTTTTCTTGCCACTTTTATGTGAGATAATTTACCCCATTGTATCTCTCCCTTTCTCCCTCTCTCTCACCCCTTAATTTGATTTTATTCTTTTGGATATCATCCCTTCATATTTAACTCACCCTGTGTCCTCTGTCTATATATATATAGACATACGTATGTATGTATGTATATTCCCCTCAGCTACCCTAATATTGAGGTCTCATGAATTATACACATCATCTTTCCATGTAGGAATGTAAACAAAACAGTTCAACTTTAGTAAGTCCCTTATGATTTCTCTTTCTTGTTTACCTTTTCATGCTTCTCTTGATTCTTGTGTTTGAAAGTCAAATTTTCTATTCAGTTCTGGTCTTTTCACTGAGAAAGCCTGGAAGTCCTTTATTTTATTGCAAATCCATATCTTGCCTTAGAGCATGATACTCAGTTTTGCTGGGTAGGTGATTCTTGGTTTTAATCCTAGCTCCATTGACCTCTGGAATATCATATTCCAAGTCCTTGGATCCCTTAATGTAGAAGCTGCTAGATCTTGGGTTATTCTGATTATGTTTCCACAATACTCAA
>CM053624.1:168310938-168371522 GCA_028646595.1 Phalanger gymnotis | reverse complement strand
TTCTGCCTTTCAAGGCATTCTTCTCCTCATTGGCTTTTTGGAGCTCTTTTGCCATTTGAGTTAGTCTATTTTTTAAGGTGTTGTTTTCTTCAGTATTTTTTGGGGTCTCCTTTAGCAAGTCATTGACTTGTTTTTCATAGTTTTCTTGCATCCTTCTCATTTCTCTTCCCAATTTTTCCTCTACTTCTCTAACTTGCTTTTCCAAATCCTTTTTGAGTTCTTCCATGGCCTGAGACCAGTTCATGTTTTTCTTGGAGGCTTTTGTTGTAAGCTCTTTGACTTTGTTGACTTCTTCTGGCTGTATGTTTTGGTCTTCTTTATCAACAAAGAAAGATTCCAAAGTCTGAGACTGAATCTGGGTGCGTTTTTGCTGTCTGGCCATGTTCCCAGCCATCTTACTTGACCCTCATGTTTTTAGCGGGGTATGACTGCTTTCAGAGTAAAGAGTACTATGTTCCAAGCTTAAGGGGATATGCTGTTGATTTCAGAGCTATTACAGCCAGCTCTGCCACACCAGCACTCCTCCTTCCCCAAGAACCCCCAACCCTGACTGGACTCAGATCTTCAGCAGGCTCTTCACTCCTGCTCTGATCTGCCACTTAATTCCCCCCACGAGGTAGGACTGGGGTCTGAAGCAACTGCAGCTGTAGTTCTGTAGCTGCCCCACCTCCACTGCCCCCAGGGCTGTGGCCAAACTGGAACTCCTTCTTTCACTCTGTCCCCAGCAGCTTTTCCCACTAACCTTCTCTGTTGTCTTTGGTGTTTGTGGCTTGAGAAATCTGGTAACTGCCTCAGCTCACTGATTCAGGGCACTAGGGCCTGCTCCGCCCGGCTCCTGGTCTGGTTGGTCTGTGTGGCCAACGCTGGGCTCTGCTCCACTCCACTCCCCTCCCAGCTCCGTCCACAATAGACCTCATCCAGCAACCATCCAGGATGTCCTAGGCTGGAGCCCTGCTTCCCTCTGCTATTTTGTGCGTTCTACAGTTCTAGAATTAGTTCAGAGCCATTTTTAATAGGTTTTTGGAGGGACTCGGCAGGGAGCTCATGCTAGTCCCTGCTTTCCAGCCACTATCTTCAAGAAGCCTTTTGATGAGGGTGAAAGAAGAGAGCATAAAAGCTGGCTTGACTTTAGCATCAAAAATCTAAGATCCTGGCAATGAGTCCCATCACTTTCTGGCAAATAGAAGGAGAAGAATGGAACCAGTGACAGATTTTATATTCTTGGGCTCAAAGCTCACTGTAGATGGTGACTACAGACATGAAATTAAAAGATGCTTGCTACTTAGAAGGAAAGCTATGGCAAATATGGACAGCATGCGGAAAAGCAGAGATATCACCTTGCCAACAAAGGTCCAGATAGTCCAGGCTGTGGTTTTTCCAGTAGCAATGTACGGCTGTGAGAGTTGGTGTATAAGGAAAGCTGAGTCTTGCAGAATTGACATTTTTAATTGTGGTGCTGGAGGAGACATTTCAGAATCGCTTGGACAGCAAGGAGATCAAATCAGTCAATGCCTAAAGAAATTAATTCAGGCTATTCGCTGGAAGGTCAAATACTAAAGGTGAAGCTTAAATACTTTGGCCATATGATCTCATGATGTTGGGGAAGATTGAAGGCAAAAGTAAAATGAGATGGCAGAGAATGAGATGAATAGACAGTGTCACAGAAATAATGGGCATGAACTTGGACAAACTTTGAGAGATAGTGGAAGATTAAAGGGTCTCAAAGGGTTAGACAAATGAAGTACTGAACAACAACAACAACAAAAGCAAGTATGTCCATCCTTGCTTCACCACTATTATTCAATGTTGTATTAGAATATCACCACTATTATTCAATATTGTATCAGAAATGCTAGCTATAGCAATAAGATAAGAAAAAGAAATAGAAAGAATAAGAATAGACAGGAAACAAAACTATCATTCTTTACAAATTATGTAATGGTATAATTAGAGAATCCTAGAGAATCAAATTTTCAAAAACTGGTTAAGTCAATTAATAACTTTATCAAAGTTGAAAGATATAAAATAAATCCACATAAATTATTAGCATTTCTATATATTACCAACAAAACCCATTAGGAATAGATAGAAAGAAAAATTCATTTTAAAATAACAGAAGACAGTATAAAGTACTTGAGAGGCTACCTGCTAAGTGAAATTCAGGAACCATATGAACACAATTACAAAACTTTTTTCATACAAATAAAATAAAATCTAGACAACTGGAGAAATATTAATTGGTTATGGGCAGGCCAAAACCACTAAAATACAAATTACAATTCTACCTCACTTAATTTACTTATTCAGTGCCATACCAATCAAACTACCAAAGAATTATTTTATGGAGTTAGAAAAAATAACGAGACTCATCTAGAAGAATGAAAGAACAAGAATATCAAGGGAATCATTAAAAAAAAGTGAAGGAAGGCAATCTAGTAGTATTAGATTTCAAACTTATGTTACAAAGTACTAATCATGAAAGCAATCTGGCACTGGCTAAGAAATAAAATGGTTGATAACTGGAATAAATTAGTTATACAACACAGTAGTAAACGATAGTAGTAATCTAGTGTTTGATAAACCCAAAGAGCAAAGGTTTTGGGGCAAGAACTCGGTATTTGACAAAGACTAGGAAAACTGGAAAACGGTTTGTCAAAAACTAGAGATAGACCATCATCTCTTACCATATACCAAGATAAGGTCCAAATGGCACATGAATTAGGCATAAAGGATGATAATTATAAGCAAATTAGGGTAGCATGGAAAAATATACCTTGCAGATATATAGATAAGGGAAGAATTTTAAAACAAGATATAGAGAGGATCACAAGAGATGAATAATTTCAATTACATGAAATTAAGAAATTTTGCACAAACAAAACCATTGGAGCCAAAATTAGAAGGAAAGCAGTAGAATGGATGGATTAGTAATTTACAGCAAATTTCTCTGATAAAGGCCTCATTTCTCAAATGTATGAGGAGCTGAGTCAAATTTATAAAAATAAAAGCCATTTCTCAATTGGTAAATGGTCAAAGGATAGAAACAGGTAGTTTTCAGAAGAAGAAATCAAAATTGTCAATAGTAACATGGAAAAATATTCTAAATCACCATTGATTAGAGAAATGCCAATTAAAACAACCTTGAGATTCCACCTCACACCTATCAGATTAGCTAATATGACAGAAAAGGAAAATGATAAATGTTGGCGGGGATATGGAAAAATAGGTACACTAATGCACCCTTGGTAGAGTTTCAAACTCATCTAAAAGCTTGTAGAACAATTCAGAACCATGATAAAAGGACTATAAAAATGTGCACACCCTTAGATCCAGCATCACCATTACTAGGTCCTTATCCCAAAGAGATCAAAGGAAAAGGAAAAGGACTTAAATAGACAAAAATATTTATAGAAGCCCTTTTTATGGTGGCAAAGAATTAAGAATTGGGACGTTCATTGGGGAATGGTTGAACATGTTGTAGTAAATGATTGTGATGGAATGCCATTATGCTTTAAGAAATGACGAGCAGGATGGTTTCAGAAAACCTTGAGAAGAGTTTTATAAACTTATGTAAAGTGAAGTGACCAGAACCAGAACACTGTACACACTAACAGTAATATTGTAACAATGATCAACTGTGAAAGACTTAGCTACTCTGATCAGTACTGTCCAAGATACTCTGATCAGTCCAAGATAATTACAAATAACTCATAACTGAAAATACTGTCTACCTGCAGGGAGAAAACTGATGAACTCTGAATATAGACTGAAGCATGTTGTTTTTACCATTTTTTTTTTTTGCTTTTTTTTGCAACATGGCTAATGTACAAATATGCTATGCATGACTTCACAGGTATAATAGATATCATATTGCCTTCTCAATGGGTTAGGGAGGACCTGAAGGGAGGGAGAGAACTTGGAACTCTAAATAAAAGAAAAAGAATGAAAAGAAATAAAAGAAAACATATTTGAGGTTTTTTTTTTAAAAAAAATCCCATATCTGGGTTCACATGGTGAAATAGCATTGTGAAGTTAACTCATAAGTTCTGATTAGGCAAGCTTTATGTTATCATAGATGGCCTGTGTGCCTATGAAAACCAGAACGCCTCAAGAAATTGAGTTTTGTGTCTCAGTTTAAATTTCTATTTTTAAAGAAAAATGAAGTTGTTAATTTAAAACAATTGAAGTTTAGTTTAGTTTTAGTTTCTTTGCTAATTAAAAATAATCTACTTTCTGATTATTTAAAAAGAAACACTGAGCTTTTAAAAAATAAAATCGCTGAGGTGTACACACTAATGAATTATATGGTGCATTGCCTCTGCCTGAGACCACACCCACATTCTTAAGATTCACTTGACATTGCAGGTGGCTCTCCCAATAGATCCAATTTCTTACCTGTACTCTGGAAAGTATTTGCAAAATAAGTATAGTATCAATAGTTGTCAGGATAGGTTAACATTTACCGATGATTAAATTGACTTGAAGCTGTAATGTACAATTTCCCAGTAAACACTAGGGTTAGTGTGCCTGCAGCAGCAAAGGTTAATGAAACTTAGTTTGAATTAAAATATTTTTTCTCAGCTGACTTGCTTTCGAAGACATGATCTAGAAGGAGCTCCAAAGCAGATTAGAGACCATTCCTCCCATGCAGCCACTCACTCTCCGAATATAGAACGTAATGCCAAATTTCACCTCTTAAGATATCCAGGAATCAATGAGGAGGCTTTGTTTTTGTTTTATTTTTGTATTTAAGAAAAGATAGGAAATAAACCCATGACATTATTGGAAAGGGGCGTTTCTTTCTGAATGCTGAAAAGAACTAGACACTTGTCACACCCTAGCTGGTTAATGAATCTTAGAGATTACATTGTGCAAAAAATAATTATTACATCAGAATGAGACAGTTATCTATACTAGTAATGAGTATAAAGGAAATGAATAAAGCACCTACTCTAAATGTAAAGGTTTTGTTTTGTTTTAATCTTAACAACATATTCATTGTTATATTAATATTAGGAGATGTTAAGAAGCTTGAATGAAAATAGATTCACTTGCCATTTGGTTAACTGCCCATTAATAATAAAGGAAAAATCCTACACACCTAAAATTTCCTATCATATATGCATTATCAGTGTTGACCTAAGTGATGAGAAAATTTGAATATGATACACATTAAATAGCCCTATGATCCAGGGGTGTAGTGCAGCCAGATTGTGAGAGCTGTTTGTTAAATTTTCAGTGCTAGCTTTTACATCTTGGAAATCAACAGATGCTACAAATTTGGACTTGATTTATTATTTTGTTGATTGTTTAGATTTAAGAAAGTGAAAGAGAAAATATTAACGATGCAGATTAAACTTAAAATTGTGTCATGCGTAGCATCCCCACCCCCCAGCATTGGTTGTTAGAAGGGTTAACAAAAACTTGTTTGCCTCAGTTTCCTCAACTGTAAAATATGGATGACAGTAGCACCTATATGTGTACCTCCCAGGGTTGATGTGAGGATCAAATGAGAGAATATTTGTAAAAGAGCTTAGCACGATGCCTATCACATAGTAGGTGCTACATAAATCCTTATTCCTTCCCCTCCCTCTCTGTCAAATATTTACCACCACATCACTGGGACTCCTATCACGAGAAAGATGGAAGGAAACATTTTGTAATGCTCTGGTATGTATATGTTCTCAGTGTAGTATGGTGCATGTAGAAGATTGTTAAAAGGATGAGAAGTGGTCTTGGAGTTCCGTGTCGCAGTGTGCTGAAGGCAGGTAACCAGAAAGTAATGAATATCATGGCAGGAATTGAACTTTATTAGCACACTTATTTCTGGATAGTAGCCCAAACAAAAGCATGTTATGACATGGCTTTGTGAATTCTCCCTCTCACCACATCTCATCCCCATTCCTGTGACCTTTTATTCTATTCTCTCTTTACAAGAGAAAATATATTTAGAAGGGAGAAATGGTTCTACTTAGTACCTAGGGAAGAACCATTATTCTGGATTCCAGGGGCCTAGGTAATAAATCCTATCTCTGATGCTTATAATCTCTCTGGTGTTGGGGAAGTCACTACATTTTCCTGGGCTTCAGTCTTCTTGTCTCTAAAATGTCAGAGGTGAAATAAATGACCTTATAGTTCTAAAAATTTATGATCTATGAATCACTTTTCTGGTATTGGCTATTTCTTTTCATTACACATCTTTGTTTTCTTTATGAAATAATCTAAGGTATAAATGTAGGAGGAAAGTATTTTTCTATTGGTCATTCAGGTTGGCCTGATTCAGTATTTGGAGAAGAGGATACGTTGAAGAGATTTACTACAGAACCACAAAGACATAAATACAACGAATTCTTTAACTTATTTTAAAATTTAATTTCATCAAACAGCATGTCTTAGCAATGTAATGATTTTAAAAATGCAAATGATATCCACTTTAAATCCAATGCATTTTTCATGCATTATTTTTTTTCAATAAATACTCACCATTCATTCCCAAAAATAGTAATACCAATAAGCAGTCAGTCCTGCTCAATTAAGGCAGTTTGCTGAAATAGATTTTTTTAGTAGCAAGACCATTTATGGTTCCTCTTTGATAATATGGTTCAATGGCTGAGTTTTAATTCAGAGCAATACTTCAATGATACATTATAACAAAAGAAGACTTGGAAGGAAGCACAGAAAAGCAGGGTAGCTTTGAAAACAATGTGTAATATTTATTACATAGGTTTTTTTAAAGCAAACAGTGTGAAATGGAAATTCATGGTTTTATATAGAATCCTCTTTTTATGTTGTGCTTGTTTACTTGGAAATATTCTTTTTGGGGTCTTTTTGTATTTAAGTTCAAAATAAATAAAAATCATAAAAAGTTATATTGACTATCATACCATAAATACAATTTGGTCTGAGGTTTTTTCCTTTTCAAATAAAATTCATGGCCTTTAATTTACTGATTTCTGATTCATTTTTCCTTCACTACAACTTTGGCCTTAAGCAAGGGTGCCAGAATTGGCATTTAATAGCTAGATACAGACTCTGCCAATTCTTACACTTACGTTCATCAGAGCCTAGCAACAAGTTGATTCTCTTAAACGGAGATGTGCAGCACCGGGCTTAGGGCAGAATTGTGGCTATTTTAGGTGGCCCTTAAAAAGTGAAGTAGAGAGGGAAGGGCAAAAAAAGCTAAACACATTTGTAGGTCATTTTCCTTGGGAAGATAGCTTTTGGATTCCCTAACACTGGTGACCAAGCCAAACTTTTAAGAAAAAGATTCTGCTTGCTGGAAAAAAAAAACTGGCTGGCGACAGCTTTAAACTCTTCCCTGTTTTTCAAGCAGCAGTGGTAAAAAATCTGCAGAGAGCAGAGAGGATTGCTGCCTTAGCAAGGCCCCACAGAGATGCTTCATTAACCCAATTAAGCAGGTGGATGGAGAGGGTCTCTCTGATAATTTACACCTTGCTAATGAAGTGTGTGACTCTTAATCTCCTCCAAACAAGATACACTTATGAAACTCTGGTGCAAGGAAAGGGAAAATTAATTAGGTGAAAAAACTATGAGATTATAGGAGAGGGATTCCAGCAAGGCAACTGTAACCTGGGTGGTTATTCATTTTAACCTTTCTTAAATTAATGGCTGAGCTGTCAAGTAAACAAGTTTGGGTACCATTTTGTCTTACAAGAAATTTCTGTTGCTTTAAAGCCAGGCATCATGACTTATCTGATTTTATATTTTCTTTGATATGTTATAAAAATCACTCAGATGGAGCCCTATGCATGGTCTTCTGGAGACTGATTTTAATCTTTTGACAACTGCAGGGCTGTTTACAAATTAGAATGAAGAGTAGACAGAAACTTCATTAATCTGTCTATCCATCTCAGCATTTTTAGAAACCCTCTTTCCTCCAACCCTTTGCTATTTTGCATGATAGAATTTATAGAGATTTTGGTAGAGATATGCAAAGCAAGAGTAAAAATATATTTGCAGATTGTGTGCGAGTTTAAGGACTATCAAGTTTTGTGCCATAAAATTATCAATTTGAGGGCTTAGATATCTTTGGCCATTTCTTTTATTCTTCTTCTTCTCTTTATCATTCATCTCTTCTATGTTTTCACTATCTTCACTGTTCTTTGCCTTATATAAAAAGCTACTTCAATCAAACAATAAAAAAATCACAAAATCTGGTGAAATGTGAAAGCTTATTACATCTACAATGCTGATGGTTGTGACTTTGGCACAATTAACAGGTCTAACTTCGCTTTTTCAAGATTTTGGAGCTTTGGCATCAGGAAAAGGATCTTCTTGTTTTATGTAATTTTGTTTGTCATTTTGGGATTCTACTTGTCTGCCAAAGGCTTGAAGATTATAATGAATGTCATCCCAATATATTAGGTACCCTTGCCAGGTTTATGAAATCTGCAAATTTGATAACACCTCTGAACTCTTGCTCGGGCATTTCCCTACTCTAGGAATATCTCCTCCCTCTCCCCCTGCCATTTCACCTGTTAAATTTCTATCCATTCTATAAAACCCAAATGAAACATCTCTTCCTCTAGGTTTTGGTAATGGACTTCCTCATCAGACCTCTTATAATACTTAGCTTTGCAACCATCTAATGTACTTAAGTAATATTGCTTATCATAGTCATCTGTTTTGCCTTATCCCTCCTTTATACTTGAAGACAGGGACTATGTTTTATCTAAACTCTGTTTTCGTCATCCTCTCTTCCCATTAGTAATGGGTTCAGCACAAGGTGGCTGCTCGGTAAAAGACTGTTTTATTGCTTATTGTTGTAAGCAGAGGGATTTTGTTCTAAGCAGATTAGAGCTCCATTTAGTGAACATTTGGAATTATATCATCTCAAAGTTGGAAGGAACCTTGGAAATCATTTGGTCAAGTTTTGTTTTTTTTTTTTTAATCCAGCCTTGAATGTCATAGTTTTGTGTCCCCTCACCACATCGACTGCGCTCTCTTGGACGTGTTTCAGCTTTCCAATGTCATTCCTAGAATGTGGGTCCCAGACCTGGACACTATATTCTGAATGTAATCTGCCAAGAGCAGAGTACAACAGGACCATCACCTCCCTTGTTTTTGACACTATGCTTCTATATGTACATCCTGATTGCATTTGGTGTTTCTGAATGCCGCATCCTGCTGTTGACTTACTTGAGCTTGTAGACCACATAAACCCTCAGATCTTTTTCAAACAATTTGTTATATAGTCACATCTTCCTACCTATACTTGTATGGTTGATTTTTTTTAAATCTAAGTTTAGGATTTTACATTTGTCTCTATAAAACAGGGGTTCTTAATCTGGGCTCCGCAGACCCTAGAGAGATCTGCAAATAATAATAACATTCATATAATAATAGCTAACATTTACATGGTACTTACTATGCTCCAGGAATTGTGCTAAGCACTTTACAATAATTACCTCATTTGATCCTCATAACAACCCTGGGAGGTTGGTGTTATTATTATCCTCATTTTACAGATTAGGAAACTGAGGCAAATAGAGGTTAAGTGACTTATCCAGGGTCACAGGGCTAGTAAGTGTCTAAGTCTGGATTTGAGCTCAGATCTTCCTAACTCCAGGTCTATGCCACCTAGGTACCCCCGAATAAAATTCAGGGGGGTCTGTGAACTTGAATGGTGGGAAATTATATCTTCATTTTCACTGAGCTCTCACTGAAATTTAGAATTTCCTTCAATTACTTAAAAAATTTATTCTGAGAAGGGGTCTATAGGCTTCATTAGTTGCTGAAGAGGTCCATCACAAAAAAATTCAAGAACCTCTGCATTAGTGCTTTATTTTTGTGCATTATGCCTTTGGAGATCTTTTAGGGTTTCTATTTTTCATCCCAGTATATTAAGTATTCTACCGGGCTTGTGACATTTGCAAATTTGCTAATTGCATCATGTCTGCCTTTATCCGAGACACTGATAAAAATGTTGAACATAATAGGTCTTCAGACAAATCCCCAGAATAGTCTACTCCCCAGTTTTGCATTGCTCCGTTAATGACTAACTACTCTTTGGGTCCAGTCATCCAATTAATTTTACCTGACTATATTATCATCAAGCTCGCATCACTCCAGCTTGCCTGCAAGAATATCGCAAAAGTCTTTGTCAAGAGCTTAAGTAACATTTGGATATACTGTATCTAGGGCATTCCCTGACCTACTAATCTAGTGACCTTTTCCAAAAAAAGAGAAATAAGTTTAGTCTTGACCTGTTTTAGATAAACACATACTGACTTTTGGATATCAATTCTTCTTCAAGTGCTCATAAACCATCGTTTTAATAATCAATTGCAGAATTTTGCAAGGAATCATATCAAGCTCCATAGCCTGGAGTATTTTTCCTGTTCTTTAGGGTTTATAAAAATATCACTGACATCTCTCTAATCGCAACTGTATTTTTTCAGTTCTCAATTTAGTTCAATTTAACAAGGGCTTATTAAGGGCTTACTACATTCAAAGCACTGTGCTAGGGATACAAGGACAAAATGAAAAAAAAATGTCCCTGCCCTCAAGGATCTGGCGTTTTATTTGGAGGGTTGAGGGGAATGAGAAAGAAAGGAAAACAACATGTACATAGAGATGCAAGTAACTAAATCTATAACTTCAAAGGGAGATGACTATGTACACATTATCCAATAATTATAAAAATGCTGAGCTAAAAGTTGCTTCACTGTAATTTCCACTAATTGATCCCAATTCTACTCTCTCAGGCCAAGTAGGCCTAGTCTAATTCTTCTTGCACGTGACAACCTGTCAAATATTTGAAGACAGCTATAATTTCCCCTGAGTCTTCTCTTCTCCAGGCTAAATACTGCCATTTTCTTTGAATAATTGTCATTTGGCATGCTGTCATGTTCCCTCACTATCTAATTTGTCCTATGGATATGACCAAGCTGGTAACTGTCTTTCCAAATATGTGGGTCCCAAAACTGGACCCAATATTCTAGATGAGATCTGACCAAGGCAGATGACAGTGGGCCTAGCACCCCTTTGTGCTGGATACTTTATTTGTACTAGACATGGAGCAGTCCAAACTTCTTTGTTCCCTTCACAAACTAGGACCAACCTATCTTTCCAATCCTATTTACTCTTACTACGCTATACATATATTCCCTGAACTCTGCCTCTGTTCCAATCATCATCCCCACCTCTTCCATGCAAGGATCTTGCATTGTACGCCTGCAACCGTCTGGGACTCTGATACGTGAGTTTTTAACTTTATCTAGCTTGGAAATAGGCCTTTGTGACACTTTTGAACACCATTTACAAATCATGCCACTTCCCCACAAATGGAGAGCCCCTCCACCTTCATTCTAGCTCCCTTTTATGTGCTCTCACATTAGAAAGTAAGCTCTTTGAGGTCTCTCTGTCTCTGTCTGTCTCCCTCTCTCCCTCCGTCCTCTTCTCTCTCTCTCTCTCTCTCTCTCTCTCTCTCTCTCTCTCTCTCTCTGTCTCTCTCTCTCCTCCTCCTCCTCCTCCTCCTCCTCCTCTTCTTCTTCTTCTTCTTCTTCTTCTTCTTCTTCTTCTTCTTCTTCTTCTTCTTCTTCTTCTTCTTCTTCTTCTTCTTCTTCTTCTTCTTCTTCTTCTTCTTCTTCTTCTTCTTCTTCTTCTTCTGTCTCCTCTCTCTCTCTCTCTGTATTTCTTTATGTCTTTCTGTCTCTTTGTCTCTGCCTGTCTCTGTCGGTCTGTCTGTCTTTCTCTCTCTGTATCTCTTGATGTCTTTCTGTCTCTTTGTCTCTATGTCTGTCTGTCTCTTTGTCTCTGTCTGCCTGTCTGTCTGTCTATCTCTCTCGATGTCTTTCTGTCTCTTTGCCTCTGTCTCTCTGTCTGTCTCTCTCTTCCTTCTTCCCTCCCTTGAACCCAACTTTCATTTTCCTATTTCCATGTATCTCATGCTATTCCCTCTCCCTAGAATTTTCTCCCAAACTACGTCTCTGCCTGTCAAAATTTTCCCTTCTTTTGAAGCTCATCTCAGATATAGTAATTTCTCCATGAGGCCCACCTTCATTCCCTCAGCTGGAAGTAATCTCTCATAATTTGAAATCCGTGAGTACTTTGGACTTCTCTTATGGCATGTGTGTAGGTGGATCCTCTGTGGAATTGTGAGCTTCTGGAGGGCAGAGACTGTGTCTTAGTCATCCCTGTATTTTCCACAGTGCTTAACAAAAGTAATCAAATGTAGTGTAATGGATGATCAATGGATCTGGTATATGGAGTCCTGAGTTTGAATCCTGACTCTGTCACTTACTAGTGATATGATTTGGGCAATTCATTTAACGTTTATGAGATTCAGTTTCCTGATCTGCAAAATGGGAATGAAAATATATCTCTTTGTAGGGTCCAAATGAGATAATGTATACAAACTGCTTTTTTTTTTTTTAACACTGCAGTGCATTACCTTGGTATTCCCTGTGATGAATATCGAGTACCTGGCACATTTTGAAAGGCAAGGTAAACAGGTTTCCAGATATGTGATTTTATCAATGTGGGGAATCTTGGTGCGGCGACTTCCTCCATAGATGCATGTAGATTGGCAACTCTGTTATTCATAATCTTTTTTTCAAACGATTAGTTTTTAATAAATTCAAGCTATTCTAAGAATTCAAGTGAAGCCACTGTGAATCACATTATTTATTTTGGAGAAAAAATACTCAGACCTACATTATGCTGAACAGATAATTGGACCTTTTAAAAATTTTTTCTCTAGGCAGCTTGCATTTTCTTTTTTTAAATATTTTTTTTAAATTAATTTATTTATTTTTAGTTTACAACATTCAGTTCCACAAGCTTTTGAGTTTTAAATTTTCTCCCCCTCCCCAAGACAGTGTACAATCTGATATAGGTTCTATATGTACATTCATATTAAACATATTTTCACCTTAGTCATGTCATTTATAATCTTAAAGAATAGCAGAGTGCACCTAGACAATCTATGACTTATCTGCAAACACACAGCTCATATGTGTCAAAGACAGAACCCAAATGGAGTATTACTGACTCCAAAGTCAGCTCTGTATCCATTATGGTATGCTGCCTTTCACCTTGAACATAGCTGGTATTTAATACGTGTTTATTGTATTGACATGAATTTTGCAAAGAAGCGAGAATGGCTCTATGTGCAAAAGGAAGGGTATTCTCAGAATGAAGCACTGAATGATAATTCTAAGAGCTACTATTTATGGAGTGTTTGAAGGCTTACAGAGTGCTTTATACATGTTATCTCATTTTTTTTCTTATAACTACTCTGTTAGACAGGTGCTGTTATTATTCTTATTTCACAGATGAAGAAACTGAAGCAGATTAGAGGTTAAGTGACTTCCCCAAGGTCATAGAGTTAGAAGGTATAGGAAGGGGGATTTGAACCTGATGCCAAGAGCAGCTAGGTGGCACTGTGGATAGAGTGCCAGGCCTGGAGTCAGGAAGACTCATCTTCCTGAGTTCAAATCTGTCCTCAGATGCTTCCTAGCTGGGTGACCCTGGGCTAGTCACTTAACCCTGTTTACCTCGGTTTCCTTATCTGTGAAATGAGCTGGAGAAGGAAATGGCAAACCACTCCAGTACCTTTGCTAAAAAAAACCACAAACGGGGTCACAAAGACTGAACAACAATACCTGCCTGATACCAAGTCCGGCATTCTAATACCATTGTACCGCCTTGCTTCTTGAGTGATTTACTAAATGCAGAGCAAGTTTGATGGCCAGTTCAATACATGAGGAAATTTCACGTCCAAAGATAATAAGTTTTTTCAAGGTCAGTTAGAACCATCACATGAAATACTGACAACCAAGCAAAAGAATTTTATCAGTCATGTGTTTGTGGTATAGTAAAAAGAGCAGTGGTTCTGGAAACAGGAGACCCAAGCTTAATCCTCAGTTCTAATATTTCACAGAATTATAGATTTAGAACTGAAAGGGACATTTGAGATCATCCAGTCTAACCCCTGACCCCACCTCTACCATTCATTTTGATGAAGAAGAAACCAAAGGCAGAGAAATTAAGTCACCTATATAAAGTCATATAGGTAGTTAGTGGCAGGACCAGAATTTAAACCCACATCTGCTTTAAAACCTTTGCTCTTTTCACTAAAGCCTTAACCAGATTATGATCTGTTTAACCTCAAACAGGTCACAAAATCTCAGAGTTAGGAGGAGCCTCTGAGGCTACTGATTCTAAGCATCAATGGAAATAGAATCCCTCTACCATATTCCCAACAATGGATCATTCAAAGAAAAAATGTAATCAGAAATTTTTGGAACTGGAGCAAACAGCATGAGATATATCTTCACTTGACCCCAAGGGAGAGTGAGACTGAGAACATGAGATACTACTCTATGGGGGAAACATGGATGTCATTATACTGCTACCTGCCGGTGAGCATCTGGGTCTCTATCATGCCTACTTTTGAGGAAGTTGACATGGGGGACGGGAAGTCTAGATTAATTATTTTTGCTAACTAGGAACTAAGTTCTATTGTTTCTCCTGAAAGACTGCAAGTGCTTTCCAAGCACCCTGAGGCAGAGCTTGGACCTCCCCCATCTTAATTGTAGCTCTCTTTCCAACTGGACTTGCAATCTCACAGAACCTGCTACTGACCAAAGCAGTCCATTCCACTGTTGGACAGCTCTAATTATTATGAAATATATGCTTATATAACCCATGACTCAGAGCCTGTTTTCCATTTAAGCACTCAATGAAGCAACTGGGGCACTTTTTATGTCACATCAATGTAATGCATTAGATTCAATGGAGCCCGTAAACAAGTTCTCAAACAGCCCATTGGCTCCTCCTGGAAGGGAACTGAGTATGACTTTACCACTGGGACAAAATTCTGACATCCTGGTAAATCTCTTCCATGGGATCCTTCAAAGTTTCCTCCTGCCCTAGATACACACACACACACACACACACACACACACACACACACACACACACACACCCCAAACCCCATACACACATCACACACACATATGTAGTGCTACTTGAACTGTCTGTCAATAATTGCTTTCTCTTATCACATCATCTTGTCTTTGTCATTACACATTTCTGTGATGACATCCTTTACGCAACTCAAGAGGAGATGACGGTTGAGGTGGTGGTAGTGGTTTGACCCTACTGACACGCTCATCCTCCTCTCTTTCCACCAATTTAGTGTGTTATACTAACTAGCCTATAATACAGTCTCATAAGAAAAGCCCAGCAAAATTTCTTAGTTACAATGTACTGCAACTACTCATGGACTCCATATGCCTCTCCATTGCCCTTCCAATGATCTTCAAGTTCAATTTTTCAAGGACTCTAGCATTCCATGACTCTCCCAACTACATTCCTCTCTTTCTAAGCTTCTTTACCTATTCATCAGCAGCCTTCTCACCTAGGAGATATCTCTGTTCTAAGGCTCTCTCTCCCGATTGGTGAGTTCTTAACCTGAACCAATGGTGCCTAGGCCAAGCTTACTTTATTCCTGACTCTACTTCTCACTCTCCAGATCACATCTGCTCACTAGCAACCTTGCACCTTTACCCCTACAGGTCCTTTCGGTGGGTTTATCTTCTTTCATCAGAACGTAAGCTCCTTGAGGGTAGAGACTGTTTGTTTATGCTTATGTATTTGTATCTCTTTAGCACAATATCTTGTAATGTAGTAACATTTTAACAAATACCACATGTATTTATCTCTAGACACAAAAAATAAATGGAATAATAATCTTATTGAAAATATAGGACTTTGTTTTATTCATCTGCATGGTACCATGAAAATGTATTTTATTAAATATTTGGTAAAAATATGACACATTGCACTGACAGAGTTGCAAAAGATATGTAGTACTCACAGTAAGGCCTAGTTTGACAAATGTGGTTTCTATTCTTTGAGATACTTGAGGGTTTTCTTAAACCAATAGTTCATAGTTATCCATGATACCATAGTGAGAAGGAGCAAGGCTCTTCAATGATAAATTGGTTTGCAATATGAATTAAGATTAGAGTCTACATATTCTAATTAAAAAACATCACAGCTAATGGACTACAGCTGACTGTCTTACGTATTTATTTGCCTATGACTGCTTTCATATTTTTTCTTTACTATTTAAGTGAAGCTTTCTTTCTATCTTAGGTGAATGTTAAAGGTTCAGGAGATTGTCCTCTGGATACTTTGGGTACTTGGCAGAGAAGTTCTGGATGACATATTTATTTGCTTAATTACTCCCCCCTTTCCCCACACCCCCTTTTTCTAGCCTTCACTTCCAAACCATGGCTGGCAGTCATTCCAGGCTGGAGAAAGTTGTTGTGAAAGCTAGCAGCAGATTCCACAACCGGCCCTCGGCTGCCATGGATGCCAGCAGCAGTGATGGCCAATCCTTCAGGCCCATTACAGCTGGCCAATTCTATGTTTTCTGTGGTTACTAGCAGGAATCTCAGGGGAATCCTTAAGGTTACCCAGATTACCCAGGATTTGGGAATTATTGCTTGTGGCCATAACATCACACATCCCAACCTTCCATAAATCTAAATATTCCCACCATTTTCAAAGAAAAATGTTGACCAAAATCTATGAGATGATAGGATTTAAATCTGGAAGGGAAATTAAAGAGCATCTAGCCCAACTCCCTCATTCAGTTAGTATTAAAATTAAACTAAAATGACTTATCCAAGGTCACAGAGGTTTCAGGCAGGAGAGACAGCATTAGAAGTCAGGTCTTCTGACTTTGGATCAAGTATTCCTTCAACTACACCACCCTAGTGCAAATGAATTATTCATATAAATTTAGAAGTGCAAAAATAGCATATTATTGAGAAGTAACATATGTGCATGTTGAGTAAGAAACTCTCCATCTACAATTAAATATTTTTAAAGTACTTACTAAATGCATGGCATTAGGATTACAAAACTGGAAAAGAACATTAAGGCTAGCCACCCTCGGGGAGAGACTGGAGGCAGCTCGTACTAAGTCAGGCAAGTCAAACCACTTGCCCTTGGACCCCATTGCAAACTGCCCAGCCCCTGCTGCCATCATCCAGGAAATTAGCCTTTGTGCAGATGCAGCTTGGCAACTGCTTCTACAGGTGCTATGGCCTCCACCTGCTCGGCAGGCACATCTCCTGAAGATCTGAGGCAACCTGGTGGCACAGTGGATGGGGACCTGAATTCAAATCTACTCTCAGATACTTACTCAACTGTAAAATGGGTATAATAACAGTATCTACCTCCCAGAGTTGTAGCGAGGGTCAAATGATAATATTTGTAGTGTTTAAGACAGTGCCTGGCACAAAGTAGGCACTATATATATAAGCATTTATATGCTTATTTATATGCTTATTCCCTTTCCATCTAGAAAGAAAGTTCTCACCACCAAAGACTTTGAACTGTCAAAATGACTCAACATCAGAAATGGAAATAGCTTTATCAGTGGAAATAACATTTAAAGAAGTTGTGTTACCATCTACTTTGCCACTACATACATGCCCTAGGGACCATGGGGCTTTTCCTTCTTCCTTGTAGCTGTAACCACCCCCTTAGAATGTGAACTCCTCGAGAGCAGGGGCTATCTTGACTTCTCTATTTCTAATCCCAACACTCACAACACTTAGAAGGAATTTTCATCCATTCATTCATATTTTCTGCTCTGAAAGGACAAAGTAGTAGAAAATTATGAGTTAGAGACCTATCTCCTAAATGAAGGAATTCAATTTTCTAATAAAGTATTTATGGGACTGGATAACAAAAGGCAAATATATGAGCTTCATTATGCTAATCAGCACTGGATAATCAGAAAACAAATTTTCTTTTCAATCAACAGAGTGCCCATATTGTCCAATTAGCGGTACACTGTCAATAATACACTAGTGAAAATGAGAAGACCATGAATAGGCACATAGCTTAGAGAAATTCTGACCACACTAGTACAGTCAGTCAGTCAAGCAGCATTTATTAACCACCTACTATGTGCCAAGCACTGCACTAAGTAAGCACTGAGAATACAAAGGAAGGCAAAAAACAATCTCTCCTCTCAAGGAACTCACAATGTAATACACATCAAGCCCTCCCAGATTACTGCTTTGTCGTGGGGGAGGGGCTTATGAAGCTCAGTGAAACTATGAGCTACGGTGTACCAGTTGCCAAACATGGAACAACTGATAGGTTTAGAATTGGAAAAGAAGTATGACAAGGTTGTATATTGTCACCTTATTTATTTAACTTATATACAAAGTACATCATGTGAAATGCCAGGCTGGATAAATTAAAGGTTGCTGGGAGAAATATCAACAATCTCAGATATGCAGACAACACCATTCTGATGCAGAGTGTGAAGAGGAATTAAGAAGCCTCTTGATGAGGGTGAAAGCAGAGAGTGTGAAAAGCTGGCTTGAAACTTAACATCAAAAAACTAAGGTCTTGGCAACTGGTCTGATCACTTCTTGGCAAAAAAGGGAGAAGAAATGGAAGCAATGTCAGATTTTGTACACTTGGGCAGACAGTGACTACAGCCATGAATTAAAAGACACTTGTTCCTTGGAAGGAAAGCTATGGCAAGTCTGGACAGCATACTAAAGAGCAGAGACATCACCTTTCCAACAAAGGTCCACATGATCAAAGATATGATTTTTCTGATAGCTATGCACGGCTGTGAGAGTTAGACTATCTGCACAATTGACACTTTTGAATCGTGGTGCTGGAGAAGACTTTTGAGAGTCCCTTGGACAGCAAGGACATCAGATCAGTCAATACTTAAAGAAGTTAGTTCGGGCTGTTCACTGGAAGGTCAAATACTGAAGCTGAAGCACTTTGGCCACATAATGAGAAGATAGAACTCACTGGAAAGATGTTGGAAAAGATTGAAGGCAAAAGGGAAAGGGAATGGCAGAGAATGAGATAGTATCATAGAAACAATGAACATGAACTTGGACACACTTCAAGAGATAGTGGAGGATGTTATGTATGGGGTCATGAGTTAGACATGACTGAATGACAATTACATTACGCAGATTACTTTACAGTTCTAGATCAAGGCTGAAAAGTATAGTAAATCATTGCTATCTTCATCCCTAAATGGACAAGCCATATGGCAAACAAACTTCGGTTTCTTGGAGTAGTCTGGTCTCATTCTGGCTAGTAAGTCAAACCTGGAATTCCTTTAAAATGGAGCTTAATGGCAACTTTGGTTCTGAAATTAAAGTACTTTTCAAAATACATTTCGTTTAGTTCTGAAAAAGGCAAAATTTAGTTCTGAAAAAGTTCTGAAAAAGGGTCTATTTAAAAGTGAGAAATAAAATGAAAATGCATTAAAGGTTTTACAGACCTTTTAAATTTTCCATATTGATGACATGTTGAGTTCTTTGAATTGTTCTTAATTTACTGTGACATAGACAGTTGGCCAATGAGGGCCCAGTCCTTGGAGTAGGCACAGGGTTCTCTGTCTGCTGCTTACCCATATAGAGGCTTTGTGAGTCCACTTCTAGACTTATGTGATATAGGGCCCCACTCTCTACTTCAGAACATGTACAGAAGCAACTTTACTGTATGGCAATGAAAAGCTTTTTAACTGGCTGTTAAGACAGAACCAAGCATGCTTATAAAATACAGAAACAGAAGAAAACTCTTTGGTGACTTTTGAGAAAGGAAGAAATACTGCTGTAAGCGTTTTGTGCTTTTGTTTCTTCTCTACTGTGTTTATTCTTCCTAGATCTTAGGCGAATGGGGTATTTGAGACAGAAAAACCTTATGAGCTTCAAAATGTTATTTTTTTCTTTTTGGAGGGGGGAAGGCAAGGCAATTGGGGTTAAGTGACTTGCCCAAGGTCACACAGCTAGTATCTGCGTCTATTGTCTGAGGCCGGATTTGAACTCAAGTCCTCCTGACTCCAAGGCCAGTGCTCTACTCACTGTGTGAGCTTCAAAATATTGGAAGAGGAGGCAATGAGCATTTATATGGCACCTACAAAATCCAAGCACTGTGCCAAGCTCTTTTTACAAATATTATCTCATTTGGTCTTCACAACAACCTTGCGATGTAGGTACTATTATTATCTCTATTTTATAGCTGAGGAAACTGAGGCAAGCAGAAGTTAAGTGATTTATCCAGGGCCACACAACTGGAGGTTGGATTTGAACTCAGGTCTTCCTGACTGCAGCCCCAAGGTTCTCTCCTCTGCCTGACTCTGCAATCATATGACTCTATTAGGAGCCTACTCACATCCTCATTCCTAAGGAGTTGATAATTCTTAATTTTCTAAAGTAAATTGACTTGCGTATATAATCCAGTGACATATTTCCCTCAGTTACTGCTAAAATGTTGAATATATCTTAGTAATGGCTAAAGAGCCACCAGAGATCTTGGAAGTCCATAGCAGACTGTGATAGCCACACTAGCTAAGCCCAATGAACCAATGAAGTTCTGAGGAGCAACCAGACTGACAATCCAGAGTGTAACAACCTCACAGCTCAAACATCATCTCTTGTAAACAAGGGAGCAGCTCATCCATTTTATATGCTGTACCCAGAAGCATGCTTAATGGGAGCAATGCCTTGTAGCTAACTGCTTGAAGGTCACCAGGTCTATTCTTAGACAGCAGAATCAGACTAGAAGCCTTTCTAGCTTTGTAGAAAGGGCCAGAACTTGGGATCTTCTGGCAGAACCTTTGAGAACCCAGCACCATTTTCATGCCATAATGAGATATAAAAGTAGAATGTTTTGAGTGTCAGTAGAACTAGTACTAGACAAGTAAATTCTTTTGTTTGGGGAGAGGATGATGAAAGCAGGGATTTCAGAGGTCTAAACAGGCTTCTGGTACTCATAGTAAGGAGGCAATAGAAAGGAGGAATGTGAGAGCAAAGAGGAAAAATGCAAACAAGGAAAAAATTTTATATTAAAAGCAGTGTCCCTTAGAACAAAACCTTTGTTTTCCTTGAGAGATGCCTTGTAGCAGTAGAAAGGAGTGAAAAAAAATAGGAGAAACAGGCAAGGAAAACAAGCAACAAAAAAATCCATTCCTAACTTGGATATTCAGCCATTATTAAAATATACTCAACATTTCAGCAGTAGCTGAGAGAAATCTATCGCTAAATTATAGACACAAATCTATTTAACTTTGGACAATTAAGAATGATCATTTCCTTAGGTATGAGGGTATGAGTAGGCCCCCAATAGGGTCATGTGATTGATAATCCATAGAATTTCTCTCACTAGTCCTGACTCTTCACAATCCACTAGAGATAGGATGTGCAAGATTGTTCATCTTTAAGAATAGATGAATCAAGTACAAAAGCTGCAAGGAATTCAGACACAGTGGGAATCGGATCAGGTCCATCAGGAAGCAAGGGTAGCAGATGGAACAGGGAAGCCAACTGGTTGTGTTTGGGGGGGGAGGTGGCAGAAAGACTAAGGAAGTTATCTGAGAATCTATTAAGGGGAAGGAAGCATTCACAGGGGCAGTGAATGAGACAGCACAAGAAACAGGAAGAGACTGATAAAAGCCATGAAGAAGCTGCAAAATATGAAGAGAGTGGATTAGAAGCAGCCATTTATTAGTTAATAAATAACAGTATTTATGGCCAGATGCTGCCTAATAGAATGAACATCCCAATATCCCACTGGCTTAAGAAAAATACATTTTCCTTAATTCGTTCCTGAGTATCAACACATTAACACTTTCTTACTCATAATGCACCTTTGTAGTTATGTTTTCAAAATTGTGAAGGCATTTGCAGTTCACAAGGCAAATGGTCAAGCATGTATCTACAACTATTTTAGCCAGTTTGACTGAAAAGACTAGTCAATTAATCTCAGAAGTGGTCTGAATAATTCCTACTCTGTATCCCACCCCCAAATCCAATTTTGACAGATAAATCAGTTCGGTGAAAATATTTGAACCAAATGTATGTGAAGAAGGCTTGAAAAGATCTCAAAGGACAGATAAGGAAACTGAACTACAAAAAGCAAAACAGATTTAGTCAAGGTCATGCACATTTACCTTGCGATTCCCTTTTCAAGCAAGATAATGGCCTCAATGAAGTCTATTGACTTCTTTATCTCTATATATGTGGCGCTCCACAGATACTTTCAAAGTCCTAGGACCTGTTCAGTCACAATCCATTCATTATTTATGAGCCCCTGTTTACCTTTAAACTTCCCACATATCTGACAGAATTAATCACATGACATCATGTCAATACAAAAGGACATTTACTTAGAACACAAGATATATACACATATATCACTAGATAGATAAATGGATAGTTAGATAGACAGACAGATAGATACATAGATAGATAGATAGATAGATAGATAGATAGATAGATAGATAGATAGATAGATAGATAGATAGATAGACAGATAGCAAAAACTACTTGCTAATCTAGGAGCTCTCCAAAAATCACATATTTGTCTCATTTTGTTCCCATCTAAGTTTCATTTGAGGTCTCAGAATTTTACTTGTTTACCATTAACCGGTGCTTCCTCAGGAGATTCAGAATTTATCTCATATCTAGGCCTCCAGAAATATGGGCAAGAGAAGTGCTTAGTTCTCACACAAACATCCAGCTAGTGATATATTTCAGATATAAG
Source organism: Phalanger gymnotis (assembly GCA_028646595.1). NCBI lineage: Eukaryota > Metazoa > Chordata > Mammalia > Diprotodontia > Phalangeridae > Phalanger > Phalanger gymnotis. The sequence goes on along the minus strand of CM053624.1, from coordinate 168,348,947 downwards.
AAAGACTTTATCTTACTCCACAGAAAGAATGAAAACAACATTAAAGATTCACAGTAGTCCTTTAACAACAAAAATAATTTTCCTCTCACCCTCTCATGAGTCCTGCCTTCCACCCCAAGGACTAATAAAGGATTCCAATCATATAGGTCTACTCTAAGAGTTTGGATTCCCAATAGAAGAGAAAGAAACTTAAGGGTTCTAGAGAAACTACCCTTCCTTCTTCTAAGACCTACAAAATCCAAATAACTCATGGTAATAGTAGGGGACCACTTTTGCTCGCTCACATTCTGGCTAACTCCCTTACTGCTTCTTCAGATCTAAGATCACATGTTTAGTTTCCTTCTCTCCATTTGACTGGATCCCAGTTCTCTTGCTGCTCCCCCATTGATTGTTTTTGATTGGTGTCCTATCTGGGTCATATGATTGAGAGGTTCTGCCATTGCTTCATCATAGCTGCCATTAGTCACTCTCTAGGGAGAATGTACAGGTGTATAGCTTTATTCCAATAAAAATCTTATTTCTGCTCTGGTTCTAGTTCTTTGTCAGATTCACTGCCTAGATTTTTGGTTGGTCTGTCTGCTTGAACCGATCAAATCATCCACAATGGTGAGATAACTACCCAATGAGATCACCCATCGAGTACATTTGTACATAATCAAAGAACCAAATAATGTCCAGATCCTTTTAACATCATCAAGTTGACCAAGTTTGCTAAACAAACCTTCATGGCAATTTAAGTGTCTTTAGAGTTAAAATGCCAATCCCAGCTGCAATTTACTATCTTTGGTTACCTGAATAAGAAGAAAAATGGAAGACTTAGTTCTGTCTTAACGGCCTTCATTAACTAATATTAATTTTGTAGTATCTGAAAGGAAAACTAAGAATTTTAAAACTTCAAGAATTGTTATGGGGGTTTGTGCTTTCTGAGCAATATAACTGAAAATGGACACAGGGGTATGCTGGAGCCAGTTCAAGAGAGACTTGTTAAATTTTCTATTTTAGCATTTACGTTTCAGAAATTAGCCAATGCTACAAATCAGATTGGGTTTTCAATTGTCTAGACTTTTTAAAAAAAATTGTTTAGAGTAAGAAAGAGGCAGCTAAACAGCCCAGTGGATAGAGTGCTGGGCCTAGAGCCAGGAAGACCTGAGTTCAAATCTGGCCTCAGATATTCACTAGCTGTGTGACCCTGGGCAAGTCACTTAACTTCTGTCTGCCTTAATCCACTAGAGAAAGAAATGGCCAACCACTCCACGTCTTTGCCAAGAAAACCCCACAGACAATTTGGTCCATGGGGTTGTGAGGAGTTGGACATGACTGAAAGACTGAACAACAACAAAGAAAAAAGTGGTGGATAAAATGTTAGTAATGCGTATTAAATTTTAAAATGAGCTATACATACTTCATTTGTTTTATTTTATAGAGCCAGTTGTTAAACATTTACCAGCCCAATCTTGAATGGGCACTGTGAGATGTTATAGAAAGGTTGCAATCTGCATTCATAAAGGGAGTACTCACATAAATGAGATCAAAGATTCACAAATGCAGATATGAGATAAGAACATTTTACTTAAAGTTCTATATTTCTTAGATGATTAAGTGAGATCTTAGACTTATTCTTGAGAAACTTAGTGAACTTTCACAAACTGGGCTCTACTCAGCTTAGACCTGCACCCAGGAACCAAGAAGCTGCAGGTACTTCTGAGTGGATCTTTCCACGAGAGTTTTCTTTGGTGTGATTCCACATTCATGCTTTTCTATTATTTCGTTTTGTTTGTTTGTTTGAAATGCTACTGAAAAAAAAAATTCACAGGCATAGAGGAGTGATCTTGGAAGGGGAGTTCTTAAGGAGTGTTATAGAAGCAGTTCCATTCTCTCATTCCCAAATTCCTCAACCCTACCTGTAGTAGGAAGGCCAAATTTATAATCTCAAATATAATCATGTATATGTTTGAATGGTTCGAAATTGCAAGGTATGAGAGATTCTCTAAGTAGAAAACAACAAAAAATTTATTTAGGCCCCACCGCAGCAGATCTGTGAACCAGCCTCCCCATTCCGACATCTTGACAAAAAGACTCCAGGCCCAGAAAGCCCTCCTCACAAGAGTAACCAGGAGGCCACAGAAAAGCAAGATAGTATTTAGCCAAATCATTTTTACTGGCCTCAAGTCCTTGCTTGCACTCCTGGGTCTACACATGGGTCAGCTCTGCTTCCGCAGCTTCCTGCTTCCGCAGCTTCCTGCTTCCGCTGTAGTTGTCTCTCGGCTCACCTTTCCTCGAAGCCAAGCTTCTGGCATTCTCAAGCCCCACCTAAATGACCAGAGACTGTTGGTTCCCAAGTTGGCCCCTCTTAAGTCATCAATCTACACCCACACAGGTTTCACACCTGATAGGGCTTTGGGCCTGGGGCTTAGCACTTAACAGCTGAAAGTACTTTCACTCAAAGTAAACAAAAGCCATGCTAAGGAGACAATTTTGCTTAACAACACACTACCCTATCCATCAAATCCACCCTGCCCACTTTGATTCAAACTCTGCCGTTTCTTTCACTATGTCTGCTGAAATTCCTGTTCCATAATAAAAAAAAAATGTTCATTCTGGACTTCTCATGCTCCTTATCTCTTCTTGCTCTCACTAAGATGTAGCTTCCCCTAGGTAATGCCACATCCCTAGAGAACCCCTCCAGGATTGACTGCTCTTACTCTCATAACTCCTGCTATGTAGATCTTGTAGGAGGAATGAGGATATTTGTCACTCTCCACTGCCACTTCCAGACTCTCTCTTTGACCACATCACATAGCAACCTCTCTTCCTTCTGAGTTTACAACACTAACTTTTTTTTCAATCTTTATAGACTGACCCATCATTCTCCCTTATATCTCAGGAGTTCCACACCTGGCTTACCATCTTTCTACCCTCAGCTTCTTATTCTTCAATATTCATGTAGATGTTTTTTTTCAACACCTTAACTTCCCAGTTCCTTGATTTCTTCAGTTCCCCTGGCCTACTCCTCTACTCTACCTCAGCTGTGAACAGCAATAATCATGTCCTGGATTTCCCCATTAGCCACAAGTAATCAGCTTCCTTGATCAAAAACTCTGACACTCCTCTGTCCACCTATAATTTCCCATCATCCCATTTCTTCCCATGATTTACTCTCTTTTCTCTATTCTTTAACCCCATGACTCTCTCCTATCCCACCAGTCTTCCATACTTATTCAAGCCATCACCCTTCCTTTGATTTCCATTTGCCTCCTTCCTAGTCTCAACACTATTGTTAACCTGTTCAGCCCTAGACTATACTCTGCTCTTATATCCTTTGAGTAGAACTAGAGCAATTCACATAATGAAAACAAAATTATAGAGAAAAAATAATTTGGAAAGATTTTAGAACGCTGATTAATGAAATGATAAGCCAGAGTCCAGAGGACTTGAAGAGGAAGCACACTGCTCTCTCAGATAGACATAACATCTAGAACAAGACATGCATTTTTGAACATGGCCAATGTACAAGTTTTCTTTGCTGGACTATTGGGAGTTTATTGTAAGCTTTGTTTGTTTATTTTTAATTGTTCAAGGGGGTGGGCAGTGGAAAGGAGAGAAATAACAGTTACTCATAAAAAATAAATTTTTTAAAAGAAATAATTGCTTATACTCCTCATCTTCACTTTCTCTATCCTTAGTCACTTCTTAAGTCTTTGCAATCTAGCCTTGACTTAGCTTTCAGCTTCATTGTTCATTGCTTCCCTTCTCATGCACTATGGTCCAGCCAGACAGCCTTCTCACTGTTTTTTTTTTTACATGACACTTCATCTTCCATCTTTGTGCCTTTGTAAAATCTGTCCCTTTTTCTCGCATGTACTCTGAACTCACTTCTGCTTCATTGAATTCCTGTCCTACTTCAAGCTTCGGCTTAGGTACTGCCTCTCTACAGAAATCCTTTCCAGAAATCCTCAACTGCTAGTACCTTTCTTCTATAATTACTTGCATCTAGGTGGTCCAGTAGATAGAGTCCTTGACTTGGACCCTGGGCAAGTCACTTAACCTCTGCCTCAATTTCCTCATCTGTAAAAAGAGAATAATAATAGCACCTACCTCCCGGGGTTGTTGTGAGATAATATTTGTAAAGATATTAGCACAGTGCCTAGCATGAAGTAAGTACTTACCAAATAATTGTTTTCTATATTGTATTTATTAATTAATAATACTAATTAATAATTATATTAATTGATAACAATTAATAATGATTGTTATCTACATTGTATTTGTTCTGTAAGTACCTATATGTGTACACATCAACTCCTTTGATAGGATGTAAGCTCCCTGAGAATAGAAATTAATTTTTTTTACTTCTACCTCTAGCATCTAGCACAGTGTCTGACACATAGTAGGTACTTAATAAATGTTTTATTGATTGATTTCCTTGGCCCATTTCCTTGCCTGAAGAAGGTAATGAAAAGTGGTTGAGATTGTATGCTATTATTTAAAATAAACAAAACAAAAAGCAAACACAGGTAACACCCAACACATTTTAGGATGCAGTTTGCGCAGCACATACATTAGAGAGAATAGCAACGCCTTTCTGTTCATCCAGGTCACTCATTTCTTGATGACATATAGAAGGTGAGATTGTGTTCTGTATATAATATAGATTCTAGAAGGACTTGAGTCATTGATCTATTGACCTACAGCAGATTTACTACCCTCTCTGCTTCTTTTCGGAGTGTCATTATTTATTCATTTTAAAAATCTTCGTGTGACAACAGTAGTGGAGGTAGTAGATGAACTCTCTGAATTGCTTAACAGAAAAAGTCATGTGACTCCAAGCCCTTAAGCACTTCCTCTGATCCCTGAAATCATTTTAAATTAACTTTATACGTTTGCATTTACTTTTCTATTTGCTTATTGTTTTCCTCCAGAGCGATGTAAGATTCTTGAGGGTAGAAATTGTTTTCAGTTTTGTACTGAATTTTGTTTTTGATCTTTCTCACTATGTCTATCATGTAATAGGTAAATGCTTGATAAATTAAATTGAAAAAACACACACACAAACAAATGCATATATTTATATATTGCTTTTTTGTTTTTATAATTCTATGTAAACAACTGAGTTAGTAGACCATTAAGCTTCTGTTTCCAAATGGTTATCATGAAAATCACACGCAGTACCTAAGCTATGGTAACTGAGTAGCCTTCGAAGGTCTCTTCACTTATATTGCAAACTTATGATTAATATCTGGTACCTATGATTAATCCCAGAGATACTAAAGATTTAAGATCATCATGATTGACTTCAAAATAAAAAACTACTCTTAGCAGGTTCATAAAAAACATAACCTATGTTATGGATGAACCCTTTGGATGCTGGAGAATGTCTAGATGATTTACATGCAAGTAGCACTTATATTTTTATATATTAGTTCACTCACTACTCTCCATTTCAAAATCATTGTGACCATCTTCCCCTGTGTTTTTTTTTTGTTTGTTCATTTATTTGTTTTCCTGGCAGTCGGTTCATGACTGAGGTTTTCTTTGCGCAAATTCCAAACTTCTCATTGTAAAACATGTCTTACTCTTCACTGCCAATATGGGGTACAAAGAGAAACAGATACTAGTTGAATTGGCTAATGGTCTAATCCTATTGCTAAGCCGAGCTTCTTTTTTTCATCCTGTCATGAGTAACTTGTGGTCGCACAAAGTGTTTTTAAATGTCAGATCTATCAATCGTATAGATAAGACAAATAAAGAGATGAATAAGAATATTTTAAAAAAAACATTTCTCATGAGGAACTGAAGGAGAGATTAGAGGCATATAATTCTCTGTAGGTTTATAATAGCAATCATTTTGCGTAAGGTGAATGAGAATACTTTTTTCATATTGAAGGAGGTACTATGTGTCTATTGCTAATCAGAGAGAGTGTGTCAAGCAATTAATTTCTTCCTATCTCTTCTTGCCACTCAGTCCTCTTCTTTCACTCAGGCAACTGCTGAGGTAAATGAGACCATGACACCTTAGCTTTCTGGACACTGGTGTTTCAGAGGTGGTTGAAATAAGTCTTATTAAAGGACAGATTCTACAAAGGTAATTATTTTTCATGGCTGAAACTGTATTATGTGCCTCTTTGTTGTCATCAGTTGAAGCCTGTTGTTTCTGCAAAAAACAACAATGGCCTTGAAGATTAGGACTGCATATTATGAACCTAGTAGCACAGCAGGGTAGCAGTACTTGTACCAATCCTATCAATTCCTGGCATCGGTCCTTCTTTACTCCTGGTAATTAATCTTTTCATGAATGCTGTCACATTTAGAAGCATTTTATTAAGTTTCTGGATTCCAGATTGTGTGTAACTCACTTGCTACTTTGCCTCATCCTCCCTAGAAGCTCAGAACAAAACAAAAAAAATAGATGTGGTATTAGGTGGTATTTATTCTATTCCTGCTTTTATCATCTCCTCTCATCAACAATCGAGTAACTTATACACACATAAAAACGACAGATCCTATCCTCCTCATGGCAGAGCCTGTGACTCCAATTTGGGGGTAGGTTGTCTGTTTTGGTGTGGCTTCCCTTCTCAGGGTGGTTCTATGGGGGGGCTCTCCAGATGTTAACAAGCTTTTCAGGTTAGCTGACTTTCTCTTTTTAGACTTCTTCCTTTCGTTGCAGCCTTCCCACCTCAAAAAGGAGAAAGCTAGAGAAGAGAGATGACCTGTTCTGAGTGAATTTTGTTTGTTGCCCTTGGACCCAAGACTCTGATTCTGCCTGACATGACTGAATCCCATTCCTCTGCCGCCTTCCCAATTGCAATTGAATTGGAGCATGGTGGTGTGAATGCTTTTTTCTTTGGCCCACTGACCTGATTGCAATGGGGGAGGTAAAATATTTTCATTACCCTCTCCCCCAGAATGTAGAAATCTTCAAAGGGAACCTAGGAGGGAGGTTAGCTTCTTACCCCTAATTTCCCTACTGCTGCCTCCGCTTGGCTGTGCATCACCAAATTAGTCTTTAGCTGCTGTTCATAGTGGCACCAGGGTTGTTGTCGGTTTCACTTTTAAAAATCATTTCATATTGTAAACCCAGCGATTATTTCATGCTGTTTAAACTATATTTGTAGTCTTTGATCATGCATAAGTAGACTGAAGTTAACTGCTGATAGAATGAAGATATCGTTCTCAGCATTTCTTTCTCTCTTTTTAAGAACCCTGTGCCTAAAAGCTGGAATCCAGAAATTTCCGCTACTACATTACAACATGCCTTTGTTTTTTAATTGGTTCAGGACTACCCATTTGCATGACAAGCAATATAATTCAGTCAGAAAAATCTGTGTATGGTATGTGTAATACATATTTATTGCATTTTATAAATGACTGACTAAATAATTTGAAAAATGCCGTATTGGCAAAGAATGCCGAAGAGAAGGAGAAAGTGGTAGGCGCTACTGATTATTGTTATTGTACCATGGGATGGGTTCTCTCCTCCTTCTTCCCCCTTCCATTTTTCCTCAGGAGATCCTTTCCCACCGGCCATCCCTCTCCTCACCCTGTCTCCCAGCAGGGAGACACTATACAAGTGAGGGCAGAAAATGGTGGCTGCACAGGTTTTGAATAGCACAGTCAACTAAATTCAAATGCTTTTCTAAATATATTTCAAGATTGAGTAATTAAGGATTGTAAAGCACTTGGAAACTATAAAGTGTTATGTAAGTGCTAAGTAATAAAGAGTGATCATAACAATAATAAAAGAGTGAGCTGTTAAATCTCTCTCCTTTCTTCTCCTCTCAGAATTTCCATCATTTCAGATTTGGCTCTTGAGAGCAACACTTACCTTTTTAATGGGAGACTAGGAGTTGGGGAGGTAAAAAAAAAAAAAAAGCTCTCTTTGGTGAGTTAGACCATCCTCTCCTTTTCCTTTTTATATCAGTAAAGCAAGAAGATCTTCGATCACATTGATACTACATCTTTTCCTCAAACTCTATCACTCACAATACTGTTGTTGTATCCACCCCCAAGTACCCCAAAGCTTCATCCTAATGCACAGGTTGTAAGGAAATCTGATCCTGAACTGTACCTTCGCCTTCTCCCAATACATACCCCCAAACAGGCACTCTATCATGCTTAGTTGCTGTAGAGATGACTAGTACTTTAAAGTTATATGTCTGAGGCTTGTAACCTTTTTTTGTGTCCAGGACACCTTTGGTGGTCTGATAAAGCCTAGAGACTCTGCCTCCCCCTTCTCAGAGCAATGATTTTAAGTGCTAAAGCAAAACACATAGGATTGCAAAAGAAACAATTACATTCAAATAGTTATCAAAAATGTATTTTTTTAAGTTTGTAGTTCCCAGGTTAAGAACCATTGGAAAATGTCATTTCAAAATAAGAGTCTAGATCCCCTCCAGTGATGACTCTTTTCCTGTATTCAGCAATTAATATTACCTTACTCATACCCTACCTCCTCCTAGCTTTTAGCTAGTTTTGCTTGTGGCTGACATGCTGAGGCAGAGATGAATAGCAATGTTTGTGATAAGAGTCATAATTGCCATGGGAGATCAGGGTTTTATCCCAGGGTTCTAACACAGCAGCAAGGTGCACTTTCAGGAAGGGCATAAGTCCTTTCCTTCACCTTTCCTTGGTGTGCTCTGCCACATGAGTTGCAATGCATAGCCACCCACTCCTAGATTGTACAAGCATACCCTCAGTGGAACTGAGTTCTCTGATGTTCTCTTTGACTTCTGTCAGACTGTCTTCTTTGTCACAGCCCTTCCAGTCCCTTTGAACAATGACTGGGAATTGATTCCTAGTAATGGTACTGTGTATGACCATGCTTGTCTGAAATATACTTGGTCCTCTGATTCATTCATTGAATAATTTTCTGCCTCTGCCAACCTCGGGATGAACTAAGGGAGCTGTACTCTTATGTATGCACATATCTACTTGTGAGCACATCTAATTCTGAAGGCCATGAGGCTCTGACTGGCACAGGTTGTGATTTCAGTCCTCACAGCACTTAGAGCTTATTCACCAAGATACAGGCTGGAGAAATGATTTGTTCAAGGGATACAAGGTTGAGCCAGAAATAGAATTTGAATTCTTGATGACCTTGCGCCCAACCTTGGAGTTCATATGCCTGAGGCTTGTTATTTGATGGGCAAAATATGCCATATCAATGCAGATTTAGAAATGTCATTTTTTCTTTTATTTTCTTTCATATTATAGTTTCTGGGATCAAATATCTTAAAAATACACACAAATTTTATTTTATAGAATTTTTCTGATTTTTGGGTCCCTTACCTATATTGAATATTAAGTAAGCCACACAAATTTATTTTTAATTTATTTTAAAGATCACATCATTAATCATGAAAAGTATTAATTAAAATTTTGGACTAGTGTCAGAGAAGCTGGGCTAAGAGGTAATCTTTTACTTTTAATGAATAATTAATTGCCCCTTTTAAAAAAGAGATGCTACTTTTGTATATGTGATGTATATTATGCATATATTACATACATATATTATAGAAAATATGTATTATATATCACATTTATATGAGGAATCCTTCCAATAGATACCTTTAATTAAGGCATGTTGCAATGATCTTTGCATAACTCAATAGAACTTGACTTATTTTGTAGTGGAAGAATCTGACAATGTTCTAAATCAAGGTTTGATGAAAATATAGCTGACTATAAGATATTTCAATAATAATGATACCTGACATTAGCTAATAGTCATTGACATTTGAATAGCACTTCGAATTTTGGAAACCACCATACATATGTGACCTTATTTGAGTCTCATAACACCTCTGTGAAGTAAGCACTAATGGTACCACGGGTCACCCTCATTTTACAGATAAGGAAAATAAGGTTTAAAGAGGTTAAGGGACTATCATCACTCTATCAACAACTATTTATTAGTGTTTATGATGTTCTCAGTCCTAAGGGACACAAAGAAAAAAAATGTGGTCCCTGCCTTCATCAAGCTTATGTTCTAACAGAGAGACAAAATATACATAATTCAGAACCAAAAGAAAAAATAAAAAGTAAATGGAAGGTAACTTTAGAGGGGATGAAATTAGCAGCAGGGAAAGAAGAGGAGATAGGAAGGGAATCAGGAAAGGTCTCCTGGGAGAAGTAATACTTTAAGCTGTTTTAAAGGGAGCTATAAATTGAGAGATGGTCATCTTCAATTTTAGAGTAAAGATTCAAATCTAGTGTTCTCTGATTCCTAGTCTAGCACCCTATCTACTAAGCCATCTGACCTCTCTTAAATTCCCAACATCCCGAATTGCAGAGCTTCACTCCCATCCCAAAGATATTAATTTTATCACTGACAGTTTGATGATCATGTGACTTAATCTTTCAGTGATCCCATTTTGATGTACTATTATAATAGGGGAACAAAAAACTAGTCAATTAATCAACAAGCTTATAAGTGTCTACTACATTCCATCCACGATAGAAGAATGTATAAGTGAACCATCCTTTAAGCTTAAATTTAATCTGGAAAGTTAGAAGCATTTTATTATGTTTTGGGTCATCTTCCTGGGGGAAAAAATTCATCTCTTCCCCTTCAAAATCTACCCCTCTCATATATTATGACAATATTTCTAAAATATGCAGACATTCCACCCCCTTAAGTATTTATAGTTCCTAGAAACTCTTCAGGGATCTCCCATTTGTAACTTCATCCAGGTACAAATCTAGGACTGGTACACCCAAAGGACGGTGTTATTTTCCAAGGCAAATAAAACAAGAGCCAAACATTTTGGATTTAGTTGTGATGGCTCTCAGGCCAACGGCCGAGTTGTAAACGTGTATCAAAAGACACGGCTTTGAAACTATCTCATAGAGGCATGCATCTTGGGAAGGCTTCTTTTTGTAATGTTGCCCAAAATGAAAGAAAATTTCTAGACAAGCACATGTGAAAAATCACAACTGGGAGTAAGGGACTTTATTTTTTTTTTAAACTGATAGATCTTGTAATCAAAGTAGACCTCTCCCATAAAGGCTTTTATGTCTGCTTCTCTCCCTGCCCCCCCTCAAAAAACCCGTAAAATATAGAAGTAATAAGATTAGCAGATTAAAGATACAAGGAGCAGACAGTATATTATACTCTAGTTCCACTGTACTATATTCTAGTTCCTCATACAGTTTAGCTCTTTATTAGTTCCTTTCGGTGCTTAAAAAAAATTAATCAGGTCAAATAGAAACTCAGTATCGAAAGCGGGGTACGGCATTTTTGAGAGTGAGACCATTTTGTCATCGGTTGGAAATCTATCTTTGCTTCATCGAAGAAAAACCTGGAAACAAAAGGGAAGGTGTCCCAGGGCTGGTTCCTTGTGCCCTAACAATCACCGGGCACTTTTTGAAAGTCGTGGGCACCAGCGATTTCAGGAACAACGGCACCGGGTGCTATGGACCCTGAACAGATTGCCTAACTGTTGCAACAACTAATGTGTACGAGTGTGTCACTAATTTAATTTTAATTTTACTGTATGAGTTTGTATAAGATCCTCCAGCTGTCATGTGCTCATCAGCTGTCACCAAACTATCACTAAGCCATGCTGGGCTAAGACAGGATTATAAATGATGAACTACCATGTGCTCTAAATCTTCTTATTTGCCTAGCCTGGAAGGTATGCCCTGTAAAATTTGATTGGCAGCTTGCGCTATTCTGTCAATTGACTTTTGAAGACCCTTTCTATTGGTGCTTTGAGCAGATCTCAGTGGCTGTATTGACTGTCACCTGCTGATTCCAGCACGTGCCTGACCTCCCAACCCTCACTTCTTCTCTCTTTTCACACTTGTTTGGTTCCTATCTCCGAGGCTGCCGTGGAGGCTGGGTCACTCTGGTGGCACGTGCAGCATATAGGGCATATGGCTGACTAGTTACATGCAGAATAAGATAACTGAAGCCAAGCAGGCCGGGTGCTGTTATTACAGCAGATGGGGGAAGCGTGGCATTCAATATTTAGACAGATGCCACCTCCTTATTCCACCTGCCTGAAAGTTGGACATTGTACAGAATGAACTGTCTGCCTAATAATTAAGGAAACAAAGAACACATTTATGAAAAGCATTAGAGCATCATATTTGCTAAGCAGGCAGGATATAATTGTTGACCATAACAATAAATATAAACTGTTACTAGTCGCACAGGCTCATACATACGTACGCTTATAGCCAGAAAACAACTGTTACTTTCATCAGCTGCCATGGCTTTCTTTGATTTTGATGGTTGAGGTGGCAAATAGATCAGGAAGGACCTTGCTGCTAGTGGAGAGGACCCAAAAGTTTTGAAGTTTTGCAAATGATAATTAATGTTTCTTACATTAAAACCAATTACCTTCTTACCTGGTTTGCATTTCCTTGAATTTTTTTTCTCAGCTGTCAGCTTTCTAACGAGGCAGCTGAGAGGGAAATGGGAAATGGGAGGAGAAGATATCTGTGTAACTGCAACTATTTTGATGTGGTTTGCTTCATTGTGGGTATTCATGATATGATGGTGCTGAACAATAGAGATGAATAGATTTAGTGAGAAATGAAAAACATTATTGACTAAATTCTGTGAAGATGTAAGTTTTTTTTTCCTTATTGGTCCTTTTTTGTGTGTTTAAATCTTTCAAGTTGTTTTTCATCCCTACATGTAGATTAATTTTCTGGATTTTGTATATTTCTGTGTGTGTGTGTGTGTGTGTGTTTGTGTGTGTGTCCTTTAAATATCATATGAATTGACAAGAAGGAATAAGTGTGTATACCTGAGAATAGCTTATCGGTGTCTCACCTAAGCAGTAAAAAGTTGACTAATAGACAATGTTGTACAATGGAAAGGGTTTGAGCTTTGGAGTCAGAGGACCAGAGTTCTAATTCAAGTATAACCAAGTATTACCATGTGACTTTGGGCAAGTTGCTTAACCTCTCTGGGACTTGGTTTCCATGTCTGTAAAATGAGGGAGTTGTATGAGAAAACTTCTAAGCTTCCTTCTAGCTCTAAACCAACGAATCTATGTCTGAAAAATATATAAATAATTGCTTTTGACTTACTCTATTGATTTATTGTAGGTGCATGAATGCAATGGAGAGCTCCCTATGTAGGAGAAGCCTGTTTCCTCCACCCCCACCCCTATCCCCTAACTGTTTTTATGCATGGAATTCCCCAAAGCAATCAAGCCTTGAACTTGTTCAAGAGGATAAAGGGTAGTCAAAAGGTGCATTCCTCTGTGGGAAGATGCATATCCACTTTAAAAGATTCCCAACTATCTTTTACAAGGAGTTTTGTTGGTCTTAAAAATCCCAACTGATTATTTTAAGGGGACTACCAATTAAAAACCCTAATTTTATGAATGACAGACATGTTATAAGTTGAAGGACATTATCATTTTCACCCGAGTTTTTTTTTAAAGAAAATTTCCTCTTTTTTTGCTTCATTTTCTTGTAGTGATATATACTTCATATATAAAGCCCATCTAACAAAAGACATGTGGATGGAGAGGGGAGGTCACTCCTAATTCAGCAACCTAGGTCTGGTGAGGTTAATTACAGATTTTAACACTGCTGTTTTTCAGCCTCTTGCCCTCAAGGAGCCTCTAGCTTCCAAATGACCTGGCTTCAACAATGAGACTCTCTTTAGCCCAATAACTAATTGATAAAAATGTGAGTATTTAGAATGAGTCTAATTAAATCACTGAGTCTTACAATTACCGGTTCATTTGGAAGCTATTGGGAGATGGGTAAGCTCAGCTGGTATTGTAAAGGAATAAAAGATAAAAATAAAAGGGCGTTTAACCAAGATCATTTTGAAAGCTGTTCATTTGAAGACAAAGTACACATTTTCCTGAAATGCCCACATTTGCTACTTCAAATGCATTCCTTTCTTGGGGAGCACAATATCAGGAAAAGAAAATACTTTTGAACACATTTTTTTCATCTTCTTTAGAGTGGAGAGAGTATGCACCATTCTGCCTAATAACCGAATAAGTAGTTTAAGTATTTTTCTGTTAAAGAATTAAGATAAATTCCTTTAGAAGAGCAAAAATGCTGAGGTTGATCAGGTGATAGCCTGAGAGCCCACGCATGCCCTGCTCTGATTCATTACATAAATGTCAATGGTGATGGAGTATCGTTTCTATCATCACAGGGACTATTGTAAGAGATCACCCATCAGACATGTATTAAGAGCCTAGTAAATCAATCAAAGGGGTTGGATCTCTGAATAGTGCATGATGATAATTCCCAGGCCAATAAATGCAGGAGACTAAGAAGAGGACACAATGACAGCTTCCAATACATCCTCTTGGTCTATTTATTAATAAAAGGACCAAGAAGCTTAACAAAGGGAGAAATACAGTTTCTTTTAGGGCAGCTATGTGGCTTAGTGGATAGAGTGCCAAGTGCAGAGTCAGGAGGACCTGAGTTCAAACCCAGTCTTAGACACTTACTAGCTTGTAACCCTTAACCCTGTTTGCCTCAGTTTTCTTGTCTGTAAAATGAGCTGGAGAAAGAAACGGCAAACCACTCCAGTATCTTTGCCAAGAAAACCCCAAATGGGGTCAGGGATAGTCTGAAATGACTGAACAACAGTGACAAGAAGTTTATTTAGATTATTATCTCATCGACTATAAAAGACTACTGGATGGTGATTTAACCTGATCAGCTGATCTAACCATCAAGGCTGATTTCAACCTCATTATTAAAGCTAGGGAAGGCATGAGAACAGAGAGAAATTTATACAAGTGTTCCCCATTTCCTATAGTTTCTCTGGAGTTCAATTGTAAGGAAGATAATGCTCTAAGGTCCCTTTTAACTCCAAGTCTAGAATCTTACGGAGCTCAAGAGCAATGGTCTTGGAGTACAATTGAGAAGGAGTATACAAATCAGGGTTTGGAGACTTTGCTGGGACTTTTAAGAAACTATTACCACTGAAAATACCCACATAATTAATTAACAGCTGACAATCCATCGTCCTTGAAGGGTCTGTGACATCGAAAACACAAATGGTTCTACCAAGGCATACATCAACTTCATCAAGAAAATTCAAAATATGAAACCATAAAACTCTCGGACCCGATGCATTTAGTAATAAGTTGGGAGGAATTTCTGATAAGTGATTATACTGTATGCTATATGTTAATATAGCCTCTAGGTAAGAATGTGAAAATTGAATTCAATTTCTTTCATCATTCATTTCCATTCTCAGAGAAAATGTATTTTCTGTCTATCCTGTCATTGGGCTCACGCTAATCAGTGAGTATATAGTAACTTTAGTAGTCCATTTGGTTACTCAGACCTATGGAGATTTAATTACTTGCTAATTACCTGGTGTCCAAGGTAACATAATATCATACATATAAATGCTATAATATTAATCCATCTAAAGAAATGTAATGTGGCTTGGTCATGGATCTGAGATGTCTGGAGGATGCTGTCTACAAAAGTACAAGTATCAAATCTTTCATCTAATTCACTAAGTAAAAGTGTGATATCGATTATTACCTGGACGAAATGAAAAATGGGAGAAACAAAAGAGAAAATAAAGTCATAGAGAAAGGGCAAAATACCTGAGACTGATGTTGGCAGGTGTTTTTGTTAACTGAATAGGTATTTCTAAGTGAGTAGCACATGGTAGACTGGATTTGGAACAAAAGGCTTGGATTCAAATTCTGGTCCTATAATTTATAAACTATTTATGTAGTATTCGGCAAAGCATTTTATTTTTCTAGGTCTTCTTTGTTTCAATTGCTATAAAATGAGAGAATTAGAATAAATGATATCTATTATAATAATAAATGTTTCCTCCCTTTCTCCTTCCCTTCCTTCCTTCCTTCCATTCCTTCCATTCCTTCCTTCCCTTCCTTCCCTTCCTTCCCTTCCTTCCTTCCTTCCTTCCTTCCTTCCTTCCTTCCTTCCTTCCTTCCTTCCTTCCTTCCTTCCTTCCTTCCTCTCCTTCCTCCCTCTCAGCTCAGGTACCTGAGATAGCTGCCTAAAAAACATGTCTCCACTTCCTTTCCTTGTCCATGATTTTTAAATTCCCTGCAATCTGGCATCAAACTTTGTTGTTCAACAGAAACTACTCTTTCCAAAGTTACTAATGGGCTTTTAACTTACAAATATGATGGCCTTTTCTCAATTTTAATTGTTCTTGACCATTCTATGCTTTGACACTGTTGATCTGATTACTAAATGCTCTGTCTTCTAGGTTTTTGCCAGACTATTTCTGCTATTTCTACTCCTACCTGTCTGACCATTATTTCTCAGTCTCCTTTGCTCACTAACTGTGGGTGTTCTAGAGCTAACTTGAACTGGTTTTCAATCTCCTATGATTAAATTTTCAGTGTGAGCATTTGCACCTCAGAAATGGGCAAACACTACAAATGTGGGCTTGATTTATTGTTTTGTTGATTTTCTAGACTTAAAAAAGTGGTAGGGGAAGTTGCTGGTAATGCAGATTAAACTTAAAAATGTGTCCTGCTTACAGTGTTGTTTGTTTTTGTTTTTTTTTTTTTCCAGAGAGTAGGTGGCTAAACATTTACAATCACATCTTTGCCATATCCACAGCCCAGGGAAACAGGTCAGGAAAGTTCAAGCCATAGCAGGGGACAATATCAGATCAAAGACTAGGCATAGGTGCTAGACGATTTTATCAGAGTTCTGAGATCAGTTTGATCTCACCCAACACTTGTATTGGGCCACCAAGAGAGGAGGCAGAAGCCAAATTTTGCAGCAAAGGAATGAACTTCGTCCTAGCCATACCATAAAGAGGTAAAAATCTAAACAACCAACAGATAGGAAAGGATCACACTCCATCCAAGCGCTAGGGAAATGGTGTAGACCTACCATATAGAAGTTTCAATCCATAAGCAGGGGCTGCAAACATGAGCAAATAGAATAAATAAATAAAAACACTGAACATGATGACTAAAAACTGTGCTTAAAGAGAAGCCCAAGATATTAACCCAGAATAAAAAGAACAATTCCACAACATGAATGGATAGAGCTTCAGAGAAAAAATAGCTTGCCCACAAGGACTCCAAGAGTGATTAGAAGAAATAAAGCAAGAAATAAAATTGAAATTAGAATAGAAATTACACCTTTTGAGTGAAAAAATGAAAGTGAAAAAGTGACGGAGAAAAAAAAACAGAAAGTGGAAAATCTAGCCCAAGTAGCAGATTCCCTGAAAAATAGAATCAGACTAAAGAACTAAATGATGTTATAAGACTACAAGAAATATTAGAATAAAGACAAAAGACTGAAAAAATAAAAGAATGTATAAAGTATCTTCTGTCGAAAAACATCTGACCTGGAAAACAGGTCAAGAGGAGATAATTCAGATTGCCTGAAAACCATGACCAAACAAAAAACTTGGCTGTCACACATCAATAAATCATAAATGAAAACTGCACAGATCTATAAGAAGCAAAGGCCAAAGTGAGAGTAGAAGTAATATACTACTCACCTTCTCAAATAAATTCCATTTGGGAAACATGCAGGAGTTTCATAACCAAAATCGAGAGATTCTTGGTCAAAGAAAATATGTTGCAAGTAGCAAGAAAGAGATTAAGAGCCAAGGAACCAAAGTTAGGACCATGTAAGTGTATGCTGAAACTATAATAAAGAAAACAAAATCTCAGAATATGTTATGTCAAAAAGCAAACTATGTAGGTTTATATCCAAGAATAGCTTATTTTACAAAACTGAGTCTAATGTTAAAAGAAGGAGAAATAGAAGTTTAATGAAATGGAGCACTTTGAAGGGTTCCTGATTTAAAAACCAGAGATTGTTGAATCCTTGTAATGCAAACACAAGAAAAAGAGAAATCTAGAAAGGTAACTACATTTCAGCAATTGAAAGGGGATTAATTATGATCTCTACTCTCCCATTTATTTTCAAGTTTTCCCTGTCTACTGGCTCATTTCCTGCTGCCCACAAATATGCCCATGTCTCTCCTATCCCGGAAAAAAACCAATTTCATTTGATCCTTCCATCCCCACTAACATTAATTCTATATCTCTTTTGCCCTTTGCAGCTAAACCCCTTCAAAAGGACATCTGCAATGGACACTTCCACTTTCTGTCTTCCCACTCTCTTCGGAGTGCCAGGCTTCTGATGTTATTATTCCATCAAAACTGCTCTCTCCAGAGTTATTAATAATCTCTTAGTTACTGAATACAAGGGGTTTTTCTCTTTTTTTCTTCTACTTCTTGACCTCTCTATAGCCTTTGACACTGTAGATTACTGTCTCCCCTTTGATACTCTCTTCTCTCCAGGTTGTCAGTCCTATTCACTGAATGGGCATTACCTCATTCGAAGTGAGAACCTGAAAAGGCCTTAGCCTGAAAGGGCCAGGTTCTCCCATTGCATCCTGGGCCCTCTCCAGTCTCCTGATGAATATCTGGTCACTGGATCTAGATGGCCCTGGAGGAGAAAGTGAGGCTGGTGACCTTGCACAGCCCTCCTTCCCTCAAATCAAAGTCAACTGAAAATCATGTCAGCATTTTCCTGATGTCATAGTCCTCTTCAAAAACAAAGGACAAACACCACAACCTGTCCTCCTTTGCCGGACCCTCTTGCAGACCATGCCCTCTAAGCTATAGGTGTCCCTCAGGATTCTGTCCTGGCCCCTCTTCTCTCTCCGTTCTACTTCACTTGGTGATCTTATCAGCTCCCATGGATTTAATCACATCTCTGTGTTGGTAATTTTCAAATCTACCTATCCTGCCCCAAACTCTTTGCTGACCTCCAATCTCACATCTCCAAATGCCTTTCAGACATTTCAAACTGGATATCCAACAGACATCTGAAACTCAATATGTCTAAAACTGAACTCATTATCTTTCTGTCTTTTACTACCTTCCTTATTGGTTGTTGTCTTTTGCTCTCAAAGAGGACCAAAATGACATCACTATGTTAGAGTCAAGTTATGGTGTGTCTGACTGTGGTTTATCAGACCAATACAAACTCAGAATGCTCTAGCACAGGTTCGGCGCAAACAGTCTACATGAACACTTAGGGAGGATTCTCTAAATTTGCACATCTTGTGTCTTGGGGTTTTGGGGTTTTTTGAGCCACCTCAATTCTGCTTTCCTCATAGAGCATAGCACTTCTCGGATGAGGGCATGCCATGCTGAGTGGTCCTGTGCCAGTGTCTCCCATGTCTCACAATCAAATCCAAAGTTCTTAAGAGAGACCTTGAAAGTGTCCTTGTATTGATTCTTCTGACCACCATGTGATCACTTGCCCTGTGTGAGTTCTCCATAAAATTGTCTACTGTAGAAGGCAATACCATCCTTCCAGTCTCTCAAGTTCTGAACCTAGATGTCATCCTCAGTTCCTTACTATCTCTAATCCCCAATATCCAATCATTTGTCAAGGCCTGTTGATTTCACTTTTGTGACATCTCTCAAATATGACCCCTTCTCTCCTCTGGTATTGCCACCATTCTAGTACAGGCCCTCATTACCTCATGCCTGAACTATTGTAATAGCTTGCTGGTTGGTCTGCTTGCCTCAAATTTCTCCACACTGCAATAGATCCTCCATTTAGCCACTAAAGTGATTTTTCAAAAGCACAGGTCGAACCTTGTCACCCACCTACTCAATAAATTCCAGTGGCTCCCTATTGCCTCCAGGATCAAATACCAAATGTGCTGTTGGGCATTCAAAGCCCAACATAACCTAGCCTCTACCTACCTTTCCAGTGTTCTCGCACCTTACTCCCCAACACATATTCTTCAATGAAATGACGTTTAAGGCATTTCTTCTAGACATTTCACAAGCAAGGTATCTCTCAGCTCTAGGCATGTTTTCTTTCTCTCATACCTGGAAAACGATCTTTCCTCCACTCCACCTACTTACTCCTATAGCTTCCTTTAAATCCTAACAAAAATTCTTTTTGTTACTAGACGCCTTCCCCAATTCCTCTTAATTCTAGTACCTTCCCTTTAATTACTTCTTTTTTATCCTACACACACACACACACACACACACACACACACACACACACACACATATGTATATATATATGGATAGAGCGCCATGCCTGGAGTTAGGAATATTCATCTTCCTGAGTTCAAATCTGGTTAAGACACTTACTAACTGTGATCCTGGGCAAGTCACTTAACCCAGTTTGCCTCAGTTTCTTCATCTGTCAAATGAGCTGGAGAAGGAAATGGCAAACCACTACTGTACCTTTTTCAAGACCCACGTAGGGTCACAAAGAGTCAGACATGACCAAAAAATGACTGAACAACAACAAATTTATCTTATGTACAAGATTTGTATATATTTGTGTATGTGTATATATACACATATATATATATTTGTATATAATTATCTCCTTATTGTCTTTCCCATTGGACTCTAAACTTCTTGACCGGCAGGCATTATCTTTTGTCTCTTTTTGTATCCCTTGTACTTAGCAAAGTGCTTGGTACATAGTAAATGCTTAATAAATATTGATTGATTGATTGATTGATTGATTGACAAATAGGGGGATAAGAGACAAGTATTTCTTCAGAATCTCACTGTCTCTATCACAAAGGGATCTAATAAAAGACAGAAACAGGACTTGGGTGTAGTTTTGTTCTATTGCTTTTATTTTTGTTTTGTTTTAAAAAAAGAAAAGAAAAGAAAGGAGGAAAAGGGATAGCTGGGGATGAAATGAGGAAGAAGAGAGAAATATGGTATTTCTCATAATTGGGGATGTGTGAGAAAAAAATGAACACATTTGGGGGCACAGGTTATGGGAAGTGAACATCTTATGACTTTCAATTCTGTCTGAACCATTCTAATACAAACACAGAATTTGGTGAAGGACAGAGAGAGGGGAGACTGGTGCTTAAGAAGGAAAGTAGAGTCACAGAGGGAATAGTCAAAAGCAAAACATTACAACTTGAGAAAGTAGATCATAAAGGGAGGATTAAAGGAAAAAAAGAAGGTATAATAACAAATCATCAAGTGGAGGAAAGCTAAAGAGAGGAGAGGCAAAAGAGTAGGAACAGTCAATTTCAATTGTAGATTACTAATATTAATCACATTACTTTTCTTTTGGGACCTTTTTCCTCATTGTAAGGAGAGGGAATAGGGGGCAAAAAGAGGTTAGAAAGAGGAGATGATGGAGGGAAAAACAAATTTGTCAATAATTGTGAACATGAATAGGATAATTTCACCCATAAAACAGAGAAGGGTGGTAGAATGAATGAGGAAACACGATCCTACAATACACAATTTACAGGATACTTTCTTGAAACATATTCATATGTAATTAAAATGGGTTACTATAGAGGAATGTATCATGTTTCAGATAAATTAAAAAATGCAAGAGTGGCAAGCATGATCTCAGACAAGGGAATAGTAAAAATAGACATTGTTAAAAGAAACAAGAAGAAAAACTACATTATAGTTCAAGGCAGCTTAGATAATGAAATTATGTCAATAGTTAATATATACGAACCTAATGGTATAAAGCTAACTACTTAAGAGTTAACTGATTTATAGGGAGAAATCGACAGCAAAACTATCATAAATGAGGAATTTAATGTGCCTCTTTCAGATCTGGATAAATTTTAAAAAATATTTTAAAAAAATAAGCTAAGAGTGGTTTGGTATTATAGAACTCTAAGAATTCCTGAATAAGAATCAAGAGGAATGTACATATTTTTAAGGTATTCAAGACACCTTTACAAAAATTTACCATGGCTTAGGCATAAAAATCTCACAAACAGATGCGAAAAACCATAAATGTTAAACACATCTTTTATGGACCACAATGCAATAAAAAAATTGTAATAAATAAAGGGATTTGGATAAATTCTTTCAATTTAAGAAGACATGGAATAAGTAGATCCTAAAGCATATGAAACAACAGATAATTTCATCAAAGTAAATGACTACAATTAGACCAAATACCAAAACTTTTGGAAAGCAGCAGAAGCAATCTTTAGGCAAAAATTGATATTCTAAATATTTTCATCAACAAGAGTGAAAGAGGAGATCAGTGAATTGAGCATGTAATGGGAAAAAATAGAAAATTAACAAATTAGAAAACCCAACTAAATACAAAATGAGAAATTCTGAAAAACAGAGATAAAAATGGAAACAAATAAATTCATTGAATTAATAAAACTAGCAGCTTATTTTTAAAAGATAATAAAACTGATAAATAAACTAAATTAATATTTATAACAATATGAAATACACATATTGACCAAACAAGAAATAAAAAATTTTAATAATTCTTAATCTCAGGAAAAGAAATTGAATCAACTATGAAAGAACTCTCAAAAGTAAAAAAGAATCAAATGAATTTGTATGAATTCTATTAAATAGTCAGAGAAAAGTTCATTTTTAATATGACACAAATTATTTGCAAAAATATGGAAAGAAAAGATCCTATCAAACTGTTTCTGTGAGACAAATGTGGTCCTGATGCCTAAACAAGGGAAAGATAGAGTTGGGGGAGGGGAAGTATAGAACAAGACATCTAGTGAATATTAATGTAAAATATAATTTTAAAAATACCAGTAAAGAAGCTAAAATAATAATTGAAAAGATTGTGCATTACGACCAAGTTGAGTTTATACCAGGAATGCAGGGATGGTTCCACAGACCACATTAATAAGAAAAACAGTGAAGTCACATGATTATATTGTTAGATGTAGAAAAAGCCTTTTATAAAGTGCAATATTAATTTAAGTTCAAAAACACCACAAAGCTCAAAGTATATGGACTTTTCCTGAATACAGCAAGTAGTATCTATCTATAGCTACAAGGTAGCATTATCTATAATACAAAAATGCTAAAGGCCTTCCTAATAAGAGAAGAGCTAAAGCAAAAATCTAAAAATGTCTATAGCAATAAGACAGGAAAAACATTGAGGAAACAAAGATAGGCAGAGAAAAAATAAAATTATCACTTTTTTTCCAGTAAAATATCACCTATAAGGCAAGTAAGTTAGCCTACCTTAATTAAGAAGGCACCTTGAGGGAGTAAAAAGCAGCATATGGCAAATTGTTCAAATTATTATGACCGTCTTGACTACCACTTTCCCTGTCTGTCAATCGATCACAAAACATTCATTAAATGCCTAGTATGTGTCAGGCACTGTGCTAAGTACGATACAAAAAGAGGCAAAAGACAGTCCCTACTCTCAAAGATATTACAATTGAGTGGAGGAGATAACAAATAAACAAATATGTGCAAACAAGCTATATATGAGATAAATAGGAGATAATTAAGAGAATGCATTTTAATTAAGAGGGTTTGGGAAAGGCTTCCTGTAAAATAAAGGGTTTTTGTGAGGACTTGAAAGAAGCCAGGGGAGGCAGTAGGAGGAGAGGAAGAGGGAGATTATTCCAAGTATGAGGTATAACCAGAGAAATTCCCAGAGCTAAGAGATAGAATGTATGGAGCATCGAGGAGAGTAATGTCACTATACTGAAGAGTATATGATAGGAAGTAAGGCAAAAGAAGACTGGAAAGCTAGGAGGGGAGCTAGATTATGAAAGGCTTTGAACACCAGAGGATTTTGGATCTGATCCTGAAGGAAATAAAGAGCCACTAGAGTTTATTGATTGGGGATGGGGTAGGGAGGGGGGGTATGACATTGTTAGATTTGCAGGCTTGCAGACAGCTTAGGACCCTGAGCCCAAGTGGCCCTCATACCTTTAGAACTGTTTATAGTCTAGCTACCACCTAGACCAACTAGCAGCCAATTGCTATAGTCCAGGGACTCAAACTTTATAGAGATGCATACTGTCACCTGCCTTTGCAGTTGTGGCAGCCCTGACCTACTCAACAGCCATAGTTACTGAAAATCCAGAAAAGACACTTTTCACCACTGAAGCCCATTGTCAAATGATTTCACATTGGAAATCAGTATGGTTTTATCAATAAATATGAAAAAATATGTATTTAAGTAGCCCATCTGCCTTCCTATTGTACTCCAAGGACTACTAGGCTTTTTGATCTTATTTACAATTGAATTTTGAGTTAAATACAAAATTAGGATTTGAGTTCAAATGTATCTCCAGGGCTTAGCACAGTGCTTGCATACAGATAGAGCTTAATAAATGCCTTTTCTTTCATTTACATGATGGATTAATTGAAGCAACTTATAACTTCCATAAAGTAACAAGATGTGAGATAAAACCCACAAAACAACTAGTTTTTCTGTATTAATATATAAGAAAATCCAAGAGGAAGAGATAGGAAAGGAAATTCCATTAAAATGATTACAAAATGTAAAAACGATCTGAGATTCCAAAGACAAATCTAAGACTATATGAACATAGCTGCAAAACACTCTCTCTAGAAATCAAAGTCTTAGTTCAAGATATATTAATTGCTCATGGTTGGGGCATGCGAAAATAATTTTAAAATTAACAATGCGATCTAAATTAATTTACAGAGTTAGCTTCATTCGAGTAAGTTAATTAAAAGATATTTGTTAAATACCTACCACAGGCATTGTGGCAGGCTCTGGAGATACAAGTAGAAAGAGTGAAACAATTCCTACTTTTGATGAGCTTTTCTTTTAATGGAAACAACAGATACATAGAAAATATTTTTTAGTGTAATTATAAAGTTAATAAATACAAACGTATACAATAGTTAAATACAAGGTAGTTTGGGAGGAAAGGTATTAGCAATTGGGGGGATCTGTAAAAGCAGAAAATGCTGCTTCAGTTTCTCTTAAAGGAAGAGAGGGACTCTAAAGCAGAGGTAAGAAAGGGGAGTGTTCTGGGCATTTGGGGTATGGAGATGAGATGGAGCATCAGAGGAACAGAGGAAAGGACAGTTCTGCTGGATCTCAGAGTGTGGGAAGGGGAGACATGTCCAATGGGACTAGAAATACAAGTTGGGGTTAGGTTGTGTAGAGATTTGAAAGCTACACAGAAGAGTCTATATTTTATCCTAGAGGCAATAGGGGGCCCCTGGAGTTGGTTGAATAGGTTCATTGAATCATACGGCAAAATTTGAACTTAAAAATTATTTTGGCAACAACGTGTAAGATAGAGTGGAGTGGTAAGAGACGAAGCAGGAAAATCAATTAGAAGGTTGTTGCAATAATCTAGGTAAAAGATGATGAGGCACTGAACCAGGGTTGTAGCTATATGAGCAGAGATAAAGGTTTAGATGCCAGCGATGTTGGGAAGGTAGAAACAGTAAGATTTGGTAACTGATTGGACAGATGGGGTAAAGGAGAGTGAAAAGATAATGTCGAGATTACAAACCTAGGAGACTGGAAAAATGGTGATGCCTCCAATAGAAATAGGGAAATTTGGAAGAAGCAAGGTATTTGGGGTGGGGGAAGACAATGAGTTTCAGTTTCTGAAATATTAAATTTAAGATATCTCTGGGAAATCAGCTTGAAATAGCCTACATAAAACTGGTGATATAGGCTCTCAGGCAGGAGATTGAGTTATCTGTACAGAGATGATAGTTAAAACCATGGCAGTCAGTGAGGTTAACAAAAAAGAGAGAGCTAGAGAAGAAAAGAAAAGGACCTAGACAGGGATGGGGAACCTGTGGCTTTGAGGCTGCAGGTTCCCCACCTCTGGGTCCAGAACACACCCTTAGGGAATACCCAGAGTTAGAGGGCATGATGTCGATGATGAGTCACAAAGGAGATTGAAAAGGACCAAGGAGTTGAATAGGAGGTGAACTAGGAGGGAGCAGTATCAGAAAAGCCCATAAAGGAGAGCATAAACAAGAGGAGAAGGCATCACTTGTGTCGAATACAGGAGACATGCTTATAAAGATGAGGACTATTCGGTAACTAAGAGACCACTGGTAATTGGAGAAAGCAGTTTTAATTGAGTGATCATGTCCAATGCCTGAGTGAAGAGTTGAGAAGTGAGGGGAGAAGAGAAAGCAAAGGATATAGGGTACATTTTTAAGGAGCTTGGCAGAAAACATGATGAGATATATAGCTTGAGGGGTAGTGGAGTTGGTGAAGTTTTTAAAGGATGGGGGATGCTTAGGCATTTTGAAAACAACAGGGAGAACAAAAGTTCATAGGGAACTAGTTGAGAGGTTGGAGATTTGAGGTGAGGGATGAGTTACTGACAGGATAATTTGCTGGAGAAGACAGGAAGATGTGAGATCCAGTGCAAATGTAGAGAAGATAGACTTGGTAAGGAGAAGAGCCACCTTCGTGTCAGCTTTGGAGGTGGAGGGAGGAAGGAAGAGAGAGTGGGAAATGATGGCAAGGGATATTGATATGAAAACAATTAGAGGAGAGGAAGCTCAACTCAATTTTTTTCACCAACATTGTCAGGTGAGGAAAAGAGGAGGAGGTATAGGAAACTTGAGATAGAAGTCAAGGTTTGGGATAACTCCTGTGGAGAGTGAGATAGGAATCCAATTAGGGTGAAATAGATGAACTGCCTTGCTGCAGTGAAGGCACATTTGAGGTTGGATATGAATTTTAATGCTCTCAGTCAACATAGTTGTAAGACTTTCTCATTCAGTTGTTTATGAGGATTGGAGGAAGTTTATGGTGAGTAATAACATGGGACTGAGGTTTAGTCAAAGCAGAGTGACAACAGGACAAGACAAGTAAGGGTTTGAGAGAAAGTACAATATAGAATTGAAATGGCAATTAAAGTTAAAGAGGGAAGAAAAAAGTTAGAGCAGAGTAATGGTCTGAGAAAAAAGTACAAAAGGGTAGAGGGACTTGAGATCTCAATGAAGATGAAGAAAAGGTGTAGGGGGGTAAAACATAAGGGAGAGATGGAATGATAGGATGTTATGGTCAGACATGGGTTGTTATGGTCAGATGAAGAATGTCAGAGGTTTTTAATTAGGGAAATGGAACATATGGGTAATGGGGCAGATCTAGTGTGGGATTTCCTGAGTGACTGAGGTGGCATGAAGGAAAAAGTTAAAGGATTTAAGGAGGTTGAGAAAATGGGAGCATAGAGAGCTCTAGAGATCATTTACATAGGTAAAGGTCAAGATTTGAGGAGGAAAGATGGGAAAATGACCTGGGGTCAATGGCATTACTATAGCCACCGTAATTTTGATAGAGTGGATTTCAAAAGAAGAAAGGGAGATAACTCCCCCTCTAGGACCAGTGTGATGGAGCTATGAGAGAAGGTATAGCCAGCTGAGGATACAATGTTGTCATGAGGAAGCCAGGTATGAGTTCAAATCTGGTCTCAGATACTTACTAGTTATGTGACCTTGAGCAAGTCACTTAACCACTGTCTGCTTCAGTTTCCTCAGTGCTTAGCACAATATGGATCATAGTAAGTTCTACATAAATCTTAGCTATCATTTATTTGTTTTTCTCAATCTATTTTTTTAAAGAGTATAAAAGAAAGGTACAGAATGAAGAGGAAATTGTTCATTATGTAATAGGAATTTCAGAGAACACAATGGAAAGGATGGGCAAGGTTAGATTTGGACATTGATTGAGATAAAATCGAGGGGAATGGAAATAAGAGAATAAATCAAAACATTATTATGTTTAACTAGAAAAAGTAATTAGCTGCACAAGATCTATAAACAATCAAACATGGTACCACAGCGTTCAATCCAAGGATTCCAATGAACAGGGGAAAAAGAATTTAAAAAATCCTGCTGGGGCAATTAAATACTAGTCTAGCAGAAGTTGGGTTTTCAAATCTCCAATTAGTATATGATCTTGATATAAGGGGTCATATCATAAATACATTAAAGGAGATGGGAGGAATAAAACTAAAGACAGGGGGACAATTCTTAAACCAAAAAAATGGATAGAGATGATAACAGAAGATTACATACATAGACAATTTTGATTATATAAAATTAAAAAGTTATTGTAAAAACTAAATCAATGCATTGAGAGTTAGAATGGGAATTTTGTAGCTTCATCCAATAAAAGTCTGAAATCTAAAATATGTAGGAAATAGTATGTATATGTGTATGTATGTATGAATAAGAGATATTTCTCAGCAAATAAATGATCAAAGCATATGAGCAGTGTTCAAAAGAAGAAATTCAGGCCCTAAAGTATATGAAAAATCCCCCAAATCCCTAGTAATAAGAGAAATGGAAATTAAAATAACCCCAAGGTTACAACTCACACCTATCAGATCAGCAAAGACAATGAAAAAAGGAAAATGACAATTGTTAAAAAGACTGTGAGAAGGGGCAGCTAGGTGGTGCAGTGAATAGAGCACCAGTCCTGGAGTCAGGAGGACCTGGGTTCAAATGCAACCTCAGATACTTGATACTTACTAGCAGTGTGACCTTGGGCAAGTCACTAACCCTGAATGCCTTGGCTCCCCCCTCAAAAAAAAAAAAGATAAGAAAAGACTGTGGGAAGACCAGCAAGCTGGAGCTATGAATTGGTCCAACCATTTCTAGAAAGCAATTTGGAGCTATACCTAAAACATCACTAAACTGTTCAAACCATTTGACCTCACAGTAGCACTACTACTAAGACATGGAGAGAAAGAACCCATTTGTACAAAAATATTTCTAGCAGTTCATTTTGTGGTAACAAAGAACCGAGAGGGAACACATCAATTGGGGGAATGATGAGACAAGTTACAGTATATGAATATAATGGGATATTATTGCACCTTGAGAAATCACCGGCAGCCTTTCATAGTAAAAAGAGAGCTGACCTCAGAGCCAGAAAGCCCTGGGTTCAAGTCCTGGTTGTCACTGCTTGGATGTGTGTCCCTAGGCAATTGAGTTAACAGGTTGTGTTCCAGGCAACTAAGACTATAAATTGCAGAGAAGATTCCAACTTGCATTGACAGAGGGTTCTTCCTCATCTAGGAGTTTCCTATGCCAATAAAATTATAGATCCATTCCCTATCCTTATCTCTAAGAAATGAGTAAAAGAATAGATACAGAGGAAACTAGGAAGACATGTGTGAAGTGGGCAGAACTGGAACAATTTATCCAATCACTACAATATTATGAAGGGAAGTGACTTTGAAAACCTTAAGAATTCTGATTTTATAAGAGTCAACTGTGACTCCAGGAGACCGATGATGAATTATGTTTTTTAAATTTAATATATACTTAAAAAACAAGTTGTGAACTGCAGATTCGTGGTTTTCATACAATCTTCTTTTTCTGATTTTCTCTGTATATAAAATGTTTATTTTTGTTGGTATTTGTCAAGTTTATGATTTTAAAAATGAAATTTTTTTAAAATTCCAGATGGAATAAGTTTTTTTGTGAGAGGCACAAATTATGCTAGGTAAATAGTGGGCATAGAAGAAAACAAAAGGACAGCATAAAAAAGATTGCTATTCCCATTTGAGTCTTTTCAGTCATACCCACGCACAATGGAAAAGAGCCCTGCACTGAGGGGGTCAGTAATGCCCTCTCTGGAAATCAAAGACAATGACATATTTTGTCTGGAGGGCTGAGCACATGGGAACCAAAGGGTTTAGATTTTTATAGTTATCTTCTGGCCTTAGTATTGAGTTGCTGTGTGACTCGCAAAACAATCAACTTCACTTTTTTCTTTGAAGAATAAACCAAATGACAGTTATAAAGTCCGTGCCGGTTTGCCCCATTGGTTTGAGTATAATATCAATGGGGCCAATGTCACCAATTTGATGATCACTTTGGCCAACTAATTTTGCCCCATTCCGTAACCCTGGACTACAAGCCTAACCCCGGCTTCACCTTATCCTATTTAGCTGCACACTGTTTGTCACAAGAGGGGTCCTGTGAGAAAATGAGAGGAGTGCAGTTCCACTTATCTTCACTTCTAGAAAAGCAACTCAAGGCACATGGAGGTTTAATCTCATCATTTTTTTATTTGGGGGACAGCGTCTCATCCTTATCGTCACCATCATACAGATTGGGCTGGAGGCAAAATGGTGAAGTGAACTGTCACACACACACACACACACACACACATTGTCTTCCCCTTCTTTAGCTTATCCCCTCTCCACTTCAGGGGCTTTTATGCTATTCTTTTGTCCTGGAAAAGGATATGAGTTTCATCATATATACCTTTGTCTGGTGAGGATGAATGTTACCTCTCTGAGGATATTAGCGGTTAAAGACTTAGCCCTTGAATTATGGAAGGAAAGGCTTTGTTCTTTATTAAAGAAATATAAAGCAGCAGCAGCAGAGTAAGGTTCAGGAGGGCCTTCACAATGCCACAGCAATCATAGCATAGGTGTAGCTTTTTAGTCTGCAAATAAGGCCAGCCCTGTCATTACTACTTGTAAAGTTCTGTGCTCTGTTGTTATTGCAGCAGCAGCAGCAGCAGCAGCAGCATTTACACAGCGCTTTAACTCTTGCAAAGCACTTTACAAATACCATCTCATTTGATCCTCACAATAACCTGGGGAGGTAGGTGCTGTTATTATTCCCCCTTTAGAGATGAGGAAACTGAGGCAGACAGGGGTGGAGAAACTTGCCCAGAGTCACTTAGTGTCAGAGACTGATTTGAACTCAGGTCTTTTTGACTCCAAGTTTGACTCTCTAACGTATCACTTAGGCTAAGCTGGGCTCGGAAAATTAAAGTTGTTCCTAAGTGGAATGAACTGCCTCAAGATGCAATAATTCTCTGTCACTGGAGGTCTTCAAGCAGAGGCTGGATGAGTCTCTATGGCTGAATTTGTAGAAGGGATTCTTGGTTGGATTTGAGATGGATTAGATACCTTGAGATGTCTCTTCCAACTCTGAGATTCTGTTAAGTTCTTGTTTGGAAGGTACAATGCCTTTAATACTGAAGTACTCCTCTCATGTTTCATCATAGCCTGGAGGTGACTCTGTGTTCCAAAGGCTGTACTATTATAGGTGTTAATAAGCTGAAGAAGCCTGGAGTATTGTCCTATTGATGGACTTTCTATCTATTATCTGAGGACAAGCCTACTTGAGTCTAGAGAGGCCTATCACTCACCAGATATTGATTTTTTAAAATCATGATTCATGAAGGATGTATGGCACGGAGAGACTGTAATCTATATCACTGGAGGTGAAAGCCTGCATGGATGAAATTGTGGCTGTTTTGAAATGTTGAAGAAATTCAAGGACTAAGAATTTATGCTTAGGATAATAAAGGCATATTTTCTTAATTAAATTTAGGACCCAGTCTTCCTCACTCAAATGCCATGGATTTGAGATCAATGAGGACCTTACTTCAACCTTAATTGATCTCTGTGTGCAAACAACTTATTCCCCTGGCAGAAGGGTTTTCAAGCTTTTTGAAGCCATGGAAACTTTTATTTAAAAACAAATTAATTTACTTGTAAAATTCATTTTAAAATGTTTAGTGGTTGCCTTGGTTGCTAGCAGGTGAAGTGACTCAAATATGTCAAAATAAAGCCAAATTCATAGTGTCCCAAAGATACAGAAAGAGGTACTTTGGGTGGGGATAGAAACATGGGCCAGAGGAGAGCATTAATTATCAATAAGCCTCTAAGACTGAACCTACATCTGTTTAAACCCCTAGAGTTGCTTCCTGCGGTTGTGTCATCAGTTACATGAACAAAGTGGAGAAGTTTCACCTTACACAAGTCTTTGACTCTTTTGATGTTTTTGATATTATAAGGGTACAAGGAGCAACATGTTCTCTTGTACTTGTCATTTTGGTGACCATGTCACAGCTAAGGTTAAGCTACATATCTGTTCATTTCTTGAGGTGGTTCAACTTTTCTCAATATAGTCATCCTACCCCAACTCTAATACATGAGTATTTTAAGAAATGCCTTTAGGATGCAGGTTTTGACAGGGAGAATCTAAAGTTAGAAGTTGAAAATGAGGGAGCAAGTAAGAGGGAATTTGAATTTTTGGCAAAACAAAGGTTATTTATTCTGTTGAGAACACTGATGTCTAAGGTTGAAAAATTCATGTAAATGTATGACTTTTCCTAGAGGATGAAATTTAGTAAACTTTGTCCTGGATAAATTCATAGTTGTAGAGTAAAAGAGAGAGGGAGGGGTAGGAGGGAAAGATAAACACAGACAGACACTACCTCTTATACAACTATACTGCATCAAATCAGGTGTGCTAAAATTGTTGAATTCATTTTAACATCTGATTTAAATTTTGGGATTTGAATTCCATTCCCCGGAGAAGCAAATCCAGGGCACTAACTCTCAACCCTTGCCAGTTCCCTACTCAATAATTGGAATATTAACAAGGAATTCAGCTTTGGTGGTCAGAGTTTCTCATCAAACTTTCTAGGAGAAGCTAGAGGCCTCAAATCCTTCTCAAAGGCAACAAGAGAGAACACAATCCTGGAGAAACAAAAAACAAAAGCCAGCAATTGGATTAGAATCTGAAAGTTTAACAAATATACCAGATTGGAATAAATCTCCATCAATAAAGAAAGACATCCTCTATCTCACCAAAGTTGAGAAACAATCTGAGACAAGAAAGGAAAGCATCAGGCAATGAGGGGAGTAGCTGAAGATAATGATCGGCTCCAGCCCCCAGTAATTATTTGTGGGCCAAGGAGCACCATATGCACTGTACATTGATTTTGATAGTAAAGGGATTACAAATAATCTCGTGCATTTTGTATATTATTCAAATCCAACAGATGGAAAATTGGCAGGCCCTGTCAAATACAAAATTCAACATTAACTCAAGTGGGTTGATAAAATTATCATAAGCCATTTTTGAATATCCTTCAACCACGAAGCTTAATGATGAAATCACAGGCCACTCAATCCATCCTCCTTTTAAATGGTCAGTACAATATGTATTAAGCCTGAGGCTTCTTATGTGTTAACAATTTGGAGAAGACGAATTCAATTTGCTCAAAACAAGAACTGTATAACTTTGGAGATTCAAAAGTAGTAGTGGAAAGTCATGTCCAGGAGAAAATTTAGCCACAGACTGTGTCATTATCAACTAATCATTCAACGAGCATTTATTACATGTCAAACACTATTCTAGGTTCTGGGAAACACAAAGATACAAATGACATGCTCTCTGTCTTCAAGGAGTTTACACTTTACAATATATATAAAATTATATATTGTAAATCCAAGGTAATTTGAGGTGTGGGACACACTAATACCAGTGGGGGTTCTTAAAAGGCTTCATATAGAAGGTGGTGAGTTTTGAAGGAAGCTAGGAATTCTAAGAGGAGAGGTGTTCATTCCAGGTATGGGAGATAGCCTAGGAAAAGACTGGAAAGACAAGGTCATAGGTGAGCAATAGCAAAGAAGCAAGTTTACTAGATCATAGAATTGTAAAAGGGGGTAGTGTATAATAAATGTGGCAAGGTAGACTGAAACCAGGCTTGAGGAGCTTTAAAAGGCAAATAGAGGACTTCTTTTTTAACCTAATGAACAATAGTGGTTCTCAACTATGGTCCCAGAAGGGCTTTCTAATTATTGACAGGCTAGTTAGGACCTGTGATAAGACCAATATCTACCAGTATTTTCCCCTCAATGCCACACATCTAGGTTAGGAAAAGGTGATGAAGTCAGGACTTGGTCGACCCAGAAGTGGGGGAAAGGTTCAAGCTGTTTGGGATTTGAATAGTGTCTCTTCTGTACTTCTAAAAGCTTGAACTCCCACCAGTTATATTTCCCCAATTTGTTAGGGGCCTGTGACTAGCATCCTAGTTCTATTAAACCACAATATCAATTAGCTTTTATAAAGGGATATTTACTTCAAAGATATAAGAACAAATATATAAACATTCCCTCCATCTGCAACCCTTTAATGGCATATTATCTCCTACATTAAGGCAGCTAGGTGGTGCTGGGCCTGGAGGCAGGAATACTCATCTTCCTGAGTTCAAATCTGGCCTCAGACACTTACTAGCTGTATGACCCTGAACAAATCATTTAACCCTGTTTGCCTCAATTTCCTCATCTGTAAAATCAGCCGGAGAAGGAAGCAGAAACCCACTTCCAGTCTTTGCCAAGAAAACACCAAATGGAGTCATAAAGAGCTGGACAACTCCTACATGACCTTGGTCTTGGGGGTTGAGGGGAGGGAGGTAGGCTCATTTTAGCTCAGTTTCTACATAGTATTTGTCCCACTGAGTTCATTTTTGGATGCAGCATGACTGTTGGGTGGGTCTGTCCAATAGTTTGGGGTCACTGAGGTCACTTACAAAGATCTTTATCCTTGGGGCATCAAAACTGCACAGGCTGCAAAACCTGGCCTGGATCGACTCCTAGATTCTTGGCCTTTCTCTCTGAACCTCTAGAACTGCCTTCACCTAGAACAAAAAAGAACAAATGAAAAAGCCGAAGACTGAGACCCATTTCTCAGGGAGCCATAGAGCCTAAGAAGGGAAGAAGGCCCTAAGGCTTTTCCCTTTACCACACATTTTCTCAGCAGAACTATGAGTGAAAGAGTCATGAAGATCCTTCAAGGGCAACTGAGGCAAATGGAGAGCAGCTGATGCTTGCGGGCCTTTTTGAAGATGCCAACAGTTCCAGCTATACAGTCAAATGAAAAAGGTGCCTTCCAGTCATGTGGTTAGCCAACTAGAACCAGTCACTGAATGCCTACAATTCTTCACAGGATCTCCAAGATATTTCCCCTCCATGTCATCATGATTCTCCTGGAAGCAAGCTCCCTAGCGCTCTCCGTGTGGAGGTCTTTCATCAGCCAACAAAGCTGATGGGGTCTACTCAGGCACCAGCTCCTCATTACATCAGCTATTGTTGCTGTGGTTGTTAAGCAACTTCATTTAGAGACTCAGTATTATTATTAAGACAAGTAAAGGATGGCCATTTTTCCCCCGGTGAATTATTTTTCACTATAATTATGAAAAGACATTTTCACCTCCTCCATAACCATTAAAAAGCAAAGCAACTGCCAATAAGCCTAGCCCTTGGTCTCCCAATCCCAAGGAGAAGGAAACCCACTAGTTAAGGGGGACCTGACCTACTTCTCTAGGATATATAAAACCTTCTGAGTTGACAAAACTCCAAGGTCCCAGTGACTGTAAAGAATATGGAATAAAGAAGATTAATTGAAGCTATATCTAAAAGTAATCTATACTTATTGGGGGAGTCTTCCTGAAGGGGGGAGTTTTATTCAGTTCATGCCTTCTAATTGTAGGTGTTCCGCAGGGCTTTGTCTTGGGCCCTCTTCTTTTCTGCTTCTATATTGTTTTCCTTGGTGATCATCTCATCAGCTTTCATGGGCTGTTGTAATCTCCATGCTGA
The DNA here is from genome assembly GCA_028646595.1 of Phalanger gymnotis. Taxonomy (NCBI): domain Eukaryota; kingdom Metazoa; phylum Chordata; class Mammalia; order Diprotodontia; family Phalangeridae; genus Phalanger; species Phalanger gymnotis. The sequence goes on along the minus strand of CM053624.1, from coordinate 168,313,843 downwards.
AGACTCTCAAAACTACTTATCCAGTCTTAACCTCTCCTAATCTCCGGTGTAACATCTCCAACTGCCTACTGGACATCTCCAGCTAGATGTTCTACAGACAATTAAATTTACCGTGTCTAAAACTGAATTAATTCCACCCCTCACCCATACTATCCTTTTTTTTCTGAAATTCCCTATACTGTCCTCTCAGTCACCCAGGCTTATAACCTATATGTTATTCTTGACTCCTCCTTCTCTTTCGCTCCCCATATCCAATCAGTTGCAAGGCCCATTGACTTTACCTTCATATTTCCCACATATACTCTCTTCTCTCTTGTGACATTGCCACTACCCTGGTGTAGACTATCATCTCATACCTAGACTGTTACAGTAACCTGTTAGTTATCAGTCCATTCTCCATTCAGTTGTCAAAGTGATCTTCCTAAAGTGCAAGTCTGACCATGTCATCCCCTTACTTAACCTCCAGGATACAATATAAACAAAATCTGACATTTGGCATTATAGAGTTCAGTGCTACCCGCTTCCTGAAATAGCTACGAAAAATGCAAAAGCCAGTGAATGTAATGACAATGGTTCTGTTCTTGGAACTTTTTTTGTGGTCAAATGGGTGTCTTAATTAGAAACAATGGTGTGTGTGTGGGGGGGGGAGGTGCGGTCCATAATGAATATATTCTGTCAGGGCTTTGATGCAGGCTGCCAGGGTGGTAAAATATATTGTCATTGCAATGTAATAACCTAAGTAGCAACTGAAATGACCACAAACTTTTCACCCTAAAGAGGAGAAAGAGGGTCAACATAATCAGCTCACTGTTTAGTGGTGGGTTGAAAACCACATGGCATCATGCCATACTGATCTTTCAAAGGTGTATACCTGATTGGCCCAAGGAACATCACTGAGCAGAAATAGCTGCATCATCCTTAGTTAAAGGTGCCACATGGTCCCATAGATGCATGTCCCACACCATTGTCCTGTATGCTGGTGCCCATTCTGTCCCTAACCTAGGACTTTGTGTGTATTTGTGAGAGGATGTGCCCCAAGTTTAGGGGGAGATGCTTTGCAACAACTATTTTTGTCATGTTTTCATCTTCTCGCTGATTGTGAATGCTGCAGTGCTAGGAAGATAACCAATCATGGGTTTGCTCCTAGAACCTGAAGTAGCAGCTACTCCTCTAGGGATACTCATGTGAGTATAAGATGTGAGAGCATAAGTAAGTTCAGGAGGGCTAAAAATACTAACCTGGCAACCAAGGTCCAGTAGCCCCTTGTGTACAAAATATTGTGGTCCCTTCCATTTCAGGCCATTGTGACTTGGGTACATAGCTTCAACTACCTTCACTGGCCTATATCTAGGATGAACTAGGCCTTGAGAAAACCCCAGCCTTGGCAAGGGGCATTTACCCCTGAAATTCTATAAGTCCTAATGCAGAAACTTGAGTGGCTCAGTACTACCAAGTGGGGTGGGGCCTTTAAGGGGATTCCTTAAACTTGGCCAAGGCAAAAAGGCATTTACTAAACCCAGTCATGTATGTCATGGAAGTTTTACTAGTACCCTCATGTGTTAGTAATATAATACTTTTTTATGAACCACATTTTTCAGCTACCACACCAAAATTCCCTCTGGGAGAGTATATTATCACTTTTTACTCACCTAGCAGGGTATGGTCAATATATTTCTCACAAACCCCTGAATTTGCACCAATAACCCTATTTTCTCATATGGACACTACTCTCCTTATCTACCTGTCAAATTTTACCTGTTGGTCTACCCATATTTGTATGGAGGCGTGGCAAAAAAGGTCTCTAGTTAAAGTCTGATGCCACACATAGCAAACCTAGGGGGTGGGGGGGGGGGGGGGAATCTATGCATAGGCAAAGATCCAATCTACCAAATGAGAGAGAGAGAGAGAGAACATTTATTAAGTGATTTCTAGATTTCAGACACCATGCTAAGTGTTAGAGATACTAACACAAGCAAGATATCCCTATCTTCAAGGAGTCTATATTCTAATGGAGTAAGATAGCTAATGTGGTAAGGTAGCCAGGTGGTGCAGTGGATAGAGCCCTGGGCCTGGAGTCAGGAAGACCTGAGTTCAAATCTGGTCTCAGATACTCACTGGCTGTGACCTTATGATGTGGTTTAGGCTGTGGGAGCCCCCTTGAACTCTCCTTGAATCTTCCCACTTGATCTGGCCTTTGTCTCAGACCATAAGCATTTCATTATCACTAGGTCTAAATCTCTATCTAGCCTAGCCAGCTACTATCGTCTAGCTACTTCCCACCCTTGATCCTATCAAAATATCTGTGACCAAATCTGTTACCCTTAAACTAGTCAAGTCTGTTACCTCCAGATTGCCACCTGCAACTTCCCACCCTTAATCCCATTCCTGGAGTCTGACTTCACCCCAGTCACCCCAGTCCCATCCTTAGACTCTTCCTCAAGACCCTCCCTAAACCCCTCCTCCCATCACCCCAGGACCACCCCAGATCCCTCCCACAGCCTTTCTATATATGTCACATCCTACCTCCATGAAGGTGCTCAGATTCAATCTGGTTCACTAGATTGAATCTGGCCCACTTGTAAAAATGAGCATTACAGATGGTGAGATTTCTTAAGACTTTATCCATTATAGAGAATCTTTAATAAACTTTGTTTTTCTCTTTGGCTAAAAGGAGGCTTGAGTTGAATTCATTCAAGCAGGACCCTCGTGTGTTGTTAAGCAAAATTGTCTCATTAGCATGGCTTTTGTTTCTTTTGAGTGGAAGTACTTTCAGCTGTTAAGTGCTAAGCCCCAGGCCCAGGGCCTTGTCAGGTGTGAAACCTGTGTGGGTGTGGATTGGTGACTTAGGAGGGGCCAGCTCGGGAACCAATGGTCTCTGGTCATTGAGGCGGGGCTTGAGAACGCC